>CM053769.1:296024739-296049837 GCA_028658325.1 Potorous gilbertii | reverse complement strand
TGGGAGGAGGGAGCAATTAGAAGTAAACGCTCTTGGGGAGGGACAAGGTCAAAAGAGAGAATAGAAGAAATAGGGGCAGGATAGGATGGAAGGAAATATAGTTAGTCTTACACAACATTACTATTACAGAAGTCATTTGCAAAACTTCACATATATTGCCTATATTGAATTGCTTGCCTTCTCAATGGAGATGGGTGAGGAGGGAGGAAGGAAGAGAAGTTGGAACTCAAAGTTTTAGAAACAAATGTTGAATATTGTTCCTGCATACAACTGAGAAATAAGAAATACAAATAATGAGGTGTAGAAATTTATCTTACCCTACAGGACAAAAGAAAAGATGGGGATAAGGGAAGGGAGGGATGTTAGAAGGGAGGGCAGATTGGTGGAAGAGGTAATCAGAATGCTTGGCATTTTGGGGGAGGGGGAGGGGAGGGATGGAAAGAAAATTTGGAACTCAAAATTTTGTGGAAATGAATGCTGAAAATTAAAATAAATAAATAAATAAATTTTAAGAGGTTTTTGGAAAAGCTGGAAAGCAGTATGGCAGAAATTAGGTATAGATCTTACACCATTTGTCAAGATAAGGTCAAAATGAATACATGACCTAGCTATATAGGGAGCTATTCTAAGTAAACTAGAAGAACATGGAAAAAACATATTCTCTCAGACTTATGGATAGAAGAATTTATGACTAAAAAAAGATAGCAGTGTAAGATATAAAATGGAAAATTTTGATTACACTAAATTAGAAAGGTTTGTACAAATAAAACCAATGTAGGGAAGATTAGAAGGAAAGCAGGAAATTGGGGAAAATTTTTTGACAGTTTCTCAGATAAAGATCTCATATCTCAAATATATAGAGAACTTTATCAAATTTATTAAAATTTGAGTCATTTCCTAATTGATAATCAAAAGATATGAATAGGTAGTTTTTAGAAGCAGAAATCAAAACTACTTTTAGTCATAAGAAAAGTGTTCTAAATAATTATTGATTAGAGAAATACAAATTAAAAAGAAATTTTAGATATAATTTCATACCTATCAAATTGGCTAAAATGACAAATGCTGAAGGGGATGTAGAAAAGTTGGGACACTAATATACTGTTGGTGGAACTGTGAACTTATCCTAACATTTTTGAGAGCAATTTGAAATTATGCCCAAAGAGTTATAAAATTGCGTATGTCCTTTCACCCAGCAATGCCACTATTAGATCTCTTTCTCAAGGTGATCAGGGGAAAAGGAAAAGAACCTATATGTTCTAAAATATTTATAGTAATTCTCTTTGTAGTAGCAAGGAACTGGAAATTGAGGGGATATCCATCAACTGGGGAATAGCTGAACAAGTTGTAGTTTATGATTGTGATGGCATACTATTGTGTGATAAGAATTAATGAGCAGGCTGATTTTAGAAAAACATGGAAAGACTTGCATGAAATATTGAAGAGTGAAATGAGCAGAGCCAAGAGAAACAAGAGAAGGTTGTAATGTGCAGTAATAGCAATATTGTTTGAAGAGTAACTGTCAATGACTAAACTATTCTGATATTATACTCATATCAACTACAAAGGACCTTTGAAGGAGGGTGCTATCCTCCTCCAGAGAAAGAACTGATAAATAGAAATATACATAATATGGTTTTATATATACACACACGCATGTACATATATGTGTGTTAAATGGTGGCATTCTCTAGTGTGGGGTGAGTTAGGGAGAGAAAGAGATAGTTTAGAACTTAAAAAGTAACCTAAAAATAAATTTTCATGAAGAAGAAAAGGGAGAAAATAAAGTAAAATAGTTAACATGTAAAAAAAATGTTGACAGAGTCAATCTCACAAATTCCTTATCTCACCAAAATACTGTACAGCATTTAGCCGATCTCAAAGAAAGTTCCATTTATTAGTTAGATCTGACACTGCTGGATTATTAAATATTGTTAAAGAAATGTTATCACTTCAAATTCTTACTGTAACTGGAACAAAATTAAATATTACCCCCAAAGAAGTCTGTGGAGAAGTATATAGAATAGATAAACATGTTTTGTATTGGTAATGATTCTAAAGTTCTGAGTAAACCCTTTCTTCATAAGCAGTTATAAAAAGAAAATCCTTAGTAACTTTTTATTTTGAATGCTGATGACAAAATTAATGGTTTTTATGGTGGACTGAAATTGAGTTTTTTAATTTGTCTAAAAGTCTCCTGCTGCACGAAACCAAAACAATCCAATGAGTTAAGTTAGAAGAAACTCATTGTATCTCATTCCATACTATCTTAATTAATGGAGCTACCAGATTTAAAGAGAAAAATATAAGTAAGTGATGTACCCAAGAAATATGTGACTTAGTAGTAGTGGAGTTAGAATCCAGGCTGTGGGATTCATATTCAGTGTCCTTTTTCTTTCTACTACACTACATTGCTTCATGATATAGTGTTTTGTGTGTGCATTTTCTTTGTGTGGTGTATTATGAGTGTGGGTGTATATATGTGTGTTTGTGGTGTGCATTTTGTATGTGTTTTTGTATGAATACATGAATGGTACAGGCATATGTGTGTTTTGTAGGGATGGAGTAGGGGTGTTTTATGTATGCATGTGATATATGCGTGCATGTATATGTGTGTGGTATGTGTGGTGTGTGTGTGTGTGTGTGTGTGTGTGTGTGTGTGTGTGTGTGTGTGTAGGCCACAGCTGAGCTCTTCCCAGTTCTTTTGCTCTGCTCGGATGCCCCCAAATAGAGCAGTTACTTTCTACCTATGTGACTTTGGGCACTAAGACTCAGTTTCTTCACATGTAAAATGAGGGACTTGGACTAGATAAGACAATTATGGTATTTTGCCTCTTAAAATTCTATGACCTTTTTAGCCTTATAATTCCCTACTTCAAATAGCCCTTTTAGAAAAAGAAAACCAAATTCCTGACTCTAAACTGAAGAACCAAGTGGTCAGAGTTGGAAAGGGGAGCAATATGAAGGGGGTGTTCTTTTTCCAACATTGTGAATTCATCTTTGTCTCCCCTCCTGGGGTGCTTGCCTCTTTAAGCAGTTCACAAAGCCAGATGAACGTCCCCCTTCTTACCTCTTGGCTTCTTTTGCTTTCAAAACTAAGAGTTCATTTGATTATGTTTCTAGTTGGAGGCCTAGTGGTTTGGTTTAGGAAGGAAGGCTTCCTGGAGAAGGTGTTTTTTTTTTTCAAAAGGAGTGGGAACAATAACAGGCAATGTGGGAGGGGAAACCAGAAGCACAAAGGCCTTTGAGGTCCCTTCCAATGCTAGACCTAGAATCCTATCATCTTCCCCATCCTTTGTCCTAATTGATGAACTACTTGGAAAATTATCCACCAGATAAATAATAGAATGGGAAGAAAATTCCTCTCCAAAAGTGGGTGGCCAACCACTAGTGAGCAGCATTTGGAGGGTTCACACCTACCTCTCCGCCATCACCTGCCATCTGCCCATTAAGCCTTTCTCTGCACAGATGGAAAAATGAAGTTTTTTAACAGTTTGGTCTGGAAGAAAGTTTTACAAGCTGACAAATCTAATAACTGTACCAACATATTACTTAATGCCATTCCTCCTCCTTTTCTCTTAAAGAATCACCTTTTCCAGGAAGCCTTCCTTCCTAAACCAGCTCTACCTGTCCACAACTGCCCATCCCATCAACACTTCAAGATGATATTATTACTAAACCCAAGGACCTCAGTTTCTGGGAAAAGAACTCACTGTTTGACAAAAATTGCTGGGAAAACTGGATGACAGTACAGAAGAAACTGGGTATAGACCAATGCTTGAGACCATACACAAGAATAAAGTTCAAATGGATACATGGTCTAGGTATAAAGACTGATACTATAAACAAATTAGGGAAGCAAGAAATAGTATATTTGTCAAATTTATGGAGAAAGTTTTGACCAAACAAGAGATAGAGAACATTATGAAGGGCAAAACAGATAATTTTGATTACGTTAAAAGATATCATTGCTACTTTAGCCTGGATTTATAGATTACCTCATAATGTTTTTGTGTGGTTTCCTGTCTATGATTCATCTTCTCTACTTTGCATTAACACACCACAGAGTGGTACAATCCTGGTTTTCTACTTTATCTCTGTGCTTCAAGGGTTCTTAAGCTGGAATCTATTACTTGTTTTATAAAAATATTTTGATAACCATATTTCAACATAATTGGCTACCTTTCTAATACTATATATTTTATTTTATGCATTAAAAAACATTCTGAGAAGTAGTCCCAGAGACTTCTCTAGACTGTCAAAGGGGTCCATGATGCAAAAAAGTTAAAAACTTCTGCTCTAAGCTCTTAATGAGCCAATCAGCTTTCAGTGGTTCATTACCTTTACGTAGACAATGCCAGATCTTTATCTTTAATCCTCATTTCTCTCCTGAATCACCAACATCCTACTAGATATCCCCACCTGAACTCTCAAACCCACAAAGTCCAAAATAGTGCTTTATACATAATCCCCTGCCTCTTCTGCCCTCCCCTTTCAGTTTCTGTCAAGGCTACCACCATCCTTCCAATCATCCAGATTTTGTAACCTAGGTGTTATCTTGAGCTGGTCACTCTCTCACCCCACCTCACCCCACCCTATCATGAATCATTTGCTAATCTTATCAATTCTCCCACCATAACCTCTTTTACATCCATCCCTTTCTCTCCATCTGGAGAGCTACTAGTTAGATCATCCCCACCTTGACAACAGATTCTGCTCCCTCTCTCCTCTCTAATCCATCCTTTGCACATCCACCTAATTGATCCTTATTAAAACATTGTCTAATCCCATTACTCTTCTGCTCAAAGAGCTTCAGAGGTTCTCTATTAAGTCTAGAAGTGTGTACATTCTCCTCTCTTTGGCATTTAAAACCCTTCATAATGTACTTAATCCAAGTCATCTTTCTAGACTGAGTACCTTTTACTCTCTGTCATGTTTTGCTTCAGTCAAACTGATCTATTTCCCATTCCCCATAACATAACATAACAACTCCTGCCTTCATTCCTTTGTCTTCCTCCCATTCTTAGAGTGTTCTCTCCCTGCTTCTTTGGAATCCTCACTTCCCTTTAAGGTTTACCACCTACATGAAGCCTGTCTTGACTCGCCAGTTGTTACTGCCTTACCCCACAAATTACTTTATATATGTTGCATATCTATTTCTATGAATGTTCCATCCCTCCCACCCAAATTCCCAAGAGAATATAAGCTCTTCAAGGGCACAGATAAATTGTATTTTTTGTCTTCTTATCCCAATTACCAACCACAGTACCTGAGACATAGTAGTCCCTTAATAAATACTTATTGAATAAAATTCTGACTCCAATCAGGATCACAGAATTTAAATGAATTTACTTTCAAGACCAGTGAAGTAATATTGACTAAAGATATATGGGTAGGAGAAGAGAGAGAGGATACAAATGGTATTCATAGATATTAAGGAAAGCTCTGGAAGGGTTTCAAAGGAGAATTCTGGATTCACATCCAGTTCTTGATCAGTGATTCTTCCACAACTTTGGTTTGTGGGAAATCTCTAACAAAAAAAAATTATATATGATTTTAATAAGAATTAATCTACAGTTGCGTTTTACTCTTGGCATAGAAATTGGCATACTTCTCAGTATCACTTAGAGCTGAAAACTACCACTTCACCTGCTGTGCATTTTCCATATGGCCAAAGGGAACAGGGAGAATAAATATTACTTCAACTCTTGCTGACAGCCACCTCCTTCTCTCCCCCCCTTCCTCATGGCTTTCACCAGGGATGAAACAAGATCCCCAACAAGACATAAAAAGGCCTGGTTTTCATCATTCTTCTAATTTTAGAGTCTGAGTTGGCAATAGCACCAGCACTGAAACTTTGCTGGTGAATAATTCAGCATAAAAATGCAAGATGTGTGGGTGCTGATGAGAAGTTCAGAAGATTCTGAAGTTGAGATCTTTTAAGGATTAAAAAAACAACAACTGCTCTAAGAAATGAGAATTCCATGAGCTACTTTTCAGTCAAGAACCTTTTATGGATGGGAAGGATGAAATCTCAACAGAAGCAAAAACAAACAAACACAGCACATAGAAATTACTTGGCAGCTGTCCCCGAAAAACTCAAAGCCAGATTTTGTCCACTTGCTCCAGTGTCTCACTCAGCTCTGGCTCCCCAATTCCCAGAGCACAGGCAGATGCTCTGGCAAAGAAACCACCAAAAGCAGATTTCCTTGTCTGGCAAACTTGTCCTGGGTACTCCTGGTGCTTTTTTCCCAGGCTGAGATGAAATCACCACTCACATCTACAGTCAAGGTGCAGCAAAGTAACCCAAAACTTCCTGCCTGATTCAGTTACACCACTGAGGCAAAACAGAAACACCAACACTGGCTCCTTCTTATGCTTTTCTGTGCCTTCTTACAAGGCCCTGTAGAAAAATCCAAGTGGTTCAATTTTGTAATAAGTTTCTAAGGAATGGATAGGGACAGGGCAAGTATTTCTCCTGTATTCTATGGCTTATACATCTACAGATTTTACATTCTGTAAAGTTAAATAATAATTCACATTTATATAGTACTTTAAGATTTGCCAAATGCTTTCCTACATTGTCATTTAACCCTTACAACAACCCTGTGAATAGAATGCAAGATCATCCCCATCTTAAGAGATGAGGAAACTGAAGTTCTGAAAGGGTCATGAGTTTTTGAGGCTAAGTTTGATGCAGAACTCTTCTCTAGGCCTCGCTGCCTCTAAAACCAGTTCTTTGCCCTCTCTGGTCCTCAGATTCCACATTTATAGAATGAGTGTTGGAATTCATTGTCTCTACGGTCTCCTCCCTCTGAGACACTGGTTTGCCCTACGAATGCTAATTATATAAGGATGTTGATCCCCAGGCATTTGTGATTCTGAATGAAGCTTCATCTTGAATGAACTTGGATTAATGTGAAGAATTCGAATTGAAGGAGATTATAGTTTCTGGGTACAGGCTATGTTAAGAAATCATTTAAAACATGAAACAAGTTTTCTAAACCTGATCTTCCGTGTCCTCATCTAAGAAATGTGCATAGTAATACCTGTCTTTCCTACCTCCCAGGGCTGTCATGAGGACCAAATAAGATTCACATCTATTGCAAAGATTTATAACATAACATATATTTGTGAACCATAAAATGCTGTGCAAATATTACTTATTATTGTTGTTAGCATTTAGCCCTGACTGGGGGCCAAAAAACAGATGAAATTTTGTTCAGATCAGTTTTATAACAACTCTTCACTTTCAATTTGTTTCATTCCTTCCATTTTCAATGATGCCTGCCTACACCTTCCTCATTTCAGAGGGTATTGGATCCCCAATGTCACCATACACTCACAAGCTTAGGTACCACCACTAACTATTCTTAGTTCTTTCTGTACTTGACAGATGCTATGTGAGTGCCTCCAAGAACTCCTCACAAGTACCCACCTGTGCAATATTTAAAACCTCAGACACCCTCCACACTAGGGCTTGAGAACAAGAGCTGTTTATTGGATGATTTTCCTGGAGCCGTGTCTCTAAATATCAGTTGAGCTTGTAAGTGACAGCCTTCTGCAAACAAGAGGAGGAGGAACCTGCCACTCTCACTGAAAAAGACTGGGAAACTAGAACACAGATTAGGTGATGTACCCAGCCACTCGGTCTGCTTGTTACAAGGAGGAGAAGCTCAGCTAGAAATTTATGGCTTTCATTCCCTGACATCTGTTTTGCCAAACCTCAATTCAGGATTTAATTGTATAAAATGACCAGGATTCCAGTTCCAACCTTACCACTAAATATTAGCAAGAACACTTCTGCCACATCATGTAACTTTTCTGGACCTATTTCCCCTTCTATAAAATTAGGGGATAAAACTGAATGATCATGAGGTTCTTTCCTTGTTCTAATACCTCCAATTTTTATTACTAAAAATTCACATAACCCTGTTTCTCCCTCTAAAAATAACTGACATTTACATAGCACTTTAAAGGATAAAGCACGTACATGGAGGATTTACTTTAAGGCTTAACAATCTGTGAGGGAAGAACTGCACCTCCATTTTAGAGACAAGGACCCTGGGGTTCAGAGGGATCAGAGAGGTAAAATAACTTGCCTATGGTCACACAGCTATTAAATTTCAGGGGCTGAGTTTGATTCGAGGTCTTTCTGACTCCAACATAGACAGAAAGTAGTTCTGGGAATACAAAGAAAAACAAAAACCAGAAACTACTCTCAAGGATCACTCATTCTAAAGGAAGAGATGACCTGTAAAAAACTAGGGACATACAAGAAATACACAGAACAGAGAGAGGGTAAACTCTTTGACCCAAGTGACACTGACCTCCTCACAGTTCTACAAAAAAGATACTCCATCTATGGATCTGGGCATTTTCTCTGGCTATCCCCTATACCTGGAATACTCTCTGTCTTCATCTCTGCCTCCTGCCTTCCCTGGTTTCCTTCAAGTCCTAGTTAAAATCCCACCTTCTACAGGAAGACTTTCCTAATCCCTTTTAATTCTACATCCTTCTATTAGTTATTTCCTTGTTATCCTGTATATAGCTTATTCATACATGTTTCTTTGCCTGTCTCCCCCTTTAGATTATGACCTACTTGAGGGTAGGGACTGTTTTTTGCCTGTCTTTGGGTTCCCAGGGCTTACCACAGAGCCTGGCACATAAATGCTTACTAATCGGCTGACAAAGGAAGGGGAAAGCTAGAAGGTCCAGGAAGTTCCTGCTGCAGAGAATGGGGATTTGATCTCATTTCACTGCTTATGCTCAGACTTCTTACAACTTGGTAATTATCATTTGCAGGAAGTGCAAAAACTGGGTTTTAAACATGCTCCATGAGCTTCCTACTCCATAAAGACTGACTGATAGTCCTTGAATCCTAGAGTCAGTACTTAAAGATACTTCCAATCAACTAGTCTAATCCTGTCACTTTATAGATGAGAAAACTGAGGCCTAGCACCACAAAACTAGTTAGTGACAAAGGAAGGACTAGGCAAGGTTTCATGATTTCTAATCCAGGATGTTTTATATTACATCCTATTGTTGGCTGGGCATCAAGGAAAATATTTATTAAAGAATTAATCTGATGACCTCTCTTATCAGTACATACATGAGAAACTGGAAGATCTGATTGCGAAGTCACTGCCACTGATCTCTGAAAGATTGTGAAGAACAAAAAAATTTGTGCCCTGAACGGGGGATAGGCAAATAGCCTGATTTTCAAAAAAGGTAAGAGCAGCATCTATAAGGTATAAATCAGGGAGCATGATTTTATTTCTGGCAAAAGTCAAGAATGTATCATTAAAGGTTTGATTTGTTATCTAGTAAGGGAAGAGGCAAAGAGAACACACTTGGGTTTATTAAGAACAAGTCATCCCAGCCTAACCTCATGTCCATTTTTGATAGGATTACTACACCGGTAGGTCAAAGGAATATCATAATAGACAAAACTTACCTAGATTTCAGCAAAGCATTTGACAAAATCTCACATGCTCTCTTTCTGAACAATATGGAGATGTGTTGGCTAAATAATAACATAGGAGGATTCAGAGCTAGAAGAAATATGTTGAATGAAGCCAAGTATAAAAATTGGGTTCAAAATTTTCTAATTTTTGTTTGTATCTAAGTTTCTTGGATATATCAACATGACAACTGGCTAACCTAAAAATGTAAATTCTCTGGTGTAAAAGGTTCCATATTTGAATTAATAGAAGAGACATAAGATTTGAGCTAACTTTCACTACCTGACCTGGTTATTGGCAAAGTAAACTTTGTGTTAAAGAGTCATTTTGAGTTAGCAGAGAACAGGATCTCTACCAGTGACCTGAACCAGAGAAGCCAGTCAGCTGGAAACCACTCTGAGGTCACACGCACACTTCTCTGAGGACAAATTGAAAGATATTGGCTACAACAGATGTTTCCAGAAAACCAGATGGATGTGTGAGATGAGATTTCTATGAAATGGACAATTTTTCTTACTATTTACTTTTTCCCTTCATGCCTTTTATCTGTAAGGTCTATTTACTAAAGGGGATTGTGTCCTTTTATTTTGTCAATATACTGATCAATCTCCCCCTTTTCCATCGTGAACCCCATAGTTAAGAACCCATGGTGAAGTATGATATTATTGGTGATATTATATTATCAATTAGTGATTTATTGACGAGACTGTCTCTTGATAGAATCAAATGGGGGAGAGAAATGATTGTTTCTCTCTTGTATTTAACGGCTAATTATTGAATTAAGACCAAGGTTTTTATCTTTTTCTACTTCCTCATTCAGAAATCAGCCCCTGTAGGTTACTCAGGCAAACTTTGAAGTGCAGGAATGATACTAGGAGGGAAAACTCAGAAAGTATAGAAA
Source organism: Potorous gilbertii (assembly GCA_028658325.1). NCBI lineage: Eukaryota > Metazoa > Chordata > Mammalia > Diprotodontia > Potoroidae > Potorous > Potorous gilbertii. The sequence continues at coordinate 296,039,472 of CM053769.1, read as the reverse complement.
TTTTAGTTTAGGTGAATTGATGGCTTCTGGCCAACTGTGTTTTACTCAGACAGGTCTGGGAAAATGCAGATTCTCCTTTTTGTCAGATGGGATAATATGAATATGGATAATTCTCTTTGACCAAAACTGAGTGATCAACGTCACTATCCCAGACCCTCGTTAGAATAGGTCCTCTTTTCATTATAGTATTATTCCCTCATTAACTGTTAACCAGAGTTTATTTTCAATCTCAAGAACACCCACTCTTCCAAGAGAATATAACTGCTGAGTCGGTTCCATGATGGGGTCTTTGGTCTAAGAGAGACAGTCAAATGACCATCCTTTTATTAATAATCCACTAGCATTATTAATAGAATGCTCAATTACCTAGAAACTATGTCTCTCAAACTTATTTGTCACAGTGTGCAAAGAATACTTATTAATGGCTTAATAAAAATTAGTGGAAAGTCTCTAGTGGAGTATCCAAGGGATGATCTGTTCATGACCTTATGCTGGCCAACATTCTTGCCAATGGCTTATTAGATGGCATACTCACCAAATCTGATAAAAATACAGGAAAAAAACTAATATTTCTCATAAGATTGGGTTCTAAAAAGATCCTAATTTAATAAGAGAAAATTTACTAGAAACAAATGTAAAATCCTATATAGGCTTTAAAAAAAATCCACTTCACACAAACTAGAAAAAGCATAGCTAGATAGAAGCTCCTTTGAAAAAGACCTGGGAACTTTAGTAGAATGCAAACTTAGTATCAGTCAAAAGCATAAGATGGCAGTTAAACAAAGTAGTGCATTATTATGATGCCTTAGGAGAGGCAAAATATCCACAACATGGGAGATAACAGTTCCATGAGATGCTTTCCTAGTCAGACCTCCTTAAGACTACAGAATTCAGTTCTTAAGCCCTCATGTACAGAAGGACATTGATAAGCCAGAGATGAGCAACGAGGAGGATGACAGGGTCTCATAACTATTCTACACACAGATACATTGAAAAGGGGATACTTAGCATAGAGGTGACTTTGGGGGACCATGACTATTAATTGTAGTCAAGGCAAATGCCCCCCTCAGGATCATCTGAAACCTCACCATCACACAGACTATTGCAGATTCAGCTTTTGATACCCAACATTTCTCAGCTCCCTTAGTTGCCTTTCCCCTCTGACTGAATATACTCCTCTCAAAGTCTTCCTTTATAGAGAGCTCAGAACTTTCCAGAGAACTCTTCATTTTCCACCAGTGGCTCTGCTTGGTTTTGACTCAGTGAATATCATGCCCCTATACTGAATATGATTTGGTAGGGCTCCCTTACCTTCCCCAATTTTTCAGCTTCCTTTTGTGAATTGTCCTCTTCCATTTGATTGTAAGTTTCTTGAGGGTTGGTACTGTCTTTTCTCTTATTTGTATCCTCAGTACTTAGCACAGTGTTTGGCACATAGTAGGTATTTAATATTTAATTAATGAATCTACTTAAGATATACCCCATCTTTCCCCTCCACCACACACATACCAAAAAAAACCAAAAAGCAAACAACTGAGAAGTAATTTCAGAGCCGTGTAGAAGTTACTTTTGATTAGTAAAATGGAAATCATGTTGCTTCTCTTTAGAAGTGAGTGTAAGTCCCAGCTCTGCTATTTAACTACCCAAATTACCTTAGACAAGTCACTGAGCCTCTTAACCTATTCTCCTATCTAACTGATGAAGAGCTGGCCTAGATCACATTAGAGGACCCTTCTAGTTCTAAACCTATGATTGTCTGGAATTTTAGGTTATTTGTGCCTCTGATTCCTTTTTTGGACTGTGGCTTATGACATACTTTAGGAGTTTTTGAGAGAAAAAAATTAATAGAATTGGAGAGGCTGGCTAATTTTTTTAAACCCTCACCCTCAAAGCAGAACTATTTTTTAATCACACAGGACCAAATAACCTGGGTTCACAAAGTACTGACTTACCTAGTAATTTCTAGAGAAGGTATGGAGATCACACAGAACCCAATACAACAGGCTTAAAACATCTCCAAGCAGATAATGAACTCTTATGTGCTCAAGGTGTTGCCAACAAACCTAAGATGTTGATTCAGTTTATGCTCTGCAATGGTAACTTTTAAAAAAAAAGCTGTCCTTCAAATACGCCTATAGTATGCAACAGAGAAAAACTGCCATTATTTCCCCGAGTCCTAAAGTCAAAAGCATTAGTGTATATGATGCAGAACAATCTAAATTTTTGTAAACTAACAACTTAGTTTCCTAATCTATAAAACAAGGTAGTACATTGAGATGATCCTTAAGGTCCCATCCTAGCTCTTAAGTTATGTGTACATTCCCTTCTCAAGAATATGAAAAATGTTTTGAAATTACCTATGTGGTATTCAAAGTAGCATATTTTTTTGTGACAGAAAAAAGCAAGAAGAAAAATGAGTGTTGTTGATCATCGCTGAGTGACTGGACAAACTGTGATACACGGATATAATGAAATGCCATAAGAAACAACAAATGAGGAATTTAGAGAAATATGGAAAGAAGTTTGTGAACTGAAACAGTAAAGAAGCAGAACTAGAATAACATATACAATGACATTAATGTAAATGAAAACAAAAGTTGGCCTACATTCAGGTTAAAGGCAATGACCAATCTTGGTTGCAGAAAACTGATGAGCTACGGATACATAAAGCTTTATACAGCTGATATTAAAAAAAACAATAAAACCTAAAATTAACATCCTCCCAGCAGAAATTTTGGGAATAAGTAGCCAAATTAATTAAATTTTAAGGCTCCCAGTCACCCTCAGGGGGCAAATAAGACCAGAGAGTATACCCCATATTCCATGTTTACCTTTATGTGGTCCTTTTGGCTAAATGTGGACTATCTAGAAGTACCAAAGGCTTCCTTGTAATTCTCATCAATCAAAATTTATAGGAATAAATTATTTCAATCTAGAAGGAACCCTGGAGATTACCTAGTAGACTATAATTTTACATAAGGCCCAAAGCATTATCTGACTTGGATCAGTCAAACAGCCTCAATTTGAATACCATTATCATTGTGCTATAGTAGAATACTAAGAGGATCATGGTTCAAATGCTTTCTCTTGCTATTTATTATCTGTATGACCAAGCAAGTCCCTTAATTCTCTAGGGCTCAGTTTCCTTATTGATCAAAATGAGAGGTAGGATTTGATTCTTAAGATTCCTTCCAATTTTAAATCTATTATACTGTTATCAACCACCTACCAGGGATACAAAGTACCTACTACGTCAAGGATACAAAAATGAAACCATTCCTTCCCTTGAACTTACACGCTTTTGAAACTTGGATTTTTGAATTCACTTAAAACCCCTTTAGGAGATCTCACTTCTAAAAATACCTTTAGAATTTTAGATATTATACAGTGGAGGATCTGGGTTTGAATCATAACAACCATTTCTCTGAAACTTTTTTCATCCGTAAAACGATTGTGTAAGATGACTGTAGTACCAGATCTTGGTATTCAACACCTTCTCAGCTCCCTCAGTTCCCTTTTCCCTCTCAATAAAGGGCTAGAGGGCTGAACAATCAACTCCCAAAGTCTTCCTTTACAGATGGCTCAAAACTTCCCAGAAAAACTTCATTTTCCATCAGTGGCTTTGCTTGGACGAAATCTGGGGTCAGTGAACTATTTTTTTCTTTCACATGACTGCTAAAGGGGTTCATAGCACAAAAAAAAAAATCAAGAATCTCTGAACTACAAGATGATCTAACTGTCATTCCAGTTCCTAATCCGTAATCCTATCTAACAGTCAGAGCATTTAAAATGACTAATATCACTGATAGGCCAGTTCATTTAAATACTTCCAAGATTTATCACCTTTTCCCAATATACACACACAGAGGCATGTTTAGCTACTCTCCAGTTTTATCTCATGTTCCTCCTTTGCATCCCTTCGGACAACCTGTTACTTTCTGACCCTTCAATGTTATTACCTACTGCCTTCATTCCTTTGCTCAGTCTGTTCCCTTAGTCAGTTTTCCTTTCCTCTGTGGTTATTAAATACCTTCACATATTTTACAGCATAATTCTTCAGCCTACATAAAGCCAACTCCTCCATGAAGCCATTCTCTGATTCCCAATCAGTAATGACCTTCTCCTGCCCACCCAGGTGGCCTATGATGAAATGTGCTACTGACTTCCTCAGAGAGTGATAGGCTCAGGGCATAGAATTCTCTCTCTCACTACACACATACACATACTCTGACATATATTTTACATATATACATACACATATGTATTTTTAGATATGACCAATGTGAGAATTTATTTTACTTGACTGTATATTATTTGTTACAGGAATTTTGTTTTTGTTTTTCAGTGGGGAAGAACAAAGTAGGAAAATAGATTTTTGTTCATTGAAAAAATCAAATTTTAAAAATACAAAAAAGTAATGCTCTCCCCTTCTTGAATTTCACATTCATATTATATGGCAAGTCTCTGATATACAATATTACATGATATCTATGCTAGTGTTTTATCCCTCTACCAAACTGCAAATCCTAAAAGTGCTAGGATTTGTCTCCTCAGGGCTTAGTATGGTGCTCTACATACAACAGGAATTTAATGGTTTGTGGAATGAACACTTCTAAGTGGCAATTTATCCAGAGCTTAAAAGAAGTTTCCATTCTTAAAATCTATACGAACTAAAAGGAAGATTTGGTCAACACTTCAGACCTCCTTGCCCCACAGAAAGAAGACATTTACAAAACTCCAAACTTTATTAATCCATGTTGGCACTACTAACCATCTCCTCTGAGAGTGAGTCCCTGGCAGCAATAATACCAAAAATGTAAACTGTTTTCAAGTTCCATATCCTGTGGAGTCAGTTAGTTCTCTAAAAATCTAACAAAGGCCAGGTCTCTCTAAGCCAGGGGCAGGAACCTGTGACCTTTAGGCCACATGAGACTTCTAGATCCCCAAGTGCAGTCTTTTGACTTGAAGTTTTGATTCTATCAAAGGGACCTGAGGACCTAAGAGAGCCACATGTGGCCTTGCAGCCGCAGGTTCTCTCCTCTTGCTCCAACCAATCTCCCTAGAGGCAATTAGACATAAGATAAAAGGATAGGAACTGTCTCACCATAACTTGTGGTTGAAAAAAAAAAAAAGACTCAATCTCATTACTCTACAATAAACATCCAATTCCTTCCACTGATTCTACACACCAGCACTTTCAAAATAGGCTATGGGGTATGGGAAGCCATTTGTTCATTCTAATACAGGGTTCTGCCCAGAATCACAGAGCAACACATCATGAGTCTTTTGGCTAAACTGACTACACCTTTCAATCAAGTGCTTTCAATCAAAAGCAAATTTCAATAGAGCCAGTTCAGTAGTCACACACACAGGTTGAGACTCATCCCTAGGGCTAGCTTTAGGTTGAGGTTTGTCCCTAGGGCTGGTTTTAGGTAGAGGCTCAGGAAGCAGCTACCTATTTGTTGTGCTATGAAGACTAGCCCTTGCTCAAAAATCTCACCTATGGGCTGGTAGCAATTCTTGAAATCCTACCAGGAGAGTACCATTTGTTGGGGTTAAAGCATTCTCCCCTAGGGATATGCTTTTATCTATCATTATTACCTCATCTGAATTAAAAACACTCAGAAAAATTCTCAAGGCAACTAGTGTCAAAGAAGAGGTTTGGAAAATGGAGAGGGTAGATGAAAATTAAAACTCTGGGCATTTTTCCAGGAAGGTAGGCCTGGGCCAGCATTAGGGCACAAAAACTCACTCGGCCGCCGGCTTCACAACTTTGCCTTCAGCAATCCTAGTTTACTCATCACGTAACACAGAAGCCTCACCCTAATACAGAGAACTAAAAAGCAAGATGAGACAAGTAAGAGTGTGTACCAGATCCATTTCCAGGCTGTAACCCCACGACTTCCATTCACTCATTTCATTCAATCTATATGCAATAGCTATAGGCATCAATCATCCATGCCAAATAACTCTGGCGACTCCCTATTACCTCACTAATTGGGCTAAAATTTAGTATTTATGGAATTAGGTTCCATTACAGCTTCATCTTGTTCTCTCACTTTATCCTGAATAAACAAAACTACATATAAGACCCTCCACATCTGGATTAACCCTCTTCATTAGTTTATACCTCTCCTCCATACAACTCTGACGTGTTGGCCATGTTGATCATATGCAAAATGTATGCCTGCCAAAAAGACTTTTATGGAGAACTCACAAGGGCAAGCGTTCACAGGGTGGTCAGAAAAATCAATACAAGAACACTCTCAAGACCTCGCTTAAGAACTTTGGAATCGATTGCGTGACATGGAAGACGCTGGCATAGTTCTGCTCAGCATGTCATGTTCACTTCAGAGAAGGTGCTGTGCTCTAGGAGCCAAGCAGAATTGAAACAACTCAAAGGAAATGCAGGATACACAAATTTAAAGTATCCACCCCAAATGTTCACATAGACTATTTGTGTGCTAGAACATTCCAAGCTCATATTGGTCTCATCAGTCATAGTTGGACACACTGAAACTTGACTCTAGCACAGTGGTGTCATTTTGGTCCTCTTTGAGAATGAAGGACAACAACCACCACCACTACTCCATGATTCATCAAAAACAAAACAAAAACCCCGGCTTCCAAGCAGGTTTTTTGATTAACCCAGATGCAACTATCATCTAAACCATCTCACTGCAATCAAACTATTCATGTAGTTTATGAAGTTACTTTATGTAATTTTCTCCCCATCAGCTTATACTTAACAGTATCATACCTCCTAGCTATTTAAGATCTTAGCTTCACACATACATTATGATAGCATCTCAGAGTTCGGTGCCTCTCTGTTACTACACACAGAATGTTTTATGATATTCTTCAAAACAGCTTTAATTCTCTGATGAAGATTTTGCTTTAAAAGGAATATGCACCTATACTACCAAAGAGGCTGTGCTATGAAAGAGGGAACTATCTGGTAAATCATCCCATTTTTGATTCTTTTGATTCCTCATCCCATTCCCTAAGTGTATAAAAGATTCAGCATTCTCAGGCCACATCCTATTCTACATCTCTTTAATATCATAATATGCACAAAAAGAAAATGTTGACTTAATGACTTTCCAATTTGTACAGATAAATACTATATTTCAGTCTAGAGAACAAAAATTATTAAAATATGGGCCTTTAAAAGTAATGTCTCTTTCAAAAAAATTACTAGCAACTTAATCAAAAAACTTTTATTTTAATGTTATACATTTACAACACACCTATCATCACAATGTCAGTTGGTGTGTGTGGAGGGTAGGGGGATTAAAATTCAGTAGTTCTAGTCCCCTAGTAAGTTGTGTTAATATAGTTGATAACTACTACCAAAGTTGGAACACTCTATCTATTTATGAACATGTGTTATCTAGAAAATTTCCTTATGTAGCTGAAATCTGACTTCATTAAAACCCAGCTCGGTAGATTATTATATTTGCTTTCTGGAGGCCGGTAGTATTAAAAAAACCACCAAAAACTACCCAACTACACACAGCAAAATGAATCCAAATACTTAGCATTATTACTGGTTGTATAACTAAGTCATGTTCCTATCCCCAGATCTATAAAATGAACTCTGAATTCTAGAGTTTTACTGTACCCACCCAACTTAAGCTGCCCCAGAGTAACATTAAATCTTAAACAAGTGTGCATGCCACAGTATCACTGTGTATAAAAGCTATGAGGTTACCAAACCTAGGCAATTATTTTTATAACCAGGTAAAATGAAAATGCAGCACTTGAACTACTTTGTGGTCACTGCAAATCACATTCTGATATATTTTATTAAACCGGCAAAATATTCAAAGTCATCTTTAAGAAATAATACACAGGCATCACCAGCAGCTGTTAACATTTCATTTGGTAGATATTTATACATTGTTCTCCCCCCAAACCTCCAAACACCACAAAGGTACAAAAACAACAACCAAATTCAAGTGGAATTTAATGCATTTACATTTATCAAAAGTCCTTCTTTCAGTTTCAGCCAGGGATTGGTATGTAAGTGCTTAGATTCTAGGGTTGGGAAACTGTTGGAGAGGTAAATGTAACATGCCAATTACAACTATAACCTTTTGTTATTAGTTAAGACTGGGATACTAATAGGACAAGTTTCAGTGTGCATTTTCAGAATAAATTAGTAGTCTGTGATGAAATATACTCATAGGCAACCAACTATTACTATTTTGTGTAGTAAGCACAAGCTTGATTGTACAAAAAAAGGCGGTGCGGTGGGAAGTAAAACTTCAGACCAATCTTGTAAGCATCAAATAATAGAGCCAAGAGTCACTGGAACAGGACAACTGCTCCAGTAAAAACTACTACTGGAAAAGCCTATACCTCAGTGAGAGAGGAGAACTGGGATTAGTCCTTAATCCCATCAATATTCTCAAAAGGTTTATTTTTCAAAATAGAATTTAAATGGCCTAGTCATTTTTAGGCAACTGAATCAATTCTTTAGAAAATAAGGAATTATCTTTTCAGATTTAACATTGGAAGTCAATGAGGAGAAAGTTTTAACCCAAAAGAATGCAACAAGTACATGGCAAGGAGCATTAGACGTGGGTGGGTGAGGTGTTCTGCATGTCCTTCTCTAGCTCCAGTAAATAATAACCAGACATCACAATTAGAACTGCCTGAGAATATAACTGAAAACAAACAAATACACTTCTTGCTGTGTCCTCTAGAGGGGAGATATGGGAATAGTCCATTGCTAGGGTGATTTTTAGTACCATAATTCAGTGGACACAATATACTACTTGGTACTCCCCAAATCAAGCATCTAAGATCTCATCTAACATACAGACCTTGGCAAGACTAAAAACATTTCTCTCAAATATAAATTCTAAAATTTAGACCCAGTAAATTATCTTATTTTTGCTTACATTAGTAGTTTTTATACAAAATCCTGTGTACCCTTTCATTAGAAGATACCAATAACAAGAAAGGAACTCTCACTGAACCTGCCTCTACTGAGGCTGCCTCACAAGTTAATGCCAAGTAACCAGTGTTTCAGTAGTAAAATGATTACTGGCTTTTCAAACTGTATTACATCTTCTACAAAGTTAGTATAAATATGAAGCCCTGAGAACAAACTTTCATATAGAACACTTCTATTAAAAATATCAAAGCTTTGTGATCTGACAAAATTATAAATTATATATATTAAATAAATAAATACCTTTCCATAATCACATGTAAATATCAAAAGGTAAGATTGTCTATGTCAACCAATGGGATGGTGGAGAACAAGTATAAGATAAGGACAATTCAAAAAGAATCAATACTGTTGAAGATTCATTAGCTATCTTCTGAGTCTTCCTTTCTTTTCCTGTATCTTCTCACTTTAAGATCAAACGTTGCATATTCCTACCCTACATCTGGCTTGAATGATGCACAGACATGTGGTCGCAGGAAGCTGTATATTAGTATTGCTACGTATGCTAGACTGAACTCTGAAGTTGTAAACATAATTATTCCATCCTTTGTCATAGACTGAGAATGTCAATTTTGACAGTGTACTAAACTATATTTTCCCTGCCAACAAGGTCCCCCACTGGAAACCTCTTACTGCATCTGTCAAATCCCAACCCAAAATTTAGTAAGAGAATTTTAAAAATTCTCCATCGGTAGCATAGGGAATTAATAATATTCCAAACACAGTGGAAAGAGTATAAAAGATAACCATTGTTTGGATGCCTATTTCCATGTCCCCTCTCTAAAATCTGCTAAATTGACCACTTGACAGACATATCCTTGGCCCTGACTGCATACTAATATACTATATATATTAGTGGTTTGATTTTACTAGCTTCTTATGTGGCATTGTCTGATAATTTAGTTTGAATCTACATGAAGTTCTTATTCACACTGAGCTTCCTGCAAAAAAATATATCCCTAGAACATTGTTAATTGTCCAGTATCTAGAAGCAATTAGCTCTACCAAGACAAGTAGTAATCTTCAGAAGCTATAGAGCCCAAATAGTAATTTGCCCTTTTGAAGAGACATACCAAATCAACTACCTTATAGTTGTTTCCTCTCAAATATTTAAAAGATTAACATTCCAAAACAACCTGGATTAAATTTAAGCAAAAAAAAAAATACAAGCACACACAAAACCTAAAATGTTTGCTCAGTTTGAGGATGTTTTAAAGATGCAGTACTTCTTTGGCTATAAAACAGCTTTCTTTACATAGAAATTCCAGTTTATACAAGCAAATTAAGAATCTAGACTAGACTTATGAAACTAGCTAATTTTCTTAATCAGGGTTCCTGAAAATCTGTATACGGAAGGAACAATGGACTCAGGAAATTTTCACAACCTGGGAGAAGAGGTACTTTAATAAGGGTTACTGTATACTATTTGGATAAATTTTATACAAAGTAAGAATCATTCTGTAGTACAAAAGAAAAATTCCTATTGTACTAAGATCCAAACTTTACATTGTAACATGAATTTTGTATATCTGTGATATTTTGCTCTTTCATAAATATTATATAAAGTCAGACAGATAATGTGTTAGTACTTGTAAATTATCACTAATTATTTTAGAGGTATAGCATTTCCCCTACCCACCTCATTTCTTTTGAAGGGGTAGAGGGAAGTGATTTCTCTTCAGAGATGACTATATCATTCAATTCCTCACTGATGTAGGTTAGTCACTCTTTGCAAACTGGTAAGATGTTAAAAATACTAACTGGTAAACTTACTATTCTGAGTGGGAGAAGTACCAGGGAGAATATTACTCTCTATCAAGAAAGAGGGAAAAAATGAAAATCATTTATTCCACAGATTTTCAAGTTAAAATAAATGAATTAAGGATTTTGAGTTTTAAAAAAAAAGTCCCAAATCCCCAATAAGTCACTTTTAAGTTAAAGCATGGAAAACAAAAATAAGAACAAATTATTAGAGAACAGATGTATTATAACACTTCATACATAAAGTTTATGAGGGTCTTACATATATTTTTTTTTCAAAAAAATATGGGAACCAGAAAATGCCTAAAAGAGCTGCAAAAATCATTCTTGATTATTTCTGACCTGAAGTTTTAAATCTAAAACCATGAAGATGCCTGGTTGGTGAGACAGAACTGCTCTTCTACAGACTGGTTAACTAGGACTGTCATCTAGGTAAGATAAGAGCTCAGCTACTTCTATACTCATTGGCTATTTATGGGAGAATAGTAACTCCACAATGTGTAAGCCAACTAACACCAGATGATATTTAGGTGCCCATAATCAAGGCAAATATGTTAGTGCATTAAGGCAGATGTTATTCAGCTGCCTTCAAGAGAATGTTGGTAACCAAAACATCCTCAGAAGACAACTACTTCTGGCAATTACAATGAATAGAGTTGTTTTTTTTTTTTTATTTAAAAAGAGGGCAAAGAGGCAGAAAAGGTATTAGCCTGTAACATAGTTTGTTTTTCCTTAAGATATATACTATAGGGGATGTGGATAAATTGTGTTCTAATGATTTTTTAAACTCATAAAAAGAAAACAGCCTTTTTGCCATCAAAGCTATCTACATATTAATAAAATCTACCCCTGTAGATACTAAAAATATTGGTGTGGCAAAATGAACTGTTAGAGAAAAAAATACTGCATCTTTAATACAGCGAGATGTGAGTTGCTTAAAGAAATGTTAACACATTTTCTCTGGGTACTAGAACAACACTAACACAGAAAATAGGAAAAAAAACTATTTATTAAAGAAATTTAACCTATGAATTAATCTACTTAAATTAGTATGTCTGACATTAACAGTTTGGATTGAAACATGCTCTCTCAAATAACATCTAGATTTTAAAATCAAACTCTAAGGGTCAATTCAAATAGCATTTCATTTTAATAATCATAACTTAATACTCTTTAGAGAGGAGTATATCATTTAATTCCTCACTGAAGTGGTCAGTCACTTTTTGTAAACATCTGTCAGATGCTAAAAATACTGACTTGTAAACTACCCTCACAGATTCTTTTTTTAAAGCAATAAGGTATAAAACCAGAGCAGTCATTATTGTCTCAAACAATCTCATGTAAGTTGTTTACATGAGTATTTTTCAAGATATGGATTTTTAATTCAATCTTAACTGAATGCAAACCCTTCTTCCACTACCAATAAATCCATAAGGCAACTACATTTCCAGCTGGCCATAAGCTACACTCTTTCTTGTTTGAGAAGTATAACTAAGAGGGCCTCTAGCCAAATACCAAAAGCTACTTTTCTTCCCCTCCCCCCAAATCCTCGGCTCCTTCTTCTCTGAGGAACCTGAAGCTGTGGGCAGCCGGAGCAGCAGAGTGGAGGGTGTCAATCCCCCTAGGTTCGGTTCAGCGTCTGAAAGATCCTGGAGATCTGCAGCATGACAGGTCCTGTCTCAGGGTCATTCATCCACTGGGTGCTATTTAATGGATTTTCAAGCATATCTTCAAATGCTGTGGAAAGGGAACAATATTCATTTCATTATGTCTTTAGTAAATATTAGTAAGCATGTAGTGCTTGTGGTTTTTTTTTTTAACTACTTTCTAAATATAAAGGGGACATCCTTGGATATAAAGGGTACATATACAGATCAATTAAAGAACAGTAAGTGTTTATTATATTGCCAAGTACTGTGCTTTGAGCTGGGGATACAAAGAGAGAAATGAAAGCCTTCACCTTCAAGAAACTGACATTTTCTCAGGGAAAAGAATATATATGAGTATGCATCAAATAAGGGATGGGAATGGGAATCAGACCTGTGATTTCATTGGTGTAGGGGAATTTTCCTGTGAGGAAACTTCGTTTATCAATGTTGCTGAGGATATTCTCTGCAACTCATATTCCTAAAGAGTTCCCTAGAGCACTGAGAACTTTAGTCAGTCAGTAAGCATTTATTAATCATCTATTATGTACTAGGCACTGTGCTAAGTGACAGGAAGACAAAAAAAGGCAAAAGACCGTTCTCGCTCTCAAGGAGCTCACAGTTAAGTGAAATGTCTAAGTTTACAGACAGTATGTGGCAGAGGTGGGACTTCCTCCTGACTTCCTCCCATTACGCCATTATGTGTCTGATATAAAACAAATATAGGGCAATTTTGGTAGTTGGAGGAAGGAGAGTTTTTTGTAGGTGATGTAATCAGGAAAGGCCTCATAACTTTGAGTTGGGTTTTGAAGGAAATTAGAGGTTTTGATTTCCTAAGGTTGATAAGGGAGTGCATTCTAGGCACAAGGGGACAGCCTGTGCAAAGACATGGAATGGGGAGATAAAATATCATGTGCAGAATAGCAATAAGGTTAGTTTGGCTGAGACATAAAGTGTGTGAAGGGGAATGATATGTGGTAAGTCTGCAAAGGTTGGCTAGAGTCAAGGACTTAAAATTATACACAAGAGAGTTTACCTTTTATCATAAAGATAATAAAAAACTGCTGGACTTTATTAAGCGGGGTAGTAGTTTGGTCAGAACCTATGCTTTAAGAGTATTGCTTTGGCAATTGTGTGGCTGATCAACTGGAGAGAATGACGAGGGGAGAAGACACAGAACTCTATTATATAAGTTTGTTATTGTATGAATTAAGATTTATGCCATATTATATCTTATCTCCCTCTACATGAATAAAGTGAAAACCTGACAGAGCATGGCTAGCCCATAAGGCAATTATTATTTCTACGGTGTCATAAAAGAGTTACGACACACTTCTCTTTTTACAATCTCTACCCAGAATATTTAATATCTGGATGTATCTAAAAAAGTGATTAAATTTTTCCCACCAAATACTCCACATTTGAAACTACAGGTTTCAAATGTATTATCAAATTTTCTTCCTATCAAATAAATAAGGGCTGAATATTTTACAATAACCTATAACTCAGATTTCTTGATTTTCCATGTCAAAACTCAGTAAGCAAAATTTCATTAACCTCCTGATAAGCAATTTAGTAACAATTAACCAACTCACAAGGTTTCATTAGATAGTTCATTATTAAAATACTTGGTATTTTTTCAAAAGGGAAATTGTACTATTCACCTAATCCAGCACATGGAACTAAATATAATGCCAAACCAAATTTCTATAATTTAAAATGTGAAAGTGCTAGAAAGTTCTTTTGACCTACAAAATTTCATTTCCCACTAAACTTTCATCAACAAGAGTTTTTGTGTCCTTCAAAACATGACAGTTTACTTAAAGTACTTGGAAAGTCAGTTAAAATTCAGTTTGACAAGTTGTGATACATGAATGTAATGGAGTATTACTGTGCTGGAAAAGCAATGAATATGTTAAATAGATATAATCAGAGGAAGATATAAAATGATACAAAATGAAGTAAGCAGAAGTAGGAAAACCATACACAATGACTATAACAATGTACAAGGAAAGAATAACAATAAAATAATAGAAACTTAATACTATGGAATTGTGATGACTAAGTTTGGCTCCAAAGAAGAGACATGAAAGAGACCCTCTCTCTCCTCCACTTCTTTGTAAGGGAAGAACTAAGGGTGTGGTTCATTAAACATGTTACACTTTTCCAATGTGTCCATTATTTTTGCAAATCTTTTTTTCTTCTTTGTTACAGGGGATGGCTCTTTGGGAAGGGAAGAAAGGAGATACTCATTAGGAAATGTAGATGGTAAAGAAACAAAACACATCAATAAAATTTTATTTTGAAAAATCCAGTTGAAAATATTTAAGGGCTGGTACCAAAAATAATAATTCCAAGTAATAT
>CM053769.1:295965966-296006486 GCA_028658325.1 Potorous gilbertii | reverse complement strand
ACTATGCCTAGGATCTTCACCTAAGTGCCTTGAATTTCTAACTGTACCATTTGGGCCTGAGGTCTGGGGAGTCTTTGTGGTTGTTGTGTTTGTCCTTCATCCCGGAAGAGGACCATGACGTCAAGATGATGACATGACTTGTAGTTGACTTTGATTTGAGTGAGGGAGGGCTGTCCAAGGTCACTACCTTCACTTTCTCCTCCAGAACCATCTGAGTCCAGTGGAATGATGTTCATCAGGATGACTAGGGATTGCCCAGGATGCAGAAGGAGACCCTGACTATTTTAGGCTAAGGTCTTATCAGAGTCTCACTTTGAGTGAGCTACACCCATTTGAAGGAATAGGCCTCTTTAAGTAGTTACTCAAGGGATGGTCCCTTTTAGTAAAATTAAAAAAAAAAAATCAAACTGGGAGGGGAAGACCCTCAAGTTTCCTGGGTTAAAGAGAAGCAGTTACTATTTAGTATTTATATTCACTCTGTGCTAGGTGGGCGGGGACCTGTTCTCCAATCTATGAGCTCCAGAGTGAATTGAACTTAAGACTTGGTCTTTGAGCAAGAAATCTAGCCAGTTACCCCAAAGGAAAAATGGCAGCTTTTGGCCATGACACCTCAGTCAAGGATGGAGAGGAGAGGAGGAGCTGCTATTCACTCACAGGTTGTGTTTGTCCTTCATTCTTGAGGAGGACC
Organism: Potorous gilbertii; assembly: GCA_028658325.1. Lineage (NCBI taxonomy): Eukaryota > Metazoa > Chordata > Mammalia > Diprotodontia > Potoroidae > Potorous > Potorous gilbertii. The sequence goes on along the minus strand of CM053769.1, from coordinate 296,005,798 downwards.
ATGACATCAAGATGATGATATGACTTGCAGTTGAAATTGATTTGAGTGAAGGAGGGCTGTACAAGTTTACCAGCCTCACTTTCCTCCATGATAATAGTTATAGTGTTATTATCCATTGATTGAAAAAATGCAGACACAATGAATTTGTATTTATTAATCACAGATACATCTAGTTTTGAAAATAGTATATACATGAGAGATTTCATCGAGAAAGGTCTGTTTGCTTATTTATTATGCTGAATCATTTAATGAGATAAACATTTTTCATAGTCGTATGGTTTCTCAGTCATTAGAAGGTTAGAACTTATATGTAGACATATTTTTTTCCCTTGTTAGATTGTGACCTCCTATAGGGGAAAAGACTTTTATTTTTTGATTTTCTGTTCCCAGCACAGTGCCTATTACTTAGTCACATTTAATAAATGCTTGTTACCTGACAAATCTACCACACAGGTTATTGTGAAGAGAAAAAAAAACTTTGTAAAATCTTAAAGTGCTATATTAATGTTAGTTGTTGTTAAGTTGTAATTATTTTTGTTATTCTTACTGTTAGCTTCCGGTTACAGTCCTTTATATAAGGTTGGGTGAGGTAAATATTGGAAGCATCTGTTGCATAAAGTAAAGGTGTAAAAATTGCTACCTACAGGCTGTGTACCATGCAGAACTCCTGAGTACTCCTCAACCTAAATTAAAATGTAATTGGGAAGTATTTGATAAAATAAATACAGTAAAGCATAGATAATGCTAATTTGTAATTTTTAAAGCCAGAATTTCTATTTATTTGACATTAATGATGCAGAGAACTGAATTAGGACTAAGAAACAAGGGTTTAATCCTAGTTACTTAACTGTCATTGTAACCCTGGTCAAGTCACTCTCTTCTCAGTTTAGTTTACTTATCTCAAAATTGGGATTTTGTGTTCTCATTTATTTAGTTACGTAATTGTGAAGATGTTGTAGAATTTTTAAATTTTAAATCTGGTATTCCCTTCTCATTTTTGTCAAAGATACTTTCCAGATGTATATAGATGATTCTTTTAAATGAATTTTATTTATTTTTTGAACTATTCCATAATTTTTTGCTATTGTAAGTTCCATGAGTATAGGAATTGTTTTATTTTTGTCATTATGGTCTCAGTGCTAACCTAGATATAACTGGTGCTTAATAAAATCTCCCTTTATTATTTTGTAATCTCTGGAGAGTCAACGGAATTCTGTCAGTCAGGCAGGTAGTAAGCATTATTGAGTGTTCACTATATGCCAGGCACTATGCTCGCTCTGGGGATGTAAAGAAAGGCAAAAATCTGGTCCCTCCCCTCAAAGAACTCATATTCGTGTGTGTGTGTAATTATATGAAAATAACTGTACATATAAAATATATGCTGTATACATGGAAGGTAATTTCAGAAGGAACTTGTAAAGATTTTGAGATAAGCCTCATGTATAGGCTGGTATTTTACCTGAGTCTTGAATTGGCCCATAGAAACCAGGAGGTAGTGGTGAGGAAGGAAAGCATTCTGGGCACAGGACCCAGGCGGCGAAAGGCCTAGTCGGGAGATGAAGTGTTACGTTCAAGAAACACTAAGTAGGCCTGTATGGTTGGGTCAGAGGATAAGTGGAAGAGATAAAGTTTCTGTCTTTTTACAAGCAATGTTGGTTCACTTTTCTTCATACCATACTACTTGTTTAATGTGTTTTGGTTTCTTCTGGAGGTTTTTACTCATTCTTCCTAAAGGTTTTAGTATCCTTTCCATTGCTGTACTTGCTTGTATGCTGGACTTTAATTTTTTCCCCCCAGTTACTTACTCTTTTGTCCCTACCTCTCTGCTGGCATACTGATCTTGAAGATAGACAGTAGGGCTACCTTGTTCCCTTGAATTGGAGGATATAGAGATTGCTGAGGATACTCAGGGTAGATTTGTCCAAAACTCCTCCCTCTCTAGCTTGTGATTGCCATTGAATATGGCACATAAATTTTAGTCTACCTGATCCTTCCTTCCTTCCCTTCATGGGAGTGGGCAGAATCAAGGCCTGCTGTTTCTTATTGGTTGGAGGTAAATTCAGGTAATATCACTATAACTGCAAGGTATTTTAGGATCCCCAGTCATGGACCTTGTAATTTGCTTGTGCCTCTTTTGGTGTGCACTTTGAGTTGCATAGCCAAGGGATTCTGGAGTTAACTCATGGGTGTGTGTGGGGGAAGGGGGTGAGTTCTGTCTTACAGAATTTAACTTTGTTATATTTAGCACATAATTTATTTTATTTGAAGTTGTGGTGTCAAAAATGCTAGCAGAAAGTGACTATTTTGCTGTCCTGTTGATCACCTCTGCACATCATTCTCGTAAAGATTTTATGGAAGCATTTTTTATGATATCTAGGAGTTGGAAACAGATTAAGATCCCTCTTGATTGGGGAATGACTAAACAAATTATGGTACATGAATATTAGAATATTTCTGTACCATAAAAAATGATATATATGATAAATACAGAGAAACATGGAAAGCTCTATATGAACTAATATAGAGTGAAGTAAATAGAGACAAGAAAACAATACACATAGTAGCTATAATGATGTGAGTGGAAATAACTACACACCAAAAATCAAAAGTAAATATAGCACAATTATAAAGATCAAGTGGGACTCAAATGAAGACACTTAAGAAAACACTCCCAACTTGGTGGATGTGGTAGGTCCACAGGTGTTATATATTGCACATGCTGTTGGACTTTCTCAATGTATTGATCAATTGTGCTGACTTTTTTTTCCTTTTCTAAAAAAATGTGGTGGCTCTTGGAGAGGGGAGGGGAAAAGGATACATGGTAGCTACCTATGGTGTTGTAAAAAATAGAAAAAATCAGTAAAAAAGATTTTATAGAGATGCTGATGAGAAAGTGGCCTGCGGCTTGGTAATTGCATATTTCTTCTTAGTTGTTCCCCTCTTCTCCCCACCTCCTCATAATGAAGGCTTCTGAGATTTTTTTTTACCCATTCTCTTCTTTCTCTGTGAAATATGATTGACTTTAAGCTCTTTGAAATCAGGGACTGTTTCATTTTTGTTTTGTATTCCCACTGTTTTGCACATAGTAGTTACTTATTAAAAATAAAAAGCCTTATTTTCTATCTTGCATATCGTTGAGTATATTACTGTATCACCTCCAGAGAGCTTTCTCCTATATTTATTTGGTTTGACTGAGTCACTCTTCTTAGCTTCCTCTTCATCACCTATTCTTTTAATACATCAAGTTCTGAGGTAGAATTTAAATATGTTGATATTGTCATTGATGAGAACAGATTGCTGGAGAAACAATAGCATGTCTGTTCCATTTCCTGTCTAGTTTCCAGTCTGTCATGAAATAGTAGTTTTCATTTTTTGTAATATTGGATCTTGCCATGTCCTGCATCTTTCCATTTTCTTCTTGAATAGCGCGTTCATGCTATACAGTTATTAGACTTCTGAGTTGTCTTAGCTTTTTTCACTCCTCTAGAATCATATTTTTCAGGTATTTTTTTCCTGTCTTCTTGTACTGGGCATTGTGCTTTACATTGAAGTTATTATATACCAGTTCATCTGTTGTCTAAGTTGCGTTGTCTTCATAATGGTCTCTTTTGGTTAAGCTTATTATGAACACTGTTAAGTGTCTCCCTTAACAAAATGATTCTTCTTATTACCTTTGAGTGCCCAATGAAAACAATTCCACTAACTCCTTTACTTTCCAAGGAGTGCCTATGACCCATCCATGCAATTATTTGCACTTTTTTTTCTGATTTCATTTATAAGAAACATGATGCCAAAATGATGTGGTTCAAATCCTCTAGTAGTATAGCAAGTCATTTAATAATTATAAAGTGCATACTATGTGCCAAACACTGTGTTAAATGCTGAAGATACAGATAGAAAAAAGACCTTTATATGTTTTCATGATCTCATATTCTGATTTGTTGACAGAATACATAAAATAAAATTTTCCTACAAGGTAAATAAAAATGCTCAGATATCCTAAGGGTGCTATGGTTTGGTGAATGACAAGGCTCAGGGGGTCTTTAAGTTGTATCATTAGATCAGATGACGGTAAGGGGAAGTAGTATAGGAGATCCTAACTGGTCTTGAATTTAGCACAGTGCCTGGCAGTATATATTATATATTGCACATGCTGTTGGACTTTCTCAATGTATTGATCAGTTGTGCTGACAACAAATGGTAAAGGAAGGAGAACTTTAAGCAATGGTAGGTCAGACAGCAAAATCTGGTGGTCTTCTATCTCAACAGAAACAGTAGAATTGTTGATTCCCATGTCATCGAAACAGCACAGATGAATTCTGGAAGACTGGGAGAAGAAGTGAAGCATGAGGGCAAGGAGTTCACATTTTGAATATAGTTAGTTTTGATGTTTTTAGATGGTCTCAGAACTGATTCTTACAACATTTTGCTCCCTTATTTTCCTATATATTTAAAAATTTATTTGTAACAGATGAACAAAATTTATATGCATAGATACTTAACTTTTATGGAGCTTTGTGTTTTGTTTCATCATTTATTATAAAAGTGTTAAAAATTTAGGTTATTATAAAAATCACTTTTGTTATAAATGGGAAATTTGAGTAAATATAATTTAAATTTTAATCAATTCTGTTTAAAGATTTTTCTTTAAACAATTCAGATTGGATATCTAAAATGACTCCAGTTAATACTTGAAATTTTAAACCAAGTTTTGCAAGTTGCTACACAGTAGAAACTACCTGTGGTGTCAGTTCTTTGAAAAGTATGTAATACAATTGGAAATGTGTTAGGGTTGGGAATAGTTTTACTTTTACTGGGAAGTGGGGATAGAGGAAATTTAATAATTTTTTAGCATACTTAAAGAGGCATGATCACCATTAAATTTGAGACTACTTTTTGAAATGAGTGTCATCTACTTTGAAAATTTTAGTTTTTTGACTTGTTTGAAATTCATTTGAACTATTGTTTTGTTTTTGCTTACCTTTGATTAGACTGTGAGCCACTTGAGAATAGGGGCCCATGCCTTATTCATGCTGGTTTTCTGTTTAGTGACAAGCACAAGAATTGATATTCCCTGCCATCATTTCTTTCATCTACTCTTTAATTTGAAAATAAAAGCACACAATAGTAATTATTCTGTCTTTTTTCCCCATTTAGTGGGAAAGGGAGTCCTGCCTTTAGCCCATCTCATCCTTTATTGCCATTGAGACAGAAACAGCAGAAAACAATACAGGGGGAGGACAACCAGGGTAAACTTCGTTTTTCACCTTTTTATTTCCTCTTCTCATATATAGCTTTACTTTGATGTTCTCCCTTATGGCCAAATTGAACCCACTCTTTGCTGGTGTATTTTTATGAAGAACAGAGTGTAATCATTATTGATTTTCATAGATGTTTATTACTTTGGCCTTCGTTACCAGGACAACAACACTTACAGATGTAAACAGCGAGTATTTGACATGGTGCTGTTTGATTGGTTTCCATAAAATTCTGATCTCTTAAAGATTAATATTTTCATGCTGTGTTAAAGAAAGGCTGTTGAATTTTACTTGTGCTACGAAATATTTTGCTTAATGTTTTTAAGGACTAATTAAACCTTGGATGGGAGGAAGTATGATATAATGGAAAAATTGGGAGTCAGGAGATTTGGAATCTCTTGTCTTGGTTCTGCCACTAGATTACTCTGTGGCTTTGGGCAAACTATTACTTAATCTCTCTGTTAATATGTTATCCTTTTTATCTTGGTTTCTTCACATATAAAATAAGGGGCTAGACTAGGTAGTCTTTCAGCTTCCGTTGAGTTTGAGACTTCTGAAGGTGTAAATACATCATAAATTACTGCTCTATTCTGTAATTCATAAATTACAGCTCATTCCAAATTGCTGTGATATTACCCCAAGTTTCACTGCCTCCTCTTTCTCTGATTTAAAAAATGTAAGAGGTGTATTTGGTACAGGCCATTTTTCTTGCTCTGATGAGTTAGTCATTTGTTGTTCTGGAAAACTGATTATTGCATTTCAGATATTTCAAATTGTGAAACTGACTTTAGCATTGTACACTTTTTCCAACGTAGATCAGCGTCATCGTTCTAATTCATTAACTCGAGTTGATGGCCAGCCACGTGGTGCAGTCATTGCATGGCCGGAAAAAAGGCCCAGGTAAATGTTTATCATATAAACTTTAAAAAATATACATAGTTTCTGTTTTCAGAAGGCTGAAAAGTTCCATGTATACATACTTGAGTTATATATCTAGTTTTTTTATCCTGTGGGAAGAATTTGAAATCCTAAATATCCTATATTCATAATGAATATTCTAGTCATTTGATATTTTAAATCATGTTATCTGCATACCAAAATATAATTAAAATTTGACTTTTTTATCCTTTCTTATTTTAGGCCCCTATCACAGCCAACACCATTTGCTCTTCATCATGCTGCAAGTAGTGATGTGGATCCCGGTTCTGGTGATAGTATTAGCTTAGCTCGTTCAATTAGCAAGGATAGTTTAGCATCTAATATTGTTAGTCTCACCCCCCAAAATCAGCCTCACACCACGTCTATTAAGACTAATGGGAAAAGCTTGTTGAATAATGTTGATATTGAAGATGAAGATGAAGAACTTGTTGCAATAATTAGAGCAGATGAAATTCCAAGCGGTGGTGACTTAGAATTGCAGAGTACATCTTCCAGGGCCTCAAGTTTAATGGCAAGTTCTCGGTCTCCTAAAAGACAAGTGGAATCCCTAGAAAGTAAACCTGATAGTTTTTTCTTAGAGCCCTTAATGCCTGCAGTACTTAAACCAGCAAAAGAAAAACAGCTTATTAATAAAGAAGATGAATGTGGAGAAGGGAAGCAAAGAAGTTTTTTGTCTAAAAGACTTGGTGAAGGGCATCAGCTGTTGGGAAGGAAAAAAGTTAATAGTAATCATGTTGACCATGATATGAATAGGACTTTTACTCCAATTTCTAGTTCAGAATTTCCTACAGCTGTAGATTCTGGTACTGCTGATTCAGTAGGAGTGGGACTTCTCTCAACAGAGATTTCATTAGAAACATGCAGGTCATTGTCCAGTGGTGGTTTAGATCAGTTATCTCAGGAACAATCTGCCGAAGGCTTCTTTCTTCATGTTTCCAAGGCTGATGAAGATACAGAAAATAGAATAAATGATAGCAGTGCAAAAAGTACAGATTCACATGGTCTGGAAACAACATGGACTATAATTAGGCAAGATTCTGATTCAGATATCCTAGATCTGGAGGAAGCTGAACAAGATTTAATTGGAGAGGGCCCCCCTTTAGTCATTACCAAATATGTTGGTGAAGAGGAATCTGCAAAGCTACAAGAGGACATGAAGGTGAAGGAGCATGAAGACAAAGATGATGCAAGCGGACGGTCAAGTCCATGTTTAAGTACCATCTCTCAAGCTAGCAGCGTGTCTATGGCTAGTGGAAGTGTTAGGATGACTAGTTTTGCAGAACGAAAACTCCAGAGACTTAATAGCTATGAAGCAAAGTCTAGTACAAGCAGTTCCCAGAAAACCACACCTGATGCATCAGAGAGCTGTCCAGCACCACTGACTACATGGAAACAAAAGAGAGAGCAGAGTCCTAACAGACAAAACAAAGATCATGCTAACCTCTTAGCTTCTGAGCTGGTTCAGCTTCATATGCAACTGGAGGAAAAACGCAGAGCAATAGAGGCACAAAAGAAGAAAATGGAGGCATTGTCGGCAAGGCAGCGACTCAAGTTAGGTAAAGCAGCCTTCCTTCATGTAGTTAAGAAGGGGAAGACTGACGTTGTTCCACAACCACTTAAACCAGAACATTTTTCAAAAGAATATTCTCGACACAATGGAGAAGAATTGGATGATGGAATTTCTAAAGCTGAAGATTTTCTTGTAAAAGAAGAGGATAAAGAAGATCTCCTTAGTGATTCTCAAGAACTGGCAAAAGTAAAGATCCAGGAAAATGTAGCTTTTGTTCAGCACAAAACGAAAGACACTGCTGCTATACACGAATTAGAGAAAAGTAAGATGCTCTCTGCTGCTCTTTTAGAGGATAATGTTGGTGAAGTTGTAGATATAAATGAATGTGATGTTTCCATTGAAAAGCTAAATGAAACCATTAGTACACTTCAGCAAGCTATATTAAAGATTTCACAACAACAAGAACAGCTTCTTATGAAATCTCCAACAGTACCAACACCAGGGACTAGAAATAATTCCCAGGATCAGAAGGTAAAGCCATCAATTCATTTTGTTGAGCCCCTCTCTCCAACTGGAATGAACAGTCATCGTAAACCCCCTCGTCTTGGTCAAGGACGAAGTCCTCGCTCAGCACGACCAGCTGAGCTAAAAGTTTCTAAAGACAAACAGCAAAGTTCTTCCCGTATTAAAACTCCAACACCAAGTGTAGAAACTGTGCCTCACTTAAGACCTTTTCCTCCTAATAATCATCCCAGAACACCCACAGAAACATGTTTGGAAAGTGCCACAAGCCATGGAACTGACTCTCAAGAAAAGTTTTTCTTTGATAGTTACAGGCTTCATGATGAGAGTAACCAGAGGACATTTGTTTTGTCTGCTTCCAAAGATGCAAACATTATTTCTGAACAGATGAACAAGGAAGTTTTGAATAATACTGTAAAAGAGACAGGGCTAAATTCTTCAGATATCTCAGGAAAAGAAAATGTTCCTGTAGAAGAACCACTAAGGAGCAAAGGTAGTCTCATTGAAGTAGACCTCTCAGACCTAAAGGCACCGGATGAAGAAGGAGAAATGGAAAGCCATGATAGCTCTTTAGATTTAATTAGTGAATGTGATCAGAAGCCTGGTGTAGGCTTTTTCTTTAAGGTAAGTACATGACTATTATTTTTGCATATTTTTAATAAATAATCTTTTTGTCATTTAACCATTAACCACGAATTTTTCTTTGTTCTTCAGAGAAGTCTGTACTGGCAGGCAGCTATTATTTGAAGAATATAGGTGGACATAGAAAATACCTATTCCTTATGCTTTTCATTTGCCTTTTTGAAAGGGAAAAAATGGAAAGAAGTTGAGGGGAAAGGAGGAAGTTTCTCTTTAAATTTGTATAATTTACTCCATTTACATGACATTTTGAAGATGATTGGGACAATATAAACTTGATACTTAGATCCTGTTAAAAGATAATTAAATATATAGGCAAATATAGCATATTAGTGTAATGTTACATTGCTTAATACTTAAAATTTGAGGCTGTAAATTGTTTTGGTCACTATGCAAACTATTTTAAATCTCTAAATGTTTTGATAATATCTTATTACATTGAAACCTATTGGATTTCACTCATGGATCACTTAGAGTAAACTCAACTTCTGAATGGTGCTTAATGAATTAGCTTTTTATAGGTACTATCAAATAATATTTTTTCTTCTCTTTGAAGATGAGCAGAGTTTGTGGATTAAGGAGTATATTTTTCTAGATCCATTTACAAGTCATTTTTTTCACTGCTGAGTTTAAATATGATTTTATCAGTCTAAATGTTTTGTTTTTAAGTTTTATATCTGATAGTAAGTCCAATTTTGCAGGATGAACAAAAAGCAGAAGATGAACTAGCCAAGAAACGGGCTGCATTCCTTTTAAAACAGCAGCGCAAAGCTGAAGAAGCTCGTGTACGGAAGCAGCAGCTAGAAGCTGAAGTTGAACTGAAAAGAGATGAAGCCCGGTGAGGCGTACTTACTTTTTGGCCATTAGTGACAAAGATAGATGTGTGTGAAGCATTGTACCTGAGGTTACAGATAATATAAAATAACAGAACTAAAGCAGTAGTTAGGGTAAGTTTTGGAAGAGGGAAACCTGCATGTTTCCTTATCTCTATTATTTCTGAAGCTTTGGTGTCACAATAACAAGTTAGCTACTAAAAAGAGCAATTTATTCTTTATCTCTTCTGAGGCTAGAATGGAAGGAAGTGAAAAGAAAGAAAAGCAATAACATTTGTTAAGTCATATTGCAGGCACTTAATGCTTATTTTTATTCTTGAGCTGCATCATGAGGAAGTTATATTAAGTCTAAAACAAAGCTTTCTGACAGTCAGACTTAACCACTGACTGAAGGAAATTGTGAAATTTTTCCAGAAGCTTTTTAATATAATTAACTCTGGAAGAATTTTGGTAAGGTTCATTTGGGTCTTCTTACTAGGGTCTAGCAAATGATTATTTTGGAAATTGCCTTTTTCTTTCCCTAGGCGAAAAGCTGAAGAGGACCGGATACGAAAAGAGGAGGAAAAAGCTCGACGAGAACTCATTAAACAGGAATATTTGAGAAGAAAACAGCAACAGATTTTAGAAGAGCAAGGACTTGGTAAACCAAAATCAAAACCGAAAAAACCACGGCCAAAATCTGTTCATCGGGAAGAGTCATATAGTGATTCAGGAACCAAATGTTCTTCAACCCGTAAGCAGATTTTGCTGTGTAATTTATAGTGGGTAGATATATGTAGATAATTACACCTATATATTACCTATTCATAGTTCATCTAAAGTTACAGATGTTTTCATATGAGCTTTTAAAAATTTTTATTCTTTTTTCTCCTTATTTAAATAGCTGATAATTTAAGCAGTGCCCAGTCTGGCTCTAGCCTGTCTTTGGCATCAGCAGCAACAACAGAACCTGAAAGTGTTCATTCTGGTGGCACCCCTTCTCAGCGGTAAGGAGGAATTCAGACTATGATTATGTCTTTGAATTATATGTTCAGTAACTCCTATGTGATTAATAAATAAGAAAAAGACTTAAAGGAAGAAACTTTTTGATAAAAATGAGGCTAGTTACACCTTGATGAATGAATTGACGTGAAAAGTAGCAGATTGGAAGGAACGTGACATTTTCCTTAATCATTTTCATGTTCTGTTTCTTGTTCCTTTTTTCCAGTGTTGAATCCATGGAATCTTTGCCAATATTAAGCAGGAATCCTAGCAGGAATACAGAAAGAGATTGGGAAAATGCTTCTACAGCATCTTCAATTGCATCTGTGGCAGAATACACAGGTAGAGGTTCAAAATGTTTCTATGATAAGATAATATAAATTCCATTGAAGTTTAAATTCCTTACTTTGGACTTTTGATGGCATTTTCAAGTAAATTATATTTGCCATTTCAGACTCATTGATTGAAAATAATGTGATATTGTAACTGTAATGTTGTTCTTTAACCAGAGAAGAGTTTTTAAAATAAATTTCCTAAACTTGTCCTCTTCCTAATGACCTTTTCATTCCATCCTTGCTTTCCTTAAGAAAAGAAAAATTTTCAGTAGTCTGATTTTCATCTACTTAATTTAAGAATATTTTTGCAAGTTCTATTTAATTGTAACTTGTTATAAATAATTATGTGCTAGTAGCATATTTTTTGCGATATCTCAGTTTTGTACTCATTTTTTTTTCCATGAGTGTTTTGTTTTGTTTCCTCAGCAGAAAACACTGTATTGAGAGAGGGGGAAATATTACTGATTGCTGCTACAGCTTTTGAAAACTGATTTATAACTTATTACCATTTTTAAAAAGGATTTGTAATACTGTTCTTGTTGCAACCTTGGTTCTCAAAAGGCATGGGATCTTAACTCTCAACTCTACACACATTTTGATTCTAAGAACTATAGTTTTAAAATGTTTTCTATTGTCTGCACATCTCACAGTATTTGTTTTGAACATTTTTTGCTTTGTGTACTCTCCTAGGTCCTAAGCTCTTTAAGGAGCCCAGTAGCAAGTCAAATAAACCAATTATTCACAATGCTATATCTCATTGCTGTCTGGCTGGAAAAGTAAATGAACCACACAAGAATTCAATACTGGAGGCAAGTATTAGTATTATCATTACTGAGTTTCATATAGTTAGGAGGATGAATAGAAATTTCCAGTTTTTTTTCCGAAGAAAATTCTCCCAGATTTCTAAAAATAACTGATATCCATATAACACTTTATACTTTTAAGTGCTTTACATACATTACATTTAGACCTCACAGCAACACTTTGAGATCTAATTACTATGAGTAATGTATTCCAGTTTTACAGATAAAGAAACCAAAACTTCTAGAGTTGAAGTGACTTGCTAGTAATCACATAACTATTAAGTGTCAGAGGTGGGTTTTGAACCTGCATTTGTCTGACCCCAAGTCTAGCACTCTATCCATCATTCCATGATATATACCAACCTTTTTAATAAAGAACATTAAAAAATTGAAATCTTTTATAATTCAGCTCAACTAAACAAAGCATTCAGTGAGTATCTACTATGTTAAAAGTATTGTCAGAAGACAAGGAGAACTATGTGATGGAATCCTTGAGTTCAGTGTATTTGCAACCTCACTGAGGAGATAAAACTTAAATAAATGAAAAAGAGAGTAATATAAAGTAGTATATAGTGAGTGGTAAGTTGTGTCCAATGAGAAGAGATAAGTGTGGGCCATAAGTGACTGGAAAGACTTCATGGAAGAGACAGAATTTTAGCTGGAACTTGAAAGTTGGAACTTAGACAAACAAGATGAGAGAAGCATATTGTAATTGTGGGAAATGAGCAAAGGTACACAGGCAAGATATGGCTGATATATGTAAGGGGTAGTGATGCGACAGATCAGATTGGAGCAGAGTGTAAACATGCTGGAAAACAGTCAGAAATAAGATTATGTAGGCAAAGTGGAGAAGATAATGGAAGACTTTGAATGCCAGAATGAATCTGGCCTCGATATAGAAGGAACCTTAGAGATTTTCTGTCCTTCATTTTCAGATGAGGAAAGTTAAATCTAGAGTGGTTAAATGAATTTCTTGGTCACAGTGGCAGAATAGGTGAAGAGCATGATAAAAATTGTATTTTAGTAAAAATTTAATTTCTCTAGTCAGAATGTGTGGGGGAATGGGAAGAAAGAAGTTAAGAGCCTTTTTCAATAATTGTACAGCAGTAGTAGTAATTAGGGCTTGAATGAGGTTGATAGCATTGAGAATCTAGAAGAAAAAATTGTCAGGACTTGATAGAGGTGAAACAATTTATGAAAAATGAATTCTGGTTTTTGATCCTAGAGCAACGGTATTGCATTGATGATAGAGAATTTGGGGAAGAAATTGGTCTCTGTAGGAAAGAATCATGTTCAGTTTCAGACAACCATTTCTCCAAGGGAAGAGGTACCAGCAAAGAAAAAAGCATGGATGACTGTCTCAGATCTTAGTGGTTTTAATATCCGGTTTCCAAATACTTGACTTTTATAGAAACATGTTTTTTCAGGAGGGTTTAATTTTATTTAAATAACTTTCTGGTAGTCTTCAACCAAAAATTCCTTATGAGGAGACAAATCTTTTTTTCTTTATTTAATAATTTGCTGTGGTAAAAGTTAAGGGGTCACTTAACCATTACTTCTCTGACTGAAGTTAGTTTTGTTACAATATGATTAGCCCACAGCAATGTCCACTTAGTGATTTAAGCTTGGTCTGTCTTAGCACTAAGGTTGCTTGAAAAGTTTCATTGTAAATGGTAGATGAGATTTCTTTCCCTCCTTGATTCTGGTTTCTGCATAATTCCCAGATTTATTTTTCTGTGCCTTTCTTCAAGATAGTAGATATTATTCAATTTAAGCCTTGTAAATTCTGTGGCTGTGTGAAATACTATGAATTAGAGGTTTGAAATCTTGGGGACTATAGTAATCTTTTTCCAAGTAGGATTCATAAGTAATTGGTGTGCATTTTTGGTAACTATCTAACCTTGTTCATTTGTCACTTCAAAAAGAATAATAATTATTTGCTTATCTGGAAGCTATTTCATCTCTATGTATTGTTAACTCCTTTGTAAATACAGCTAATTTTGGTGCTCTATATGTTAACTGTTGTAAATAGTTAATTTTGCTGCTTCTTTCCAATTTAGGAATTGGAGAAGTGTGATGCCAACCACTACATTATACTGTTTCGTGATGCTGGATGCCAGTTTAGGGCACTTTATTGCTACTACCCTGATACTGAAGAAATCTACAAGCTAACAGGCACTGGGCCAAAGAGCATCACTAAGAAAATGATTGACAAGCTTTATAAATATAGCTCAGACAGAAAACAGTTTAACTTGATTCCAGCCAAAACCATGTCTGTCAGTGTGGATGCTCTCACTATTCATAACCATTTGTGGCAACCCAAGCGGCCAGCAGTGCCAAAGAAGACTCAGACTCGTAAATGACATTGGTTCATTGGTTTGGGGGACAAATGTCTGAGGGGATTGTGCTGAAAGAAGAATATTTACCACTTTCTTCAATTTGGGTACGAGATGTGCAAAACCATAAAACTTTTTAAAGAGGCTTCTAGATAAAATCAATCTTCCCCCTACACACACAAACACACACACCCACCCCCACACACACCCCTCCCCCCACACACACCTTAAAAAGAATGAAGGAACAATGCCAGTGTTTTTTAATGACTTAAATCTGCTGTTATATTTAATGCTGACTACTGAAGCTTTCAAATGAGGGACTGTGCATGTAGCAAGATCTTTAACCAGTGAATTTCCTTTTACTTGAAGTTCTCTATTGGTACAAATTGGAAATGATTTAATTTGCTCTTCTTGCCTTCTCCTCTTTCACTTTACAGTGGAAGAATTGAGAATTGATCTTGGGTCATGAGTTTCTGAATGTGTATAGAAAAAAATTCTTATTTGGGGACTTTATTTTTCTTTTGAAGAATTGTATGATATATGATTGTATCTACTGCCAACATTTATTTCCAGTTTTCAGATTTATGGAAAAAATTCCTCAACTTAATGTGGCTCAGAAAAAAAGTTTATTGACAATATTAGGTAACAAAAAGCACTGAAAGATTGGAAAGTCTGTCTAAAACAACACTTATAGATTCAGAGATGACTATTTCTGGAACACAATCATGAGGACACAAAATACCATAGGTGCTATAAACTGGTACTTGCTTAGTAGGCAAGATGAATGAAAACTGTTGTTTTTGACAAAGTTTTGGGTAGTGTTCTAATGACTTGTTAACTTTATTAAAGACACATTTTGGCAAAAGTAGAATATTTTCACTCTGAGCACGTTCCTCTTATAAGATGGTGCACTTAAGATCTTCAGTCATTTTACTGTTTTTATTGTCATGACGTAATTCTCTTTCCTTTGTCCTGTCTTTATTCTGAAGGAGCAGCATGCTCTAAACAGAGTATGTGCAGTTTTTTACTAAATATTGATTTAGGGTGATAAGTAATTTTGTTTTGTCTTATTTAAAAATTTTAAAGCAGAGAGTTGCTGATATTTCAAAAGTCTGGTAAAATGAAACGGCTTTGGATTCTTTTCATGTTGAAATATTAAATCTTTAGTTGTGACCCTAAATATCTTTTAGTGTTTTTCCAGCAGATCAAATCATTTGGGGGAGTAAACTTGTATTTTGATTTCCTTCTTTATGCACTTAGAGTTCCCTTCAGCACTTTCACATGTACATTTAGAGCTCTGTAGTTGAAGCCTATTTAATCGTTAACTGGTTGCTATGACATCTTGATTTGACACTATTGCCTGAAGGCATTTGTTAGGTTTGCACATGTTTACTTGGAAGTGTTACTTGGATATATGTATATCTATCTTGTACTGAAGAGGGCACTGTAGAACAGTAGAAAGAAAAAAACTCCTCTAAAATACACAAGTGTAATTATTACATAAGCCTAAAGACAAAAAAAGGTAAGTTGTATAAAGGAGAAAATATGGTACAAAATAAAACACTAGAACTGCAGGTTTTATTGCAGTCCTCTCAGCCCTTTGAAGAAAAAGATTGTAGTTTGTTTCATTGTTGTATATATTGTGTTTAGAGATAGCTGGTTCCTTGTACTGTAAATAAATAACTAAAGGCTTTATGATTTCTAAAGTGCTGAGTATTAAAGTTATGAGTGAATTTTTCTGTTACCATGCTTTTCATTCTTCTGCTTTATTTCTCACTGTATGTTTGATATATTATCATATTTATTTTAAGAAAGCACTGAAATTTAATAAAAATGATTAAATAATTTGCTTTATTTTAATTTCATTTGTGTGTGAGGTTAAGATTCATTTTGGTGAGAACTCATAAGCCATCATGCTTTAAAGATGTACTGTATTCCATAGTTACATTTAATGAAGGGTAATATCTGTCCTGGAGTATATTTCTTGAAGTAGTGATCATCCCTTGCCTTTTTATCTCATAGTCATGGTCCAAATACATAACAGTGTGACATGAATCAGACAACTATATAACAGCTTGATATATAGTATCAGAAAATATAGACTCATTTCCAGTAGATGACATTTGATTATTTTTAAAAAGTGATTGAAAAAATTCTATCATTCACATTATGTTGCAGTCTTTTAGTTCTTAACCTTTATCCATTAAACTTTCCTCCATTTATCTGTTACATAACATTAATTATAGCCTTTATAATGTTAGATTCTGTAAACCATATATAAAGTATAAAAATATATATAAAGCATAGCTTATATTTTAGTTTGTAACTTCTAATAGTATTTGACTATAACCTGACTTTCAAATTTCTAAACCTTTCAGCTAGCATTTACTTAACATTCTTTATTCATATTTAATATATATGAATATAAATTAATTTATTATAAAATTGGAATAAATATTTCATTTTTTAAATGTGAGATTTGAATCTTGTGGTTGTAGGCAGCAGTGAAGTTAACATTCAGGTTACAAAATGGTATACCCCTATTCTCCAAAATTGTAGCATATATACTATTTTTATGAAGCTTATATTTTAAATTGTGATCTTTTCCTGATTATAGCAAATATATTCCATATTCCATAGCAGTCATGCCTCTACCTCTTTACTCATTATGAAAATAATTGTAACAAATCAGTTATACTTATTTGTCAAGATTGGCTGCACTCACTTGTCTTCCTACATGGGTGTAGCATGTGGTTCCAGTGTATTGTGTAGATCCTTTGTGAGGATTCCTTATGGCTCAGAAATTTAAAATTCTGTGATCCAGGTGATATCATCTTATGATGATTGGATATTAGGTAGGACTGTTACGTGAAAACTCATAATGCATCAGAAATGTTGAATATTTCTAGTTGTTTAGCTTTTCTTGAGTTTATCATAGCACACATGTTCTTTTATTCTGTATTTGTCAAAGTTATTACACTGATAAATACTTCGGGGGCTTACTCTTAGTATTTTTTTCTTTGTCTCAGGGCAAATACTTCCAGCCCATATTGAAAATCTAAACGATTTTAAGATTCTTTTTAGATCAGCTAAGCTTTTTCTTGAAACTATAATTATTAAGAGCAATTTTTTAAAAATACCTTCAGTTTAAGTAAAATTTAGTAAGAATCTAACATAAATCTCTTCTACATTTCCCAAAATTTTAAAATAATTTTCTTAATAATACCATTAATGGAAATCAGAAAAGTGTTGGTAGCAAATTTTGAAAAAATAGGAATGTACATCTTTAAAGCAATTTGGTTTCACTTTTCCATTTTGTTTATTTTTGTTAGATTAGTTTTGCACATTCTTTGAAAAGGATTGAAGACATTACAAGGGTTTCACTACTATTATTCATATGGTTAAACATATCAGCAGTAAAGTAAACCATATCCCTACTTATTCAACATTTCTTAAGATATTTTATAAGATTATTGTAGGAGTTTTTCTAGGGTAAGTTTCTCATTGAAAGTTCAAAAGTTAGCAGACCTTTTTTGAGCTCCTACTTTGTGCAAAAGCACTGTGTTAGACATTGAGGGATTCCCAAATTGGACATTGTCTCAAGTTGGTAATAACATCACAAAGGAAGGTAAGACATATACAATTCAATCTATAATGCAACCACATATTTAATACACAAATATAAGTATATGAAATTACAAAGTGCTTTGAGAGTTGAAACCTTTTTTGGTATCAGAAACTGCTTTGAGAAGTTAAGTATTAAATAGAGTGACATTTGTTCTGGACCTTGAAAGATGGGAAGAATTTCAGAAGCTATATTGAATTGAAAGATGTAGGGCAGTAGTGGGAAAGGCTTTTGAGGCATAGGTGATGTGCATGATCATAGACATGGAGGTGACAAAAATATCAGGAAATAGCTGTCCAATTAGGCTGAAGTAGAGTAAGTAAAAGGAAGTAGTTGTAGAGGGGCTTAGGAGGACTTATTAGGTAATGGGGTGATAGTCAAGGGTTTTGAATATCACAGTCCCATGATCTAAATGTTCCTCAAATTATTTGGCAGCATTACATGGAATGGATTTGAAGGGAATGACGTAAAATACTATTGCAGTAGTCTAGGCTGGAGATAATGAGGAACCAGGATTAGAGTGGTAGTGGGAAAGTGGAAGACAAGTTTCTGAAACTACTTGAGAAAATGTCACTTCTTGCTTCTGGCCTGGGAAAATGGGGAAGGGGGTGGTGCTTGTGGGGGATTGACAAGACTTAATCACTTTAGCAGGTACTCATACGAAGGGAAAAAAGATGAACAGTTGTAGTTTAGAGTTTATTTTGTAATATAAGAAATATGTTTGAAGTATTTTTGAATGACAGTTTAAATAGTTGTCTGCTTGACAATAGTAGTTTTTCCTTTATTTCCTTCTTTCCAGAACTAACCACCTCTTACAAAAGTTATTTTCAAGTATGAGTTAAAACTGGTTTATATTTTGAAATTCAAAGGGGAAGGGTTATATAGAGATATGATCTGTAGTTGATTATATCTGAGGATATTTCTCATAAACATTTTACGATATTTGATATATTTTATCCAGAGTAGAAAGTTTCTTTTTAAATTCAATCTTTTATGGATTTTTAAATCACCATTAGATATTTATTTCAAATACACTGCCAGTTTCCCTTTCTACTTCTCACAGTTGAGAACAAAAAAATGGTGAAATAAAATTAGTAGGAAATAGTTGGCTATAGAAGTCAGCTTTGTCCCTTTGGAATTCACATTTGAGGTAGTTCAGAAATATCAGTAGCATTTTTTCCCAATACTTGGACCAAAGATTTTTGATAAGAGATTTTTATTTTCCCAAATGATAGGCAGATCTGGGGAAAGTTGAGGGGGTAGGTAGGTGGGATAGTGGATAGAGCACCAGGCCTGAAGTGAGGAAGGTCTGAGTTCAAATCCAGCCTCAACTGTGTGCCCTGGACAAATCACAATTCCATTTTGCCTTAATTCATCTGTAAAATGGGGACACACTGGAGAAGAAATGGAAAACTACCATAGAGTTGGACACAACAATGACTGAACAACAAAAACAACAGATCTAACCTGATTCCATAATTTACTTCTCCCCTATCTCCTCGCAAAAAAGTCTATATGGTCTTTTAAATGTGGTCCTGGGCAAAATAAGAATGAATAATAGGAGCAGAGAGAATTGAGGGCAGGCATGTATTTGTGGATTATTTGTTTAGAGTAAGAAAATGATTAAAGTTAAACCTAGAGGGCCATGTTGCTTAATCCTTGCCCACCAGAGGGACATCATCATTTTGGGGGTTCCACGTGTTGATTCAAATTTGACAAATTCTGTTGGCAAGTCTATAGTATCACCACATGTTAGATTTTCAAAGACAGTAGAGGTGGCATTGTAAGATTATATACTCTAACCCCTTCATTTTACATGTGAAACAGACCCAGAGTGGGTAAGTGATGGTCAAGTTCATATAGGTATTAAGTGTCAGAGGTAGAATTCAAATCCAGATCTTCTCACTCCCACTCCAGCACCATACAAGGCTGGATGTTAGTGTACTAAGAAAACTTAAAATGTCAAAGTTGAAAGAATTTGGGTTGTGAGTTAGGAAGTACGTGTTTTTAGACCTGGTTCTGCTACTATCAAGCTGGTGACCTCAGGGAATTTGGTTCACTTCATTTATGCAGTGAAAGGGAGCTGGAGTAGTTGATGCTAGGGCCAAAATTCTGTGATTTTGACCTACTGAACCAAAGGCTAATTTTAGGACCAGAAATACGTATGCAGGCTATCCTTGGAGAGAAATGGAAGTTTTGACTATAGTTTTGATAAGTTGAACAGACTAACCTGTCCAAATATATTTGCCTTTATGACATTTTATATTAAGGACTTCATTAGTTTGTGCAAATGATAAGCTTTCACACAGTTGACTGCATTTTTAGGCCACTGCTCTGTTACTACGTCCAGAGCATCCAGGTTGAGAAAAGTCCATTTAATAGGTTCTGACTTGTTCTTCGGCTAGGTGTAGTCCCTTGTGTTACCATCTCTCATGATAGGCAATATTTTCATACAGAATTTTATTTTTCCAGTGTTGCCAAAGCTCTGCTTCCTTTTTAAAAATGGGGAAACAAATTCATATTGTCTTGAAGGGTGAGTAACATTCTGATTGTTGCATTTTATTTGAAAGAGCTTTTGACATAGGTTTAAAGCATCAATGACAGCTATCCTACCCAGATGATCATGGAATAAATATTAACCAGACTATCAACCAAAGATCTTCCAAATTGATTTAGCAGATGTTTGTTCATAAATGTTTACAAATAGCAGGGTATGACATGTTAGAGTGGCTGTTTTTCTAACTGAGCCTGTGCATTGATCTTGGAAGGACTTTTTATGAGCACAATTTGTCATCAGACCATTAATTTGTTATTTGATTTGATAGTGTTCATTTTTGGAGGGGGTTTATTTTGCTAGTAATGTATTTTCTCTTAATCAGTGATCTAATGAAGCTTGCTTGGTTCCGATGAGTGCAAGAAACAGAGTTTTTTTGTTCTTCAATCCTAGTGGTAAGCTTGAATACCTTTACCCCCTCTCCCAATTTAATATAATTGTTTGGTCTGATAATTTTTATAAATTTTCCAGATGTTACCCCTCAATTGCCTAGCATATAAAAACCTTTAAATAGCATTATGTGATGCCTGTAATTGCTTAGCATGATTCTGAGGGATTAGATTTATTTTATTTGAACCAAAAAGATAAAACCACTAGTGACAGATGTTGCAAAAGAGAACATACAGTTTTGGTGTCAGAAAGAAACCTGCTAACACTTAAAGCTCTCCAAAATTGGAATAAGCTACCTCTATAGGTGCGGAGGACTTTGGAGTAAAGGCTGAATGGCTACTTGTCAGGTGTGTTAATGTCAGGAATACTTTATGAGCTGAGATACAATGGCTACTGAGGTCTCTTTTGGCTCTCAAGTTCTTTTTATTCTGTGATTCTTTCCTTGGGAAATCTAGTGCAGTAGATAGTGTTAACTAGCTTATCCCTGGGGAGAAAGCACTTCTAAAAGATTATAACTATGGAATCACACATTGTGGGATCTGGATGGGCTCTTAGAGGTCATCTAGTCCCATCTCATTTTAGGAAGGCGAAAACCCCTGAAATGTGAAATGATTTGTCTGTAATCGCAGAGGTACAATTCATGACGGCCAAAACGAAGCCAAATACCCTGATTCTCTAGTATTTTACCTCTCACTATTCACAATGCTTTTGTCTATAGACATGCTTTTCTAATGTTAATGTTTACATTTTAAGAGGTTTGTTCAACCTATTTTCCCTCATTGTGGTTTGATTTTAAGCAGCAGAAGTACAGTAAAGCCTAGGTCACTTAGAAGCACAGTAATCAGAAACATTAAGTTTTGGAGACATTTTTCCTCCTCCACTTGACTTTCAAGTCAGAGATAACGTCTGCAAGCCATCAGGGATTAAGACCAACACCCAACAGAAACAACTCTAAAAAAATTCTTGTTTATGTCATAGGGCATACACTCAGCCCAGTTGCCAAACCTTTTACATTTCAAAGAATATCCATTGTAATTCACAATGTCCCTGAGGCACTATAGAACCTTCGTAGAAATATGTTCATATTTTGCTTATTTCACCAGAAAAGTAGAATAACACAGTTTATGAAAATTTTCCTTGAAGTTTGAATGGTTATTTTAAACCCCCATTAACCCCAATTTAGCCCCAGAAACATCCATATTAATACTTTTCTGTTCCTAAGTATTGTTACTTTGTTTTTGCTTTACAGATTTTCCAGAAAGTCTGACTTCTATTTTTTTGGTTGTAACTGAAGTCACAGTGATCAATTCAACTGTGTTCAAAAGTCCCAATTTAAATTCTGTCACTAGTCTAGCCATAGCCAACAGTGAGATTATGAGGATTGAGCCTGGAGCCTTTTCTGCTTTTCAAAATCTCAGCAAACTCAGTTTATATCACAATAATCTGACAACTGTATTGGCTTCCTGGTTTTCTAATCCAGGGCACTTAGAAAAGTTTAACAGTATCGCTAAACAGCATCAAGGAGGTAGGACCATATATGTTATCCAGTTTCTCCAACTTAACCACTCTTAATTTGGCAAATAACAGAATCCACATGATTGCCATGGAAAGACCAGGGAATTTATCAAAGTTAAAGTTCTTAGATCTATCTTAGGAACAATCTTTCTGTCTTGAAAAGAGAGATCTTCAGTGACCTCAGATCCCCATCTGTGAAACTGGGTCATAACTCATGGGATTGTTCATATGAACTTCAAGATTTTGGAGCCTTTCTGCAAGGTAACATTGAGAGGGATCTATACTATTAATAGTGAATATTGACAATTCCATTTAAGGTAAACTTCGCTTTAAATAAAAAAAGTATTCCTGAATCAATGTATTAATCAAATCATTTAAAATACACTTGAGGGTGAAACCCTTTAGTTTCTCCATATGAAACTAATTTTTCTTACTGACTACCCTTTAAAAAAAATTTATACACATAGCTGGACACTTCATTGGATATGAATTACCTAAACCTTTAAGATGAGACTCCAGTATACCTTCCATATAATAGGTGCTTGAATGTTGGTTTGAATTTAATATTGTAATCATAAAATATTGATGTGGAAAATTTTTTTTAATGTATTGTTACATATAATTTGAAACCATGATTCAAATGTTTTTATTTTGTGATGGGAGAGAGTGTTCTTTTCAGTGATCTCTTAGTATGCAAAATGTTATTAGCATTGCTACTTTTTCACTGTGTTTTGACGGAGGCTAAAATATCTGACTTGTAAAAAGTACATATTTTACTTGACTGATAGCTGAGTATATTACTTGACCCAACATTATAGGTTCTTAAAAGAATAGAATTCTAATCTTGACCAGGACAACTAGGTAGTCCATTAAATGCCACTTGGATAGGAAAATACAAATCACCACGGTTAATTAATGAGGAGGCCTGGTCCTAAAGAGATTGTCTAATTTTTTTTTTGTTCATCCAAGTACCAGTTACATTCAGAGTGAGAGATGAGGACCACATTAAGAGCTGGAAGAAAAAAAATCTAGGCTTTTTGCAAGTAATAATCATTGACCAACTCTTAAACATTTTGCATTAACATTTCTGGGCCTCAATTTCTTCATCTCTAAAAGAATCTAGCTGATTTCTAATGTCACTTTTGGCTTTGAGATTTGTAGTTTTAAATTAAAAGAGTAGCTTATTTTAAATTTCAAAATCACAAATTTCAGAGTTAGAAGGGATTTCGGTGCCCATATTGTGCTACCCATATTTGAAAAATAATCCATACCATAACAAACTCAACAAAAGATCAATCTAGCCTTGGCTTGAAGAAGTCCATTGAGAGACGGATGCTTTGTCAAGGCAGTCCATTTTACTTTTGGATAGTTTTAATTCTTAGGAAAGTTTTTCTGATATGAAGTCTAGATTTGCTCTTTTGCAATTTCTGTTCTCTGTGGTCAAGCAGAACAAATCCAGTTTTGCATGATAATCTTTCAACTACTCAGATTTAAGCCCTTCCTGCCTAAGTCCTCTCCAAGATAAAAATCTCTTATTCTGTGAACAAATCTTCCTTGTACAGGATCTTGAGGGCCATTAATATTCTGGTTTCTCTCCTCCAGATATTATTCAGCTTACTAGTGCCCTTCCTAAAAGGTGGACCCCAGAATTGAACACAACAGTCCAGTTGTGATCTCACCAAGGTAGGGTCCGGCAGGTCCATCATCCCCTTTTTCCTAGAAAGCTATGCTTTGCATAATGTAGTCCAAGATCACATCAGGATTTTGGGGGGGGCTACTATAGCTTTCCATCAAAACTCTCAGATCTCTTTAATACAAGTTGCTGCCTAATTATGTCTCCCCATTTTGTACTTAATGAAGGCAGTTTTTTGAACCCAAATGTAGGACTTCGCAACTTTCCTAATTACATTTCATCTGGACAAATTCAGCATAATACTCTAGCCTCTTAAGGTCTTTTTAGATCCTGACTATCATTCATTGTATTAACTGATCCACCTTTGTGTTTTCTGCAGATTTTGTGAGCATCTATGCCTTTAAGTCATTCTCAAATAAAGTGTGGCAAAGGCTATATAGATCCCTGGAGCACTTCAGTGAACTGCAGTGGAGACAGATGACATGGAACCATTCACAGGGTGACTCTTTGAGTCTGGCTATTCAATCAGTTGTAAATTCATCCAATTGTACTACCATTTTGCTCTTTTCTTTCCAGCTTTTCCATAAGAATAACATCAAATACTTTATCAAGCACTTGATTAAAATCTTGGTAACTATATGTTCCTGATATATCAATTTATTAGCCTTGTTAAAAAGATTAGTCCAGCAACACTTTTTTTTTATAAATAAAATTTTATCTATGCCCTTTTTTTTTTACATCATTCAATTTTATATTTACCACCGAAGAAATGTTTATGTGTACTTATTTCTGTAGCCACTCTTTCTCCAGCTTTTTAAAAAACTTAATAATTTGATTAAAGATGCTTTATTTATAAATATTCTCTGTACAAGGTTACCTCTCTTGTTTTTTAAAGCTTTTTGTGATAATTTTCTTTACATCAATTTCATTTGTGAAATTACATTATTACATAATTATATATTACATCATGTCTTGCACCTTTCTGCTATCTTACAAACCATCTCTTTAAGAAAAAAAAGAACTCATTAAAAACTAACCAAAATTTTGATTGAATATAGTATTGTATGCATGTTCCACATCTTTCTCCACAATTCTCCTGTTCCCCCGTTCCCCTTGACCAGCAAAGAAAAGGAATTTAATTTTTCATATCTCTTCTTTAGGTTTGACCTTTTAGGTCAAGGTTTACATGACCTCTTATCACTGAAGCCATGCTAGATCCTTGTGAATACCACTTTTATTCCAGATGTTCATTAACCATTTCCTTAATAATATTTTACTTAAAATCTCATTTCAGTGTCCATTGTAGTGCATAGGTGATACTTGGGTTCTTGAAAACCATGCTGATGGAAGACAAGCTCTAGTAGGTCCCATCAAGGTAGAGAGATTTCTAGTTTGGGCCAGGATGGACAGTATTTGTCATTGGAGAATTACCCTTACTAAGTTTGGAGAGTCTCTTTACTGGGTTGGCGATAAAGCAATACATTTGGGGCAATAGCAAATTTAAAAGATCTTTTCCAGTAAAGCAAAGATTTGACATAGTTAATTTAACATAGTTCCATGTTATTTGATAGAATTCTAGAACACAGTCATATATAAAGAGGAAACAAAGCTATCCCTATTTGCTGATGTTATGATAATGTGCTTAGAAAAAAATATTAAATCACCTTAGAAACTAATTGAAAAAATTAGGAGCCTTGCAAGGAACCATGTATAAAATGAACCCACAAAAATCAATAATATTTCTATTTGGTCATAACAAAATTCAGGAAGGAATAATAGAAAGGCAGATCCCATTCTAATGAGTTACAAAATGGATAAAGTATTTAGAGATCAAACTACTGAAGCATATCGAATACTTTAGAAGTACAGTCACAAAACACTCCTTAAAAAAAATTGTTCATTGCTCATAGTTGTGACTGTGTTGAGATAACTGAAGTGGTAATACTACTCAAATAATTTTACAAATTTAATGCTATAGAAGTACCAAGAGGGTACTTTATAGGGCTAGATGAAATAACAAAATTAACTTGATGTAACAAAAGATATTGAATGTTGAAAGGAGATGACCTCCAAAAAAAAAAAAGATGAAACCTATTTGGTATTGGTTAAAAAACACCAGACAAGTAGATCAATGTAACAAACTGAATAAGGAAGAATGTTGAATTTACTAACCTATAAAATACCAAATATAAAGTACCTATGAAAGAATTTTTTATTTGACAACTCTTGGGAAAACTGGAAAGACTTTATTTGACAAGAACTGCTGGGAACAACTGGAAAGTGATCTGGTAGGAATGAGATTTAGATCAGCACTTTCCAAAATATATCACAGTAAATTAAAAATGGACCTGAATATTAAAGATCAAACCAAAAAATAGAGGAGAATCAGATCAGGTACCTTTAATAGCTATGGTAAGAGTGTATTGTTTTTAATCAAATAAGGAATAGAGATAATTACAAAAGATAAAATAGGCAATTTTTATTTATACAAAATTACAAGGGTTTTATATTTCTCCAAGACATATAGACAACAGTCAAAATCAAAAAGTATTCTCCAAAGCATAAATGGTCAAATATTAACACACTTCTCAAAATATTGCAGATTATTGACAACTATATGTAAGAATGCTCCAAATTACTACTAGTAAAAAAATATAAATCAAAATAGTTCTGAGATTTCACCTCACATGCAGCAAATTGGCACAGAAGGCAAAATTCAATTCATCTCACAGAAACATTAATAGTACTTTTTTTTTGGTAGTAAAAAAGTAGAAACAAAGTAGATGTTCATCCATTGGAAAATGGCTAAACTAATGAAATATTGTGCTGTTAGAAATTATGTATATTATTAATGTGGAGAAGCATGGGAAGACTTAATTGAACTGATACAGAATGCAGTAAGTAGAACCAGGAAAACAGGATACACAATGATTATAGCAATGTAAATGAAAGAACAGTAATAACAAATCAAAACTGAATGCTTTAAAATTATAATATTCAAGCTTGGCCAGAAGAAGGGATATAAAGAAGTACTTTTCCCCTTCTTTTCCAAGGTCAGGGACTTAACTGGGGAACACTTGTGTATCATACTAGACTTTTTCATTAAGTTTTGTTGAACTTTTTTTCCCTATTTTTTTTTTTTAATCTTTGATGAGGAGGCTCTCTGGGAAGAGAAGTGGGGAGGGTTACATTAATAAAGACAAGTGACATAGGAACAAAATATATCAATAAAATTTTATTTTAAATAAAAAATTATCTAGTCCATTGTAGAATGTTTGCAGTCGTGGTTAGTAGAGAGAGTCCCCAGTGATGAACTCATGGGTCTTTGAAGTAATTAAGTATTTGATAATATTTTTACTACTTATTCCAAAATAGGGAGATTATTGGGTTAAAGGATATAGTTATTTTATAATTCATGTAGTATAATGAGACAAATTATTTTAACTTGGAAATTTCATAAGCTTGTTGGACATTTAATAATTTTGAATTATGGTGGTGAAGGGGCTTTGGAATAAAAAATAGTAAAGATTGTTGAAAAAAATGTTACAGAAGTGGTATTGTACTTTTATGAACAAATCAGGGTTTCATCCATATTTCACTGTATATAAATTGTTGCTTCAGTAATTAAGGTTTGAAAAGAGTTTCTTCTTATGCCAATGCATGTCTATTTCCTCCTCTTGATATATTATTATATTTCTAGTTATTGGACTTTGGAAGAGAACTGAGAAACATCTAGTAACATCCTTTTATTTGCATGTCCAGTACATTCCTTGAATATATGTATTTCATAAATGAACATGTAAACTCTAGTTTTTCTTTTAGTCACTGAGGTTGTTGGATAAAATTTTAACTAGCAACAGGCTAGATATACTAATTTTGATTTGTGTGATTATAAAACAAATTTGCCTTCATATGATTATGGTAAACTTGCTGTTTTTTTTTCCAGAGCTTCTCAATGTGTCACTGTTAGAAGATGCTTCCTCAGTCACTAGCAATAGTACAATAAGCCTAAAGGGATTTCTTGTGTGGAACATCTCGGATTCTGGCTGTTAGCCTACCTTGTTGCCAGCATCTCAGGGAATTGTATTGGATAAAACAATGGTCCCAGTAACTTTAGTCTGTTTAGGTAAGTTATAGTTACATTAACAACATCCTTCTTAGACTTGCTCCAGGGGTAGGGACTGGCTTAGTCTGCTGTAATTAAATTTGGCTCTAAACTTGCAGAGGTTCCCAAAATGGGCAATATCACCTGCTGGGGGTACTAGAATGATCCAGTGGGGCAATAGTAACCTTGGGTGCAATGGGAGGGTGTTGAATAAAATAAGGGCGCATAAGGAAAGAAAAAAATTTTGATAAGAAACCACTTGTACATGTTTTATCTGTTGTGTAACAGAGTTAAAGTCATAGTGATTATATTACTTTCCAAATAAACATACAAAATATAAGTTGTAATCGATCAGTGGTCAAATCTGCCAACAGGTGTTAGCAAGCAAGTGTTGGCAGGCAAGTGTGTCATTCATTGTCAGGAAGTCCAGCATGCATCCGCAAGCATATATGCATGTAATAACTTGTTTCAATATGATCCTGTATGGTTACATGGTGCAGTATTGCATCACCAAATTTTCAACGCAGGAAAAACCCCACAAATTTACAATAAATTATTAAATTTAAGATATTTTTTCAAAATGATGGAAATTTTAAAAAAAATGCTAAAAGGGTTAAAGATTTTCAGCAGGCTGCTGAGTAACTTATTTTAAATGGGAGTGGTACCAAAATAAGTTTGGTAATCTCTGCTCTATAGTATTAAACAAAGTTCTAGTATAGATCAGTAAGACCTTTTAGAAATTAGCATGATCTAAGAAATATTACCACTGCATGTAGAATCATAATTATGACTACTCGATGCAGAATCGTAAAATCTCAGAGTTAGAAAGGACCTGAGATCACCTAGTTTAATGTTTTATCCGTTCAGAAATCTCTACAGGTCAGTGACAAGGAGCCAATCTAGTTTCCTCTTGAAGATTTCTTTTCCTCCTTAACGCCAGTCTATCGTCTACATTTTATATATATATGAGAGAGAGATCTATATCTGTATACACTCTTTTCGGAGCGAGAGCATCACAGCCTTTGAGAACCAGTGCCTCATTAGAAATTAACAAAAAGTATAGGCCTTCCTACAAAACAAATCTCCCCTAATTCAGGTTCCCTTAATGGGCAGGCCCATTAATGGGTGGGGAAGAGCTTTAACTCTCATTAATATAATTAACATTACAGCTTTGCAAGAGTAATCTCTTTTCATTTAGGGTAGAAAAAAACTCAAATGCTAACAAGACTAGCAATTACACACACACACACACACACACACAAACACACATACGTGTTTATATAGTAACATTTTATATATACAAAATAAAGGATACTTCCGTTAGAATGTAAACTATTTGAAGTCAGAAACTTTTTATTTTTGCTTTTTGCTTTTTCTTTAAATTTCAACTACTCAGCACAATGTTTGGCATGTTGTAAGCATTTAATAAATACTTGTTGAGTGCAACTGTCTGATGACATTTGTGCCCTTAAATTATCCCCAGTGTACACTATCAGATATAGACTAGGTCAGAAAATGCCAGCCAACCTTACTGCTTGAACTTAACAATTTGTCCACCTAATTTTTTTGTCTACCTGAAGCAAAACAACTGATTTGAGTGATTCCCTTAACCTTCATATTTTACTGCCCATCAGAATTTACTGGGGGTTTTGAGAGATATCTGTCTAATATATCTGTCATACATGTGTATATATTGTAATATACACACTGTCTTTACACACATATATAAATACAAATTCATTCACTTGTTTAAGTTGTGTCTGACTCTTTATGACCCCATTTGGGGTTTCCTTGGCAAAGATACTGGAGTGGTTTGCTAGCTTCTTCTCTAGCTCATTTTTACAGATGAGGAAACCTAGGTCAAACTGAGGTTAAGTGACTTGAGTAGAGTCACATAACTAATAAGTGTCTGAGGTCACATTTGAACCCAGGTCTTCCTGACTCCAAGGCCAGTGCTCTACCCACTGCACCTACCTATTTGCCTATATGTACAAATACACACACATTTATGTATATATTATAATATGCACACATATCAGTCTATCTGTACACATAATTGCACATGTATATATTATATGTACATACCTATCTAGACACATGTATACATGTTTATATGATATATATTAGCTACAGAAATACTCAAGTTTGCTTTTGCAAGGGAATGAATGAATAGGTTCTGGAAGATTTAGGGAACATAAGATATTTGTTTATATAGAAGATACTATGCTTTAATAACTTGATATTCTATTTGTATAATCTAAAATTTTCCTAGTTGTTTTAATCTTGTAATATTTGACAGTGTGCTCTAGCTGAGATAGTATTATAACTAAAAGGACAGAAGGGCTTGGTTTTATGTCTAGCACCAGTCCTAAAGACATCAGACAAAGCATGATTTAAAGCAGAGGTGTCATAATATAGTACATGGGCTCCAAAGAGTCCCAGGACAGCTGGAACCATATTAAAATGTAATTGGGAAATGTTTAATGAAATAAATAAGAATACAATAGAATGTTTGGTTTTGTAAGTCAGTACACTCCTGCAGAGATCCTTCTCTCAAGTTTAGTGGGCACTGCTATTAGAGGTAGAACACATAGGTTCGCATTCCTTCCCTGGTAGTTATTAGCTTTGTGACTATGGGCAAAGGACTTAATCTTTTTGGGTCTGAGTTTCCTCCTTTGTAAAGAGGGGTCCTATTTCCTCGAGCTATTAAAACAAAACAAAAACATTTTGCAGTTAAAAAGCATTCATTCTGTCAGTATAAGATATCAATATCAACATTACTAATTTTTTCAATCATTTCAGTTGTATCTGACTGAGACCCCATTTGGGGTTTCTTGACAAGGGTATTGGAGTGCCATTTCCTTCTCTAGTTCATTATTACAGATGAGGAAACTGAGGCAAACAGGGTTAAGTGACTTGCTCAGGATCACATAGCTAGTGAATGTCTGAGACTAGATTTAAATTCAGGTCTTCCTGATTCTAGGCTCAATGCTCTCTCTACTGTGCCACATTGCTGCCCAGCTTTATTAACACAGCATGTTAATTATGACTTCCAAAAATGGTTAGCCTTAAATACTTCAGAACCGTTTCTGGTTAATGTCTTTACAGTGTTATTGGCTGTTTCTGGTGCTTTGGAAAGTGAAACATAACAGAGTACATGGGCACCCAGCTAAAGGAATAGCTGTTGGCACCTGCTGAAAAGAGTGCATTAGACCCTGGAAGAGCAGAGGGCATCCTTATGGGAAGAGACAAGGCACCACTGAGGAAATGACTTCACAGGTTACAACAGTTGAGCAACCTTCAAGATCGGCCTCAGCAAGTTTGTCAAGCTCAGAACACTCAGGAGGGAGCTTGGAGCTCTCCAAATAGACTGGGCAAACTCCCCAGTTAGAGCTTCCTGGTGTTCAGGTTCCTTTCATAGCTTTCACCATCACCGCAAGAAGCTCAATGGCCCAGTCTTTGGACCAAGGTGAAATTTTCATGTAAAACCACATTTTGTATGTCTGACCCTGTAAAGCAGGAGCTCAGTACGTTAGAAACGAGTGATCTAGAAGGAGAGGGTGCTTGGGTTGAGAGCACTGAAGCCCTGGAATATTGCACTATGTCTGTAAGAAGTCAAGTTGCCCCAGGACTGAACCCATGGAATTGTGCAAAGTAGAACTCCCCAACTTCTCCCTTTGAGAAGGAGTCAGACATGGCCTCAGGAAGGTGGTATATGGATCAAGGAGCAAAGGCCCAGAATAGACATCCTCTCAATTCCTGCTAAGGACTCTCAGTATGAAGTCAAGAATGCTGAAATACATGAGGACCTACGAGGTGATCTGCACATGCAAGAGAATCTCAAGCCCCTGTTTGAGAGAACTTCCAAACCAAAACTCACTTGGAAGTTGGCCCAACGGGGTGGATACCAGAGAACAAGGGAATCTACCCCTTGTAGGGGTAGGTGGGGCAAGATGGAGCTTCAACCCCTTTGTCTCTAAAACCAGACGTTTCCCCTGCATCCTCCTTGGAGAATACTCAGTCCTTTGATAAGAGCCAATCCTCAGTTGTGACCTACTGCATGAGGTGGTGGAGAACCGTGGTAGATGAACTCAGAAGCACTGGAAGCAAACTCATCAGCCAAGAAGAGGATTGAGGATGACTGAAGAACCAACACATTCCTCCATCTCCTTTGAAATCTCAGCAGCTAAGCCAATGTATTTTTTTCCCCAGTACTGAACCGAGATTAATTCTGCTATACATTGACTCTTTCCTCTCCTTCAGTTTTGACATAAA
Source organism: Potorous gilbertii (assembly GCA_028658325.1). Lineage (NCBI taxonomy): Eukaryota > Metazoa > Chordata > Mammalia > Diprotodontia > Potoroidae > Potorous > Potorous gilbertii. The sequence continues at coordinate 295,973,545 of CM053769.1, read as the reverse complement.
TGTTGGCCCAAATGCCCCAGCATACAAGCTTATACCCTTTGCTTGGGTTATTTTCTCTGAATTTAATCCCATTTACACTGCATTTAATAAATACTGTTGACTCAACTAACTACATATGCTTTTAGCTTCTTGGCCAAAAGTCATATGTTCTCTAGTGACAATCTCATTCCTAGTCGTAATTTTAAAAGGTGGAAGTGGGATAAAGCATATGGATATTCAAGGTGTATTTAAATGCATTTTTAAAAGCATGGTACCACTAGAGAGATCTAGATATTAAGCAGGTTCAGATACTAGATTTTGTTGTGAAAATATATATTCATTGTATAAAGTCTTTTAAAAGTTTGATATATGTTAAGAAATTAATTTTCTCTAAGAATATTTGAATAAAGACAACTTGAAGCTTAAAGTACTGTTTACATATTCATTTAAAAATATTCCTGTTAGCAATAGCTGTTTTTCAAGGAAGTCTATGAACTTTGAAGTGTAGAGGCTAGTGAACCTTCTGGGAGGGATTCTTTCATTGATATTGGAGATTAGATTAGGTGACTTCTTAGGTTGCTTCTAATACTAAGGAATCTCTGATTCTGTAAGTATCAAACTAATCTTTTTTCCTTCTGATTTGGTGCAGTTGTTCTCAGGATCTTTTGATATCTGTTGTTAGAGTCGTTTTGAAAGGCAGAAGAAACTGACTTGTGCCTAGGAAAGGGTAATAATTTGTGCTGAACTCAAGCACTACAGAGTCTGTATTTCTTAGGATTCCTGGAGGTCACGGTCAAGCTTCAGTAGTTTTTTGCTTGTTTGTTTTTTGGCTTGCTGGATTTTTTGTTTAGACCTGCTTTCACCTTGTTAATCAGTAATGCTACTTTTAACATGGCTGATTGAGTCAGAGACCACAGACACACTCAAGCACTTCAGTCAGGAAAGGCTTCAGTTTTAACAGCAAAAACCACTTCACATCTGAGGATGAACAGTAAGTTACTATACTAATACTATAGTATTCTATACTATACTAATCGACATACTCGGTCGATTCTGTTTTTCATATATGGATTGTCCAGTATGATTTTTTAATCTTAGGCTGGTAATTCTACTATATCCCAGCATTCACTTATATTTGCTATCTTTCTTTGTATTAACTGGTATGCCATCTTTAGAAGTTTAAGATAAAAAATATCAGGCAAATACTAATCTGCAGTATATAACTAAGCATACTTAGGAAGAGTATCTTTCCTCCAGTTTTCTTTTAGCTTTATTGTTATTTTCCATTACTAAAATAGCAGAATCTTTTCTTCCCCCTAAATATTACTTGTCCTAGCAGGATTAAAATGGAAGAATTTTATTTCAGAGAAAATATTGGTGGGTTCCATAGTGTTTATCCATGGACTCAAAATTATTAGGAATGCCATTTTTTATAGGTTTTGAATGGAATGGAAATTGAAGGTTTTTATACCAATGCTACCTACAATACAGTAGTGAGTTATCCTTATAAGTGAATTTTTCATTCTTATTCTTTACCTTGAGAAGCCCATTTAATTAGTATGACAACTCATTGCCAGATGCCAGGACTCCATTTTGAAAATTCTCTTCAAAATGGATTTTATATTAGAGATATAACAGTATCTGTTACTGGAAATAATACTAAAGTTAAAAATGTAGTTATTGTACATATATACACACACACATAAATGTCTGTAGGTAAATACACTGTGTCTTTTGTGTACACATTGAAACCTTGTCAGCACAAACAAATTTGGCCTTTCAGAATATTTAAAGGAGCAGATTGATTATTTCCTAGTACTTAGAGTTACTTCAATATCTTATGTAGCACATCCATGATTAAAGGGTGTGACATGAATGAGGATCGAGGAAAGGAGACTGAGAAGGAGTCATTGGAGAATAAAACTGGGAGAGTGTAGTATCCTGAAACCCCTGAGAAGACAGTCTCAAAGAGAAGAGGGTGATGAGCCATGTCAAAGGCTAAGAGAGGTCAGAAAGAGTGAGGATTGAGAAAAGGATGTGGAAATATAAGAGATCACTAGTATCTGTGGAAAGAGGAGTTTGTACTGAATAATGAGGGAGGCCAGACTCTAGAGAATTAAGAGAATGAGAGCAAAGGACTTGGAGCCTTCTCAAGGGCTTTAGCCACAAAAGGGAGGAGAGATATTATGGGAAGATACGTGTGTGTGTGTGTGTGTGTGTGTGTGTGTGTGTGTGTGTGTTTTAAGAATACAGAAGACATGGGCATGTTTATAAGTATTAGATAAAGAGATATTAAACATTAGTGAGAGGGTGGTGATGAGAAAGGGAGCAGTCTACTCAAAAACTAGATGGAATGAAGTCACTCTGCAGATAGAGGATATACCTCTTCGTTTGAGATGGGGCCAGATGGTGGCAGAAGGAAGCTAATTAGTTGTAGAGGAGGCCCAAAGAAGAAGAGGTAGTTCTCCTTAAATGACCTTCACTTTTTTCAGTAAAATATAAGGTAAGGTAGAATCCTTTCTACAACATATTTGACAAGTGGTCATCCAGACTTTGCCTGAAAGCTTTCAAGAAGGGGAAATCCACTTATCTGCTGGAGCAGCCCATTATATGTTGGAGTAGTTTTAGTTTTTTTATCCTGACACAAAGTCTAAATTTGCCTCTGGAACTTCTACCTATTGCTGCTAGTTCTGTCCTCAGGCCAAGGAGAACAATTCTGATCTCTCTTTCACTTACCAGTCCTCTTGAGTCACCTTCTTTCCAAGTTAAACATACTCAGTTCATTCAACCATTCGTCATTATGGCATCTCTCTTCTGGGCACTGAGCTCCATATGGAGCCCCTGTCTTATAAAAAATTGTTATCTTCTCTAGCATCTAGCGCTGTACTGTGCACAGAGCAGGTGTTTAATAAACCTGTATTGTATTTTTAAAAAATATTCCTAAGAGACTTTACCAAATTCTTTACTGAAATCTGGGTAATCTATATGTGTGTATAACCATCTTGTTAGCTTAGCAGAAAAGGAAGAAAGGTTATTCTGAAATAATTTGTTCTTGATGAAGCCAGTCTGACTCTTTGTGATTACTCACTTCTTCCTTTTCTAGATGTTCACTAAACATCTCTTATTTTTCTCTTCCTTCAAAAATATTTTTTGATTGATAAATAAGTTCAAAACTACTTTGTCTTTATATCATAGTGATTTCCTGTCTTTCACTCCAGAATTGAATCTTTTCTTATGACAAAATAAAACAAACACAGATGATATGGAAACTGTTATCTGATATTGTATATAATATTCTCTCCTCATGATATGCCACTTTCCTACCTTAAAGGAGGATGGCTGGCTAAACATCTCTTGACATAATACATTCTAGAATTTTATAAGATCAAAGTTAAACTCAGTGGTTTATAATTTTCAGATTCCATTCTCTTCCTTTTTTTTTTGTTTTTGTGACAATTCAGACATTTGCCCTTCTTTAGTCCTTTGGTCTCGCTTCAATTCTCTCTGGTCTTTTAGGTGTCACTCACAGTAATTTAAAGTCACATCCATTAGTTTCTTCATTACCTGAGGACGTGGTTCATCTGACCCCGGAAACTTGTACATATCAAAGATAAGTACAATTTCTCTTATCACCTTACTAATTTTGAGTATCAGTTCTTTTTAAGGCACATTTATTCTGCCCTTTGCAGTTATTCTGAATTCAAGAGTCTAATTTTCAGAGGCCAGACAAGCCAGAGAAATGAAAAGGCAACTACTTAAAAGTTTACATATCAGCAAAATTTATTGAAAGATATAGGACCCAACCAAATGTGAGCAGTTAGAACTCAGGTTCTTTGTTTTCTTAGATGTTTCCTAGAGGAGAGAAGTGTTCTTGTCAGGACCTGTGGACTGAATCTCACCACAAGTGCATAAGCCGCTGTACTAATGCCAGCAACCACAGCTGTAGCTCACAAAATGGCAGGACAATGAGAAGCATATTGCACTCTCCTCTTATTTGGCAGATGTCGATAGCCCAGCAGTTTCCCTGCTTTTCAGGAGTCCTGGCACAATGATTATCTAAGAGAAGTGTGGGCAGAAATAGAGTTAGAATGTTTGACATTTATCTTTTCTCACAGCCTTAATTAAGCTAGGGCCTTCCATCCCAGAGCTGAGGGCCCTCTTCAGCCCACATTGTTGCTATAGTATGGTAAGTCTTTTTTGGGCAGGGAGTTTCTTAGAATAACATAGGAATGTATTAGATGGCAGTGCAAAAACAAAGGGAAGTTATTATACTTTGGTGAGCAAGCAAGGGATTGGCTATATAATATACATATTTCTATCTTTATATGAAAATCATTCAAAAGGGTACCTGCTCCTTATTCTTATGAGAGATGGTAATTGCAGTATGATGACTAATACGCAGAGTCAAACTTTTAATTTTATTTTAAAAATCTACAAAAATGAGGGTTTTAAGCATAGCACTGGAAATTATCAAGCAGGAGAAATACAAAGTAGTTTTGGTGAATGACTACCTCACACTGAGGCTTACTATAATATTTAAATCTACTTCCCAAAGGGAAAAGGAAAAAGAGGTTTAATACTATAAAGATATATTGTCACTAAACTGCTTCTTAGGACCTGAAGCTGGAGGGTTCATCCAGTCCAGGAAGAATTTTCTGACTTTCTCAGAAGGAGAGTATGCCCCCCTTGCAGGAAGAAGGCTCTTTTGGATGACAAGGCATAAGTGAAGTGGTCATACTCTCCTACTCTTACTGAAAAACAGAACCCTAGAAACAATTGTTTGTTATCTCTCGAAGTGCCAAGTAGAGGCAAAAGAAACATTGAAGACTGTTAAAAGTAATAGGAGGTCTCAGCAGAGGCCATTCAGATGGGAGGTAGCCATAGGTAAACGGAACTGACTGGGGAACTGAAAGACAATAAGCATTTTTTCTCACCTGGAAACAAAAGAGTCATACTGGGAAGTCAGGATAGTCCAGGATAGCTAGGTGGTGGGGTCTAGTTAAAGGGCCCCTAGACTGCAGGCTGAGTTTTAACAAGTTACAACAATGTCAACAATCATGTTGTTGCACTGTTTCATCTGACTCAACGAAAAATCCTCTGAAATAATTTTTTTTCTACTTATGAGGAAACAAGTTCAAAGACACTGAGTGACCTACTCAAATTTTACTGTCCTTTGCCCTGGTCAGACTCTTATTTGGAGTATTGTGTTCATTTATGGGTGCTGCTTTTGACGGAAGAAACTGACAATTTTTACTGTAACCAGAGGAGGATGATCAAGATGGGAAGGGGACTAGAGACCATATTGTACCAGACTTTGTTGGAAGATCTAGGGTTATTTAGCCTAAAGAAGAATAATGTAGCAGGAGGGGCATTGTCACCAGATCCAAATAGATGAAGAGCCATAGAATGAGAGATGAATTAGATTTGTTCTGTTTGGTCCAAGAAAGCAGTTCAGTGAGTAATGAGAAGAAGCAGAGAATTAGGCCGGGTGTAAAGAAAAAACTTCCTAACAATTAGACCTGCCAAAAAGTAAAATAGTTTGATTTTGGAAACTAGTAAGCTCCTCATAACTGGAAATCTCCAAGTGAAGAAGAGGCTGACTGACCCTTGAGGGGGATGTTAGAGAGATTATTCTTGTTTATCAACTTTAGAGCTGAAATGAACCTTAGAAGTCCACTCCCTTTTATGTACAGTTAAGAAAACTGGGACACAAACAAATGTGACTTGTTTTGGATCACACAAATCAGTAAATGACTGAGTTTGAAACCTAGTCTTAAATAAGTCTTATAGCTTTGAAACCAAATTCATTGCTCCTTCTACTATACCACTGCTGATGCTCTATGGAGGTTCTCTCTAAATTTCAATATTCTGTTTCTGAAGGACACACAGCAGGTAAGTGGTATAACTGGGACTCTAACTCAGTGTTTTCCATCCCTCGTCTAGGGTTCTTCCTAATACACATTTACCATCTCTGACCTCAGAGCTTTAAGCATGTAACATATGTTGCTACATTTAAAGTGTTCCCTGTCTATACACTCTCTGAGCCTCAGTTTCATTATCTGAAAAATGAGGGGGTGTAGCCTCTGAAGCACATCCCCCGTTTTAGAGATATGATCCTTCAAAAAGGTTTTCTAGCAAACAAGTTTGAGTATTTCCCATTTAAATAGAATCAACTGGAAAGATCTCTTAAATAAAAGAATCCAAAGACTATGATGCTGCCACCAACCCTCCTTCTGACTTTGGGAAAGTTATCTAGTCTCTATGGGGATAAAACTCCACCCACTTCACATTTGTTTTTGGATAATGAATTGATAACACCTGTGAAAAGACTTTAAAGCTGCACAGATTGAAAGGATTTCTATTAACATAATGAATAATGCAGGTCAAGGTGGAAATTGGATTTATTTTAGTAAGGTGTTTTGGGCACAATGGGGGATGACAGAACCACAGGAATGACAGCTTAAGCTAACAATGAATGTTTGTGGTGGGGTGTGCAAGAAAATGAATGTCTGACTGTAAAGGCTTTGCTCCAGGCTGCCCTTATCCTCTCGGCATACAGGGACTGAGCTTGGCTCAGACCTCCCCTTAGGAGTTCAAAGACTGGACAAGACAAGCAGCCATCCCAGTGAGCAAGTGTCCCAAAATCCTGCATGCTCAATCCACAATGATCCTCTGTCGGGTAAACTCTGGGAAAGGACCCACCATTCTGCCTTCAAGCTCCTCACAGAGGAGTTATCTGAAGGGGGAGGGGGTGGCACAAACCAGGCTATCTCCCCATTCCAGAGAGAATTCTGACTCACAGGCTTCAACTCACCTACATCAGGGGAAAATGGGCTGTTTCTAGGTCCTCTACAGTAAGCAACCTCTAAGAAAGGTAATGTCTAATATGTTTATGGATTTGGAGCAACTCATTTTTGAAGTCACAGACCTGAGCATTTTTTGTAACCTCCACTAATGTCCTATCCCCATCTCATCCCTGTGGCTCAGACTGGGGCAGAAGTGAGACTTGGGCTCTTCTCCCATCACACAAAAAAATTGGAAAAAGATGGCAAAAATTCACTGAAGAAAATAACCCCTTAAAAAGTAGAATTGCTCAAATGGAAAAGGAGGTAAAAAAGCTAACTGAAGAAAATACCTTCTTAAAAATTAGAATGGGGGGGCGGAGCTAACATGGTGGAGTAGAAAGACTCACATATGCTAGTTCTGAACCCACAGCCCATGGATTTCCTCTAAAAAGAACTCCCAACAAATTCTGGAACAGTGGAAGCCACGCAGCAACACAGTGAAGGAGATTTCCGTTCCAGAGAGCCCTGAAAAACTGATCCCAAAAGTCCCTCGCTCACCGGATGGGAGCAGAGCCCAGCCCTGCCCTGGCCACATGGCACTGAGAGGAGTGAGCAGATCTAAGCAGGCTTCAGGGATGGAATCTCCAGCGGCCGCAAAGGTCCCTCCACCCACAGACGCACAGGTCAGTGAAAGAGGCATCTGGACGGGCTGAGAGGGGAGTGGGGTGTCTCCATGACTCGGGCCCCCTCGGGAGGCAGCGGCAGAGGCACCAGGTGGCCAGAGGCTCCCGGAGCAGGCAGGAGCTTGGCAGGAG
>CM053769.1:295935738-295965466 GCA_028658325.1 Potorous gilbertii | reverse complement strand
ATAAGAGAGGTGGAGGAAAAATGGAAGAGAAATGAGAATGATGCAAGAAAAAGTGCGTCAACAGCTTGCTAAAGGAGACCTAAAAAATGCTGAAAAAAATAATACCTTTAAAAATAGACTAACTGAAATGGCAAAAGAGGTCCAAAAAGCCAATGAGGAGAAGAATGTTTTAAAAAGCAGAATTGGCCATATGGAAATGGAGGTTCAAAATCTCACTGAAGACAATAGTTTTTTAAAAATTAGAATGGAGCAGATGGAAGCTAATGACTTTATGAGAAACCAAAAAATTACAAAACAAAACCAAAAGAATGAAAAAGTAGAAGACAATGTGAAATATCTCAGTGGAAAAATAACTGACCTGGAAAATAGATCCAGTAAAGATAATTTAAAAATTTTTGGTCTGTTTGAAAACCATGATTAAATAAGAGTCTAGACATCATCTTTCAAGAAATTATCAAGTCAATTATCTGTCATTCTAGAACCAGAAGGTAAAACAGAAATGGGAAGAATTCACTGATCACTTCCTGAAAAAGATTCAAAAAGGAAAAATCCTAGGAATATTGTAGCCAAATTCCAGAGTTCCTAGGTCAAGGAGAAAATATTACAAGCAGCCAGAAAAGAAACAATTCAAGTATTGTGGAAATGCAATCAGGATAACACAAGATTTAGCAGTTTCTATACTAAGGGATCAAAGGATTTGGAATGTGCTATTCCAGAGGTCAAAGGAGCTAGAATTACAACCAAGAGTCACCTACCCAGAAAAACTGAGCATAATACTTCAGAGGAAAAATAGAATTTCAGTGTAATAGAGGACTTCCAAGCATTCTTGTTGAAAAGACCAGAACTGAATAGAAAGTTTGAATTTCAAATATAAGAATCAAGAGAAACATTAAAAGGTAAACAGGAAAGAGAAGCTTTAAGGAACTCATTAAAGTTGAAATGTTTACATTCCTACATGGAAATATGTTATTTGTAACTCATGAGATCTTTTTCAGTATTGGGGTAGTTAGGGAGACTATATATGTAGGTGTGTATGGGTAATGTATGCACATATATATGTACATGTGTGTATGTATATACATGTGTATGTATGTGTGTATATGTATATATATATGTGGAGAGAGAGAGAGGGCACAGGGTGAGCTGAATATGAATAAAATTTCCTGTTGAATGGAATGTACTAGGATTAAGAGAAAGGAAGAGGTAGAATGTAGCATATCATCTCACATAAAAGAAGGAAGAAAGAGCTTTTACAATGGAGGGGAAGAAGGGGGAGATGAAAGGAAATAAGTAAGCCTTACTCTCATGGGATTTGGCTTAAGGAGGGAATAACACACACTCAGTTGGATATGGAAATCTATTTTACCCTGCAGGAAGGCAAGGGGGAAGGTGATAGGAGAGAGAAGATATTAGAAGGGACAGAAAATTGGGTAAAGGGATAATCAGAAGCAAACACTATTGTGGGAGGTCAAGGGAGAGAATGGAATAAATGGAAGGCAGGATAGGACAGAGGGGAATGTGGTTAGTCTTTTACAACATTAACTATTATGGAAGTACTTTGCGCTGTTACACATGTATGACCTATATTGAATTGCTTGTTTTCTCAATGAGAGTAGGTGGGGAGGGAGGGAGGGAATATGGAACTCAAAGCTTTAAGAATGAATATTAAAAATTGTTTTAACATGCAACTGCAAATTAAGATATACAAGCAATGGAGTATAGAAATCTATTTTGCCCTACAGGAAAACAGAGGGGAAGGGGGATGGAAGAAGGGTGGGTAACAGAAGGGAGGGCAGACTGGAGGGAGGGGTGGATGGGGTGCATGTTGTCCTGGGGTGGTGGATGGGGAGAGATGGGGAGAAAATTTTGAATTCAAATTCTTGTGGATGTTGAGAACTGAAAAATAAATAAATTACATATTAAAAAATAAAGCTAGGAGTTGGTTTTATGAAAAAAACCAATAAAATAGACAAACCATTGGTTAATCTGATTTTAAAAAACCTAAATTACCAGTATCAAAAATTAAAAGAGTAAATTCACCATCAATGAAGAGGAAATTAAAGCAATTATTTGGAACTATTTTGCCCAATTGTCAATAAATCTGACAGTCTAAGTGAAATTGATGAATACTTACAAAAACATAAATTGTCAAGATTAATACAAGAGGAAATAGAATACTTACCCCATCTTAGAAAAAGAAACTGAAGAAACCTTCAATAAACTCCTTAAGAAAAATTTGCGGTGCCAGATGGATTCACAAGTGAATTCTATCCAACACTTAAAGAACAATTAATTCCAATGTTATATAAACTATTTGGAAAAAATAGATGGAGTCCTACCAAATTCCTTTATAGAAGATATAGTGATGATACCTAAACCAGGAAGAGCTAAAACAGAGAAAAAAACTATAGACCAATTTCCCTAATTAACACTGATACAAAAGTTTAAAATAAAATACTAGCAAGGAGATTAGAGCAATATATCACAGGAATCACACACTGCGACCAGGTGGGATTTATACCAGGCATGCAGGGCTGGTTCAATATTAGGAAAAGTATCAGCATAATTGACCTTATTAATAATAAAACTAATAGAAATTATATAATTATCTTAATAGATGCAGAAAAAGCTTTTGACAAAATATAACACTCATTCCTATAAAATAATAAGTAGTATCTATCTAAAAAATATTGGCAAACATCTTACTGGGAATAAGCTAGAAACTTTCCCAATAAGATCAGGGTGAAGCAAGAATGCTTATTATCACTACTATTATTCAATATTGTAGTGTGTGTTCGTCCTTTGTTGCTGAAGAAGACCCTGCCATCAGAGAAATAATATGACTTGCACTTCACTTTTTGTTTAGAGTGAGGGAGGGCTGGCTGTTCAGGTCATCAGCCTCACTTCTCCTCCAGAGTCATCTGAATGCAGTGACCAGATATTCCTCAGGATGACTGGAGATGACCCAGGACGAGGCAATTGGAGTTAAGTGACTTGCCCAAGGTCACCCAGCTAGTGAGTGTCAAGTGTCTGAGGTGAGATTTGAACTCAGGTCCTCCTGACTCCTGCACTGGTGCTCTATCCACTGCACCACCTAGCTGCCCCTCAATATTATAGCAGAAATGTTAGCTATAGTAGTAAGAAAAAGAAATGGAAGTTATTAGAACAGGAAATGAGGAAACAAAATAAGCATGCTTTGCATATAGTATACTTAAAGAATCCTAGAGAATCAATTATAATTAACAGCTTCACTAAAATTGCATATTGAATAAACCCACACAAATCATCAGTATTTCTATTTACTACCAAAAAAGCCCAACTGCAAGAGATAGAAAAAGAAGTTCCATTTAAATTAACTGTAGATAATATCAATACTTGGGAGTTTACCTGCCAAGACAAACCCAGGAATTACGTATGAACACAATAACAAAATGCTTTTCACACAAATAAAGTCAGATTTAAACAATTGGAAAATATCAGTTGCTCATTGGTAGACCAAGCCAATATAATAAAAATGACAATTCTAACTAAATTAATTTACTTATTCAGTGCCATTCCAACCAAATTCCAAAAAATTTTTTAAAGAACTAGAAAAAAATAACAATTCATCTGGATGAACAAAAGGTCAAGAATATCAAGGGAATTAATGGAAAAAAATGTGAAGGAAGGTGGCCTATCTCTACTAGATCTCAAACTGTACTATAAAGCAGGAATCATCAAAACTATCTGGTACTGTCTAAAAAATAGTGGTAATTCAGTGAAATAGATTAGGAACACAAGGCATAGTACTAAATGATCATAGTATTCTAGTGTATGATAAACTCAAAGACCCCAGCTTTTGGGGCAGGAGCTCCCTATTTGACAAAAACTGCTGGGAAAACTGGAAAACAGTATGGCAGAAACTAGGTATAGACCAGTATCTTATACTGTATACCAAGATAAGGTCAAAATGGTTAGATGATTTAAATAGAAAGGGTGATGCCATAAGCAAATTAGGAGAGTAAGGATTAGTTTACCTGTCAGGTATCTGGAGAAGGGAAGGATTTATGACCAAGCAAGAGATAGAGGACATTACAAGATATAAAATAGATAATTTTGACAAGATTAAATTGAAATATTTTTGCACAAGCAGCCAATATTGGAAGGAAAGCAGAAAGCTGTAAACAATTTTTATAGGAAATGTTTCTGATAAAGGTCTCATTTCTCAAATATATATAAAACAGAGTCAAATTTATAAGCATATGTCATTCCTTAATTGATAAATGATCAAAAGCTATGAATAGGCAGTTTCGGATGAAGAAATCAAAACTATAGTCATGAAAAAATGCTCTAAATCACTATTGATTAGATAAATACAAATTAAAACAACTGCAGCACCACCTCACACCTATCAGATTGGCTAATATAACAGAAAAGGAAAATGATAAATTTTGGAAATGTGGAAAAATTGGAACACTAATGCATTGTTGTTTGAGTTCTGAACTGACACAACCATTTTGGACAGCAATTTGGAACTATGCCCAAAGTTCTATAAAATTATGCATACACTTTGCAATACCGCTCCTAGGTCTGTATCCCAAAGAGATCCCCAAAAAGGGGAAAGGACCTACTTGTACAAAAATATTTATAGCAACTCTCTTGGTGGTGGCAAAGAATAGGAAATTGAGGGTTTGCCCATCAATTGGGGAATGGCTGAGTAAGTTGTGGTATATGAATGTAATGCAATATTATTGTGCTGTAGGAAATGATGAGCAGGCAGATTTCAGAAAAACCTGGAAAGACTTATACGAATTGATGCTGAGTGAAGTGAGCAGAACCAAGAGAACATTATACACAGCAACCACAACACTGTGCAAGGACTAACTTGGATAGACTTAGCCCTTCTCAGCAATGCAAAGATCTAAGACAATTCCAAAAGACTCATGATAGAAAATGCTATCCATATCCAGAGAGAGAACTATGGAGGCTGAATGCAAATTGAAGCATGCTATTTTTCACCTTCCTTATTTTTTCATGTTTTTTTCTTTTGGTCTGTGTCTTCTTTTCCAACATGACTAATATGGACATATGTTTTACATGATTGCACATATATAACATATAAAATTGCTTACCATCTTAGGAAGGAGGTGTTGAGGGAGGGAGGAAGAAAATTTGGAACTCAAAAATTAAAAATAAATGAATGTAAAAATTGTCTTTACATGTAATTAGGAAAAATAGTATATATAAAAAATAAACTCTTGGCTAAACCTATTCAGTTGAAGAATAGAAATGAGCCTCTTTGACCTCCCTGCCTCAAACTTACTCTCAAAACTGTATCATCAGTTGAATATCAGTCAGCCAACAAACATTTATTAAGTACTTATTCTGTCTCAGGCATTGGGGAGATAAATATAAAATTATCTTCATTAATCAATAAATTTAATGGGAAATGGTTTTGGAAAAGTTTTTGATAGCACTTTATAAATGTATGGTAAACTCATTTTCCATGAATCCAATGAAAAACAGACAGGCTTCTTTTAACTTCAGACTCTCTAATCTGGGTAACTTGGTCATGCTTGAGTTAATAACATCTTATGTTTCTGTAGCTTTTTAAAATTTACAAAGTACTCTCCACATGTAGGACATATATTATTTCTATTTCACTGGTGAGGAAACTGATACTCAAAGGAGTTAAGTGATTTGCCCAAGGTCACAAGGACAGTAAATATCAACACCTGGACTTGGACCTAAGTTCTCTGGCTCCAAGTACAGTGCTTTCTCTACCATGTTAGACCTCTGGCTTTGAAAAAATAATTTGCTTACAGTAAAACAGATTTCTTTGGGGCTAAGTGATGTGTTAGATAGAAAACCAGCCTTGGGAGCAAGAAAAAGATGAGTAAAAGTTTCATTTTTAGTATCTCCTTGGCTATATGATAATAGACAAAGTCATTTAATCTCTCACTGGCCCAGGAACTCTCCAATACCAAGTTGCATAAGAGTTGTAGATCTTTATGAGTAAAGATTTTCTCTAAAGGATGAAGGGAGCTTATACCAGTAAAATCACAGAACCAGACCATAAACAAATTAATAAAAGATTCAAGGGTACAGTTTCAGAAATTCAAGTATTCAAGCTTTTGAATCACAGATTGTGGATTTATAAGAGACCTCATGTAGTCTCATCCATGGTTTCTGTCATTGTTGGTATATGACCTATGATTTCCCTATAATACAACAGTTTCTATTGTTGGACAGTTTTGTGGATAGAAATCTGCACAGGACAACCAACATGTTCATTACTAACAAGTCTCCTCTATTCAGTAAAACATGCTTTACTTTGTAAAGGGGGCAGCTAGGTGTTTCAGTGGATAGAGTATTGGACCTGGAGTCAGGAAGACTCATCTTCCTGAGTTCAAATCTAACCTCAGATACCTACTAACTGTGTGACCCTGGGCAAGTCACTTCATCTTGTTTGCATCAGTTTCCTCATCTGTAAAATGAGCTGGAGAAAGAAATGGCAAACCACTCCAGTATCTTTGCCAAGAAAACCCCATATGGGGTCATGAAGAGTTGGACACGACTGAGCAACAACAAATTTACTTTGTATCAACTTTTAACCTCTATAAACCTCAGTTTCCTTATATGTAAAAAGGAACTGTATTAGATAATCACCAAGGAAGGTCCCTTTTAGCTCTAAATCAATTAACTATGTTAAACACTGACTCAATTTACAGTTTTTGTTTTAAAGGATTAAAATTTTCTTAAAGATATCCTGATTCATTTTTTTCCCAGTCACTCTAAAATTCTGTTGTTGTTTTTTTTTTTTTTACTATATATAGAAAATGAATGCATTAGTATTCAGACCACACTTCAAAACCTGACTCCCTCCGCAAAAGGCTTATGCGTCATGGCTGGTAAATGGTCCTTGCCTCCCCACTCTGCCCCCTACACACACACACACACACACACACACACACACACACACACACACACACACATACACCCTGCACCATACACATATATACAATACACACAGACATCCATATGTACATATACATATATACATGCATGCATCCACACAATCCATACATGCACAATACATATACACATGCATACACATACAACACATACATACATACACACATGCACATGTATACACATATGCATACACACATACACATCATAAACATATACACACATACATAGCATTCTCACAATGGTGAAAGGAGGCACAGAAGGCAGTCTTATCAGATTGTGCTGCATGCAGCTTTATTGGCCTTGTTGGCTTTTTCCATTCCAGTGTGCAAAAATTTAATTGGCTTTTCCTACAGCATCTTTCAGCTGAACTTTTTTTGAGACTCCTCTCAGTGTGGCAGAGTTTATTTGGATGATAACTCAGGATGCATTTTGTGGGTGCTGTTCCAGTCATGATCACGATAGCAGGAGAATGAAATGAGTTTGCTGTCTTGAGCCACTTCAGTCTCTCCTTACCTACTCCCCCAACTTCCCTCCCTTTTTATTTTTGAAGTGAAATTATATTTGACCTGGTTCCAATCCAGTGTGTCTGATTTTTCTCTAATGGCCCAAACTGAACTAGATGAATCTCTCCAGCCTCACCCTACCACAAGCCCCACATCTGCAGGAAGAAGGCCAGCAATCTGAATGTTTGGACATCATTTTACACAGTCCTCCTCCCCTGGCATCTCTTCCTCTTGGACTGCCAGAATGAATTCAGCTTTTTAAAATGAACAAATCTAATGAAAAAAAAAACTTGATGAGATCAGTTTCTTGATCAGACACTGCTTCCTTGGAATCACAGGGAATGGGGAAAGGGTTTTATTTCCTTCTTTATGTGAGCAAGGGAGAATGTGGTTCATCTGATCATAAGATTTACATCTAATATATCTCAGTGATCATCAAACAGGACACTTATTATTTTACTGATGAGGAAACTAAGTCCCAGAGGGATTATGATTCGGGGTGTGGAGAAGAATGGGTTCTGAAGATAATGAAACTCACAAATGAAACTGACAATTTCAGGCACTTAATAATGGCACCTCTCCAGTGATCTGAAAATGTAAAATGCTCTTTGTAAGAATAGTTTCCCAAGGGGCCAGATGGGGTGACATTGAGTGGCACTTAGAGATCTCCTCACTCTTGGGAACAGCATTGCCCAGGAACTAAGCCATCCCTTTACCTTTCATATGTGATACACCTTGGTGAAATCCAAGTACTCTTAAGAAAGCCCTGTGTCTGGGCTTTCAGGAAGTGGCCTTTCCATAGCTTTATATCTGCTCTGAAATGTTTTGAGGTATGAACATGACTTTGAAAAGAATTCCAGTTTAGTCTTTGAGCAGAATGACCTACGGCTCCACCACAAAGCATCATCTTGCCTTTAAGGTGGGAATGGCTCAGCTCCCACATTTGGAGGGAGGGAAGTAAGCTGGATGCCTCTTCCCTAAAGGAGACATTTCATCTATTTCAGATAATCAAAGGGTCTGTTTTCAACTGTTTGTTTGAAGTCAGGGAGATTGGGAGAGAAAAATTAATTCTCCTATATACTGGGGCAAAACTAAACAGCATTATCCCCTTTCTGGAGAAGGAAAAAGAGAAGGGGAGGCAATGAGAAACAGGGAACTTAGTACATATTGATGAGTGTAAGAGGCAAGGATCTTTTATTCCCTAGGTCCTGCATATAGGTGGATAATTTGGCATGGGGTAGATCTGGAAATGCCCAAGAGAAATAACACAGAAGTGTGATAATATGAGAGAAAAGCAGATTTACAACCTGTGCCTTATGCCAGTAACTCAAAGAACAAGCCTTGCAACAAACTACTGAAAAATAAAGTCTATGTAACCATCATCTTAAAGGTCTCCAGAATTTCAGACACATTACTGCTCCAATAGAAATACTCTAATTTATCCAGGCTCATCTCTCCCTCTAGGCCTTTGGTCATGTCTTTCTCCTTTCCCTCCAACAGTCCAAATCATACACATCTTTCTAAAGCTCAGCTGAAGAGGCTCTTCCTCCTCCTTTCCAACCATCAAATCTTATGTCTTTCAAAGAGCCAGGTCAAGTCTCACTTTTGTGAAGCCTTTCTTTCAGGGCTTCAGCCTCTTCTTCATTTCTGAACTCTTCGGCACTCCCTCTTTGAGCTCCTCCTTTGGGAACAGTTCTATACCTCTTGGCTTTTCTTTACTATGAACACATTTCCTGTTGTTCTCTACTTATGCATTTCCCTGGTTCAATTATTCCTCTGGCACACGTTGGCTGTGAGATCCTGACAAATTACACCTTCTCAGTGCTCTAGACAGCTCTTTAAGATTTTTCAGTTTCAGGGAGAGTGGTGACTTATATTGATAGAAGGACTGTCCTCATCTGTGAGCTCTGGATATTACTGATATCTGATACCACGGAAATCACAGGTCCAGACCCTAAATAGGCCCTGTGTCTTATGCTTCCCCATGGTTCTTGGAATCACATGATTCTTAGGTGTTAGAGATTGCTGTTTGAGTCAATGAGAATGTATGGGGGAATAAAGAATGCTAGAAGAAAGTTCCAATAGTAAAGAACTGGGGGGGTCTCCCAATGATGAGGTCACTTCTGTATCCTCCCAGTAAGTCCCATAGGAACCAAGTCAAATTCAATTGAATCCACTTTTCTCCAATTTGCTGTTACTACTACCCAGGATTATGCTGTCCTGAACCTCAGAGTATATGAGAGATTAACTGGCCCACACAGGTGATAATGTAAATGAGGGATGGGTGACCCCTAATTTTAACTAAGAACACAGGAAATGGGCAATTATAATAGAGAGGAGCCACTCTTCACTTTAGGGCTTTTGGTAATTATTTAGAGACATCCATACTCCAGAAGGGCAGATACTGGTAGATATGACCAGTTTGTTTTTGTTTTCTTTACAAATCTGAACCTTAATTTCTGTCTTGAGGCTCCCCTTGTGAGGACTCCTGATACAGTAGGTCCACTTAGCAGCAAAACTTACCTATGTCTGATAAATACTTCCATATGTATAAAATACATACTTTTTATTTTTAAAAATCCATAGGCTCAGAGTCAGAAGTAGGTAGCAGTGGGGAATTGGGGGAAAGAAAATTCATAAAAGATCATCATATCCACTCTGAATAAGCTCAAGGGACATGGAATTGTACTTCATCATGACCTAACCCAAATTCCTATGCTTCCAATTGACCTGGTCAGTATATGAGCACTGTCTTTAGATGTATTCATGAGTCTGGTCTTCCAGCCACCACCCCAGACCAAAAAGGGAATCCTGAAACATGACCCAGGTAAATGACCCTTACCCAGCTTAAGGCAAACAACAGCACCAGTACAGTTCCCTCTCCTGAGGTACCATGAAGACTAGGGTCAAAGAAGTTTAGGAATGTGAGTCTCTCAAGGATGCTTGTGACCAGCTCTCCAAGAATTACCTTATTCCAGGACTAAAATTTTACTTTGAAGAACTGAAATATGGCTTAACATGAGTAGGTTAACAGTAGATATCACTGTAATGAAAGGGTTCTAATACTGACCTTATAACCAGAAACATGTCTAATAAAACATTTATTCCCTGTATGGATCTCAGGAATTCCCAAAAATGAGTGGTCAGTCAGAATCTCAATCTTTTCATATTTCAGTGGAAAGGTTTCTCAACAGTTTGAAATCATCAAGAAACTTTGGGGTGAAAATTGTGCTTTATACTATTTTTCCATCTTTTTCTTTGTTTTAGTATAGGGTTTAAAGTCATCTTCCCCCATCCGTATGCTTTCTGGCATCCTAAGAAACACTCAAGACCTTAAAATTCAGTGTGTTTAACAGTCACAAAAAATATGTAATTTTGGTTTCTTTACCCATGAAATGTAATTGACCCAGCTAACTCTAAATGTCAGTCACTTTTGGAGAGAGTAGGTTTCCTCCATGATGGTTGCAGTGTGGTTTTTTTTTTTCCTCCATGGAAGTTAGTTCTGGAGCCCTTAGGTGAGCAGCTTAGCACTCTATATAAGTTCCATGAGTCACCACTGGAAATTCCACCCCTGCCTGTTTCTTCTGCCTCCAGAAAGTCAAACCAAAGTGTCAGACATGTGTCCTCCCAGGATCTGAGAACTAGAAGGCCCTTTAGAGGCTAGTTCCTCCTTCCTATTTGCCTCTTCTTTCTAGAAGGCCAATACTTGGCATTTTACCCTGTTTTCTATATTGAAAATATATAGAACTGGCTACAACTTGCCACTTCTCACAACAGAGAGGTCTAAAGTATGATAAATTCCTGGGTCTGGTGAATCAAATTCCTTCCAAAGAAGGGGAGAGTTTTATCCTCTATCTTGATATACTGGGGGCATGTCCCCAATGCCATCAGATTATAATACCTTCCATAGGGGCCTATATCCTTTTCCTCTTAATAAAGATTCAAAAGATTTTGCACTTCCTTCATAAATATGTATGCCAGGGGGCACTAGCTTTGTTAGTTTGAAGTAAAGTAGAGGTAGATTTGGAAGGAGGTTACTGACAGGACTAGTGAAGCAGAGGATGGGGAGGAAAAAAAGAAAGGAACATAGAGACATGTAAAAGAGGAATGAGACACTTTTGGAGAACCTCATGAGAAGTCTTCAAGTGATGGCTGGATGATGATTGGCTGGGGGTGTGGTAGAAGGGATTCTTGATCAGGTTTGGTAAGGATTAATTGGTCTGTCAAGTCCCACCTCCTCTGACATTCTGTGAGGGTAGGAGAAGAGGATTTCAACATGATTCCCTAGTTAGACTGTGTACTTCCTGAGGCCAGGGAACATGTCTTACTCATCTCTACATCTAGCATAGGACCTTGTACCAAGTAAGTGTTTATTAAGTACTGACTGACTGAGGAGTTAGAAAGAGGAGAGGGAAGAGAGGAGGCCTTCTAAGACGTTAGTGACACTACCCTAGGTTTAGACGAGCAGTGCCTGTTCTTATAACAATCGCTACTCCAGCTCTTACAGGTCAGTCCCATGTACTGTGGGAAGATAGAATCACTTCCTTAGGGCTGAGGAGTCATAGGTGAGATAGCAGTTGAGAGGATAGGAATAGGAGAGAATGAAAGAATCCATCCTTGGTTCTTAAAAGTCTTGTATGTTGACCATTGGGTCCCCATCCTCCTTCCCAAGTAACTCAAAGAGCTTTCTGTGAATGCCCCTTGATATATATATACTGCAGTGTCAAGCTTTCTGAACTGGCCAGCTCACCTGACCTATTGCATCTGCCTGGGTTGCCTATTGTGACTGCATCTTGAGTC
Source organism: Potorous gilbertii (assembly GCA_028658325.1). Lineage (NCBI taxonomy): Eukaryota > Metazoa > Chordata > Mammalia > Diprotodontia > Potoroidae > Potorous > Potorous gilbertii. The sequence continues at coordinate 295,953,209 of CM053769.1, read as the reverse complement.
TTTCCCTTGTTTTTAGGAGAGACCTAGCATTTTCCCTGACCAATGTCAATTAGAACTATACTCCAAAGTGCCTGTTCTCTAATATCTGACTCTTTCTCCTGCCCTCTCCCCAACCCCAACCCCCTCAACACTCATTTTCTTGTGCCAGAGACTGGGGGCATATCAGGACAGCATGAATGGTTCCAAGACCACAATACCAATTTTTTTCTCACCTGATATAACCTCCCTTTCTCTCTCCCTGAGGTTCACCTTATGCATAGTTCTTTAGTTGATCCTTTGAACAAAATGTGCTTTGTACATTTTGTTGTCTCCAGGCTATCATTCTGAGGCATTCCATTCTGTCCCAGCAAGGATAGTTTCACTAGTTGCGGTACACATGTGTAGAGATATATATATATATATATATATTATATGTTTAAAAATTAAAAAAAGGTTAAAAACAATAACTTCAACAGCTCCTGGCTGTTCCAGGCAGGTGACGTCTCACCCTGTAGTTCTGAAGATAAAGGAACTTCCTTTCTGAGAGGTTCCCTTACGATGGCTGCAGTATGGTTTCTTTTTCTCCATGGAGGTTAGCTCTGGAGTCCTTAGTCAGACAAGCAGGTTAGCACTCTATAAGTTCCATAGGTCACCTTTGGAAATTCCATCCCTTGCCCGTTTCTTCTGCCTCCATAAAGTCAAACCAAAGGCAAACCCGGATGATGGGAAGTTCCATGCATTAGTGGTGGCAGAAGCAGCCAATGTAGACCTCAGAGCTGTGTCTCATCTCGTGTCTCAGGGTGGCATGCCTCCAACTTATTACTGCAACTGCTTTTTCGACTGTGTGTGTCATTGGTCACGTGGGCTAAGGGGTCTGATCGGATTAAATACCTAAAGAAAGAGGCAGAGAAAGAACAATTGTCCACTTTCAAACCTAGGGTGACAATAATGTTCTCTCCTCTAACCTTTCCTTCAAGCTTGCAAGCATTTATGTGCCTATGGTGAGCCTAGTTCATGCTGTTTCCTTTTCCTCTCCTTTGATAATGTTTAATATAAAATTTTGGAATAATCTCTTTGTTCTCTCTGAAGCAAACTCAGAGAATGCCTCTTCCTATGTCAACAAAAGCCAGCCAGGGTTGACTTAACATTCCTGAAGAGACCTTTAACCTAAGACACTATCTTGAATAATGGGACATTTTCCATGTCTTAATATTTGTAGACATATACTATGTTATGGCATGTTAATGGTAAAGAAAACACAGACATCTTAGGTTGTAATTTCTATGTGAAACTTTGTCAAATTCTGCTATCTTATTGTATTTACAACCTATGCAATTAAGAAATTCTTTTCCAATGGTCTAGTTAATCACTTATGGAGATCATAAATCTGAAGGACACAGAACACTTCTTTGTCCTAAAACATATTTAAGGCTGCCCAATTCTTTGTATCAGTAGCCAGAACATTTCTGGCTCCATAATGCATTATGTTACCATTTTTTTTAATAGGGAATTGATTAATTAATTAAATCATAAAATGTATGCATTTAGCCTGTTGCCTTTTCTTAACTAAGTTTTCAGGTCAACACCTTCTCGCCAATTCTAACTGATTCTTCTGGGCCCAACTTAAGTAAATTTCCCCAACCATTCCAACTTAATGTTGATCTCCAACTTCTCTGAACTTCTGCAGTATTTAGTATTTATATAGCACTGCTTTCTTGTGCTGTACCTAATTGTTTCTCATGCCCTGTTTCCCAAACTAGAATGTAAGGTCCTTGAGGCTAAGGAGTCTTTTATTCCTTTGCTTTCCCCTCATAGTGCCTACCACAATGATGCACCCACAGTAGGTGTTCAACACATCTTTGATCTCTCCCTCAAATTTTTCTAGAGTACTTTGTCGGGAAGTGGCCTTTGCCCTCACCACATTCCTTTGCCTCATGCTTATCTGCATGGGTGCCACACTCCTCACTAAACTGGGAGATTCCTAAGGGCTGGCTCTAGGTCACTTTTATTTTTGCATATCCAGTATTGAGCACAGTGCTTCGTATATAGTGGGCTCTTAAATGTCCAGTGAATTAAATTCAATAGAATCAGCCACTCCCTCCTCTCTTATCTGAAGGCAAACCTTGCTCTCCCCAACATCACACTCTTGCAATCCTTGGCGAAGTTAAAGTTTCTTCTTCCACCTCCCTGGTTTCTGATGGCCAGAAAGGCCCTTCTCTTCCCTTCTCTTACCTTCCATGACTTCTTCTGAACCAACCTTCCTTTCCAGTCTATGCCGCTTGTGACTGTCACTCTCGCCCATCTTGGTTGATGCTGCCTGCCCACCTCTGGGACACTGTCACACTTTTCCCATTGATTCTGATACCTAACTCTGCTGCCATAATCATTAGTAATTTTAAGTTTCAAATCCTTTCCCTGTGACCTCACACAATAACTTTCATTATTCATTTTACTTCAGCCACTCCCTGACATGACCATATCTCATACTTTATTGCTATCAAGAATTGATTCATCTCCAAATTCTCAATCTAGCCATCATTCATTGATACCACACTGACCCGTGCTTTATGTATTCTTCCTCTGACAATGTAATGCGATATAAACATCATCTTGAGTTCTCAAAACAAAAATTTTAAAGCTTTATCAATGCCTTATGTTTTTCACATCACAGTCATTTTCTGATATTTCCCTTCTCTCAACTGGATACTCCCCTGTAAAGAAAAACTGTTAAGCAAAACAGCTTTTGCTACATTTTGCTCATGTGATCCCACACCTGTCTTGACCCTGAATTTTTGAAGGTTACATGAAAGAAAAGAATCTTGTCAGGTGCTACCAAATGGAGAGGTTTTGAGAATGGACCCAGCTATAGATTGTATGTATACTGTCAAGGAATCAGACTAGCTAAGTTTGGAGAGAGGCAGCTAGGTGGCCCAGTGGATAGAGCTCTGGGCCTGGAGTCAGAGAAGTCTGAGGTCACTCTGGTCCCAGACGCTTAATAGCTCTGTAACCCTGGGCAAGTCACTTAACCCTGTTTGCCTCAGTTTCCTCATTTGTAAAATGAGCTAGAGAAGGAAATGGCAAACCACTCTGGTATCTCTGCCAAGAAAACCTCAAATGGGGTCACAAAAGGTCAGGCATGGCTGAAAATGACTAAACAACAATATTAACAAACGCTGGTGACCAGGTGGGTGATTTGGGGGCACTGTATCAATTTGTTACATCATGAAGGCACAGAAGGAAGGACATACAGCCTGCCCTGGTGGGTCTCCCACTGATGATGTCATACGTTCTTCCAGTAAAGAACATGACATCCTTATTAGTCTTCAGGTCCTCAAAAGGCAGAGACTGTGTCTTCATCTTTGTATTTCCTACAGTGCCAGACAACAGCCCTTGCACCTATTAGGTGCTCTGCCTGTTCATAGAATTCTGTATACATAATGTCACTTTAGGAACTTAATCTGGGAACACAAATTCCTCATTCTGATTTGAAAGAATGTGTTACAATGATAAGTCAATAGGCAACTACAACCCTCTCTCCCCAGGCAATCCCTGCTCTCATGACCAAGAATCTGTTGTACTCACACAATGTCATTTAGTTCCAGCCTGGTGTCTGGTGGAGGGTTGATGAGGACATAGGACAGTGTGTTCTGGTGGTCATTCATCTCATCTAAAAAGGGAACAGAATCAACAATGTCACATTTCTGACCCGAGGGCTGCTGCTTGGCTAGATTAGAAGGTAAGTATTTCTTTATTTTTATAGGACCTGCACAAAGGGTGGCCTTGTGTCCTTGAAAATTATGCCAGTGGAGCTCAAGATCTGACTGTTTCTACCAAGTTGAAAAGGCTTCAGGTACAGTTCCATGCATGCTGTTTAAGGACCAGCCTCATTACTTATGGAAGAACTCTTTACCGGTGGGTTGACTGCTAGGGAATGGTTCTTTTTTTTCCCTTGGCCATGGCAGTTCATGATACAAATACGCAATGGATCAAATTTGAAGAATGCACGCTGCCAGATTACATAACACGGAGATAGATGAACAGCCCTTTGTGTTAGTCCATGGATAATGAGCTGAATAAAGTTTAATAATAGGAAATGAGGCTGGATCACCATGGGGAGATATATGCAGCATTTTCAGGGATCATAGGTTGTACCTTGCCATTAAAGCCCAGATTTCTAATACCAAAATTCTCTTGGTGATGTTCTATTGCTAAAATCATAGGATACCCCAATCTCAGAAGAATCAGAATCTCAGGTGACCCAAAGAGCAGTGGAAAGATCCATGAGTGGTGAATTGGATGTTGCTCATTATCTATGATGACTATAAAATGCACCATCAAGGACATGCATGACTGGAAAACAAGATGGATTAGTCATACAATAAGAAGGAGGGAATTTGACAGATAATTTGAGTGGTGCTCTCACATTTAGAAATTTAAAAGGTATGGAGGACTTCTAATGCATCGGATGGATCTTCTCAGAGGACTGATGGAAAGACATGGACAAGAATGGCACAGGTTGAACAGGTATGGAGGGGCTGCTGTCTGGGACAGAAATGGAATATTTTTGTTGGCTCCACTGAAGCATTGAAGCATTTATGGCAGAGGGAATCTTTTGACGGACTATGAAGACTTCCAGGATGCCAGAGTTCTGTATTTGTTTTCAGGGTCTGCTCTCTGCTTTCTGAGTCTATGTCCTCTTCTATCAGTCTTCTAAGCTTTCAAGCCAGAGTCTCTCCTCCTTCATGGAGCTCTCTTTGACTCCCTCAGACCAGCACAGTTGCTCTTTCCTCTGAGTTCCTGGAATATTTACTATCTGTACCACTCAAATCTATCTGTACAAATCAAATGAGATGTTTGTAAAGTGTTTAGTGCAATGCTTGGCTCAAAGGAGGTACTTAATAAGTGTGTATTCCTTTACTCTCTTCCCACTTTGGCATAGGCTGCAGTGTTGGTTCTTATATTGTTTAACTTCCCATATGTACAAGTCTTGTTCTCCGCAACCAGAAGTATGCTCCTTAAAGGCAAGGGGATGTTACCTTCTTTCCACCTATCACACCGCCTGGCTCAGGGTTGAGCTCAGGAAGTATCCGTAGAGTAAATTCACTCTTATCTGGAAGGTGGAGGTGGCAGGGAGTCAGTTTGTTATGAATGGATGGAGCAAAAATTTTAAAAGGCACAATTAGTTCCTATTCCCCTCTCCTCTCCACCCACTCCCTTGCTCCTTCATCCCACCTCACTGGAACCCAGGGATCCCTTGCTGGTTACAAAGAAAAGAAGACCCAGTTACTTCTCCCAGTCATAGCTACATTTAGTCAATACCCTAGAGGGCTCAGTTTCTTCCTTTTTCTATATGACAGATGTTTGAAGATGGTGTTTATATGTACCTGAAGTTTTTTCCAGGTTAAACATTTGTAGTCTCCTCAACTCCTCAGAGTTCTGTCATTCAATAAGCTTGTAAGAGTCAGTGGCAATGGCACATGGTAAGTGCTTCAATACTTTAATCTGATTTGTGTCAATTCTTTCTCCTCAGTATGGAGTCACAACCCATATACATCTTCAAATTCTGTGTGATTCTTGTCCATGTTTCCCCATAAATCCTCCAAGGAGGATGAACTCAATGCTCTGGAAGTCTTTCCCTAGACCAGGCCTATACAACCTGTGGCCCGAGGGCTACTTACACCTGCAGGCTGCTTGTGGTATGCCAAAGGTTTTCCTCTACATACAAAGAATGCTTTCCTCTACATTTTATGAGGCTGCCCAAAATCCTTTGGTGTGCCACAAGCTGCCCAATGACTGCAAGTGACCCATAGGCCACAGGCTGTGCAGGTCTGTCCTAGGTCTTCAGGGATGTTGGCACAATATGGATTAGTGCTATCCTTCGTTCTTATGAAATGGCTGGTTCACCTCTTGTTCTCTTCGTAGATGTTCTTGTGCTATCAAATACATGTTCCCAATAAAGGAAAACTTTCTAACAGTCAGAACTATCTGAAAATGAAATTGGTCATGAACTTTCGCCTACTGAAAGTTCTCGATTTTTGACAGAAAACATCCCTGACAACTTAGTAACGATCTAGGCACCAAGAGTAGGACAATCCTTGTCCTTGGAGGCACTCAGTAACTTAGTAGCTATGATCAATCTTATTCTTTCACCAAAGATTGTTTATTCTTTATATCTATAGCCAGAGTCTTACCTTGCCCTTGAGAAAACAATCACATCAGCATTTACTTCAGTGGTAAAAAAGCTCTATCCAATAAAAGAGAGAAAACAAAAAACAAACAAACAAAGAAAAGGAAAAAAACCAAACCTGGCCATGTCAAATGAAATAGCCAAATCTCAGATTCTCCCATGTTAATGATGGCTGTATTGCTTCAAAATGGTGAATCTGGAGGTTGAATAAAGCCTAGAATTCTCATAAAGCAGCGGCTAGCTAAGCAATGTTCCCAGTTAGAAGCTGTATTCTAGTATTCACTTAGTAAATGAGTAAGGTTCTTCCAGGTCATGTGGAAGCCTAGAAAGACCCAGACTCTACTCCTCACTAAGCATGTCACTTGAAGCATGTTTCCTCATCTCTCTGCATTCTCATTTTCCTCCTCTTCAAAGCAGGGATAACAATCCCTGCTGTCTACCTCAGGTGGCTATTGTAAGGGCTGAATGTGAAAGGGCTTTTAAAAATGTAAAACACTTTATAACTTGTAAAGTTTTATAAGGTGTAAAACAAACCTAAGTTGATATCATTATAACCATGCTTGTACTTTCCCCCCTATTCTTGCTAACGCACTGGAGAAAATTCTCCTTCTTCACTGGGTCACCTTATTTCAAGCCACCAATACAACCACCAGCATGGATGCAATGGATCTCCATAGCGGAACGCCTGAACTGTGAGGGAGAGAAATGTGGATGTTGGGGGTGGCCTGTGCCATCGTTTAGCTATGAAGGGCAGAAGAGTCAATGGGGTATATGTGTCATCAGGTCATAGAGTTGGAGAACTCACACCACATGGAGAAATGCATCAACATGGCTATCCAAATACTTGAGACAGTTCTAGGCAAGATGCATCAGGGACAGGATGGAGGGATGGCTGGGGAGGTAAGGCCAGGTAAGAGTGGGGAAAGACAAAGAATCCTCACTTTCTGCAAGGCTTCTTACTGGGAACCCAAGTATCCAGCATTGGAGGGGGCAGGAAGGAAGGTCACCAGATGTCAAACTACATTCCTCTACCTCCCCTGTATTTGTTTTTAAGCTTGGAAATCGAAAAAAATTGGCAATCAGTGTTTGGATGAGGTTCTTTTAAATAAAATGAAAATGTGTAATTAAATTTAGCAAATCTTTGCTAAATACTTCCAGTGTGCCTTCAACTTGTAAATGAGACCTGGCTAGGCACAAGTTTTGTGACGGTGATTTTACTTATCAACTTCTTCCTCTCTAATACTTTTCCCTTTTGTCCTTTTAAATTCTGTTTGTTCAGGTCTATCTTCCTAAATGTTTCTACTGCCCTACTCAGACACATGATCCATTTAAAGACGGAGCATAAAAGAATGACACAGACCTGTGTAAGCCCACCTCCTTGTGCAAAGGAAGGCATCTTTTCTACAGGCAAACTAAAATGTGCCCTGATTTCCTACACTTGATTACACAAGGTGTTTTGGTCTGTTGAGAGATTAGGTAGACATGGCCAGGAGGATTAGAGTTCTGTCCCTTGGTATAATTATCTCTCTATGGATGAAGGATGATCTCATTCATGGAATTATGGTTCTAAATTCACCTCCTCCTGAATATACCACATATATCCTCACCTCAAACGACTTTGTTTAAGGAAGAAGTTCTCAAAGTTCAAGGTTCTTTGGGAGTTCTCAAAGTTGAAACTATTTCCATAATTCTATTAAGATATTACTTGCCTATTAAATATTCCTCCCTTTTCCAACTGTATACCTGTGTGAAGCCAATTTTCTTCATATACCTCAATCAAAACAATATATCATAACAGATTGAATGCAGAAGCAGATACGAGAGTCTGTCTTCTATTAAGCCAGCCGTTAGGGTGATTTGCAAAATAAGTAAAATAATGCCATTCTTCTTGCCATTTGTTTTGGAAAACAGTTATTTTCCATAGTAATATGTTATTTATATTAACATGTAATAGGTTTATTATTACCTTAATGATTTAATAACTATTTATAGATTTGTCATTTTAAACTCCCATGTAAGCAAAAGCTCTTTGGGGTCCTTAATTTTTAAGAGTGTAAAGGAGTTCTGAGACCAAAAAATTTGAGGACCATCGGCTTACGGAGTAATCTGTCTTTTCCTCTTTCCTGTCTAAATCTAGCCCTTCCATCGAGGCCCCCTCAGATTTCGCCCTTCAGTCTAGTCACTCTTCTTTTCCTGAAGTCCTAAAACACTGTGATTTTTCTGCTCTTTGGGTACAGGTTACACCAATTTCTCCTTTTTACGTCCACATGCCTTATTTCTCTAACTCTGAGCACCAAAGGCAGGGACCATGCTTTATTCATTTTTTGTCTTCCCCAAAAGGACAGATGCATAACCACTTTATGGTGTACGTATCGCACTCTCCTTTCATATTGACCTGCAAATGTCTTCCCTGCAATTTGATTATAAGATCATTGAAAACAGGATCTTTATTTTACCTATCTTTTTATGCTGAGTTTTAGACCCAGGGCCTTGTCCACAATGGGCACCTCACCAAGTTTTATTAGACTGAAATATTTAATTGAATTTATTACTTGGTATTAATAATCTCTGGGATATCTGCAGTGAACCTTCTGGGGGATAAATGCACTTTGGGTACAAAATCAAGTTTCCTGGGTCATGGTGTGACCATACTTTCCCATCCTGTCCATAAGAATGTCACAGGGTTGGAGATATGTTTGTTCATCAGCACTGCTAGTATTCCTGCCCAGGAGCCTTACAGTAAGTAAGGAAGATGGGGAAAGAGGAGCAGAGAACCAGAAGGTGGGATGAAGGACAGACATGACCTGCTCAGTCTCGGTCATCTTCAGGGTGCAGCCCGTGGCATGATAGGGTAGGGGGTGTATAGGGCACTGAGGGTGAGCCTCCCCATTTCACGGAGAAGCCACTTTGTCAAATGACACCATGCACTGCTTACAAGCGTTCACCCATGCACCATACTGCCACTGCCCTGGGGTTGCTTGGCCTGAGCACAGACCAATGCAGGGTACCAATGACACCATTTCCAGGGCAGACTTCATCAATGGTTATGGAGAAGCCAACCCACAAAAGGAGAGACTCCTGAGCCTTAGGAATCGATGTCCCCAAGTCAATGACTTTTAGAAGTTGGCTTGAGGGGGAAATGGATAAACAGTGAATCTCAGCTTTGGCCAGCAATATCCAGGAAGTAGCAGTATACTATAAAGGCATGGGCCTTCCATGATAATCATTCCTGGAACCAGATCTTTGTAGGGGGGCGGGGAGCACAAAAGAAAAAGCACACGATCTTAAGAAAATGCCAACTTTTCCCATCCACTGCATTCTAACCAGGGCCATAAACCCAAGCACATTCAATTCCCTTAAACTGTAAGAGGTTAGAGTTGCCATCCTGATCTCCCCAACTCTAGAGGTCTGATATATATATGTCCCCAGAACCTTACTGCCCGAGCCTAGGAATAATATAACTCAATAACTTTATTTCAATATAACCAATTTTATTTGCAATCCTATGTATTTCATTTTATGTATTAAAAACACTATTCCAAGAATGGGTTCATAGGTTTTACCAGATTGCCAGAAGGGTCCAGGATATAAAAAAGGTTTTGAACTCCTGGTTGAGAGTACTGTCTACTACTGAACAATTGCTTTCCCTTCAGTTCTACAAGAAACGCTTAAAGCCAGTGACATATCTGGACATATCTGAAGCCCAAGTCCTCTCCTCTGAAGATGCTGAGGATGTGTCAGGTGTGTGGTAGTTTCAGGAGGCCTTTGTTTTAGTGACAAAGGAAGGTAGTGACTGCTGGGGGTGGGGGGAAGAAACCTACTGAGCAGCCTCTCCCCTTGAGTTACCCCAAATAGAAGGATGGGTAGCTGAAAATGAGACTTGCAACTCTCAGCTCCTTCTAAGCTTAATGTTACTCTTGTTAAAGGGATGCTAGAATTGATGGAACCTTTTGATTAGAATTTAACATTAATGAATTATATCTAACAGGGATTCTTAACCTGGAGTATATGAACTTAAAAAAAAACACTTTGGGGGGGGAGTTGTATTTGCTTTATATATATATAGATTTGGTATATATTTAGTTTCCTTTGTAATCCTATGTATTTTATGCATTTAAAAACATTCTGTGGAGAGGTCCATAGGCTTCACCAGACTGTCAGAGGGGTCCAGGACATACAAAAAAGGGAAAGGACCCCAATCTAGAACAGAAAGCCCAACCACCTTGGATATGAATTTGGAACATAGCACAAGTTTGGAGAAGGCTAGGCTGAAATTTCCCTGTTACTAATTATGGCAGATTTATTCAAATAAATGAATAGCAAGAATGCTAAAAGATGTAGAAGCTGATTTCAGGTAATGAAAATAATAGTTTACATTGCTATAGTACTTTGAGATTTCTACAGTGCTTTTCTCATAACAACTCTGTGATGCTGGTAGTATAAGTATTCTTATCATTTTATAGATAGAAATTATCATATAGATGGAGCTTATTATTTTATAGAGGAAACTAAGGTTCAGAGAGGTGTAAATGAACCCACCCTTGTTCACTTCGCTATTATGTGCCAGAGCTGGTATTGGAACCCAGGCTCTTAATGCCATGTCCAGTGTTATATTTTTCTACCAAGAGCCCCCATTTCCCAACTAACTGATACATGAGTTGCTAGCTGGTCTAGTTGCTAAGAGGTCCAGAACTTATGTGACCTCTGAGGGTCTGAGTTCCATGAACATGCATTGGTCTACTGACCAATATTCTTCAATGAGAATTTTCGCTGATTTCCCCAAGCTGGGCTGCCCTCCTGTCTGGTTTAAGTATAGCATACAGGAATGCCCCTCACTTCTGTATCAGAAGGTCTGAACAGGTCTAGAAGGTCACTATTAGCAGCCAAGGCCCACAGTGCTGACATCTGGGAATTTTGGCTTATTTTATTTTTAGAGTCATTTTTGCAAAGGGATCCCTTTAAGAGAGTTTGGTTTAGGGGAAAAAATAAACAATCCTAGAATAAGAGTCAGAAGACCTAGGTTCCAGGTCTGGCTTTGCCAGTTCTGTGTACCTCAGTTTCCTTATAATGAAATGGGGATAATAGCCCTTGCCTTTCAGGGCACTAATTTGCGTATCAAGCTCAGCTCCTCATCTTTACTTGAACGTTACTTTCTTCTCAGGGGGCTCCTTTAGTTCAGGGTCCCAAGTACCTCTATCCTCTTCTGCTGTAGCCCAACCCAACCAGAAAGGGTGAGGCTGACTGGGGAGGCACCGGTCAGTGGAGGGAGCTGGCATGTTCCTGTCATGCTTGTGCGCTCTGAGTCAGGCTCGACTCTCTGTGGGGGAGCAGAATTACCTTGCAAATATCCAAGGTTTACACGATTCATCACATCACTGGCTGTTAAATTTGCTACATCCTCTACAGAACACACAGAAAGAGGTACAGACATAAACAGAGAGAGAAAGAGAAAGATCAGCAAGCGGCAATTGGGCAAGTATCAGAAACAGAAGAGGGCTCTGCAGCTTGGACCAGCACATGGAGTGGGAAAGGAAGTGGAGAAAAAAAAGTAAGAAGGCAAGAAGGCAGACCAAGGCGCGCCCAGGATGCCGAATGTACATCAGATGCCCCAGCAGCCTGAGAATGAGAACGCAGCCTGGAACAAAAGATTTGAAGTGGATTTAAAGGATGCAGTTCAAATACTTCCTACTCTCATTTAAGACCTCCAGGCCTGGAGCTGCTTTCACTTAGATGGGAGCCAAGCTGGATCTCTCATGCAGGTTCCCATACTGCAGAGCTGGCCTGTGGCTGAACTGGGCCACTGGCCAAGGTTACCTTTGAAACTTCCATTTCCCAGTCAGTGCTCTCATGGTCTCTTTGCTCTGTTCCTCATTAAATTTTACTCTCAGGTCTCTTGGAAAAGATTCAGTGAATTAATTCACACTAATGTATGAATGACTGATAAAAGTTCAACCTTTCTGAGAGGTAGCATTTAACAGCAGAAAATACTTTAGATACGGGGGGCACTGTTGAGCAATGGTTCTAGGGTTGGAATTGGAGTCAGGATGACCTGGATCCAAATCCTGCTTCTGACACTTAATTAGCTGTGTGACAACCTTTCTAAGACTCAGTTTCCTCATCTGTAAAATGGGTTGAACTAGATGGTCTTTGAGATATTTTTTTTTGGAGGGTAGTAGCTGAGGACTGTAATCAAGAACTTATGTGACCTCTGAGGGTTTGAGTTCCATGAACATGCATAAAGCTGGATTCAAGTCTTTATTTTCCATGAAATGTATGTGTGTGTGTGTGTGTGTGTGTGTGTGTGTGCGCGTGCGTGAGAGAGAGAGAGAGAGAGAGAGAGAGAGAGAGAGAGAGAGAGAGAGAGTATTGTGTGAGGTTCTGGCTTTGTGGGTAAGGTTCTTCTCACCTTCTCCCCTACAAATGCTTGCTCAAATGTGATTCTGATTTGAATAGAGAAGTGGTTAAACCACAATATTGCATCAAAAAATCATTTCTAGTTACCTTTGAAAGGCAGCGTAGTGCAGAGGAAAGAAGAGTGGATTGGGAGCCAGAGGATTTGTATTCAAATTCCGTTCATGCTGTCTACTACAGAAGCAGCCAATGTTACAGTGACTAAAACGCTGAACCTGGCATCAGGAAGACCTGAGGTCCAAGCTAGCATCAGAAACCTACTAGCTGTGTGCCCCTGGTCGAGTCACTTGGCCGCTGCCTGCCTCAGTTTCCTCAACTGTAAAATGGGTTAATAATTCTGCCTCTCATGGTTGCTATGAGGATCAAATGGGATAATATCTGTAAAATGTTCAGCAGAGTGCCTGGTATACAGTAGGAGTTTAATAAATGCTTATTCTCATTCCCTCCTTTCCTCTTCTCCTACTCCTCCTGATAACTGTGTGACCTATGGTAAATCACATTACTTCTCCTGTTCCCAGTTTCCTCATCTGTAGAATCAGAGCTTTGAAATTTATGATCTACATTACCTCTTCCATTTCTCCATCCTATGAGCTCATGAGTGAGTCTTTGTATGTTAATATGTGCACATATGATACTCTGGGGATACAAAATTATTTAAAGTAAATTGAAGTTATACTGTGAAAACTAGCCTTGAGGAAAGCTGGGAAGCTGTCTGCTTTCCTCATTCTATCCACCTACTCCTCACTCATTTTTTCTTCTTATTCCATATGAGAGGCAGACATCACTGTCAAGGGCAGCTAGGTGGCACAGAGAGAGAAAGATGGAATGCTAGACTTGGAGTCAGGAAGACCTGAGTTCAAATCCAACCTCAGATACTTACCAACTCTATGACCCTGGGGCAAATCACTTAACCTCTGTTTGCCTCAGTTTCCCCATCAGTGAAATGGGGGTAATAAAAATATCTATCTCTCAGGGTTGTTTTGAGGACCAAAGATAATATTTGTAAAGTGCTTAGCTCAGTACCAGCCACGTAGTAGGTGTAATATAAATGCTAGTTATTAATAAATGATTGCCAGCAGTGCTGGTTCTGACCTTTCTCTTTCAACACTTGTTCTGGTTTTTAAAGTGTCCTGTTGGGCCTCACGTGGAGTGCGGTCGTTCTCATGTACCTGCTCATAGAATGATGCTCACCACTAAGAACTTGATCATGAGATTTTCTGAGGATGATGCAGAGACAATTACGGTAAAAAAAAAAAAATCAACCAAAAACCAACAAGAGAAGAAGGGAGAGAGAAAGGAACTGGGAGGATGAGTGCATGCTTCTGCTGTCACATTCTAACTTTCAAGAGGAGGCCTCCTGCTCCTGATAATTTGGGTATTTAAAAGCTGCAGAGATGTGACCTTGTGGTGGCCGACACACACCCACTTGAAAGACTCGAGCTCCCACTCAGGCCCCTCAGATTGATGTAACCTGATCCCATCCAACCTATTTGAGCTTTTCTTCCCCTTTCCCCCAACTCACACCCTTTGGTCTCCTGTACTTTCCCCTAGACACCCCACTCAACTTTGCCTCCACATCACAGTTCATTGCTCTCTGGGAGAGAGCAGAGGGTGATGTAGGACCAGACTGGGAGCCAGGAGATCTTTTTCCTTCTCCTGGATCTGGCACTAACTTACTCTTTGACCTTCTCTTGACCTCAGTTTCATCATCTGTTAAATGAGGAGGGCAGGTTAGATGGTCTCTAAGGTGAGCAGCTGTGGAAACACATAAATAGCAGGATGTGTGTCTTTAAAAAGAAAAATGCAAGAAAATCAAGGGCTAAGGGCTTCAGCACAACTTAGAGGTGAACTTCAGGCCAAACTCAGGATGGATTCCTGGCTTGACACTGCACCCTGGGACTTACATTTGTAGTCTGAACCCTAAGGTCAAACTCCAAAACAGAGACCTCCCCACCCGTCCCAGAGACATACCCTCATCATATAGGAGAGGCTGCATCTCTAGCACAGCTGTAGAAAACTATTCCTTGGTTAAGGTCACACTGTGCTAAGTCACAGATACTCTCCTCCTCCCCAGATGCCATAACGTTAGGAGATTCAGGACAAGGCAGTCCCAGGGTCTCCCCAGGCCCTGGAGACGTGTTAGCTCCTCAAGGCCCAGGCTGCTTATGGATGCGCTCCCGCTTCCACTCACCATAGCCTGTGGTGGGCAGCCCGAGATGTTTCATTCGGTTTTTGACGAGCTCTGACAGCTCCTGTCGCTCGGAGCGCCGGTAGAGGCTGAGGCGTTGCTGGTTGATCCATTCTGCGCTCTTGCTCGTGTTCTTGTGACCTTTGCGACTGAGACGGCGGGCCCACTGCATGCTCTTGCGCCGGAGGAGGGGGTGATCGGACTGGTCGCTGGCGCAGGAGTTGCGGTGAGGCCGGTGGTGGCTGGCCCCACTCCCGGACCTACTGCCCCAGGGCTCCTTTACATCCTTGGTGTCCTCACAGTCCTCCACATTAACGGAGATTTGGGACTGGAGAAACCAACGAAAAATGGGCAAGGTAAGGAGGGGAGGCGGCAGGACAAAGAGGGGGAAAGCAGGCCCCCAGGAGCTTGAAGGCCTGCGCTCTCACCCCAGCTCTGGCACTAACCTGTGAGAGTTTTCTACGCTCTTCTTATGGGCCCTGTTCCTAGAACAAGGGCAGATGGTTTTGAACACCCTTCGCCCCTCTCATAGTCCACTGTTTGAATGTGGCCGACTACGCCTGATGCTGAAGGACTAGCCGAGCTAAATCATCACCAGGCTGGAGGCAGGGTATTGAAGAGTTTGATCTCCTGAAAGATTGCTATTCTTGCTAATAGGGAGGCGGAAGGGTTACCTACACCGATGAAATCACAGAGGTTTGAATTAGGAGTAAAGGATGTTGGATAGCCAGAGCACACCAGTACAGAACACTTAGTATTTGTGAACCGTAATGGTAAATATATTCAATTCAGTACATTACTATAAACTGCCCTCTAAGACATTGTTTTCATTTGCTGGTTGCCTCAAGTACACTACAGGCAGAGAACATGATCCTTCTCTAACTGTCCCCATAGTCCCTATAACCCAAGGATGGGGCTGTGGAGGAGCTCAGTAAGTACTTGAGTGGACTTGGAATGATTGGAATTTTGTTCCTTCATTTCGATCAGAAAGCAGAATAGAGTTAAAAAGAAGCAAAACATCTCATTCTTTGGCCACACTACTTCATGTAGCAAATCTCTATGAACATCCTTTCTCCTCCCTGCTGCCCTAGCCTGAGTTGGAGCCTAAAGGATCTGTGCCAAAGCATAGCATCTTTATCCGTATCACTTCATGCAACCTGGGACTTCATAGTTCAGGCAGGATTTTCTATAATGATTGTGAGGCACCAAATTGGCTTTTTAAAAAAAATTCAATTAACATTTTAAGGGCAAATATTACTCACCTGGGCTCTGAGGTCATGAGGCTGTACAAAAGAAAATTACATGCAGTTTGGGTTAATTCAGAATGAAGCACCAGTCTTCCAGACTCTGCTTGCCCCCCGGCTAGGCCCTAAGTCTTAGGCCAAGGTCCATAAGAGAGCAGGGGCTCACATCCCCTGAATTGAACACTATAGAAAATCCTTAGAATCAGATAATCTGATTTCTCTGGTGCCAACTGGCAACACAGGGGCTTAGTGCAAACCCACTGCACACTGAAGTTGATCCAAGATCTCAGGGGATCAACTTAGCATCCTGTAAAAGGAATGCCTCTTTCACCTGCTGTGTTAAGCCACATTTCTCAGCTGTTCCACTGTGTATCACCAGGGGGACACAGACTCCTGATGCTGTAGCAAATTAGCATCTAAATACTGCATCCACAGCAGGATGGCACAAGAGGGATTAAAAAAAACAAAACACATAGGTAAATTAAAAGAAAAAAAGCCAAAGAGTAGAGCTGGCAAATGCAGAGATGCTGCAGCTTGTAGTTCCTAAGGGTCATAGAAAGAGTTATGAACCAGGAAGCGAGGGACTTGAACTAGATCCTTGGATTTACCACTAATTTTTTGGGTTTCCCTGGGCAAGTTCCTTCTACAGCCTAAGCCTCAGCTCAGTCATCTGTTAAATTAATGAGTTGGATTAGATGGTCTCTGAGGGTATATCCAGCTCTGATATTATATGTACCCAGAAGAATTAGATTTCTCAGCAGTGAAATTCCCAGTAGCACTGATGGGAAGGTTCCTTCCCCAGGATATTATGAGAGTGAGTCATTTGAGTTGGCAAATTCTGGTGATGGCCACTTAGTAAACTCCAGGGCTTGGTTCCACTCCCTACCTCTGATGTAGAAAACATGTGAGACTCTGTCCTATAGATGCCAATGGGGATTTCAGCGCTGGATGAGCAGAGCTTCTGAAAGAGGCGGCCATAAGTTCGGATCCACAGGTCATCATCTGTGATCTTCATCTGGGGCAAGAAAAAGTCTTTTAGGAAGGAACTGGGTACTAAGACTGATAAGCATTTAAGGAGCTCTTTAAAAAATTGAATAACATGCACCCTTCTTAGTCTGTTCTTCAAAGTCCTTGTTCACAATTTAGATGTAATCTACTTTTCTCATCTTAGTGCACACTACACCCTTTATGGAGCCTAATCTAGATTGTTTGGTATTCCCTAAACATATACAGTGCTTTTCTCCCTACACACCTTCGCTTACATTATTCCCTATGCCTAGATTGCCATCATCTTCAAATACAACCTCTCATTTAAGCCCCAGGCCAAATTTTATTCCAATCCAAACATTGGTTATCTACCTTAGACAGTGAAGTACTATGTTGGGTGGTAGGGGTGATATATATATACGTATATATATATATATATATACGTATATATATATATATAATATAGACTTTATTC
>CM053769.1:295883522-295935238 GCA_028658325.1 Potorous gilbertii | reverse complement strand
TGTGGGATCATATAAAAATGGCATGAGGAACAGCACTAGAGGAAGAAGATACAGTTTAATCTAGTTTGGCTACAATGTAGAGTAGCTGGAAGGAGAATAGTCTGAAACTAGCTAGACTTAATATTTGTGTGTTATTCCACAGGCAATGGGGAGCAGTGAAGATTTTTGAGTAAAGCAGTGGAGGTTTATAGGAAAAATTGAGGAAGGAGAGGATGTTTTTAGTTGGAAAGAGTTGATACTTGACCTAAGGAAGAGAAAGAAGAGAAAAATTCTGAAAGACAAAGATGAGAAGGGTGCAAATTCTAGGCACAGAGGATCATCTTCACAAGTACACAGAGGTAGGAAAGCCAAAGACAATATTGGGGAGTAACAAATGAACCAGAATGGCTAGAGAAGAATAATGTTAAATGAGACTAGAAAGGTAAGCTGGAGCCAGATTATGGAGAGTTCAATGCCAAGCTAAGTAGTTGTCTCTTATCCTAGACACAAATGAGGAATTCCTGACAGTTCTTTAATCAGAAAAGAGGTACGGTCAGGCCTGTGTCTTGCGAACTTGACTTTAGCAGCTGTGTAAAGTATGGATTGTAGAGAGGAGGGAGTTGAGGCAGGAAGATCAATTAGGAAGCTATTGCCACAGTCTAAATTAGAGATAAGAGCCTTAACTAGAGCAGTGTCAGAAGATGTGGAGAGGAAGGGGTACATGTGAGAGACATGAAAGGAGAATCAACAGGATGAAGCAACTAATGAGGTGTAGGAGGTGGGGGTAAAGGAGGACTACAAGCTACCAAACAAGAGTGACTGAGAACTGGTTGTATCATTAACAGAAATAGGCAAGTTGGGAGAAGAAACCAGATTTCAGAGGGAAAGGGGTACAGATGAGGAATTAGGTTTCAGATTTGTTGAGTTTGAGGTACAAAATAGTTGTTAAAGCAACTTTACTTTAGAAATATCTCCATCATTCGGTGCCCTGCCATTCCTATAGTAGTCACCCTGGTTCAAGCCCCCATCTACAGTTTATTATAATGGCAGAATTCTTCGACTCACCTTGCATTATACTTACTTGGATTCAAGTCTTCTTCCCCTAACTCTAACCTTTTAAAAAATCTTTGTATCAATGGTTTCAAATAGCAGTGCTTAATTAAAGTAGTTAGCTCAGTGAAATGAAGGGAAGGAAAGGAGAGAGAGCATAGGATAATAGATCCAGAATAGGGGTTTGTGAATTTGTTTTGAAATATTTTTATAACTATTTCAATATAATTGTTTTCCTTTTTAGTTCTATGTATTTTATTTTAAACATTAAAAAATATTATTCTGAGATAAAGTCTAGAGGCTTCATCAGACTTCCAAAAAGGTTCAAGTCATAAAAAGGGTCAAGAATCCATGAGCTACAGCTGAAGAGACCTTAGAGGCTATGTTGTTCCATAGCCCAACCCCATCATTTTACAGATGAGACAGAAGTACGCATGATTTGCCTATGGTCATACAGGTAGTAAGTGAAACAGCTGGGATTGGAACCCAGGTTTTCTGACTCCAAATACAATGAATGCTTTTTCCATTGTACTATCATGTTGCTTCTCTGAGAATCAAAGATAATGCCAATGTCAACAGCCTAAGTGACTGGGAGGATGGAAATTATCAGAGATAGAGGCTAGAGTTTGGGAGAAGGGCAGATTTTAGTAGCGGAGGAGACAGTGAAGTTGGTTTTGGACCTCTTGAGTTTGAAGTATTGGTCCAGAACCTCTAAGTGAAGTATCCAGGAGGTCACGGGAAATATGGAAGAAACCATCACTTACGGCACAGAGGTATCCTGATCCTGGGGTTGTGTCAAGACCCAGCAATAATCTTGTAATTGAGATCATGTAGTCCTTCACAAATGACTAGGAGGAGATGAGGAAAGGATAGATAGAAAGCAAAAACAGAGTAAATTGACACAGATAGCTATGCATATGGATATCCTTTCCATCAAATACATGTATCTAGACTATCATCCATAGGACCTGTCATCCAGCAGACTGTTCATATGTGAATACACACACATACACACATGAACATCCATAGGAATGATAACAATCTGACTTTGGCCCCACAGAAGAGGTGAGAAAATGTGCTTCTCCTTTTTTTTTTTTTGCATAAGTGGAAGTCTTTGCAGGTGGAACATTGGATATACTGTCCAATGCAGTCGATATGTTAGTTGGTTTTTTATACAGCATCCTCCCCTGCCCTTTTCGGCTTTTTTTTGGTCACAATAGATGGCTTATGAGATGGGTTGGGGAAAGATACATTTGAAAATGAATGTGATATAAAGACAGAAGATATCAATAACTTTTTTCAAAAGAATATATATAGCACACCCAGAGAATTTCCTCCCACCCAGACAAATCCCACAAGTTATTACATATATTCTTTCCCCTTGCTTTCTCTTTGCTCCTCTATTGACTACCCATGGCTGTCCAGACCTCATGGGGCAGCAGGGTCATGAAGAACTGCCAGCAAGGGGAGTCCTTCTCTTTTGCCTTTCCTTTAGTCCGTCCTTAGTCTGGGACCAGATCCCACGGGATGGCCAGTTGGGAAGAACAACATGGCTGTTCATAGCACTTGGATGACCTGGAATTTCACCAACTACAAGCCTTTCAGAGAGATAGAGAACTACCAGCTTTACCATATGCTCTTCTTCTATATCCTAAAGTCTTCTAAGGCATACCATTAGCCCTGTTGATAGGAGTTCCAGACCCCTAGCTGACTTGCCATAAGGAATATTGCCCTTGGGACTTTGAGGTCTTTCTATCTGACCTCTCCCTGAATTCTTTTATATCCCCCATTTAGAGTAGGAGCCATCTAGTTTTATCTGTTTGTATCCTCAGTGCTAACTACAGTGCTTGGTACATCATAAGCACTTAATAAATGCTATTTCTTTCATTTAATTTCACTTGATTTCATTCATTCTTACATTAAGGCATGTAGGACATCTGCGCACAGAGTCTACATCATCCCTCAGACACACATCAAGAAGCTGTCACATTTGGACACATAGACACTTAGCACTCACTGAACATACATAGCTCACAAACCATTATATGTATGGACAGATATACACAGACTTTCTGCACTGTACCCCTTCCTCCCCTCAATTCACACACAACACACAGAGTTCCTCTCTCTTTCAGGGAAGCACTTTGGGTCATCCTGGATGCAGATCTCACCAGTGCCACACAACCCACCTGATAGAGCAAGGTATCCAGCATGCTAATGCTGAAAACTCTGCCTGCTGCAAATGGAAGGCGGAACATGAATGCCAGATTGGAGCCGTTCTCTCTTTCCCTCTGCAGGAAAGAATGGAACATAAAGTTTAGGCATCATTGAGAGGAAAAGCATCAGAAACTGTAAGGTCAGGGTCATCCAAAATGCCTGAGTTGGGTTATGCCAAAGGAAAATCTAGGGAAAAGCCCACATAGTTGATGGCAATAATTAAACAGTTCCTTAAACTTCCTACTCCTTCAAGTATCCTCTGAAAGACCTAATTTCTATCTCCTGATAATCCCATCTTGTCTTTTTAAAAAAATTTCTCCCTAGCTTCCAAGATGAAGGTGACAGCAGTGGGGCATAGAACAGGTTGGGATCTTCACAAAAGCTTAAGGTTAAAACCCAGGAGACTGGCCAGCACAAACCCTACCTTTTCCAGTTTGGAAAGAGCCAGTGAGTAGCTGTCTTTGGCTCGGAACTGCATGAACCGCATGTTTGATGGATGGGTCAACTCAGTTATGATGCTGAGACTTGGGAATAACCTAGGGAAAAAGAGAGACAAGGAGGGAGGGTAGCTGTTAGGAAGGAGAGTTGTCAAGGTCTAGGGATAAAAGGACGGTTTTGCCAATATATAGGTGCCCTAGAAAGGAAGGCCCAACATGTAAGTAGGAGCAGAAACTTAGGCTTATAGAATTTTAGAATCAGAAGGGATTGGAGATCATTTAGTACAATATTCTCATTTTTCAGGTTTTCGAATTAAAGGAGACCAATAAAAGTTAACTCATCTCATGTTTTGTGTCCCCCTTAAAACATGGCATGTGAAAATGAAAGTAGGACTCCAGGTTGGACAAGATGGTCTCTGAAGTACTCCCAACTCAACATTTTATAAAATCTTGGCATAATTCAATCAGGGCAAAGGACAACAGAAAGAATATTAGCTTCAAAGTCATGGGATCTTGGTATAATTTCTGGCTTTGTTAGTGTTCTGTGATCTTGGGAAAGTCTGTTTTTCCTATTTGTAAATAATGGTGTTGAAACTCAATCAGAGGAATCAAACACATGGTCTACAAGCCAGATATGGCCCACAGTATTCTTGAGTATGACATGAACAAAATTAAAATATAATTGGGAAATATGTAATATAATAAAATATCATAACACATAGATAATCTTAATATGTGGTTTTTTAAATCAACATGTGGCCTGCAGGGATCCTTTTGTATGGTTTTGTCGCTCCCATTTTTTCTGAGTTTCACACTACTATATCAGATGATCTCTAAGGTTCCTTCTAGTTGTCTGTCCATTTATCAATGCAGTCTTGGACATTTTAGTCTTCTACCAAATCCCATGAACACAGATGGATTTATCAGATTAGCTACTTGCCATTTTATGTATTTATTTTTAGCCACTTGTCATTTTAGAGGGAACAGAGCACCACAAGAATGAGATCTTGGCAAGTTTCAGTGGAGGAGAGGAAGATATGATGGCTCTAAACAAGAGAAGGTAGTACTGTGACCACAATATGTTCACTCTGGACAGTGAATAGTGCCCCATCTTTCCCCATACTCACCGGAACATGGTCTGCACGTTTACGATGGTCTTGGCATCTGCCATATAATCCTCCTCGGCACTCATGGTGCTTTCCTTGTCCACAACGACCAGGTTATCAGCATATATGATACCACATTGTAGTAGGCTATCCAGGCTAAGAGAAGCCAGACATATCACAGAGAGAGTGTTAAAGAAATGAGACTAGAGAAGACTGAGACCCTGGTGGGAACTAGGCTGGAATGCATGCTGAAGAGAGATTCTGAAGGAACTGAGCTAGATGGAGGCTGAGAAGCTTGAGGGCAGGAGTGGTGAAGAAAGCTTGAGAGGATATGGGCCAGACAGGGGCTGATGGGAGAGTTCAGAAAAGGGATCTACCACACACCAACATAATCATACCCCAAAACTTGAGAGAAAGCACCTTTCAGACCTCTTTCTCAGAAAATTTTGGAGCCTGGGAATTCAGCCACCATCCCATTTCCTTTCCCATCCATGGGAGATGTTCCCATGTGGTTATGGGAAGTTTGGATATAATCCACTTTTCCTCCCATGGTTTCTAGGGGCAAGTATGGAGGAGGGAAAGTTTGAGTTGGAATTGCTTCTCTTTTCTCCAATCTACCACAACTCTTGACATTAGCCCTAGTTTGTATCCGATTGACTTCACTATACATAGTGATTAGGGCTAATGATATACATATATATATATATGTATATATACACACAGCCAAGGGAACAAAAAATGGATAATAGGAAATAGAAGGAGGAAAGAGGAGAGGGAAGAAAGGGAAGGCGACCAGGGAGGAGTTCAATCCCATAATTCTTGGTTATTTCCAAGAGATTCTGGTGTGGGGCTAGAGAAGGCATAGTGTTTCACTCCCACTCCCCACCATGAGGCTCATTGTCTTTTCTCTATCTTATACAATATAGTTTGACCCTTGACCTGACTCTTACTTGTCAACTGAGCCTTCCATATAGTAGACCATAGGGAAACAGCAGATGGCTTCCAGGAAGTGGTGATCTGGCCTGTGGGGACACCAAGATCAAAGGTCAGGAAGGAGATAAACTCAGAGTCCTAAAGCTAAGCCTGGTACAGTTCTCTGGTCCTGGTGCAGCTTCAGTGATCTGGACTTATGAGGAATCAGGGAGAGGAGGAGCCTATGGTAGCCAAGACCTAAGGGTACTGGACTATTCCTTGGACTTTCCCTTCTGTCTTATCCCCAGATATGCCTAGTTTAGACATGAACTTCTGTAATTGTCATAATATACCATTATCTCATTGGGTCACTCAGACTTAGCAAAATGTATTCTAGGAGTATATGAATTCACCTTTGAAGACTGGGC
The DNA here is from genome assembly GCA_028658325.1 of Potorous gilbertii. NCBI lineage: Eukaryota > Metazoa > Chordata > Mammalia > Diprotodontia > Potoroidae > Potorous > Potorous gilbertii. The sequence continues at coordinate 295,929,109 of CM053769.1, read as the reverse complement.
TAGATCCCTTGGGGGGTAACTATTCTGTTTGGGAAGGATAGAATAAAAGCAGTGTACAGTTGTGGAGAGAGTACTGGTTTTGAATCAGTGTTGTAGAATTTCTGAGTTAAATGAGATTATCTAGCTCAGTAGAGGTCGTATAACTCCTCTTGATTTAAAGGATAGAGGTGGGGTGAAGTCACCACTGCTGTTCAAACCAGTCCATTCTACTTTGGGGCAGCTCTAATATTAGGATGCTTTTCCTTATACAAAGACTAAATCTGCACCTTGGCAATGTGTAGCCCGGGGGTGGAACCTGTGGCCTCAAGGCCACATGTGGTTCTCTAGGCTTCAAGTGAGGCCCTTTGACTGAATCCAAATTTCACACAACAAATCCCCTTAATAAAAGAATTTATTCTGTAAAACTTGGACTCAATCAAAAGGCTGCACCCAAGGACCTAGAAGTCCACACGTGGCCTTGAGGCTACAGGTTCCTCACCCCTGGTCTAGGCAGTTTCTAACTTTGCCTTCTGGGACCATGTAGAATGAGCTGAATTCCTCTTCCATATACCAGTCCTTCAAACACTCAAAGACCAGTATTGAGTCCGGTTTCAAGTCCTCTCTTCTTCAAGCAAAGCATTCTAATTTCTTTATCAGATCCTTGTATGGTGCAGTCTTTAGTCCCCTCACTATCCTGGTCACATTCCTCTGAATGGACTCTAGCTTCCTAAAATGTACCACCTAGAACTAAAAACAACACCCAATATGTGGTTAGAACAGCACAGAAGACAGCAACTGCCCTTGTTCTAGATGACAAACCTATATGGTACACATCAGGGTTGTTTTATGTTTTTGTTTTTTCTCCCATCTTATACTATTGATTGATAATGAGTTTGTAGTCCAGTATAATACTGCCTTTTTTTAAAAACAGGAATGGCTTGGCTAGCTATACCTTCCTGGTCTTGTACTTAAAAAGTTGACTTTTTGAACCTGAGTGTAGGATTTTGCGTTTGTCTTTATGGAATTTTATTGAATTAGATTTGCCTTATTGTTTTGCCTATTGAGATGTTTTTTAATATTGATTTTATCATTCCATACAGTAGCTGTTTCTCTCAGCTTTGTGTCATCGTCTACAAAGTTGACAAACCTGCCGTAGATGTCTTCATCTATGATATTGATGAAAATGTTAAGCAGTAAAGTACTAAGGACAGATCCCTGAAGCACAACACTAGAAGCCTCCTTTCTGGTTGACACTGAGCCGTGACAGGTTATTTTTGGGGTCCAATCATTCATCCCATTGAGAATTTACCAAACTGGACTCATCTTGCCTTCATCTCTCTGTCATACATAAAATAATAACAGGAGAGAGACTTTGCTGAATATTGCTACATGACTTCCACACTTTCTCCTGATCTACTGGTGAAATAATTCTGATGACAAAGGAAATTAGTTTATCCTACTTTAAAATAAATTTCTAGGTCCCTTTTCTTTTGACATCACAGTAATTTCTGTACATACCTTCCTTGACCAGGATCCTCCCGCTTCCCTGTGAGCATTCCATTGTACAAGGACAAACAGTAAAACCAACTGACCCACAACAACTGCCCTGGACAGCATTTACTTGATGAAGTCATGCTGGCTCCTAACAATTACTTTCTTATCCTACCAAATGCTCATAAACTCTACTTTAATAATACATTCTAAAATCTAACAGTCAAAATCAAAGTCACCTGCTTAGAGTTTGTGGACTCTGTCCTCTTCCCTTTTTAAAAAAATTGGGATGCCATTTGTCTTTCTGTATCCCTTCCACAGTCTTTCAAAGCTTGGAGGACATCATGGGAAAGTGAAAGGGTGCTAGACTCAGAAAGAGGAAAGATTTGGGGCCAAATTTTGTCTCTAAAATTTGCTAGCTACGTTGCTGTGAGCAAGTCACTTGGAACTGCCCGGGTTTCAGTTTCTTCATCCACAAAATGTGGATAAAAATACCTGAAAAACTCACCCCATGGGATTGTTGTGAGGATCAAACAAGGTAAGGAAGGAAATAAGCATTTATTAAGCACCTCGTATGTGCCAATCACTGTACAGTATTAACTGGGGTAAGCGACATCCTTTATAAACATCATCTCATTTATCAATATTATTTTTTTGCTCTTCACCACAACCCTGTGGTAGCTGCTGTTATTATCCCCGGTTTTACAGCTGAAGAAACTGGCGCAGACAGGCTCCATGACTTTCCCCTGGTCACACAGCTAGGAAGCGTTTGAAGCCAGATTTGAACTCGGGTTTTCCTGACTCCAGGCTCAGAGCATTACCTATTGTGTCATCTCTTTGTATATAAAACATTTAGCAACTCTTCAAGCATGTTATTAACGTCAGCTATTCTCTCCATCCTCACCACTGACAGTTGTGTGGCCATCACACCCACTATTTCTTTCATTGCCTCGGCTCATTCAAGCCTGGGGAGTTGACCGCACCAAGATTTCTCTCAAGTCTATGGGGACAAATGGAAAGGTGAGAGCTAGAAAGCATCACGTAGTAGAATGGATTCTCACTTGGGTGAATGACTAGCCCCAAAAGGAGCCTTGAATGTCCCAGTGTAGGCCAGAATTGAGGTCTCTAGTAGAGGTCCTATATCTGTTCTCTTACCATGGGTTTCAGCTCCCCATCAGCTATTTTTATTCTATCCTTCCCATGGCCAATATCTCTCTTTGGCAGGAAAAACAAAAACAAAATACTGCTTTTCTCTCCAATGTTGGTTATCATTTTCTCACATCATTTCTCACATTTTCTCACTCTGAGAAGTCCTACCCTCTTTGGAACCTCCTTTCTTCTTCCCTACAATGTAGTTTTCTTGAAAAGCCCTTTTTGGGGTTGTTAGAATTTATTGAGAGGCAGTGTGGTATAGTGGATGGAGAGATGGTTTCAAAGAAAGGAAGGCCTGGATTCAAGTTTTCCTTCAGGTCACATGGATGACCCCAGGCAAGTCACTTAACCTCTTGAAGCTCTAGGCAGCTCTTAGTCCAAAAGTTGCAGAGAAAGGACTGACCTGCGTTGGCAGGAGTTTTCCACAGCTGAGAGTTTTCTCTATCAATGGGATCTTAGGTCTAGTCTGTATCCCTGTGGTTCACAACTGCCTCAGCTCATCCTGAGCTCTAGCACTCCTGACACTCTTAGTACCTTCCCAGTGTTTTACATTCATCTTCTACAATTCCCTATTAAACATCTAGAGTTTACTTCAACATTTGTATTGACAGGAGACTCACTATCCCCTAGACTAGCTACTTTTATATTTTCAAATGAACCAGTTCTAGGCATATTATATTTGCTCTATTTCCTGGCTATAGAACTGACTCCCTAACTAGTATATCCAGCTAGAACAAATCTATTCGTTAAGGTTGGGAAGGCCTGGAATGACCTGACTCATCCCTGTTTCACCTCTGGAAACCCAATCCAGATGAAAGGATGGATAGGGAGAGTCAAGAGTACTGTATTTATATATGATCCTATTATAACATTTTCAGCAGGTTTTTTTTTAGGATTACTGAAGAATGATTAGGGTTTCTAAAGTCAAAAAAAGGGAGAGGAGTTGAATTTAAGTTGTATTGTCCTAGAATGTAGGCCATGTCTAGGCAATGAGAGATAATCTTCAATGACAAAATGTATTAATTTTGAGACATGGGTCAGGGCTGAATTCATAGGACTGGGCCACTCCATTCTACCTGGGGTAGAAAATGATCTTTTAATAGATTAACCCAACTCAATCCTCAAAGCCCAGCCAATATTAGTGGGTCCTTCCTTTTTTGGCTTGTTACACAAAAGGAGCAGCTTGTCAGTGTACTTACTTGTTGTCCAGAAGTAAAACTATTGGATTTAGCTCCTTCCTAGATCTGTAATATGCCCGGAGTGGAACAATGAAGTTATACAACCCATTCCCAGCAGTCTCTGCAGAAACTATGATCAGTTTGTTCTTAAAGCCATAGGCCTTAGCATCTTCATAACTGTTGTGCTTGCAGCCCTGGATGGAGATGAGATTCAGAGAAGAGATCCTATCAGTGTTTCTGTTACAGTTCCTTATGGAAGAAGTAACTAGAGGACAGATAGAGTCAGTCAACAGTGTTGGCTACTGTCCTGCACAGAAATAGCACTCTGAAAGCTAATATATAGACAGCCAATGTTCTATTTGTAACTTCTGTGGTGATAACTTATGTGGTGATAGCATCTGGAGAACAGAATTGCTCAAAGTTTCATTCACTTTTCTATTCTGGAATGCCATTTTATATTCTAAAAAAGAAACAGAGCTAGATTTTTGTCTAGATCATTGCCCATTTTGGGGAAAATGTCAGTCTTTGGGCTACTACTGGCTTCCTAGAAGGGTAGAAGATTTTGTGTGTGTGTTTGTGTGTGTGTATGTGTGTGTGTGTGTTACTGTGGAGTAGAGACCATTCTATTGGAGGAAACAAAATTTATGGCCAGATGAAGGGCCTTGAGACCATGGGATATGAGAATGAGTTAGTCTGGAGAAGATTCAGAGGTGATGATAGCTGTCATTAAGTAGTTGAAGAACTGTCATGTGGAAGTGGGATTAGCTTTGTTCTCTTTGACTCCAGTGGAAAGAAACAGAAGTGGGTGGAAACTGTAAAGTGGCAAATTGAAGGCTGAAGTCAGGAAAAAACTTTCTACCAATGGGTTGCCTTCAGGGGCGGTGAACTCCCTCTCCTTGGAGGAACTTGCTTGGAAGTCTTCAAGCAAGGCTGGATATGTGTCAGGTATGTTATGGTGGGGATTCCTTTCATATAGATGCTTTTCCATGGCTGGTGAGTCCCTTCATTAGATTGTAAGCTCCTTGAGGGGAGGGACTCTTTTGCCTCATTTTGTATCTCCAGGGCTTAGCATGGTGCCTGGAGCTTAATAAATGTCTGTTGCGTGACAATATGACCTCTGAGGTCCTTTCCAACTTTTGAATTCTGTAATTCCATATAACAACAACAATCTCAACTCACACATATTCTTTAGCACCTGAAGGTTTACAAAATTCCTTACATACCTTACTTTAGCATTTCTTTTTTAAAAAAAATTATTTGTTTTCAGCAATCACTTCCATAAGTCTTAAATTTTTTCCCCTTCCCTCCCCATTCCCCACCGAGACAGCATGAAATGTTATGTGGGTTTTACGCATACATTCTTATTAAACACATTTTCACCTTAGTCATGTTACATAGAAGAATTAAAATGAATGGGAGAAACCATGAGAAAAACGAAACCAAAACAAAACATAACACAAGAGAAAATATTCTGCTTCATTCTTTCCAATTCCATAGTTCTTCTCTGGATGTGGATGGCATTTTGCCTCACTTACTTTAGTATTTCAAGATCTCTGTTTCTGTTCATGCGGACATTTCTCCATTGACACAGATCACAAACCCTCTACAACTTAGTAGATGTGATAGTAAACTTTCTGTGGCCAACCTGGGAATAAGCCTCTCTGAACTTAGCGAAATTGGTCCTTGGATGACAGATATCTGTCATTGGGCTCATGCTCAAAATCTTTCAAGTTTAGTTGCACCTGCCAAACTCTGTGCTGCACTGGCATGGCCTCTGAGAGGCCCCTTCCATGCCATGATGAAACCGTGGACTAGAACAGTAGGGAAGGTTACATACATTATCTCATGCACATGTACATATGTATTTGGCTTTGGACTGGGTACCCAAATAATGTACATTATATGACAATATAATGCAAACTTAAGGCAAACTAACAGAGTCCCATTCTGAAGACCCATCATAGAAGGTATCCTGAATTATGTTCAGAATCCTCCCTGGCTATCGCTTTCATATCAAAGTCAGAGAGCATCACCTGTCAGAATAGGAACACAGTGGGTGCTGACTCTCTAGGGTTGGATAACTAACTGAATGCATGGCCCCGGAGAAGAAAGTGATCTTAAATAATGCAAAATGAAAACTATCTAGCGCAATCATGCCTTTGGCAAAGCCATAAGACTCTAGCCAACATTAGTGAGTCACATCTTTTAGCTTCTGACATGCAGGCAACAGATTGGGGTTGTATTTACATATAATCCATCCTCTTGCAGATGGGAGGTAGTTTGGTTTAATCACCTTCTGCTGAGTGACTGGCCGTGGAGAGTGTTAGAGACATCACATAGTGTCAACAGGTGATAGATATTATTAGGTCCTCTTGAGCCTTGGGCTGAAGGAATCTTACCTGATGCCCTCTTACCTTATCTAATCTCAGGCAGCAGAAAGGGGCTTTTACAGGGAGTAGATGACACAGAGTAGGAGAGCTTCCAATATATGGTGAGTTGGGAGGGTAACCTTTTACATACCTGGAACAGAGGAAGTCCAGTTTCAGGTATCAAATATATGATCTTGCTATATTACATACTCACAGGTTGGGTAACAACAATTTATTGAATAACTATATGCCTGGCCAGCCCCATACTGGTTGGTTCCTTCCTACTGTTCAGTCTTCTTACACACTATTTCCATCTATGAACTCTTTGATTCAGCCATATGGTGCTGCCCACATTATACTCCATTTCCATTCTGTTGCTTTGACTGGTTGTATCCTAGATGGCTGCCATGCATCCCCACCATCATCTCCACCTCTTGGAATTTCTGGTGTCCCTCCAGACTTAGTTCAAGCACCATATTCTGCAGTAAATCTTTCCTGATTCCTCCCAACTGTTAATGCATGTCGTCTCAAAATTATTTTATATATTTACACATGTATATGTTATTTCTCCCATTAGATTGTAAGCTCTCTGAGTCCAGGGCCTGGGCATATTTAGCCCAAGAAAAAGGCCTGTTTAATTTTTGTATTTTATCCCCAGTGCCCAGCATGGTATCTGTCACATCATAGGCATTTACTAAATGCTTGCTGATTGGCCAATTAATATGACATTGTCCCTACTCTCAAGGAGAATTGGTTCTAATAGATTTAGAGATTCTTAGAATCTGAGAGTCAGAAGAAATCCCACAGATCATTTAATGTAGTTTAGAACATGATCTATAAAACATTAAAGAATATTACCAAGTAAAAAATCCAGTGTGACTGTGCATTTCAGACAACGAGTTACATAACCTCATGGGCCTCAGTTTCCTCATCTGTAAAATTAGAGCGTTAGAGAGCATGGGCTCTATGGCTCTCCCCAGCCCTAAGACTCTTATTCTATAAGCACTACAGAAATTCTGAGAAGGTTAGAGATGATTGTGGAGTAGACAGGGAAGGCTTGGTTCCTTCTCAAGGAAGTGAAGTGGGCCTTGAAAGAGGGGCAAATTTAAAAAAGAGAAGTGGAGAAGATAGGGTATTCCAAGAAGCAAGGTGGGATCTCATATGGCCTGTGTTTGGTAGGATAGAGACAAGTAGATCTGACTGTAGTGGAGGGGTTATGCTAGAGAGTGGCAGAAAATAAAACTTCCAGGAGCTCATGCCCCGGAGCCGGAAGGCAGGACTTGTCTCACCTTGCCATCTAAAGCAAAACGGTGGGCCCAAGTAGCCACAAGAGGGCATGCTAACATCATAATACAGCTTTGGTCCCTGGTAAGAGACAGTACTGGGAAAATCAAAAGTGTGGGGTTTGTTTTTGGTCTTTTTTGTTTTATTGGATGCTAACTTATGATGCAAAGAGGAGGGGGAGGAAGGAAGCAAAATTCCCCACCTTCCTGGTATCTGACGCAATCTAGTCAAACAAAACAGAGGAACTCTCTTTCCTATGGAGTTGTCTGGGAGACTAAAGGGAATTGGAAAAGGGATGGAGGGCTGGCAAATCCTTTTGAACCTTTGGAAATTCAGGAGTCCAGTGCAGGAAGGGGCACGGATTTGAGTGAACTCAAGAGAAAGCCTTGAAGTCAGGGACCTCATCTCTCCTACAGCACCAACGGGGTGCATGTGAGGTTCAGTGAAGACTGATGGATTTGAACGGAACACAGAGGAAAATGGATTCTTGTGTATCCATCTATCTAGTTAAACTCCTCCTTCCTTTAGGCTGTAGTTCCCATCCCACACCTTTCATGACATTGGCCTTAGCTTCTCAAGCTCACACTGATCTCTCAATTTTCTGAAATCCTATAGTCAAAAAAATACATTGAACTCTACCTGTCCATCCCACTTACTTTTGCTTTTATTATGTTAAGCTCTGTAGCTACCCAGCTGGAAGGTCCTGCCCAAGTCAGCGTCTCTCTTTGGGCCTCAGTTTACTTTTCTGTCAAGGATTGAGCTAAATGGTCTTCTTATCACTATAGCCATAGCAGTAGCAATGACTCACGTCTTTGTTTTACTTTAAGGCTTATAATATGCTTCCCTCCCAGAAATCTTGCAAAGTCAGCATCATAAGTAATATCATCCCCATTTTAAAGATGGGGAGTGAGGAAATGACTCTGAGGTGTCCTTAGGAGATTTTCTGACTCCAAATTGAGAACTCTTTCTACTATGCCAAATTTCTGTGTGGGCAGGAATGACAGCTTCTCTTTTGTCTTCCTAAGTAATGGCATAAGGCTGGGCACGTATCAGATATTCCATAAATACTTGTTAATTAAATTAGAATAAATATGGCAAAGCAAAGTTTATAGTTTATAAATAGCTGCCCAAATTATCTTTATTCAGGCTAGGTCTGACCATGTCACTTTCCCTCTGGAGAATCTTCAGGGGTTCCCCATCGCCTGTAGGATAAAACAGAAACTCTTCATTTTGGTATTGTGAGCTCTTTACTGTATGACTGCAGTCTGCCTTTTCAGACATATTCCACATCACTATCCTTCCCACACTGTGTTCCAGACAAACACAATATGGGCTGTTCCTCCAGACTTGACATACCATCTCTTCTTTCTGTATCTTTGCACAGGCCTTCTCATACCTGGAAACACTTCCTCCTCACTTTCATCTTTTTAAAAAGCTTAGCTTCCTTTAGGGCTCACAAATATTTTTCACAAATAGAAGTCATAAACATTTTTCAATTACTGACAGAGTTACTTTGCCAGCAGGGAAAATGAAGAACAAATTCATGCACAAATGTCCCAAATACAGTTCTGTGATGGAGGCTAATCATTTGTTTGTTTTAAGCAGGAGCACCTATGGTGTGACCATGAGTCAATGAAAATGTGTTTGAATTTCTTACATCTTGCATTTTCCAGCAGGAACCCTGACTCAGCCAGCACTTTGCTGACTCTTGTAATCAAAATATAGAGTATTACTTATACTAACAAATGATAACTCTTCATCATAAAGAGAAGTATAAACATGGCCTTCTCTTCTCTCCTCCCCCATGTCATGAATTTGCTAACTCTTCACCCTCCTGTGAGAATGATTTCATCTGTTATTATTTCATCTGTTATTAGCAAAATGGACACATGTTTGTTTTCCAGCAGGGATACTAATTTAAGAGAGTGAAAAAGCAGCGGATCCTTGTTGTTGTTAAATTGTCTCAGTCATCTTCGACTCTTTTTGACCCCATGTGGGTTTTTTTTGACAAAGATACTAGAGTGGTTTGACATTTACTTCTCCAGCTTATTTTACAGATATGGAAACTGAGGCAAACAAGGTTAAGTGACTTGCCCAGGCTAGTAGGTATTTGGGGCTGGATTTGAATTCGGATCTTACTGACTCTGGGCTCAGTGCTCTAGCAATGGATCCCAGGGTCAGAAAAATTGGGATTGAATCATGGCTCTGATAATTCCTGCCTGTGTGACCTTGAGAAAAGCAATTCTCCTCTTCTGCCTCAGTTTCCACATCTGTCAAATGAGAAGGATGGACTAGCTGGTCCCTAAGGTCCCTGCCTGTCCTAAATAGTGAGTCATTTCTTCTGCAGCAGTGGGCAAGGGTGCTAGACCTGGAATCAACGGACCTGAATTTGAGTCTTGGCTCTGCTCTTTGCCTTTAACTTGGAGAGTCATTTGGCTTCTTCAGTTATCATTTTTATGTTTCTGTAAGATTAGCATTGGACCCTGAGTCAAGTGAGTTCATCAGTATAAGAGTACTTTGAGCAATATGAAACCACATACAGATTTAAGAGGTTATGATTATTATGTATCTTAAAGGAAGGGGGAATAGCATAATAGTCACAAAATATTCCTGTCTGGACAACCTAGGAAAACAAGACAGAGCAAGGACCATGTAGCCAAGGTATACAACACCTTGTGTGGACACACATGTGGCCCATAATACTCCCTAGTACATCTGGACCAGATTAAAATGCAATTGGGAAATATTTAACAAAATGAAAATACAATAGAACATGGATGAGATTTATATGTGGTTTTCTAAATCAGTATTTGGTCCACAGGGATCCTTCTGTATGGTTTAGTGGCCCTGTTTCTATTTGAGTTTAATATCACAGGTGTAGTAGATGGAGGGCCAGCCTTGAAGCCAAGAGGGTCTGAGTGATCTCACCTCACCTATGGCTGAGGAACCCTGGACAAGTCATTGACCTAACTTCCCAGGATTGTAGGCAACTCTCTAAGACCATGAGCTAAAATGTCACCCTGCAATGGTAGGGGGGATTTCTTCACCCAGGAATTCACTAGACCAATGAAATCGTGGGTAGCCCTATAACCATTTACCTAACAATCTTCTTAGTGTAAAAGTGAAGATTAAGCTTGTTCTCTAGAATGATAGGTTATCTATAATAGACACTTTTATTAGATAATAAGTACCTATCTAGAGCACTAACTCCCTGCTTAGAACAGGATGAACTTATTTACAACAGTAATCATTCCATCATTGATTTCATTCATTCTGGTGTCCCTTAATGCATGGGATAAAAAGCACTGAATTTTAAATCAGAGGACCTTGGGTTCCACCCTGCTACTTACTGTCTGTATGATTTTAGGAAAATAATTTCTCCTCTCTGTGCCTCAGAGAGGCTGGAGAACTGGAATAGATGATCCCCAGTCTCTTCCAGGGCAGATAGGGGTACAGCTGGTGGTTCCCCAGACTCTAGGATAGAATGCTGAGCTTAGAGTCAAGAAGACTTCTCTTCCTGAGTTCAAATCTGGTCTCAGATACTTACTAGTTGTATGACCCTGGGCAAACCACTTAACCTGTTTGCTTCAGTTTTCTCATTTGTAAAATGATCTGGAGAAGGCAATGGTAAACTATTCTGGTATCTTTGTCAAGAAAATCTCAAACGGGGTCACCAAGAGTTGGACATAACTTAACAACAATAAAAAAGGTTCTTTCAGCTTTAAATTCTATGTACCATTTTTACTCAGCATTTGTTACAACCACTCAGTCACTCACTCTCCCTTATGACCCTTGGAATGAAGAACTTTTTTTTTCCCCAATAAACTGTAACACAGCTGAAACCTGACTTGCAGTCAGCCTTATGAAATCTTAAATGCCTCTTCCCTGGCTCAGACATTTCATGGTTCTCCCAGCTCTTCATCTCAATTCTCCCCCACCCTCCTCAATTTTAAACTTATGTTGCTCCTGATTGTCTTTCCTCCTCGCCTACAGTTTCTGTGGCCCAAAGTCACTTTTAGAAAGATACTTATTGTCTTTTAAATAAGTTCAAGATTAATTTGGAGGAAAAAAAATCCATAATTAACAATTAACCCATTTTTCTTTTTTATTCCCTGCTGGGGAATGAGTGGGACTTTCATCAATGACTGTGTTTCACAGAAGCAACACCAGAGGCAGCTCAATTAATAACATGACATTGAGCTTCATGGAGAGTCTGGTTAATTACAGGGAGGTCTTCAGCTGCAGACTGAACTTCAGCGGGTGGCCTCTGGGGGATATGCCGCACTTACTCTACCACGGTGAGTCCCTCATCGTCAGAAGGCATCATCTCATCCTCTGACTGGTCACTGAGGAGATCACAGGGGAGGAGGGAAGAGCTGTCGGCTAGCTCCAGGACTGGGGCGATGCTAGGTCTGCGACTGCTGGAGCCATTCTCTGTGGGCAGTGTGAGTTTGCTGCTGTTTGGGGGCCGGCAGTCAGTGCTCTGCAAATCCATGGCCACTGTACCTGGAAAGAAGGGAAAAAAACTAACCCACTGGCCACCGTGTGCCACAATAGGGGTTTCCTTGTTCACCCCTACTCCCTTGTCCTGTCCATCAACACTCCCAAATTAATTTACACAGGTCCTGCTCCCTGGGGGACACAGCTATTCCAGGGTTCCCAACTTACTTCACTCTTTTCAGATCCATTTCTTGACCACACACTGGCCTCTATCTCTGGCTACAGATCTTAATAAGGATCTGGGAATTTCCCAGAAAGAAAAGTTTTCTCCTTTTACTGTAAATGTCCTGGATCATCACTATAACATTCTGTGCTGGTGCAAAATTGAGTGCGAGATGGATCTGTCTTAGACCCCAGCCAAGTGGATTGAACTACTGAAATACCCAAAGGACCTCATGACACAACACTTTGTCATTTAATATCGTGGTGAGGTAACCATTGAGGGCTGAGTGGGAAGAAAGACCAGGATAGCCAACCAGAATCAGGATTATATGTGACAATGGGTGCAGTGAGGGTATTTATTCCATGGTTCATTTAAACTCCTTAAATCCAAAATGATTATCTTTTCTTTCCTTCAACCTGTAGGTGGCAGCCTGGAGTTGGGATAGGTTCCCCTTAGTCAGATCAACAGGCCGGTTGGTCTTTTCTCAGTAGTCCCTTGGCAACAATGCATTTATGTAATTTTCCAGTCAGACTCTCCCTCAGTGTTAAAGATCCAGAGTTACACTCTGGCTATTTGTCTCCAATATGTTTATGAAGGTGAGATCAGGTAACAATAAATTTAACCTCTCTGGATGAGTCTCAGTTTCTGCAACCACACAGTGATGGCCCTAAACTAATTGTTTGCAATTCTGGCTCCAAGTCTTTTAGTTTTAGAATTGGTATCCTGGGCATAGAGGGGAAGAATTATAAGTCACGTGCCATTGATTTGCTAATGGCAGGGAGGAAATCATCGTGGACTGCCTGTGAGCCTCAGTCTCTAGCCTGCTGGTGGAAACACCGCTTTCTGCCTCCATAAGCTCCTGCTTAGCCCCCATAGCATGGGAAGGAGGGGAGACAGCACAGGGTCTGGGGTGACTGTACCAATCCAATCTATCCAAAGAATGACTTATAGTCTACTCAATTAATCAGAGAGCCAGCTTCTCAGTGGTCAGTCCCAAGCCTGTGTCCATTCAGCCCAGAAAGCAGCTGGTCTGGTGATGCTGGCCAGCGTTGCCATGGAAGAGTCTGTCCCTCTCTGCCTGACACACTTCAGTTTCTTGGAAGCCAATTTGGGAAGCTCCCTGATGAGAAGCATAATTGTATATAATGTGCACCTAATTTGGGCAGAACACGGGCAGCTGCTCCCCTCCTGCCTATGTTCCATGGCTGATGGCTCCAGGCCATACTGACAAGCACATAAAATGAGGAGAGGAGGGCGGGTGAGATAACAAGCATGGATCCAGACTTGGACCAGGAGGCACACAGAGTCCACCTAATAGGAAGAAATTCTATTCCTCAATGTTCTTTTTGGTACTAAAAAAGGAGAAGGAGGTGAAATCCTTCTTGGTGGCTTCTAGGCTCTACATCTCCATTCCTTTCCTTCCTGAACACTGCCTACCACCAGACCAATCTTTGGCCCACAAGGTTTCACCTGGTTATTCCACTACTCAAAGGTCTTCGTGGACTTTTCATTGTCTACAGGAGAACCAGCATGGTGTAGGCATAGGAAAGATATTGGACAAAATAGAGACCTGCTTTCTTCTATCAGTTTTAGCAACTACTTGCTATGTGACTTTGAGCAAGTCACTTCCCATTTTGGGGTCACAGTTTCCCCATTTGTAAAATGGGAGGGTTGGATTACATAATTTCTCATGACCCTTTCAGTTTTGACTTTCTATGATATTATGATCTGCTTAGAAACAATTTGGTTTGTAAAGGAGAGGGTAAAGAAGTTACTGATTAAGATGATATTTTTGTATGACCTATAGCATTCAGTAATCATTAGGCCTTCTCTGCCATCATGGAAGGGCAAGAATTAGCAGGTATTCTCCTCACTGGTTGATGGGATACAGGGGAAAGAACCCTAGTCTCTGCTCTACCACATAAGAACTGTGTGACCAAAGGAAGTCATTCTTCTTCCAAGTCTATTTCCTTTACAATGGTGTGTGTGTGTGTGTGTGTGTATGTACGTGCATGCATGTGTGTATGCATGTGTGCATGCATGCTTACACATGCACACATGCAAATATGAGATGATCTCTAGGATCTTTGAAGTTCTCATATTTTATGATTCTGTTCTGATGACTATAAAGAACCATTTGGTTAGAAGCTGAACATAAACAAAACAAAACAAACTAAATCCTTCCATTTTTTTCCTCATTAAAAAAATGACTGATGATTTTTTTTCTTTTCAACAGACTCCACTTTGCAGATTGGGCCTATATTTACTTACTGTCAAAACCAAACTCCACAAGCAGCTGCAGCATCGTTCTTGCTGTGCAAGAAATGATTGCTCTGGCTACATGTGGAGAACTGTGAAGATTTCAACATTGATGCACAAGCCACTCCAGAATCCTGGCGCTAGAAGTAAGAGTAATTCCTCATAGCAGCTGCTCTCTGAAGCGTGGGTCCTCTTCCCTTCCACTCCATCATTTTTTTCCTTAGGGTTGCAACTTGATGGCTTTTAGAAAGATTCTCTCTACTCTTCACTGTGCACACATGGTGGGCCATAACAATCTTCAAAGGACATGACATCCTCTGATCAGCCACCTGATCTGAGATGGCTGGCTGCTTGCAGGAAGGGTCGACGCAGTCTACCTGGATTGAACTCAGCCTCTCTGACCCCCCCACGATACTTTTTTTCTTTCCAAACTACAATAATTTGAGATCTTGGAGTCAGGAAGACTGAAGGTTGAATCCTCCCCCAAGGCACTTACTAAGGCTCTGAGTAAGTCATTCAACCTCTGTCAGCTTCATAAGGCTCATCTGTTAAATGGGACCTTTCTCACATTGGGAGAATCCAATGAAATATGTAAAGCTCTTGGCAAATTCAAAAGGACTGTATAAATATTAGCTATAACTATTGTCATTAGTAGTAATATTCCCTGCACTGATGCAGATCAGATTGTGACTTGCGTTTAGTGGAACTTCAGGAGTTGCTATGACCAAAGACCTTTTATCACGATGTGGACAGTCTGGTGAAAACTTATCCAGGCTGGGCCTCATATGACAGCTATATATCTCTATCATTAGACCCCTATATGGAACCTTTCCAGGATGGTATCATCTCTCAGAATGAATTCCCGTGTAACAGAGGGTCACTTCTATGCTATGGTGCAACATCAGAGTAGGACATTAGTGGAGCTCCTAGAACAAAATGACAGCAATGGTGAACATTTATAGTAATTTAAAGTCACCAAGGCCCTTGATTCACAAAAACTCTGCAGAACAAGTAGAGCAGGTGTTACTGTTACCCCCATTCTACAGATGAGAAAAGTGAGGCTCAGTGACTTGCCTGTGGTCACACAGCCATGAAGTGGTAGGACCAGACTTGGAGATTCCACGCTCCAAGTCCTGCGCTCTTTCCACTGGACAAAATCAACAGCGAACGACCTCTGATGGAAAATGAGCCTACAGCGGACTTAACAGTCACTCTGCTGGCCAGAACAGAGACTTCTAAAGGATGATCTGGGACATTCTCAATCCTACCCTAACGGCTGCCAATTCTGAGACTGAACCAAACTCATTTGGAGCCTCTGAAAAAGTCCCTCTCAGGTTTACTCTTTATGGACTGAAGAGGAACAGATGTCTTCAACATCCAGTTCCAACATTCAAGGCTTCCCATTTGCTCCAGTTCTGGAAGTTAGGATTTGGAGAATGAGACAAACTTTCTTCTCTGTTCCCTGCATGATCAGAGACTCTCAGAGACAGTAAGCTTAGAGAACCCTTGGAGGTCCTTAGAGGAGAGCTCAGAAACAAGTACATTACCTTCTTTTAAGATGAGAAAATGGAGGGGAAGTGATTTGCCCAAAGTCACACATTTGACTGGTCAAACCAGTCCTGGAATCCAACTCTCCCCACTCCCAATCACTTAGGCAGCCTTTGCTATTTTATAGACATTCATTTTGCCCTCACCCAACCTGCACCTCTGCAAACTTCATCTAGTTCCTCTGTCCTTATGTGGTCTTTCCTAGATCTTGAGATCACATTAGTTGCCCTTCTCTGGACATTCCCTTGCCATCTTTGTCTTAATCTTGGCCGTCAGATATGCCTGTAGCTCCGTGTGGGTAGAGCCATGTGGTTTAGTGGAAGGAAAGGAAGTTTGTTTTCTGGATGGTGGTTGGCATCCTGAAGACCTTCAGGGTACTGAATAGCACATGGGGACCCATGGAGATAAAGAGGTGAGAAGAAATTGAACTTGAATACAGCTTGTTCATCTCTCAGTAAGAGTGTAGAATTAATTATGTCTTCCGTGCTCTCTTACTTTCTCTCTCTTCTTCCTCTCCAACAACACTTACTCGCCTGCTCAGGTCTCCCAAAACTGTTTGCCCTCTCCAGCAAGATCTGCTCTGGACCCTCCCCCTGATCCTCATTCACTCATTGGAACTACTTACCTATTGTGGCTTTCCTCTTGTATAAAGCTGCCCTTAGGTAAAAATCATCTTTCTACTCATTCATGCCAATGATTGTTAGCAGCTCATTAATGGTAACAACAGCTCACGTCTAAATAGTGTCTTCCTCATAGCCACCTTGTGACGTTAAGTAGTACAATCATTATCGTCACTTTTATAGCTGACAAAACTGGGGGTCAAGAGGTATGGAGGTGAAGGGGCTTGTCCAGGGTCACACAGCTAGTAGGTAGCAGAGCCAAGATCTCTGACTTCAAGTAGAGAATTTTTTTCCCGTTGCACTAAACTATAGGAACTACCCTCGCACACAAAATTGATTTTTGAAATTTCCGACAGGTCTTTGCATTTTAACAAGAGACTGGTTATGTCTCAACTCAAAGGAATAAATCCTCAATGGTGAAGTTTTAGACAGTGTGGGCAACTGGGTGGGAGAGCAAATTGGGAATCTGGGGGCCTCTTCAATGCCCTGTGCCTCACATCATGCATGTGACTGCCTGTTTTTCCCAGTCCAGGATTGGTTCTAACCCCTTCTCCTCCTGACTTCAGGGAATTCCTTCTGGGAGCAGGAGGCGGGGGGTCCCCTCACCCATGGAAGCAATGATGCTATGGACTGGCAGCCGGGAGGGTCCGTCATAGATGCCTCGCCCTGAGAAGCCCTGCCTCTTCTGCTTTTCTTCCTGTTTGAAGATGAAGGCTGAGTTCTCCTCCTTGGTGATGTTGATATAGAAGCAGGTGTCAGAAGCAGCCATGATGTGCCGTGGGCCTGGGTTCAGCAAGATGCTCTTATTCTCCTCCCGCTTCAGCCCGATCAGGCACACACCATATCTAGGGCAGACACAATAGTAGGCACTCAAGGCCACCTCATAAAGAGGCCACTTGCTTTCCCATCCCACTCCCCTCTCCACTGCAGGGCTTAAAATGCTACTTGAAAACTCCATCTCTGGCACTCATTGTCCCAATTGGGGGACTGACAAAAACCCCTAGGGGGCTTTTCTTTCTTTCAGAGAGCCTCATTTAAAGGAAAACGGTTCTTTTCTTTCTGCTGCATGCCCATGAGTCGCTTACGCTTTTTCTAGTCAAAGCTGAAGCACTGGATTTTCCAGATAATAGAAATAATAGCGAAGCAATGATAACGAAAAGATCAATAGAGCATCCATACAGTGATTTAAGGTTTGTAAATGTCAGTGCTGGGATTCACCCTGGGGTCCCTGGACTGTAAATCGAGGGCACTTCCCCTGATGGCAGAAGGGTTCTGGGGCTTGAAGTGGATGGGAAAATGTCACATAGAGCAGAGCAAACAAGGGACAGAGGTCAGGAGATCAAATTTTTAGTCTTGGCTCTGCCATTAAATTCCTGTATGATCTGGAGTAAAGCCATTTCTTTTCTCTAGCCTTCAGTTTCCTCCTGTGAAGATCAGGTTGGACAAGACAACCCCTACGGGGCCTTCCATTTCTGATATTCTAAGATTCCAGGATCCAAGATATAATCTTGGGGAAAAAACCATTATATTTGGTGTCAGGGGAGCTAGGCTCCATTCCTGGCTCTGATGCTCACTACCCGTATGACCTTGGACAAGTCACTTAACCTTCTGGACCTCAGTTTCCTCACCTATAAAGCAAAGTGGTTGAACTGGATGAACTCTAACATTTTTTTTTTCACCTATGATCCTATGATTCCATGGGCTGGACTTTGCTACCCCTCCCCTCCTCACTTGTCAGCATTGTTTCAGAGCAGGGTAAGTGGGGGGATGAGTAAAAAAAAAAAAGCAAAAATGAGGAAGGGAGAGGGTATTTAGTCTAAGAAGAAGGGTAGATACCCTTTTGGCTCCTAACAAACACACGCACCCATGAAACTCCTTTCAAGCACTGCCTCTGCCTCAACCCCATGGAGCTGATGGCTACTTCCAATTATTCCCTTACTTACCCCCCAACCCCCAGGGGACCCTGCTTCTCCTCTCACTTTTTGTGGGCGTGGAAGGCTGCATAGGTGAAGCTCTTGCCTTCATATTCCATGAAGAACTTGCTGTCTCCCATTCGAATATGATAAACTTCATTCCCTGAGCATCGGCCGTACATCCGCTGCCATTGCTCCGGTGAATCCTGACCTTCCCTGGGGACGAAGCCAGAGACCAGGCCTGCCCATTAAAGCTGCCCCAAGATGCTTGGGACAGGAGGGACAGATGCATGGGGGAGGGATACACAGACAAGGCCCACAATAGCTAGAAGTTAGGAATAGAGGTACATTCTACCTGGGCAGAAATCCACACCTCTAGGACTGATCTTACTCCATGAATGGCATGATTTAAGGGACAATGGCAAAGCCTACCCATTCCCAAATATTTGCCTAGTCTCATTGCCTCATTTCCACACTGGAGGATCATTGTCTTTGTCAAGTCACACTGATGAGGTCTCATTTCATTGGTCAATTTTAGTATGCTCCTCCATCTGACCCCCTCACCCCTAAATCCTGCGGCATTTTAGCTGACCAGAGACACACATGGTACTCTTGGCATTGGCTCTGGTTCTTTTGATGAAGGTTGCACTCTTTGGGAATAGCCTTATTAATGCCCTCCTTGAAGAAAAGTCCTTGATTAAGGTTGAACTGGAAGCCAACCTGGATACTCACTGTCCCCGGGATGTGTGGACCAGCAGGGTGATGAGTGTGGAGGTGGCTGGACAGATGCAGTTTAAAGCCAGCATGGCATATTTACACTCTTCTTCACACACCACGTGGTCTGTGTCAGAGAGGGAATGGTCAGCAGATAGGTCTTGCTAGGAGGGACATCTCATCCAGACACTGAATCTCAGACTCTCATTGCAGGGTGGGGTTCTTACAGGTCACCTTTTCTATTGCCCACCCACTGTAATAAACCCTTCTTGGACAGACAGCTATCTGGCTATATCTATGGTATCTTTTAGTACCTACAGATATTCATAGTATCTTGGACAGATGATTAACTGATACTTATATACCTCCAGGGATAAGGAGACACCCATACTCCAGGAGGGAACCCATATTATTTTTCTATTATACCTGCCTTTTTCTTCTCCCACTGTGCCCTCCACACCCCAAGACTCTGATTTCTTTCCTCTCATAAAGAAGACCAAATATTGAGTGGGCTGATATCTTCCCTTGGAGCAATGCTGACTGGATGTAGCCATTTTTCTATTTTCCTCCTAGGGGAACTCTCTTGAAATGACTTGTAGCTAGAAATAAACAGAGACCATTAAGTCCAACTCTGATTTTGCAGACAAAGAATCGAGAGTTAAATGACCTGCAAAGAGATACACAACTATTAATCGTCTGAGCTGAGATTTGAATCTAGTCCTTCTCTACCTATCCATTAAGTTGCTTTTTCTTCTAAGAGGTCAAAGCACATTTAGAATCGATGGAGGAAAAGGTTTTTGGCTTTTAGCAGCTCTTAAGCAACCTCAGAAGACTTGTGGGAATGTGTCTAGTCTCTCTAATAAGGTTGTTAAGTTCATTAGTGAGCTATGTGGTCATGGACAAGACAGTTAAGCTTTGTGTCTCATTTTCCTCATCTGCAAAATCAGGGGGCTGGACTATACAATCTCAATTGCCCTCTAATATTCTATGAAATTCTATGATTCTATTAGACAAATTAGTATATAGTGTCTGTAGGAGGGGAGAGGAAGGTAGAGACACACCTTTGTGACCTACTTGCATCATGGGAAAGAAAGGCAATTTGAATGCTTCCTTGACAAGGCATTCTCAGTTGGAAGGATGTGATAGTGGGCAAAACCACTTCTACTCTCTGGGCCTAAGTTTTCCTAGTTGTAAAATAAGGGAGTTGGAACTAGATGATCTCTAAAGGCCTTTTTGGCTCCAATATCCCTGCCAGTGCTCACATTCTATGTTCTGATTTCTAAGATGCTTTAATTGTATGATCCTAGGAATCTAAGATGACAACCACTAGCTAACTCTGTTATCTATTTGCCATCTCACTTGGGCCCTTTAAGAAATAAGCATTTGAATAAATACATAGATTTGTATACCTATAATTGAATATTTCTCTTTAGGGTATAGAAACCTGAGTAATTATTGTGTGCCCAACAAAAATCTCAAACTAGTAATAACTTCCCCTTAGGGAATTCACATAGCACTTGACCTTTCTAATGCACTTGTCATATATTAAATATATTTTATTGTTATTTGTGTATGTCCTTTGCTCCTTAAGGGCAGGAAACTATGTCCTACCTAGGTAAACTTTGTATTTCCTGGTACCTAGCTCAAGTCCCTAAACAAAGTGGACACTTAAAATAAGTATGTTGAATTAAATGTTAGTGAGTCTGGTTCATTTTTATTCAGCACAAACAGAAACCCTTCCTCACACTGCTTGGGTGGAAGCTGTTGCGTGACTGGACACGGCTTCTATCGGCAGCTTTATGATTGACTCATTCTGTGACTCATTTGTCCTCAGTTTCTCTCTAAGACTTATATAAACTTACATGAACTGATGCAGAACAAAATAAGCAGGACCAGAAAAGCAACATGTACATCAAATAATTCAATCATTCAAGTATTTATTAAACATATACCATGTGTGGTCATCAATATAAATATGAAGAACAAAATTGAATCATATGTCACTAGAATGGTCAAATTTGGCCCTGGAGAAATATTGAAAAAACGTATCTATCTCCTTCCCTTTCTTGAAGAAGTGCCCGACTATGGATGTGGATATACTACTATACTATCAGACACAACTGCTGTGTTGGTTTGTTTTTAATAGATTGTTTTTTTTCTATTTTTTTTGTTGTTGTTGAAAGAGATGGCTTACTGGGAAGAGGAGAGGGGAGGTATATATTCAGAATTGGAAGTGATATAAAAACAAAATACATTAATGGGCATTTTTAAAAGAAGAAATATTAATCTGAATACCATGATGTCTCTTGGCTTTGTTTTTAATTTTTACTGATGTCTTGTTTTTAGATCACTTTCACTCCTAAATATGTCCCTCATTTCCATGCTCAGAGTTACTCCCTGTAGCAAAGCACAGAAAAAGAAAACCAAACAGCTCCACAAAACTAAGCAAATACATCCATCAAGTTTGACAGTATGTGCAATGTTCTACACCCATAACTTACCATGTCTGTAAAGAAATGAAGGAGGAGTATTTTCTCCTTTTTCCTTTGGGACTGAGTCTGATAATTATATATTATATCATTATACAGTGTTCAGTCATTGTTTCTATTTACATTATTGTAATCACTGTGTTTACTCTATCCCTGCGTGTGCTTTAATTTGCATCAATCCATATAAGCCTTCCACACTTGTCTAAACTCTTCATATTCCTCATTTCTTACAGCACAGTGATATCCCATCACATTCAGGCACCACTATTTGTTTAGCCATCCTACACTTAATGGGACAGATACCTTTTCAAAAGACAAACAAGATTCTTACTTTTCTCCTTTCTCCAACCAGGACCTCACTGTCTGTTGTTCGTTTGTTTCTGACTCTTCATGTCTGACTCTTTCATGACCCCATTTGAGTTTTTCTTGGCAAAGATATGGAGCCATTTTCTTCTCCAGCTCATTTTACAAATGGGGAACTGAGGCAAACAGAGTTAGGTGACTTCTCCAGGGGCACACAGCTAGTAAGTATCTGAGGCCCAGATTTAAACTCAGGAAGATGAGTCTTCCTAACCACAGGCCTGGCACTCCATCCGCTGTGCCACTTAGCAGCCTAAAGTTGGTCTTTGTCCTGCATCCAGAATGCTAGTTACTAAAGGACTAAATTATCTACACAAAATGCTGTTTCATAACTGGCAGTGGTAGGGCATGGGGTCCCAAGTCCAGTACTAGAGCGAGGCCCTAACACAATCAAAGCTATCATTTCTAGAGTACTTTCAGGTGTACAGAGCACTCGCAGCAACCCAAGGTAAGAAGTAGTGCAAGTATCTAACCCCATGTTACCGATGAGGCATTGAATGCTGTTATCATCACTCTCATTGTCTTCATCATCACCATCATGGCATGGAGATGGCCTGGGTTCTTGAAAGATATACTAGCAAGGGATAAGCTCCAAGCTGGAAACACTGTAAAGGTCCAGTGAGAGACTATGATTTTCTATTGTGACTCAGATGTATCCTTTTGCAGAAGTCCTTCCCCAGCTATTAGTGGCTTCCCCTCTAAGATTATCTTATTTCTACTCTGTATGTATTTTGTATGTACCTCTCTGTGTTTATGTTGTGTCTATTAGGGTATAAGTTCCTTGAGGGCAGGATCCATGTTTTTGTCTTTCTTTGTATCCCCAGCACTTAGCATGGTGCTGGGCACATAGCAAATACTTAATACATGTTTGTATATTGACTGATCAGTTTGGGCTCTGTGCAAAAGGGCTCATTTCTAGGATGACTGAAGAATGATGGATTTTTTAGCCACAGCCATTCCTTAGATAAGACCTTCTACTCAAATTATAAAGAGACAGCAATCTGTGATAATAGATGGAGGGGCTACAGAAACTATTTGAGGTGAAACACTCTTGACTATTAAGTCAGACTATTGATTCTTACTGACCTTACTGACCACTGAACTACCTGGAAATGTTTTCCCTACACGAACCTTTCCCAATTTGTATTTATACAAGGGATTGTTTAAAGCCCCAATGCAAGGGATTTGCACAGTGAATTCTGCCTTTCAAAGACTTTCATCTATTTTTCTCTTGTGAACCTTACAACAACCCTTTAAGGTGGGATGAGCCAAGGTGTTGTAGTCCTAGCTCTGCAAAGAAGAAAGCTAAGGCCCAGAGAGGAGACGTGACTTAACTGAAGTCACACAGCAAGTTAGTGGTGAAACTCAGCCTAGAGATCTGGTCTTCTGAGTCCTAACCCACACTTTCTCCATTGCCATGGCACCAGACTGCCATGTGACTGATGACACGTCTCTCTTAACACAAATGCTCCAGGACATTCACGTTGATACACACAATTTATCCTATTGGCATGTTGTCTCTCTCATTAGACTATGAACATCTTGAGTATCAAAATTATCTCTTCCTCAAAGTGCTTAATAAATATTCACGAACTGATTGACACATTCAACCTTTCAAGTAGAAACCAAAACTTACCAGCAAATTTGACATGAAACTTATTTTCTGGTTTCAAAATCTGAACATAGAGGGGACAGTTGGGAGCAAAATCCTTGACTGCCCAGGCTCTCAGGATGGTCTGGTGGTCCTAGGGGAGAGAATGCTGGTTAGCTTCCCAACCACCTGTGTCCTCTCCCAGAGAGCACCCCCAGCCTTGCCTTGATGCCAGCCATCACAGACATCACAGAATTGGGGTGCTCACCGCTGCTGTTCGGTCCACCTCATTCCTACTGCTAAGGATGAAGCAGGCCTCACCATTGTCCATCCTGGAAAAAAATGAGTGATCTATTAGCTTTCAATCTATGGCTCCTCAAGTCATTCCTGAGCAACTGCCTTGTGTGGGAGAACAAGGAGAAGACATAGTCTCTGCTTTCAAGGAGCTGACAGTCTGTTTGAATGATAAAATGAGACAATGCAAAATATACCATGTAGTACAGATTATAAGTATCTTATAAACTCACAAATAGAAGAAAGCTTCCCTGTGGGTTATAACAGACTCATAGAATATAGCATGTCTGGCTACAAAATACCTTAAATATCCTCTAATCCAACTCCCACATTTTGTGGGGGGAAACTGAGGCCTAGAGAGGGTAAGTAACTTGCCTAAAGTCATGCAGTGAATTAGTGGTAGAAATGGGTCTACAGAATTATAGAATCCCAAAGTTTGATGGGAGGGATCTCATCTAGTACAACTCATACTTAAAGAGGAATCTTCTCTATAATATTCACGAGTCATCATTCATTCTAAAGCCCATGATTCCAAAACCCATGACTCTCTCTCCATTGCACTGCCCTGCCTTCAGGAACTACATGCTTGAATTAGAGATGTGTCAAGACAACCATTCTGCTGTAGTGTGGGTGAAATGAGATACTGGAGTAGACCAAGTGACTTTATCTCAGTGAGGAATAGGAAGGGAAGACTCCTCAGAGGAGATGAGATAATGAAAATCTCAACTAAAATAATTTTTAGAACTGCTAATTGCCAACTACATGCCTGTTGGCTAGGTTAACAAAGAGCATAAATTCATAGCATATTACTCTCTCTCCTTCAAGAACAAAGTCACTTCACTGTTCAGAGGCATGGGAGACCTTTCTTTAAGCCTCCATTTCATTTCAGGGTAGTCATTCAAGTATATTACAAAAGGACAGAACATCCTTTTCCCACTTCCTTATGTTTTTACTGCCTTAATCCAGCCAACATATGTAGCTTATGACCCAGAACCAAATCTTTGGGTTTGCATGAACCTGGTACAATATTGCGGGGATTTTCAATAATCCTACATTCCAACAATTTTCAACAATCTTACAACAATCCAACAATCCAAGTTTGGCAGATTTTGCCCTTATCCAGGGTTTCCCTTGAAAATATTTAGCTCATACTTTGGTTTTTGTGGAGATAAAAAAGAGGAAGAGTCTCTTAGCCCTCATGCAAGTACATAACAAATATACACAGGCTTTATTTTCCATGACAGAAAAAAATTCAAAGAACTAGTTAGCATCTGAGTCAAGTCTACAAATAGTCAAAACAACCCAATTTCCCTTTTCAGGGGTCTTTGCCCTTCTGAGGGCTCTAGACAATACTTCAGATTTATCCTGGTAACTTTGAGTAGAGATTGACTTGTTTGAAGTAACCCACACCACTAAGTTCTGTGTCCGTGAGGGGAAACTATTGTTTTTAGTCATTTCCAACTCTTTGTGTGGCCCCTTTTTGGGCCCCCCAATCTTGGCAAGGATACTGAAGTGGTTTGCCATTTTCTTCTCCAACTCATTTTATAGATGAGGAAACTGAGACAAATAGGGTTAAATGATTTGCCCAGGTTCGCACAGCTATTAAGCGTCTGAGGTCAGATTTAAACTCATGAAGATGAGTCTTTTGGACTCTAGGCCTGGTACTCTGCCACTGTTCCACCTAGCTGCCTTTGTGAGGGCAAGTAGGTGCACGTAATTATTTGTACTCTTATCCAGTTCACCTGCTGATTAAAACATTTGTGAGATAATTGAATGGGGTTTGGTTTAGTCTGTGACCAGAGTTAAAGATTTAACTAGGGTTAAGGGGCCAGTCTGTGGTTATAGTTAGGAGGTCACTATGGCTGAGGTCCAGTTTAATGGCTGGCCATGGCCAGTTGACAGTCTCTGGCTGACCCCTAAAAAGAAAACACACTGATGTAGCCACAAATTAAATTCTCAACAGAAACCAGAAATATGGTCTGTTTATTGTTTAATTTTCCTCTGCCTACTTTACGTATCTCATTCAGCTGGCCATAGCAGATTTCATTTATGAATCATTCATTTCTAAAAAACAGTTCTCCCATGACACATGGGAGAGACTGGGAGATTACAATGAGAGCTGTCATAGTCATGACTAAGAATGCATTTTTGATATTCTGCAGAGCCTGTGTGGAAGAGGAGGCTTACATATGGTAAATTAAGACCTTTGTGTGTGCCCAGGAAATGCCAAAGACTACAAGATAAAGCCAATGTCAGGTTTCCTATGTATGGACTACCCATGGGGAATTTGAGGGTTTCTTTTGGCTTCCCTCTAGTCCCTCAGCAGGCCATGTGCCTTAACCTTCTTGTTAGTGAGTGAGCAAGGGATTTATATTATACTTTCATACATCCTGATCCTTAGAAAGCAAAAAAAAAAGTGCTGCCAAAACATAGCAGAACAGTTATCAAGCCGAAAAACTACACCTCTGGGATTATCTGTGCTGTTATTCCTTTTCACTAGCACAGATCATCAAGGGTTAAATGTATATACCCAGGCCTTCAACGGCTAAAAAGCCCTAAATTAACCCAGTAGAAGTATAGATGCCATTTCTTTCTTCTGGCAGTAATTATGATGTTGGAAAGTAGGAGGAGACAGGTGTCTACTTGCCCCCATTCCAAGAAATTCCCCTTCTTCCCATAGATCTGCTTCTTCACTTACTTGGCTCTCATGAGGTCTTGATCCTTTAGAGCTGAACCCTGGAGATAGATCACCCTCTGAGACCATAGAGGAATCTGTAGAACTCGACGTACCTGAATGTCCATCTCCGTTGGGCAAAGGATCACCACATAATAGTCCTGCAACAGGAAATCCATCTGGGTCCCTTATTCATGCAGAGGGAGCAACATGTAAATAATGGCATGACTTCCTATTCTTAGGAAACTTGAGAAAATATATGCTTGTAGGATCATAGACTGAAAGCGGGAAGAGAACCCAGACCCCAACTTGTCCAATCCCTCATTTTTAACAGCTGAAAAACCTAGGGCTCACAGAGGTTAGGTTAGTAACTTGCCCAAAGTCACACAGGTACTTGATTCTCACAACATTGCTCTGCCTTAGGTGAAATTAGTGAGAGAATTATGGGATTATATTCATTGGGTGGATACAGAAACTGAGGCCCTAACAGAAGTCACAGAGCCTCACAATACTGGACCTGGAGGGAGGTAGAATACAGAGCAGCCGGGTTCTCATCCTGTGCCTGGAGGACCCTTGTGATGGTCCCCTCGACATCCCTGGGAACCCGTCTCTAATCCTCCCAGGATATAGACAAAGGCCCTACACAAGAGCAGCCATTACCTGGAGTCTAGGGTGAGCATAAAACTCATTCAGGAAGTCCATGAGGAGGTCAATCTTGAGAGAGCTGACACAAAGGACGACATGTTTCTCTGTCTGGGCTCGGTGGCGGCTGTAATTACCCCCAGATTTTTGTCGCTCCATCCAGAGGTAGACAAGCTCCTCAAACTACAAGGAAAGGAAGTGGTCTGAATGCTACAAAGATCTAATGCTTTTTGTACAGGGCTTAATGGGGAGATTGGTACTTGGATTGGCCTTGGAGGTGATAGGATTTAACAGGTAGAGAACAATCTGGAGATTTCAGGAGAATATAAGCTTTTTGTGGGAAGGGATTGTGATTTTCTTTTGGCTTTGTATCCTCATTGCCTCGTGTAGTGTGTGGTATGCTGTAGATACTAAATAATTGCTTGTTGTACTGAATTTGGTCTCATCCTTCACTCCACAACTCTCGGATTTCTCCTGTTTTTTTCACTCACACAGCCACTGCCTGAGTCGAGGCCCTTATTTTTCATAACCGGACTACTGCAATAATCTCCTAATTGATTTTTTTGCTCTCACATTCTCTCTTCTCCAATTCATCCTCCACATGGCAGCCAAGTCAATATTTTTAAGGTATAGGGCACTAGCCTGCCTAAGAACCTTCAGTGGTTTCCTATTGCTTCTGGGATAAATTAGAAACTCATTCAGGCTGTTAAGGCCTCTCCTATTTGGCTCCCACCAACCTTTCTTAACCTTATGTTACACATTTTCCTCGATTTTATCTTCCATTCATAACAGTTGTTCCTCAGATCTGACACTACACCTTCCATCTTCATGCCTGTGCCCAGGTTGTCCCCTGCCCTCAAGGAGCAGACATCTAGCTGGGGCATTTCAATTTTGTTTTTGTAACCCCGTTGTCTAACCCAGTGCTTCGCACATAGGTAGCTACTTATTCAATGTTTATTGAGCTGAATTGAATGAAGGGAAGAATAGCATGAGGACAAGTGGTAAGGGAAGAATGAAGAGGGCCATGTCAAAGACAGTCAGAAGACCAATGGTGCCTTTAATTTTCATTTACCATAAGTAGGTGCCTAAAACACAGTGTACTAAAAAGAGGGAAAGGCAGTAAGAATTCAAATAATGACCACTTGGTGAAATTGTAGAAACAACTTTGAGTTAATTATTGGTTGGATTAAGTGTGAGTTCACTTCCAACTCTGGGATTCTGCTGTTCTGTGAATATAATATACTGAGATAATAGTTTTATTTGGGGAAAACCTTAGATGAAGTCTAAGCCTAAAGGAGGGGTGTTATATCCATCATATTTATATAGTATTTCATAGTTTCAATTCATCATCTTAAGAGAGTGTGAGGGCAGTCAGTCAGCAAACATTTATTAAGCGCCTACTATGTGCCAGACATAGCTGAATGCTAGGATACAAAGAAAGGCAAAAGACAATTCCTACTCTCAAGGAGCTCACAGTCTAATGGAGGAGATAACATGAAAATGATTGTGTATAAACGGTCTATGTATAGGCCATATTGGAGATAATCAAGAGATGAAAGACACTAGAATTAAGGGAGATTGAGAAAGACTTCCAGTAAAAGTTGGGATTTTAGCTAGAAACTGGAGAAAGCCAGGAGAGTCAGGAGGAGGGCAGGCCAGGTGTTACCACCCCCCATTTTAAAGATAAGGAAAGCAAGGTTGAGAGAGGTCAAAGTTTGTACAAGGAGTAAATGGCAGAGCCAGGATGAAGAACAAAGTGTCCTGACTGACCCAATCACAGTCACAGAATGTTAGAGTTGGGAGAGACCTTAGAGACCATCTAGTCCAAACTCCTTACTTTTCAGAAAAGAAACCGAGACATAGAACCTTCAAGTGGATTGCCTAAGGTTGCATAACTAGCAAGTGACAGAGCTGGGACTCAACCTAGTTTTGTCTTTCTAGTTCTATAGTTTATCATGATGCCTGCCAAAAACTAGGCACATGATTGTTGACTGACTGATGGAGACTGACTCCCAGTCTGGGGCTCTTTTATGCTAGCTAGCCTCCCTATAAACGAAGTGTGTTTAGTAGACATCTTAAACTCATCACATTCAAAACTGAACTCATCATTCTTCTTCTCCAAGCCTTCCCCTCTTCCTAACTTTCCCATTCCATTGAGGGTACCACCATCCTTCTGGTCACCCAGGTTGTTTTCATCCTTGATGCCTCACCCCACCTCCAGTTCATTCTGTTGCCAAGTCCATTCTCCCTTCACAACCTCTCTCATATACATTGCCTTCTCTATGACACTGCCCCTTGCCTGCTGTAGGTCCTCTTCATTTCATTCTTGGGCACTTGCAATGTCCTGATGGCTGATCTCCCTTCCTCAAGTCTCTCCCCCCTCCAACGTGTCTTCCACTCAGTTGTCAAACTCATCTTTCTAAAAGCATAGGTCTGGTATGTTACCCCCTCCCATTCAATAGACTCTAATGGCTTCTTACTGTCTCCAGGATCAAATAGACAACCATCTGTCTGGCTTTTCAAACCCTTCATGACTTGGCCCCCTCTTACTTTTCCAATTTTCTGACACTCCTTTTCATGTGCTCTGCAATCCAGTGACATTGGCCTCCTTGTTGTTCCTTGGTCAAGACACTCCACTTCTCAAATCCAAACATTTTCATGGGCTGTCCCTCATGCCTGGAATTCTCTACCTTTTCGTTTCTGTCTCCTGGTTCACTGGCTTCCTTCATATTGCAGCTAAAATCCCACTTTCCAAAATAAATCTATTCTGATCCCCCTTAATGCTAATGTTTTTTCTTTATTACCTCCAAATTTTCCTGTATGTAGCATGTTTGTGTCTAGATGTTCCCCCATTGTTGTTTCCCCATTAGATTGTGAAATCCTTGAGAGAAGGGACTGTTTTTGTCTTTATGTCCCCAAATCCTATTAAAGTGTCTGGCATATTTTTGTTCTGGTTGTTCAGTCATTTTCCAGTTGTTTCCAACTCTTCATGATCCCAATTGGGATATTCTTGGCAAAGACACTGGAATGGTTTACCATTTCCTACTTCAGCTCATTTTATAGATGGAATTTGAGGCAAACAGAGTTAAGTGACTTGCCCAGTGTCACAAATCTAGTAAGTGTTTGAGGCCAGATTTGAACTTGGGAAGATGTATCTTCCTGACTTGGGCCTGGCATTTTAGCCACTGCTCCATGGCAGGTGCTTAATAAATGCTTGTCGACTTGACTAGTAAGCTTATGTCCCCTTTAGGTGGGGAACTTACCTGGAGTGGGAGGACAACTAGGGCCACACAGATCATGATGACCACCAGGAGCTGAGATGGCCAGATTTTGGGGGTTACATCTCCATAGCCCACAGTGGAGAAGGTAACAATGCAGAAATAAAAAGACTTGAGGAGAGACAGGTTGTCTCCTGCTCTTTCCAGGTGCTGAATACCACAGGTCCTGTAACGATTAAGTAGAGGACAAAAATAGACGGGAGGATAATGGAACTTGCATGTGACCACCAGTAGGAATTACCCTGAACAACGCCCTGCCTGCCCTCTGGCTTCCAGAGAATACATATAGAGATCATGGCATTTAGAGGTGGAATGATGTCTGGAAGTCACGTTGTCCAGTTACCTGTTTTTACAGATGAGGAAACTAAACACCTGACGTATGAAATGACTTGCCCAAATGACTCACTACACAAGTAGTGGGGAGTATAGTCTAAGCAAAGGGAACTGTTGGAAAAATGCATCAGTTCATGCTAATTTTGGAGTTACGTGATTAACAGAGGACAGGAAGAACAGAGCTTGGTGCTTTTCAGAAATTTTTAAGCACTCTAAGGAAAAGATCAGAGTCTTTCATAATTAGCACATATACAGTTTATATACACTGCTATAATTAAAGTGTTTTTCCAGGTGACTGAAAAGAGTTTCTTGGCTCTTACTCTTAAATAAACCAGATCTGTTTAGGAGAGATGTACTTCTATCTCTTTCCAGCTAAAAGGTGCAATAAGAATTAAGCCTAGTAACTGACCAGTCTGAACTGGACTTCAAAACAAAAGACTTGGAGAAAGTGGTTAAAGGTAAAGAGCATGGACTGGCAGTCAGAGAGCAGAGCATGAGTTTGAATCATGTGTCATTATCGCCTTATTATCTCAGGAACCTTGGGCATGCAACTTCCCTTCTGTTACATGTCCCAAACTGGGCCTTAGTTTTTTCGTCTAGAAAATAGGGATAGGGTGAACTAGATAAAGTCTAAGGTCCAGTCCATCTCCATATGGGACTGCTGTGATCTTCTTACTTATGTCAGACGCAGTAAGAAAGATTCATGGTCTGTGGAAAAGGAAGCCAAGGGTACTGCAAATGGATGAGTGTGTGCTCTATTCTCCTTGCCATTAGCCTTTTCTGCCTCTATTTTCCCCCCCTTCCCCTTAATTTTATAGATGGGGAAATTGAGCCCAGAGAGGCTAAATGATTTGTCTACGGTCATATAGCTAGCAAGTAGCAGAATTTATGTATCTTTATGTATCAGACTCTAATGTCAACAGCTTAGGAATTTTCTTCCTTTTCCCCTTCCACCTGCCTTACCCTGCTCCAGTCTAATACTTTGCAGCTGATAAACAGAAGAGGTTTTAATGTAGATATAAGGTACAGGGGTAGGGAACCTGAGGCCTTGAGGCCACAATTTCCCCACTCCTGGTCTAGAACAATTCACAAACCCACATGTGAGTAATAGGATGCCTCAGAGCTGCAAGGTTAAACCTCAGAAGATACTTACCCAGTAAAAAGGAGGCACAAGAGTGTACAGAAGAGGATCAGAACTTGGTTAAACATGGCAGACTGAGTCCTTAGGATGGCCCTGTGGAAGTCGTTCTGTAGAAAGACATTGCTGCCATGAGAATGAGGCAGAGAAAAAGACCGTGGTTTAGCTCAGTCTGGTATAACTTGCATTTTTTGAGTGCAGTGTGCCTAGTACACCATCAGGAACTGTGGGTAGATTAGGAGGGAAAAGAGGACTCTCCCTGCTTTTGGGGAGTTCATCATTTTGTTTGATGGATGAAACAGCAACAAGCCACTTAGAGAATGATATGAATAAAGCAGAATGGAATTAAGTGCTGGACTGACCTAACCTAATTAAGTGTCCCCAAATCACAGGACAGGCAACAAAGTCTACAGGACTAAAGACTCAAGTACTCTAAGATGACTTCATGGGGGAGAATATCCTTGAACTGAACCCTAAAATGGGGAGGATTTGGATCTATGACAAGAAAAGGGTAGTCCAGATAGGATGGCACCCACACACTAAGACACATAGCAATGTGCAGAGAATCATACAGCTACAGGTGTAGGTATACTTACGATTCTTTAAGATACCATGGCCATGGGCACACAAAGAAAGCTACACAGAGCCACAAACAGACTCTCAGAGAAAGACTCATATTCAGATATACAAAACTGGAATGGAACAACTAGCTATTTTGAAAACAAATGATTAATAATAACTAGCTAGGTCTATGAACCAATTATTAACAAGTTGACTGACTGCATTCAACTTTCTGTTTGAAATATAACTAGTTATTTGAATGGGTTCAATTAGTCATTTTAAAATACCCAGTTGCTCTACTGAATTCAGATTCACAGACTGTTTGAGCTGGAAAGGACCTTAGGGATCGTCTGTTGTTTATGAAACAATTGTCTGTTTGATGGAATTCACTTTCCTCACCCACAAACCAGTCAGGGAGGGCAGACATAGCCTCTGTTTCTATGGTTTAAAAGAACCATTACACTCCACATCTTTCCCACGGCCTCTGGAGGAGGGAGAAGGAGGTAGCAGCAGAATCAATTTTGTCCATTGGGAATCCATCCAGGGGGCTTCATTGCTTAATTATGCCTGTGATTCGAAATGAGGCCTCAGACTGATCAGTTAGCTTGGTCAAATGAGACAATGAAGTGAAATGCTTTATCATCTGTAAACAAACACTGGGAATTGTTTAATTACTTAACTTAGAGTCATATCATGTCAGTGTTGAAAGGAAGCTCAGAGCTCATTGAGTGTAAGAATCTTCTCTGCAGCCTCCTTGGACACCTCCAGTGACAGGGAGATCACTGTGTAATGAGGTAGCATATCCGTTTCTGGATAACTCAATTTATTAGAATGTTCTTCTTTATAGAAAGCAGATTTCTCACTCCCTATAATTCCTGCTAACTGGTCCTATTTCTCCTCTGAATGCAGGTAGGAAAAGCCCATGATAGCCTTTCAAAGACTAGAAACCAGTTATCACACTCCCCAAAATTCTTCTCATCACTAGTTTCAGTGTACACAGCTCCAATCATTGATTCTACTTTGATAAAGTTTTGAGTCTTCTGTCTTTCCCCATCCCCACTTCATCTTGGTTATCTCCTTCTGGACTCAATTATGGTCAGAAAATGTGCCCAGAACTAAAGACAATATTTTAAATATGACATGACTAAGGAATAGGATAGCAATACTGTGACTTCCTTTTTTTTTCTGGACTCTAGACTTTTATTTATCAACCAACCAATAAGCATTCAGTAAGTGTTTACAATGTGTCAGGCAAAAAGCTAAATGCAAAGGCAGAAATGAAACAGCCCCTGCTTTCAGACAATTTTCAATATATTGAGTGAGACGATAGATATATAAATAAGTATATGCAAAATACAATATGATTTTTTTTTGTGGAAAATGTACTGGCAACTGGGGAATCGAAAGACTTCCTGCAGAAAGTGGTACCTGACATAGTTTTGAAGGACACAGAAATTCTAATAGGTAGAGGTTAGGAGGAAGTATGTTCTAGACTTGTGAGAACCTGACCCAGGAGGCAGTGAGGAAATTATCATTTTTGTTCCTGTCCTGCCACCCCCATCCAACTGAGAAGTTTCTATGGATTCTGGTGTGGATAGCATTGCTTTGTTGACTGCAAAATGCCAACATATTGAGGAGTGGGTCTCTCTAAACCAATTGGCTTTTACAGTTCCCCTGGGAGGATTCCCCTGTCTCCGCTTAAAGGCCTTCCCAGACAGCTTGTACTAAACTGGAGTAAAGCAAGATCTGACAAAGAGCTTGATTATATGTTGAATAGATAGCAGTATTAATCAAAGTAAGATCTGAAGCAAATAAGCTACACTATGGATAGCTGAGCTTTGATGGCATATGCTCAGCTTTGCCCAAAGATATCTTTGGGGGAGAAAAAAATCACACACAAACACACTCCAATTCATGCTAACAGTAGAAGGGAGACAGATGGGCCACCAGGTTTGCTATAACCCAAAGCCACAAACCATTCAGTTTCTAGTTACTTACAATCATGTTCTCCAAGGCGTATTTGGCTAGCCAACAGTTCAGAAAAACTGGAATGAACAAATTCCGCAGGGGAGGCCAGAAAATCTAAGAAACAGTAGACAGTAGCATATGGGATGAAGCTCTCTGGAGATAATTCCCCAGAAAATGGATACCCAGATCAGTAATCTCTCCTTTATAGAATGGATGATCCAATGCTTATTTACCGTGATGATAAATGGTACTGTGTTGATCATTTCCAAGATGAAAGAAACTCGGAAGATCTGTTCCCAGATATTTCCCTGTGGATCCAAACAGTAAAATAACTTAGAGAAAATTCCAGAGAGAGAGTGAGAGAAAGATGAAGGGAGAAAAAATAGGGAGTGAAGCATGGGGAAGGAAAGGTGGGCATTGAGAGGGATGGTAAAAGGAGAGAAGATGGAGCAGTCTGGAGACAAGAGGGGGACATAAGAGGAAGGGAAGATGGGAATAAAAGAAGGAAAGGAGGTAGAGAGATGTGAGGAAAGATAAATGGAGAAGAAATGAAGATGTGTAGAGAAGGGCAATAGAGAGACAATAGAAGGGGATGAAAGGGAGAAAGACATGAGGATGGGTGCTGGAGAAAGAATGGGGGAAAGATAAGGGGGAGAGAGGCAGAAATGGTTGGAGAGGATAAAAGCTGGGGATGGGGTAAAAGAGAAAAAGAGGCACAGTGAGGGAAGAGAAGACAGAAAGGGGGAGGAAGAAAGGGAAGTGAGACACTGAAGGGGGAGAAATAAGGGGTGACAAAAACAGGAAGAATGGAAGGAAAAGGGAGACATTAAACAGTAGACATTACAAACTCTTCCTGTAAATTACAAACATAAACAGTAAACATTACAAGCTCCTCCTGTAGAAGAAATTTCCAAATACTTGGAGAAATTACTATTTAACACATATAATTGTATTGACATAGTCATTATAGAGATGGTAGAAAAATTAAACCAAACTAAATTCCATTTCTTACCCCTTCCCTCCTCCTAATGCCCAATAGATTATTAACCCCAAAGGACAAAGTGGATGATGTAGCTTTCTAGTCTTCTCTCATCATTAGTGATCATCTTGGCAGGGGCAAAAGAGGAAGGGGCACAGCACACACTAGCTGCATTCTCCTCCCCATTACATCTTTTATTTTGAGTTGGGTCTCTTAATTGGCAGCTATCAACCTTGGAGTTGATTCCACGTCTGAATAAGTAGATTGTCATCAGCCTTTCCTGAGGCTCCCTGGCTTCAACTTCTATGGGAGGGAAGGGGCATTTGTGCAGAGGCAGGAAGCAGCACAGGGATTGGCCTGAATCTCCAGGCTCACCTCAGGGACAGCTTAATGACAGGGAGGAAGGCCAGCATCTCCTGGTTCAGAGCCAGGAATCTAGAATGACAGAACAAAGATCACAGGATCTCCCCAAAGAGCATCAGTGCAGGGCATTTGTTTGGGAAACAGTCACTCAGATATTCCTATTCATAGTCCAGAGGTGGAGAACCTGTGGCCTCAGGCCCTGTGTGGCCCTCTAGGTCCTCAAGGACGGCCCTTTGATTGACCCCAAACTTCATAGAACAAATCCCTTTGATTAAAGACTTGCTCTGCAAAACTTGGACTCATTCAAAAAGCTGCACTCAAGGACCTAGAAGGCTACCTGTGGTCTTGAGGCTACAGGTTCCCCACCCTGGATTAGACTGTGACCTTGGTTCATGCCTTCTATAAAAAGGAAGGAAGAGAAAAAGGAATGGGAAGGAAGAGAATAGGGGAAAAGATAAAATAAAGGGGAAAGGGAGCAAAAAGGAGCAAAAGGAGGGAGAAGAGGGGAAGGCAAAAGGAAAGGAGGTAAGGAAAGAGAGGTGGGAGAAGGGAAGAAAAGAAAAGAATAGAATAGAAATATTACTTATCCTAAAGCATCCTATAGGCCTGTTCTTAGGCAGAGAATTTTGATTTTAAATATGGGGTTTGAAAAAACCTTTCAGAGAAGTAAAGGGAGTCTAGTTTAGGTTATTTTAGAACATCTGTTGGAAGCGTCAGGAAATGAACCTCTGTGTACATCACCTCCCACCAGGTGTAAACAAGAGCAATTCCTTAAGGAGAACTCAGAGTTTTCAGAAATCTGACTCAGGAAGCTGATGTTTGTAGGCTGGGCGCAGCCTGGGGAGTCAGGACACTAGAACTCAGCAAATCATCCTCAGTATGAATGCCATCTTCCCTCCCAATGAAACAGAAAGAGTCAAGATGGTAACATGGAATGCAAAGAAAATGGAAGTCTAAGAACACAAAATGTTAAAAAGTAAAAACAAAAATAAGGGAGAGACAGCAAAGTACATAGCACACTGTCTACACTTTCTGTCAATGAAAGCAGAGTTCTTCTGTGTAGCTATGTGACCATGGAGAAGTCAATTTAACTATTTCAACCTCAGTTTTCTAATCTGTAAACTGAGGGAGTTATATTTGATGGCCTCAAGGATCCTTCTAGCTCTAAAAGTTAGGTACTATAATGTACTACCTAAGCATTAGCTATTACTGTGAAATACAGAGTTCCCAGGTGATCAGTAAGTTCTATGTTCTTTGTCAAAGAACATTTCTTCTCCAATTTCTGGACTACATTCCTATTTTCCTTCTGGGAAATGAAAAAAGAAATAGAATCCAGGGAGAGAAGGAAGGACATAAACAAGTAATATTAGACTACTCCTCCCTCCTCTAGACTTCCAAGGAGATCAGGAGAGAGCTTACCTTGTAGCTGAGATAGATGAGGAGCATTGTCTCAAGAAAACCTATTAATGCTATAATGACCTAGAAAAGATCAAAGAGTAAACATTGAATCTCTTGGATAACATGAAGAAAAACTATAGGGGAACCAAGGGATTTTTCCAAGGTTGCTAAACTAGCCAAAACTTGGAAGAAGAGGGACAGGGCTCAGGGAGAGAAAAAAACATAAGCCAGAATATCTGGGAGTAGTTCTTGACTCAGAAATCCTCCGAAGAGGAGGCAGTGAGACAATAGAAATGATCCCAAGCCTAGTTCTAAAGTCAGGGAAGTTTCTGTTTGTTGGTCTGCCTTTTACCCTTTTGAGTCCTTCCTGAGAGGCTCTTGGATGACCTTGCCTCTGGGATTGGTCTCTGTCTTATCCTCAGGGTCTTTCGGCTATTACCTGGTTAGGGATTAAGGTGGCATTCTTTTCTGGGATATTTATGCTTTAATTCCATTCCATTCCATAAACATTTATTAACCACTGGGCTCTCTCTCTCTCTCTCTCTCTCTCTCTCTCTCTCTCTCTCTCTCTGTGTGTGTGTGTAGAGGGTGGATATTCACAAAGAAAAAACAAAACAATCCCTGCCCTCTGGAAACTTAAAATCTATTGGTGGGAAACAAGTACATATATAACCATAAATATAAAATATATTCAAAGTATGGGGGAAGGAACGAGGGCCTACAGGTTTAATAAGAAGGTCAAGTTGTTAATTATTGAGGTGTTCCAGAGGATACAACGGAAATCTCGGAAGAGTGGAATAAGAATATCAAAGTGATGGGACTGATGAGACAGTTATGACGGAGCCCCAAGGAGTAATAGACTGGGAAAAGAGCTTCTGCCTAGGCACCCTACAACTAAGATCCTTAGAAAATGTGAGTGCCGTGTTCTTTGTAGTAGCAGAGCTAATGTTGGTTTGATTACTAGCTCCTGGGAAAGAAATGGAAGGTGGAGGGAAGGGATACAGAAGAAAGTGGCATGTGAGAGAGCAGATGCTCAGTGCCTGGTCTTCCCTAATAGAAAAGTAGGCATTGCTGGAGACCTAGGGCCAGGTTAGTTTTAGAAAGTTTAATAGGAGACACTATGAGATTGACAAGTCTTCATATGCCCAAAGAAATA
Organism: Potorous gilbertii; assembly: GCA_028658325.1. Classification (NCBI taxonomy): domain Eukaryota; kingdom Metazoa; phylum Chordata; class Mammalia; order Diprotodontia; family Potoroidae; genus Potorous; species Potorous gilbertii. The sequence continues at coordinate 295,890,715 of CM053769.1, read as the reverse complement.
AAACTATAATGGTAAAATTTTAGGCACCATGTCACATCATCAGGAGATATTTGGAGTTTGGGATGGGCTTTCTCCTACCTCCTAAATTGATTATTACTATAATATCAAACACTTTTTAAGTGTCTGTACAGAAATAGGGTGCCATCAAAAGCAACACTAGTTTTATGGGTATACTTCAGAGTTTACTTCAGGTTCAGAGAAATTATCTAGAATGACCTTCTGAAATCTTAGGCAAAGAACCTTTTGTAGATGACTTCTGAATTACCTGTCAAATTGTAGTCACTCACCTGAAGTGCCCAGAGAGTAATTTTTCTCTCTACCCACAAGATTGGGGCCCTGGAGAGATAAAGAATTCAAAAGCAAGTGTAAGACAGGTAAAAACCCAGATATGATTATATTCTTTTTATCTCACCTTTCTTGCAATCATCAGCACCAATTGCTGATCATCTGCCACAGATAGATAGCTAAGTCCAAGAGCCTTGGAAGTATTGGTACCCCAGGACCGCTGGTTCTGCTTTTAGCCCAGCCCTGGCAGTCACCCCCCTGGGAAGTAACCCTCATGGAGATATGACCTGGCACCTTTTTCTGAAGGCACTAAGCCCCAGCTCCCTAAGAATAGTTCTTGCCAGCAAAGTCTGTAGCATTGCCAAATGGTACAACATCAGAAACTGAGATCATGGTTGGAAAATAACATTAGAGATAAATTTATTACCATCACTTTGTCACTGCACTAAAGACCATAAGACCTTTCCATCTGACTAGTAGCTGAAACCTATATTGTTTCCCCCATTAGAATGAGGGCTCCTTGAGAACAGGAACTGTCTTACATTTTTATTTGGATCCCCAGTGCTTTGCACATGGTAAGCACTACAATAAATGCTTTTCATCATTCATTCGTTTTCAATTCAACAAACATTTATTAAGCATCTATTATGTGCAAGTTTCCAGAATCATTATCTCTGTGGTCTGCCACACACTACTACAAACATCATCAATTAAAATTTCATAGCTTCACAGTATATTTTCACTCCTTACCCCTTTGCCCTATCCAGGAAGGAAGAGTTTCCCAGGAAGATCAACATTAAAGACATTGGGTCAATGGAAGGAAAGAGGAAGATTTTGCTCCATACGCTGGAAACTTCCTAACGATCCAAAATTTTCTAACTGACCAAAAATTGAGATGAGCTCTCTCAGGCTATGTTGTGTTCATTGCTCGTGTTGAGGGAATTCCAGGGACATTTTTTGTCTCTGCATCCTTAGAACCTTGCACATAGTAGGCACTTCATAAATGTTTGTTGGATTGATGCCAGTTTCTGCTTGGGTATAGTGGATTGGATTTGATCACCTCTGAGCCTTAGGACTCTCCAACCTTGCAGGGAAGTGAAGTTTTTCTGGGTTGGGAGCCTTGCACCACACCAGGCAATAACGGTGAAGGGCAGTTTGATGTTTCCTGGAGGTCAAGCTGACAAGGAAGAAAAGTCTAATGACTGAGGTCGATGAGGCCTGAGCTAAGAAAGGTCTGATAGGTTTGACAGCAGAGCCATGGATGGCAGAGTAGAAATTAAAGCAAGCCCAATTTCAAAGCAAAACAAACTCCTCACAAGGCCTGTAGCCAGCAGAATAGAGAAGGTATTTAGATCTGGCAGAATAGCCTTGACCATTTTAAATCTCTAACCTCTTGGCAGATAATTGCCTCCCTCATTTATCCAATGAAGTGGGCTGTCAGAAAGAGACAGCTATCAGGAGTACTCTGTTCAAGGATAGAGAGGCTGCATTGTGCCAGAGAACAAGAGGTTTCTCCAGGGAAAATGGAAAAGTTGAGTCACTAAACTGCAGTCTCTGAGACCATTGATTCTGGGCCTTATGGAAGTTGTGATATACTTTCATTTAATTTCTGGGCACATTTTCTCATTATTCTTTAGGTATGACGTTAGAGAATTTAAGATACATATGTAGGGGGCATGTTGGTTGAAATATGGCCCTTGAGTATCTGGGTGATGGTTCAGAGATAGGATCTTAGTATTACAGATGTAAAAGCTGAGAAGGACCCCAGAGTCTAGCTAATGCACCCCCTTCATTTTACATGTAATAGTAGTTATTAACAGCTAGTAAGTGTTTGAGAACAGATTTGCTCAGGTCTTCCTGACTTTAGGCCCAGTACTCTATAAACTGAGCCCCCAAGCTACCCATTTTGGAATACATTCTTCTCCAAAAAGTTTCCTCTTACAACAAAGACTAAAAAAGAGGGAGAAGAAGAAAAACAAAAAGAAGGAGGAGGAGGAGGAGGAAATTGGAGGGGAAAGGAAAGAGGAGAGAGCAAAATAGTTCAGCAAAACCAGTTCATTCATTGATCAAGTCTGATAACATGTGCCATCTTCCACATCTGGGTGACATTTTACCTAGTAGCATTGTATAAAGTGGCAAGAGCTTTAGACTCATAGTATATGGATTCAAAAACCACTTTTATCAATTACTCTCAGTGTGATCTTAAACACATTTCTTAAATTCTATGAATTTCTATTTCTTCATTTATAAAATGAGGGGGTTGCCCTTGATAACATCCAAGGTCCTTTCAGAGCTAAATCAATTATCCAGTGGTCATGGTGGTGGGGCTATTTCTTTTATGGCTTCAAAGACAGCATGCCCTAGGTAAGTTGGCTGGGCAGAAATGACAGAAGGGGCAGGTATGTGCTACCAAGGGTAAGCTGAGGAATGGACAAGACTGAGGGAGAGAGAGAAGTAATATAGCTGTGGAGGTATAAAGTTCCTGTTGGCCATGCCTCTGTGAAGTGAAATTGGGGGGCTTGGCTGTCTGACATAGCCTTGATGTTGGAAGGCTCCGGTTTGAAATGCTTTGTTTGAGCTGGTGGAATACTCTCTCTCTCTCTCTTTCTCCTCAGCTCTGCAACTAATTGTGACAGTATGTCAATTTTTTTAAAACCAGCATTTAAAAATTACAGACTAGAAAATATGAACATTTCCATGTACAAATAATGTTAGAAAATAGGGCTTTATATGAAACCCTGAATCAGTTAATACAACTTATTTCATAAACTGTACACAGGTTTTATATTAAATTTAACATGGTAGTACCAGCATTGCCTTGCTTCTCTGTGTCTCCTCCTAAACTCCCTTCTAATCTGTTCTGTGCACTTTAAGAATGTTTTGATGATGCTCTTTTATTTCTTTTCCCCATTATGGCTCCCTCCCACTTTGCCCCCAATTCTCTTCCCCTGACCCCTGGCAGCAAGGTCTTCCTTTGTAACCAGAAGGTATAATCAAGTAGAACACATTAGTATTTTATCGATCCAGTCTAAAAATGTATGTTTGATGCATCACCTCTAATTCACTCTCTTTTCTAAGAGGTGGGAGGCATGTTTTATCCTCTAGAGCTGTGATTGGTCATTCCATTGATCAGTGTGCACCTAGTTCTTCACTAAGTACTGCTTAGCTAACAAAATTTGGGCCCTGAAAGCACTGAAGCCAAAGCATCAGCATCCCAGGAATAGCAATCCTGACAGAATGACCACCTAGAGATTCCAAGAATATCTCCAGAGACATACCCCTTCATATATATATGTATGTATATATACATATATATATATATATATATTCATTTACTCACATATTCTGCCCATTTGTTTCTGAGATGAAATTTTCTCATGAAACTCATCCTGAATGCAGTGATCTAATTAGTAGCATTCCTGAATTTCTGAAGTTTTGGTAAGAATAAGCATGGGAATGGGAACTCTTTCCAAGTGAAGCCATATGTTTTTTAAACTGGAAATTAACCGTAAAATTTATACTTCATCTAATCTCACCAAGCCTTCAGAGGGTCTGATGTAAGATGGGGCTGTTGGTTCAGCTATGTGCTCTTTCAGAGAGGAAATCACTCTCTGGGTTACGATGTTTCCAAGGACCCAAGGAATAAAATCCCTGCATTAATTTTCATTCCTATGTTTTGGTGGTAAAAGATCTTGATGGAAGAAAAGGAGAAATACATTAATAATAAGGCAGCATAAGTTAAATTAATTATTCTATTAAAGTTTGACTTTGATATATTGTTGTGTGTCAGAGGTAACATTGGATTCCCAAAAGCTACTACAGAAGGGTGCAGGCTCTTGCAGGTTCTAAGGTCCTATCCAGCTCGAAGGTTTTGAGTATGGGGCTGCCAATAAATTGTACAGCAGTTTGTCTGAAGGTCAGCCTAATTAAGGTTGGGAGGGGCTCTTCAACCAATCAGTCAACAAGCATTTATTGAACACCAGGCCCAACACAAAACAAGAGATGAACTAGTCCTTGTTCTAAAAGAGTTTATATCTATCACTTTTTTTTTTGGCCATAGCAATACTGGAATAACACCAACTAAGGCACAGAGAGATGTGATCTGCAACAGTGAGAGAACCTATGCTGAAAAGAAATCACAAATCCATGAATATGAGTTAATTGCTTGTTTGATCAATTTATTATTCATTTATTGTGAATTTTAAAATGTATCTCTTTTATCTCTTCCCACTGGAAAACCAAACCAAATCTTTGAAACAAATATGCATAATCAAGCAAAGTAAACTGCACATTAATTTATTCATTTATTTAGAAGAATTTCACTTCTCTCATCCAGAGAGTTGGTGATAATTAAGGAATCTTAGGTTCAAATTTGGGCAACCTTTTCTAACACACAAGGTCATTGTTTTTCTTTTCTTTGGGATGGGGGTGGGGTTGGAGGTGTTCTTTCAAGTCTACTCATCCACTTACCAATCGATCTCCGATGAGGACTGGTTGAATACAGTATAGTTCTGCTTGGGGCAGCCCCAGCTGTGGAAAGCCATGGAAGACGAGAGACAGCTCATTACAATGAAGGAAACAAGAACAAAATCATTTGTTAAGAGTATTTAGGAAGTAAAAAAAATTCTGTGCTGACAGATGCAAAGAAATATGGAAAAAACTTAGAAGAAGTGAGGAAACTTATGCAGAGTCCAAAACATTTAAGAAGGTGACATAGGCATCACAATGGATAGAATTTTGGACTTGGAGGCAGGAAAACTTGAATTCCAATCTTGTTTCAGATGCTGACTTCTGTGACCTGAGTGAGTCATTTAACCTCCCCCACCCTCAGTTTTCTTGTCTGTAAAATAAGAATAATCATACCCCCAATCTCATAGGGTTGTTCCGGGTATCAAAGCAGATAATATATGTAAAGTGCTTTGCAAATGAAAGAGCTCTATATAAATGCTGACTCTATATTATAATTATTCCACAAAAATAAAAAAGCCCTGGCAAAATATATCAACTCAGAAGAAAAAGCCATCATAAAGAGATGCAAAAAAGATTATTTTGTTAAAATTTACAACATATTTGTAACAAATTAAATTATTTAGAGTCTGTGGTTTCACATGTGGTTTCATATTTCTTTTTTATTAATATTTTGTTGATAGTAATTAAATTTATAATAAAATTATTATAAACATAAAACATTTGCAATTGATCTTTCATGATCATACATTAATAGAATTAGATTAAAAGTATTTTTAAAAATCTGGAAGGGAACTCAATATTTTATTGATAAAGAAACTTGAAGCTTAGAGAGAGGAAGAGCTTTGGCCTGAGTCACACAGTGGGTCAGTAGCTGAGATGGACTCAAATTCAGTTAGCCTAACTCCTATTCGATCACATTAATACTCCCCTTGTAGAAGCATGAAAAGATGTTATAGATACTTGCTCAGGAGTCAGAGGATCTGGGTTCAAATCCCCCCTCTTCTGCCTATTACCTTTGTGACCTTGGACAAGTCATTTAGCTTCTTTGAGCCTCAGTTTCCTCATCTGTAAGATGAAGAGGCTTCACAATATGGCCTCTGAGATCCCCTTCAGATCTAGAGCTATGATAATACATCCTATTACCCATTTTTTTCTAGGCTGCTCCCTTCTTTTCTCCAACCTCTCCTACTTTCCCCTCCAAGAAGATTTCTGGCCCAAAGACCCCTGGGCTTCCAGGCAGATGAAAGAAGGCACCCATGACCTAGACGGGGATCTGTCAAGCCATATTTATTAAGCACCTACTAGGTCACCAGGCTTTGTACTACGACTGTGAGGAGACAGCCATAAACAAAACAATAGCCAGCCTCAAGCTGCTCACATTTTATCCAGGGAAACAAAATAATTGATTAGATGTGACATAATTAGATACAAACTAGAACAAAGTGAGCACAAGATAATTTTCAGCGTCAGGCAGCTGAGACGGGAGAGGCTGCGCTTCAGAGCTAGGAAGGGAGGCCATAGGAAAGCCATTAGCACTTTTGTGGCTGTGATGTATGGCCCTTCCAGGGCAGGCAGAGAGAAACACTTCCCAGAAGCAATTCCTTCCCTCCCCCACCCAGGAAATATTTGGACATAGGCAACTCAATCAAAGTGCTGCTCTAAAATGTAGGGTAAGGGATTGGACACGTGATTTAACTAGTATAGGGAACTCTCCAGTTGAGGAAACTGCTTCCAGTCGTAGAGAGTGGTTTACCCAGGGTCACACAGGCAATATGTGTGAGAGGTGGGGCTCAAACCTGGCTCCCAGATCAACTTTCTATCTGTTATACAAGTTCTGCAGGCCTTGAGGCATGCAGGTTCCCCACCCATTATACCGTCTTGTCTCTCCTAAAATGAAATAACAATAAAAATTAAATTCCAGAGCGGTTCGAACTTTCCAGAGCTCTGGCAGCACATAATATTTGGTCCTTGCACAATCCTTTGAGGGTAGGTCAAGTAGATTTCATTATGCCCATTTTTACCAGTAAGAAGATTGCATCCAAAGAGGTTGAGTGACTTGCCCAAGGTCAAATTAATTGATGAACTGGGACTAGAATGTGCACTTCTGTGCAGCTTTGGGAGATGGCACAATGTTCCTCCCACTCCCATCCCCAAATCTGATCCTTGGGGAATCACCATCAGCAGCTAGAGCTGAAAAATACAGCATTGGAGAGCATCCGCAGGAAGGAAATGCGTTTCACTCTGAAGTATGGCTCCTGAGACGTCAGAGTCTGAAGCCTGGCTGTTGGAAAGAGGGCTAAGGCATTGGACTTCAACAGCGGAAGAGAGGGAAAGAATGGGGGGAAAGAACCCTCTAGAAAAGTTATAGGGTCCTACGAGGTTACCAGCCCAACCACCAACCACTCAGACTCTTCAGATACTCTGATCATATATATGCA
>CM053769.1:295789360-295883022 GCA_028658325.1 Potorous gilbertii | reverse complement strand
TGTATCTATCTGCTTATCTATCCATATATACATACATGTACACATATACATATATGTAGAAACATTTTTATATCAGTTTCAATCCCAATTCATCAATTGTATTTATATATGCATATATAAATATATGTATATATACATATATATATACATGTGGATACATACATATATGTGTGTATATATTAGTTCCAATCCCAATTAATAAATTAAATTTATATGTACATATACAGCTGTCTATTGATCTACCTATCTGCCTATTTTATAAAATAGTGTATCTTCATAGTAAAACATTATTAGAGAGATATTTATGGTGTCATGCAAAAAGTACTGAACATGGAGTGAGGAAAAGCTGGGTTTGAATTCCCCCTCAGATACACTTATCTGTGTGATCCTGAGCAATTAATTAATTTCATTTCTTTGGACCTCTATTTCCTCAACAAGCGAGTTCGACCTGAAGACTTCTAAGGTTCATTCTATCTCTAAATCTATGATCACAAACTAGCAGATTCCCCGAGGGTATCCATAATACAGCCTTGTGACAAATGAATAGATCCCCACTACAAACCAGGGAATTTCTAGAATGGATCCTCATTATGAAAATGGGAATCTTTTGCAGACCAAGATGGTCACCTTGACAACTCACCATCCAATCCCCTGGACTGGGTCATCAAGAAGGACTCGGACAATGTACAGGAGACAGGTGAGCAGCTTTAGAGAAAAGTTGAACAACCTGATTCTCAGGCCTGCAAGAAGAAAGAAGCATATTAGGAAAAAATGGAAGCAGTAACAGCAGACATCCATGTGTGTGTCCAGCCCAAGGCCCCAGGTTCCAGCACCAGTTCTGCTTCTCCAAGGCTGACAACGACTTCAGTGGGAGCAAATTGACTTTCTACATTTTAAAGATCAGAGCAGCGTGAGGCCTCACCACTAATCCTTCCCCTCCTTTTAGGGCAGTTCAATAACACAATGGGGAGAGTGCTGGATGTAGAGTCAGGGAGACCTGAGTTCAAATTCTTCTTCAGACCCTTCCTAACTGGGGGACCCAGGGCAAGTCACTTGGAGTCTGAGGGCTTGTAGTTCCCTCATTTACAAAGTGAAGGGATTGAACTTGATGACTTCTGAGGTCCCTTTCAGCTTGAAATCTTACAAAAATCTCAGGCTGACTGAAATGTACGGGTGCTTGGAAGGGCTTCAGTTTGCGCCCTGTAGAAGGGCCATAATGATAACACTTGACTTCTAGGGTTGTTAATGAGGATCAAATGAGACACTACACAAATAAAAGCGAATTGCATGTGAAACTGTGATCTCCTTTTAGATACAGCTTGTTTTCTTTAAAGTGTATATTAAATTTAGCCTTGTAACCTAAGTTCCCCTCCGCCCCCCACCCCATTCTACCCTGCTTGTCTATGTCCCCTCCCGAACTTCCTTCTGCTCAAAGAGGAACTTTCAAGAAATGCTATTGAAAGGAAGAAGGCCCTAACAAATAAAGCTGCTACAAAATGATCCAGGCTGCCTCCTAAGGGAGTGAGCTCCCCCTTCTAGGCGTATTCAAGCAGAGGCTGGGTAATTCTGCGAGGGATGCCACAGAACAGATGGGAGGTTGGGTGAAAGGCCTTTGCGGTCTGTCCTGGTTCTAGAATTGTATGATTAATTAGAGAAAGGCTGGGCAGTTCCCGAAGTACTATGTCAAGCCTCTCACCAGTGTCTCTGAAGGCTCAGGAGCAGCTTTGGCTTCTAACTTGGAACAAACATTTCCATACAAACTCTAAGACTCAGTCTGCTCACTGGGAAAGTCACTGGCTCTGCCCTAAATGAGAACTAGAAGAGTACCTTTTTCCTGATGCCTATCCTTCCCCTCTCTCTCCCCCTGCAACACACATATTGGACAGAAATCTTTCCTTCCTCCCTCTGAGAAGCACAGAAACAGCTTCCTCCTGGAACAGCTGCAGTAGGAAGTAGGGGGTGACACCAGGTACTTAGATGCTAAGCTTTAGTGAATTGTAGGATACAGTATAGAGTGTACTGCATTTGGATTCAAGAAGCCCTGGGTTAATAGCTGTGTGGCCCTGGGCAAGTTACATAGCCTCTCTGGGCTTATTTTACCCATACTTGTAAAATTCAGGTATTGGATTCAATATCCTCTGAGGTCCTTCCAGTTCTAAATCTATGGTCCTATGAATCTTAGGCAGACAGACCATCATAGTAGGTCACCAGAGGGAGCTGGGAATGTTTGCCCATGTCCCTGGCTTTAAGTTTGGGTAGATTGTCCTGATGCGTCCTGGGGATCAGGCAGCATAGCCAGGCCCTTCCCGGAACAAAAAGACCCTTTTTGGCAACCAGAGTACATCTCTAGTCTACTCCAAAATGACCTTTGGCATCTTACTCAGGGGACCACAGCAGAGGCTGTGTATGATCTTGACCCTATATGGACACTTCTTATGAGTTTAGGTATCTAAGGAGCAGTTTATTAAAAATACAGCAACACAGTTATATAATCATAGAGCTGAAAGGGAACTTAGAATATAGCATATATGATGTCAGAACTAAAAGTTCATTCAGATTCATCCCTTCATTTTTTCAGAGAGGGGTATTGGTGACTCTTAGAAAGTTAGTATTGGAAGATATTTTAGAAACTTGATCAAGATGACCAAGTCAGGCACAAAACCAGGATACAAACTCAGCAATTTCTTTTCTCTTAAGAATCAAGGCAACCTGGTTCAGTGGTGTCCTGGATTCAAGTCCTAGTTCTGCCACTGACTTACTACTTGTATCTGTCACTCTATAAAGAGGTTGTATCTGCAACATCCCTGACAGAGTTGTCTGTCTTCTGCTTGAACACTTTTAGTGACAGGGAGCTCATTCCCTCAGGAAAAAGCTAAATTCATTTTGTAAAGGTTCAGTTAGGACATTTTTCCTTATATGAACATTTCAGAGCAAAAGTTGGAGCCAGATCCCATTTCCTCAACATTTCTCTTATTTTTTGACATAGAAAAGAAACCACTAATAGTGGTGGGGCCTCCGTCAGATAATTTGAGGTATTAGGACTCACTCTACTCAGGCATTATGTTTCACTGAGCAGAAGCAGTGACATCTGTAGAGTAGAAAAGACAAGTGCCTAGAACAGTGCCAAGCATATAACAGACATTTAATAAATGTTTGCTGATTGATTGATGGGCAAGATACTTTCCTTCTCTATACCTCAACCTGCAGAATCACAGATAGTACCTGTATGATCTTTGACAAGATAATTCATTTCTGTGGGCCTCAGTTTCCTCACTGTAAAAATAAGGGTTTTGGACTAGAAGACTTCTGTAAAGTCTTTTCCAATTCTAAATCTATGATCATATGATCTCAGGGTTAGAAGGGACCTCAGAATCACCCAATCCAACCCCTACCTGAGCAAGAATTAGCATCTATATAGAATGTTAAGATATGCACAGTGCTTTAAAAATATTATCTCATTTTGGGAGTGAGGACTTCCACTTTACAGTTAAGTAAAATGAGGCAAACACTGGTTAAGTGACTTGCCCAAAGTCACATAGCTAGTAAATTTTGAGATTTTCCAGACTTTGAGTTCAATGCTCTACCTATCGAACTACCTTGCTTGCTCCCTTTATAACATAGATACTTGGTGGTCATTTAACTTTTGCTTACAAATGTCCACAGAAAGGGGATCCAATATGTCCCCAGGCAGTGTCCTCTACTTTCTGATAGCTCTGTTATAAAACTTTTCTTCATGCCAAATCCAGAGTTTCTGCTCAGCAACTTCCCTGCATTTCTCTATTTTTCCTCTGAGGTCAGTTTAAACATGTCTGATCCTCCTTCCCCATTAGAATGGGAACCCTTAGAATATTTAAAGACAGTTACCATTCCCTGTGAAGTGTTCTCTTTCAGGCAAAATATCCCAACTTGTATTAGAAGGTCCTTCACTACCTTCACTTTCCTTCTCTATATACTGTTCAATTTATCAGTCTGCTTCCTTAAAATGTGGGATCCAGAGCTTAACACAACACTCCAGAGGTAGTCCACCCGAGAAGAAAGTACAAGATTATCACTGTCCTAGCCTGGGACACTGCCTCATTTCCTAACCTGTAAAATGAGAGTGTTATATGAGAGGATCTCCACAGTCTCCTCAAGCACTAAATGCTACAATCCTTGTGCAAATATCTATGATCCTACTCTTAACTGCTTAAAAAGCATTATTTCAGCGGTGCAATGGTGAAGCATTCTACCCACCTTTGGACAGAGCTGATGGATTCAGGATATGTGAGACATATATCTTTTTGGACATGGTCAGTGAGGGAATTTGTTTTGCTTGATTATCCATATTTCTTACAAGGATTGGTTCTTTCTCCCTCCCTCCTTCCTTCCCTCCCTTCCTTCCTTTTTTCTTGAAATCTAAGTATTTTGACCCGGCTAACAGTAACCAGCAGAGGGCGGGGCTGTTTCATTTATTGTTTAGAAAAGGTCTTTTGAATTGGTTGTTTGGATATTGAGAGACCTCATCACTAATAACAAAGATAAGCCATGTTTACAAAGTGTCTATATTGTACTTTGTAAATATTCCATAATCCTTACTGAGAGGCAGAAATTGTCGATGTAATAGTTAATTAAGGCTATGGAACACTCATTAAAAGACATAGCTTATGCGTCTTAATTAAATTAGTTCTATGGATCACACAGTAATAAGGCTCTTTAGAGTTGGAACAGACATTAAGGGCCGATCAGTCACGTTCACAATGTAGTTCCGGATCCCAGAAGTGCTGTGTGTTATGTCAGGGGCAGGATGCCTTTCTGTGGGATCGTTTGTGCATTGTAAGGTATAGAACCACAAATCCCTCAATGAGCCTTTGGAAAACCTTCATTTAATCAACTTTTGTCTGTCATTGTCATTCTGCAAATAGGTGAATTGGGCTGTAGTTCTGACTTTTTTATTGCTTTGCTGTGTGACTGTAATAGCAAGGACCCCAGCATACACAGGATAGCCTACCGTACAGGTTCTTAGATCTGCTTTTCTAAAAGGAACTTTTGAGGAGTCAACAATCTATTTCAATCAAGCACATATATCATTCACTTAGTTCAGGGGAAAAAGTCAGCATCCTGAACTTCAGAGAAAATACAAAGAAAGAAATAAAGACCAACAGACAGGGCTTCCAACTGTCTGACCATAAGCAATACATACATGACAGATCAACAGATAGATCCAACTGTCTGACTATTAAATCCAACTGTCTAACATAGTTACCAGAGACAGAAGCACCAACATTTGGGTTTTCAAAGGGTGGGGCTCATTAGTGGCTACCCAGAGTTTCATCTGTTTAAACAAACACTTCCACTGAGTAAACCTTGTGAACCAGTGCCTCATTAGAAATTAACAAAAGATGTGGGCCTTCTTACAAAACAAATCTCCCCTAATCAAGCTTCCTTTAATGGACAGGCCCAGTAATGGGTGGGGAAGATCTTAACATAATTAACATTACAGTGATCTTAGGCAAGTCACTTATACCCTCTGGACTTTACTTTTGTTACATGTAAAATGATGGGAATGGCATAGATAAGCTGTAATGACCATTTCTTGCATATTTCATTGTTTGATGTTCAAGATATTTATCCATTAAAAGCATAACATAGCTGCATGTCTCCTTGCCCAGCTAATTTTGATTTTCCTTAAAATGCTAAAAACCTCATTAATTTAGGGGAAAGTCTACCTAATCTGACAGCTTTCTTGCTTGTACTTTAAGGGGAACAACCACTCAAAAAGTCCTGGAGTGGAATGATATGAAGAAAATCAGTGCAAATAGTTTTCAACCATGGTGGCTGCTGCCCAGCACTGCCAAGATGGGGACTTAGAGCTGCGTTCCATGGCTACACTTAGCCACTTACATTAAATCAATTTGAATTGAGTCAGGGCTTAGTGCATGTGTGAGGGTTAGAGCACAGTTGGTGGCTGGGCATGAGGACTCAGGCTGTGACCAGACCAGTTTAAAGAACTGTTGCCTTCATGTTAAAAGGTGCTATAACTCAATTCAGTTCAACAAGTATATCAGGTTCCTACTTTATTTCTCTGATGGCATGGTTGGACAACAAAGGATGAACACACACACGGAGGTTAAATACTCTGGTAGTTGCTGAGGTTACAAAGGAAAATGAAATCTCAGCCTTTGAGGAGCTACAAATTCTTGTGGGGGTGGGGTGGGAGGTGGGGGTAGGGATACAACATGTACACAAGGAAATAAATACAAAGTAAAATCAAGAACTTCTAGGAGAGAAGGCTAATAATAGGGAGGTTCAGGAAAAGCCTTGCGTAGGAAGAGACACCTAGCTGTGCTTGATGGAAGCTAAGAATTCTTTGAGGTTGAAGTGAAGGAGGGAGGGCATTCCAGACATGAGGAACCGCTTGTACAGACAGATAAAGGTGGGAGATAGTGGGAAATAGCTAGGAGGCCCGGCTAATTGTAATGGACATAGATGTAATGTACATAGAGGGATTAGTATGAAATAAGACTTAAAAAATAGCTACGAGTTGACTGGTTGGAGGGCTTTAGAGCTAATGATTTTGTATTTTATCTCCTAGAGAGACAATAGATAGCCATACTGTATGTGTGCGTGTGTGTGTGTGTATGTGTGTGCGTGTGTGTATGTGTGTGTGTATGTGTGTATGTGTGTGTGTGTGTGTGTGTGTGTGTGTGTGAAGCAGAGAAAGAGACAGAGACAGAGAGAGAAAGACAGAGAATTAGCTTTATATTTTAGGAATATCAATTTGACAGTCACATGGAGGACAGACTGATTGGAGAAGGAAGAGTCACAGGCAGGAAGACCAATTATGAAAGTATTAGAATGGTTAAGACCTGCATTTGGAATGAAAGGGATATATGTCAGAAATATTGTAGAAGTAGAATTAACAAGATTTGAAACCCTAGGTGGATATAGTGGATACAGAAAGAAAGATAAAGGGCAAATTCAAGATTGAGAACCTGGGTTTCTGGAAGGATGATGATGTGCTCAACTGAAATATGGAAGTTAATAAGAGGAATGAGTTTTTTGAGAGAATAGAATGTGACTGAGATTCCTGTTCAGTGACAACCAGGTGGAGACACCCAACAGACAGTAATATGATAATGTGGGGTTTCAATTCAGAAGAAAAATTAGAGCTCTTTCTATATATAGATTTGTGAATCTATATAGTTTATATACAAAGGCAATAATTGAGTCCATAGGAGTTGATATCACCAAAGGAGGATGCTTATGTTTAGCATCAAGAGGCTTATAGTGATCTACAAAAAAGACTGAAAAGGAAAGGTCAGATAGGTAGGAGAACCAAGAGGAAGCTGGAAAGACAAGGAAGGATAAAATATCCAGAAGAAGAGATGATTAACAGTGTCAAAAGCTGCCGAGAAGTGAAGGAGAATACAAGTAAGAAAAGACCATTGACTTTACCATTTAGAGACGAGTTTCAGTCAAATAGGAGGGTCAGAAACCAGACTGCAAGGGATTAGAAAATGAGTGGGAGACAAGGAAATGGAGGCACTTGAGTTTAGACAACTTTTTCTAGAAGTTAATCTGTGAAGGGGAGAAAAAATATAGTATGATAACTTATAATAATAGCTAGCATCTATATAATACTTTCAGTTTTGCAAAGCACTTTATATATGTTAACTCATTTGATCCTCACAACAACCCTGTAAGGTAAGGGATATTATTATACCCATTTTATAGATGGGGAAATTTAGGCACAGAGGAGTCAAGTTATCTGAATAGGGTTACACAACTAGTAAGTGTCTGAGGCAGGATTTCAACTTATATTTTCCTGATTCCAGATCCAATAACCCATCTACCTACTCCTCTCTAGCTTGAGGGAATGACAGTGTCATTGGTTTTAAGAACTAAGTTATTAGAAACTATTTGGTCTTTCAAGTCTGATCTGGGCTTTAAAAAAAAGAAAAGAAAAGACCCAGGACAGGTGATTTAATATACACATGGATGGATTCAGAACCAGAATTTGAATAACTGGCTTCAGTTTCTTCTCCTATAAAATGGAGGGGCATATTGGTCTTGAAGACTATTTATCCTATGCCCCTCTCATCCTCACAGATCTCATATAGATTTAGAACTGGAAGGGGCGTTAGAGGTCATCTAGTCCAGCCATCTTGTATTACAGATGAGAAAACTGCCATCACCTTTGGAGTCTGTTTGGAATCCTCAGTAGACCTGGGATTCTGAGTTCAGGTCTTCTCACTCCAGAAACAGTGCTTTTTCAACTACAAACTGCTAATCATATTCCATATTTTCCAGTCCTTTCATCATCTCATTGTTCTTTTTCTGTCTGAGGTACCACCATTCTTCTAGCCACCTATCTTTAAAACCTAGGAGTTTTCTGTTTCCAATCAGTTGCCAAGATTTGTCAAGTAAACCTCCCCACATATCTTACATCTATGCCTTTCTCTCCATTCACATGCCCACCATTTTGTTCAGACTTTCAGCATCTCCAGCCTAGATTATTGTAACAGTCTATGATTTGCTTCTGGTCTTTCATTTCTTAAACTCTATAGCTGTCAACATTATCTTTATATCATTACCCTACTCAAAAATCTCCATCAGCTCCTTATTGTCTCTAGAATGAAACATAAATTCAGCTTAGATATTTAAAACTTTCCAAAATCTGGTTCTATTCCTTCTTTCTAGATGTATTTACCATTATTCCCTTTCATACACTCTATATTCCAGTCAAGGTGGTCTAATTGTTTCTAAAACAGCTTTCTGTCTCTCACCTCTGTGTTTTGACACCTATGGCTTGGCATGCATTCCTCATCTCCACTTTCTAGAAACCTAACCCACTGGTTCCACCTCCTTCAGGAAGTCTTTCCCGATCTCCTTAGTTATTAACTCTCTCTCCTCCTCAAATTACCTAAAATTCACTTACTCATCTCTTTGCATATTGTATCCTCCAGTAAAATATAAGCTCTTTGAGGGCAGAGTCTATTTTTTATTTTTGTTTGTGGATACCTATTATCTAGTACTGTTCCTTGAACATGGTAGGCAATTAATGTTTGTGGAACTGAGTTTAGATCTATTTCTTTTCCATCTTCTTTTTCCCTCACTGTTCTTTTTTTCTCCTCTTATTCCCCTCCTACCTTTCCCCTTCCCTTTCTGCTCATTTCTTATCTAGTAAGTTAGCTGAATGCATATATATATATATATATATATATATTAATATTTTTCAGTGGTTAAAGGTAGGTGGCTTGTATGTACGTGCACGCGCGTGCCTGCGTGCATGCATGCATGTGTGTGTGAGTGCATGTGCTGGCAGAGCCACCATTCTCATTCCTTTGTCCCTTCCCTTTTTTTCTCATTCAGAGTTTGTATTTCTAGATACTCTGACTCCCACAGTATCCATGCCAGCCCCGTCACTTACTGGATCTTTGGTTTTTTATGAAGAACAGCTTGAGTCTCTCTTTGAAGGTGTTCTCATTGACATAGAACTCTACTTGTACCCTGCAGGAAAAAGAAAAAAAGAAGAAAAGAGCTTTAGGGAAGGGCTTGTTCCTTGGGGTCTCACTTTCCTAACAAGATGAAGAAGGATAACTCTGTCACTTTATGTCCTATAAATTTAGTAGATTTAAAAGTCAGTTTATTTCCAAACCATGGTCCACTTTTCCAAAAATAAACGAGGCTTAGAGGAAACCAACAAAAACATACTAGATTAATTTATCTCCACAACCTCTTCTCTATCATCACATTTTTGAAAGAGGAGAATCCCTTATGACGCCATTCCAGGGCCACACTAAATGCCAACTTTTCTTTAAGGAGAGAACATTCACTATTGTATTGGCTGTTATTTGGGGTAGGAATGAGATTGAAGGTGGGAGCAGAGGGATGCATATGGAAGTGGGGAGATACTTTTGCCTGGAAAAGGCTGTCTGCTTTGGAGGGAAAAATAAGAAGGTGACTATTTGTCCTGCCCTTGTAGGAGACACTGACCCCAAATCTCTGGAATTTGAACTCTCTGCCATTCTGCACTCAACCTTGTAAGCAGATATAAAAAGTTAGTTGAAAAAAGGCACTCAACCTTGTTAAAAAAGAGATGGGAAATGCCTCATGAAGTTACTGTCAATACACAACTGGCATCCTCTGTTTCAGTTGCTCCTAGCTCCTTAGTCATGCCTAACTTTAAAGGACCTGTGACTAAGACATAAAATCCTCATAGGTTCTTCCTTACCCTCCAACTATATTTGGAGGCCACTAATTGATATGGAGGGGAATACTATCTTACTCACCCTCAATAATGACAAAACCTGGCAGCTCACTCTCTGCCTTCATTTAATTTTGTTAAAATAGTATTTTATTATTTTCCCAATTACATGTCAAGCCAATTTTTAGCATTCATTTTTACAAGATTTTCAGTTCCAAGTTGTTCTCCCTCCTTCCCCTCCCCTCTTCTGAAAATGGTAGGCAATTTGATACAGGTTATACATGTGCTATTATGTAACAGATCATAAAGGAAAAAAACATGAAAAAGAATAAATTAAAAAATGTGCTTTGATCATATTCAGAGTCCAACAATTCTTTATTTGGATGTGGATAGCATTTTCCATCATGAGTCCTTTGAACTTTTCTTGGATCATTTTGTTGTTGAGAAGAGCTGAGTCATTCATAGTCAATCATCACATGATGTTGCTGATACTGTGTACAATGTTTTCCTGATTCTGCTCATTTCACTTTGGATCAGTTTGTATAAATTTCTCTGTTTTTTCCCCTGAAACCTGCCTGTTCATATTTTCTTATTGCATAATAGTATTCCATTATATTCATATATCACAGCTTGTTTTGCTATTCCCCAAGGTATGGACATCCCCTCAATTTCTAATATTTTACTGCTATGAAAATGGCTGCTATAAATATTTTTGCATGTGTAGGCCCTTTCCCCTTTTTTATGATCTCTTTGGGAAACAACCTAGAAGTGGTATTGCTGGATCAAAAGGAATGCACATTTTGGTTGCCCTTTAGGCATAGGTCCAAATTGCTCTCCCGAATGGTTAGGGTCAGTTCACAACTCCAGCACCAATGCATTAGTATCCCAATTTTCTCATATCCTCTCCAACATTTATCATTTTTCGATTTTTTGTCATATTAACCAATATAATAGATGTGAAATTGTACCTCAGACTTGCTTTAATTTGCATTTCTATAATCAAGAGTGATTTGGACACTTCTTCATATGCCTATAGATAGCTTTGATTTCTTCAACTGAAAACTGCCTGTTCATATCCTTTGACCACTTATCAATTATAGGGAATGGCTTGTATTCTTATAAATTTGATACAATTCTCTATATATTTGAGAAATGAGGCCGTTATTAGAGATACTTGCTGTAAAGATTATTTCCCATCTTTCTGCTTTCCTTCTAATCTTGGTTGTACTGGTTTTGTTTGTACCAAAGCTTTTATTTTAATATAATCAAAATGAACTAATTTACATTTTGTAATGCTTATAACTCACTAAATTTCTCCTTTAATAATCTGCATGCTACACTACTTGGTGCATATTTATTTAGTATTGATAGTGCTTCATTATCTATTATACCTTTTATCAAGATGTAGTTTCCTTCCTTATCTCTTTTGATTAGGTCTATTTTGCTTTTATATTGTCTGAGATCAGGATTAGACCCTTGCTTTTTTTTTTTTAACTTCAACTGAAGTATAATAGATTCCATTTCAGCCTCTTGCCTTTATTCTGTGTGTGTCTCTACTTCAAATGTGTTTCTTGAAAACAACATACTGTATTAGATTTTGGTTTTTGATCCACTCTGCTGTCTGCTTCCATTTTATGGGAGAGTTCATCCTATTCACATTCACAGTTATGATTACTAACTGTGTATTTCCCTTCATCCTAGCTTTGTCTTGTTTGTCCTCTCTCCCCTTTCACCTTTTCCCTCCTTATCGACGTTTTGCTTCTGTCTACCACTTGCCCCAATCTGCCCTCACTTCTGTCAGTCACCTCATCTGTTTTACTTAATCTTTCCCCGTCCTGATTATCTTACTTGAGTGTTTTGTCAGGTAAGATAGATTCCTATGTTCAACTGATGTGTATATTATTTCCTCTTTAAGCCTATACTTATGAGAGGAAGGTTCAAGTGATGCCCATTGTCCACCCTCCCATGTTCCCCTCCACTGTAATAGGGTTTTCAAGTCTCTTCATGTGAAATAATTTACCCCAAATCTAACTCTCCCTTCCTTCTGTATCCAGTGTACTCCTCTTTTCACGCCTTAATTATTTTTTATGTCATTCTTTCAAATTCACTTTATATCTGTACCCTATGTCTATGCATATTTCTTCTAGCTGCACTATTGGTAATGCAATTTTAAGAATGACAAGTATCATCTTCCCATGAATCCCTTATATTTCTCTCCCCACTTTTAACCTCTTTATGCTTTTCTTGGGTCCTGATATTGGAGATCAAATTTTTGGTTTAATTCAGTCTTCTCCTTATGAAAGCTTGAAATCCTTCTATTTTATTGAATGACCAATATCTTCCCTTGATATATTATGCTTAATTTCTCAGGTACTCCATTGATTCTGATATAATCTCTTCTAGATCTATTTTCCAGCTCAGTTGTTTTTTCCATGAAGTATCTTATATTTTCTTCAATTCTTTTATTTTTTTTGGATTTGTTTGATTCTTGATGTCTCATAGAGTTTCTAATTGTCCAATTCTAAATTTTAAGGAGTTGTTTTCCTTAATTAGCTTTTTAACTGTCTTTCCTATTTGGTCAGTTATACTTTTTTAAGAAGTTGTTTTCTTTGGTGGATTTTTGTTTCTTCTTTACAATCCAGTCAATTTTACTTTTTAAACAGTTGTTTTCTTTTTTCCAAGCTGTGGACTCTTTTTTTCCCACAATTCTCTTGCATCACTCTCATTTCTTTTCCCCATTTTTCTTCTACTTCTCTTACATGATTTCTAAGTTTCTTTCTGAGCTCTTCCATAAGTTCTTTCTGGGTTTGAGACCATTTCCTGTTTTTCTTTGGGGTTTTGCCCATAGGTATTTTGATATTGTTGTCCTCTTCTGAGTTTGTGTCTTGATCTTCTCCGTCACCATAATAACTTTCTATGGTCAGATTTCTTTTTTTTTTTTGTTACTCACTTTTTTGGTCCTTTTCCATTTTTTTTTTTAAATTTGAATTCTGCTCCTGGGTTGAAGGGGCTCTGTTTCAGACTTCTTTTGCCAGACACTGCAGGCCCTGGCTGTTTGCCTGGTGCTACACTGATGCTGCCCTAAGGCTTATGGGGGACCCTCATGTCTGGTGCTATGCTGAGGGGTTGGGGTGAGAGTAGCTGGTGCTTCTTGTGACTGTAGAGGTATGTGAGCTTTTCTGGTGCTGAGTCAGGGTCCCAGTGCTGTCATCTGGGATGTACTGAGGCTGGTGGGGTGTTTTTACATTTCCCTGGGGATACACTGAAGCATCTGGTGGTCTCGTTGCTGGGGGTTGCCTGTTTACCCAGGGTTATACTTAAGCATGTGGCAGTACTCAGAACTGGAGTCTTCCTGGTCCCCTGGCTATGCTGAGTAACATGGGGAATCCTGGTGTTGGCATTTGCCTTCTCCACTGCACTGGGGATCAGAATCTACCACTGGTTTGCTGAGATAGGACTTGCTGCTGATTTGCTGTGACACTTCCTGTTCTGGACTGTGTTCCTCTTATGTCTGTGAGACAGACCTTCCTGTTGATCTTACAAGTTTCTTGGGCTCAAAGATTGTATTACCCCATCTTTTGCTGGTTTTGCTATTCCAGGATTTGTTTTGGGGTACTATTGTATGGTGTTTAGAGTTGAACAAGTGAGAGTTATGGAGATTTACTGCTTACTCCACCATCTTGGCTCTTGGAATTTCCTCAACTTAATTTTAAAAAAGTATTTGAGAAATTAATTAATCCCCAAAGCATATTTAAGGTAAAGTAAGTAATATAAAGAGGAATTTATTATGTAACAATTCAACTGTGGCTTCCATAGCAGCTGAGTATTTTGAATGACTAAGGAGAAAACAGGGGTTAAAGGGCTATGAAATCTGTCATTCCAAAATTCAATTTAATATGTACTTATTGAGAGCCTGGTGTGTGTCTATATCTACACTCATGATACCGTGAGGAAAGCAAGTGAAGCAAAACATACGGTTCATTTCCTGAGGGAATTCACTGTCTCCATTGGGAGATAGAATTCTTAATTATGAAACAATTAGAGGACAGTGCAGGATAGAAATCAGTTCTAATGCTCTGCCAAAATCTCACCCAATCACTTAATCCCTGCTCCCAGGTTGAACAAAATTAGGAAAGCCTTATCTGTCACTTCCCTCAGGCACCCTAGTCCCTCTCTTATACCTCCTATCAGATTTCTCTGAGCAGCTGTTACAATTCTTTCCATTTTGCTTAAGTACCCAACCCCATCCCTGGCCTCCTTACTTTGGGAGATAACCTCATCTTCTACTTCACTGAGAAAGCAGAGCTCCTTCATCTTTCCTCCTTCAAACCCTTCTATATCTTCATCCACTCACAAAAAGAGATAATAAAGCAGTGCTCAAAAGATGGAAACATTTAGTGATATAAAGGCCTTGATCCATCTCGGTCCAACCTCATTTTATAGATGAGAACCAGAGGACCAGAGAGGGGATGTCATTTGCCCAAGGTCACTCAAGGGTCAATTTGGCAGAGATGGGATTGAAACTCAGGTTTTCTGAATTCAGATTCTCTTTTCCAAAGCTGACCTTTCTAACTTTGACCCCAATCCTACATTCTCTTGTTTCTTTTAGAATCTTACTCTGTAAATCTTCATCTCCTAAATCTTTAATTTATTCCTATTCCTAGCCCCCTTCCTCTCAGCCCACAAACAATATCAGGTCTCCCTTATCTGAAAATCTTCCAAAATTCCTTGGAATCTTCTGCCCCTTTAAATTCTTCTCTCTCTTTTCTACTACCAAATATCTAGAAAGCTGTCTACACTATATGCTTCCATTGCCTCACCACCCACTCACTTTTCAGTAATTTAGACTGCAACCTGCCACACCAAGGGAACTACTGTCTCAAAGGTGCCTAATAACCTACTCATCTCTAAATTCAGAGTTTTTTCTGTTAAGAATATTAATTCATTCTCCTCCATTGCTTTGCAGTCTTTGACTACTAACCATCACCTTGGTTCTTGTGACACTGGTTCCTATTTCCTGATCCACTCATTCTATCTCCTTTGCTAGTTGCATTTCTTTCTCTTCTCCCTTATAAAGGCCATTTCTATTCCTTATCTACATAACAATATTTATATGACTCCTAGATCTACATTTTACCCCTAATCTCTAGACTTTCATTTCTAAATACCACTAGGCATTTTCATCTGGGTGTTCAACTGGCATTTTAAAAATTAGTAATTATTTTTTACTTTTCAGCAATCATGTCCACAAGATTTTAAGCTCCAATTTTTCTGCCTATCTCTGTCCCCCCCAAGACAGTGAGCATTCTGATTAGCTCTTCCCCCAATCTGCCCTCCCTTCCATTACCCCCCTTTTCTAATTCCCTTCCCTTTCTATTTTTCTATAGGGCAAAATAGATTTCTATACCCCACTGACTATATGTTTTATTTTCCAGTTGCATGCAATTAGTTTTTAAAACTTTGAGTTTCAAATTCTCTTCCCTCCTACCT
The DNA here is from genome assembly GCA_028658325.1 of Potorous gilbertii. Taxonomy (NCBI): domain Eukaryota; kingdom Metazoa; phylum Chordata; class Mammalia; order Diprotodontia; family Potoroidae; genus Potorous; species Potorous gilbertii. The sequence goes on along the minus strand of CM053769.1, from coordinate 295,867,346 downwards.
CTCCAGCCACTCTCATTGAGAAGGCAATAAATTTGATATAGGTTATTCATGTGCAGTCATGCAAAATACTCCCCTAATAGTCATGGTGTGAAAGACTAACTATATTTCCCTCCATCTTATCCTTCTCCCTGTTTATTCTATTCTCTCCTTTGATCTTGTCCCTCCTTAAAAATGTTTGCTTCTGATTACCCCATTACCCAATCTTCCCTCCTCTCTCTTGTCCCCTTTGTCCCTCCTTTCCTGTAGGGCAAGATAGATATCCACACTCAGTTTAGTATATATGTTATTATTTCCTTAAGCCAAATCTGATGAGAGTAAGGTTCACTCATTCTCTCTCAGTTCCTCCTTCTTCCCCTCTTCTGTAAAAGCTTTTACTTGCTTCTTTTATGTGAGATAATGTACCCCATTTTCTCCTTTTCTTTTTCTCCTAGTACATTCTTCTCTCACCCCTTAATTTTATATGTATATATATATATATATGTATATATATATATATATTCCCTCCAACTGAGAAAATACTGAGAAATATATATATTCCCTCCAATTACCCAATGCATGAGTTACAAATATCATCTTTCCATGTAGGAATGTAAACAATTCAACTTTAATAAGTCTCTTATGATTTCTCTTTCCTGTTTACCTTTTCATGCTTCCCTTGAGTATTGTATTTGAATGTCAAATATTCTGTTCAGCTCTGGTCTTTACATAGAGAATGACTGAAAGTCCTCTATTTCATTGAATGTTTATTTCTGCCCCTCCCCGCCCCGGCCAAAGTATGATTATATTCAGTTTTTCTGGGTTGGTGCAACTGACATCTTAAATTAAGCTCAACATGCTCAATACCAAAGTCATCACTTATCTCCCTAGACCTGTTCTTCCAACTAAATTCTTTGTTTCTGTCAATGCCTTCTCTCTCCTGCACCTTCTCTCCCCCCAAAAATAGCTCCATTGGTGTCATCCATGATACCTGTTGATCCTCCCTTGAAATATCGCTGGCATTCATCACTTTCCATTGCACTTTGGTATAGGTTTATAACCACCAACGAGATATTCTTAAAGATTTATCACTTTCATTGTGTCATGCAAACCCTACTCTCTAGAATCTAAAGAATCAAGTCTAAATTCCTTAGCCTAGCATTCAAGTTTTTGAGGTTCAATTTTTGAGGTTCAACTTATTTTTCTAGACTTATCACCCATCTTCCAGTAAAAATATACAATCCTACCACCAAAACCCAGTAGCAAAAGATAAAAAAAGAAATTCCATTTAAAATCACTGCAGACAATATGAGATACTTGAAAGTCTACCTTCCAAGAAAAACCCAGGGACTATATGAACACAATCAAAAAACACTTTTCACAAGAATAAAGACAGATTTTAACAATTGGAGAAATATTAATTGCTCATGGGTAGGCTGATATAATAAAAATGATAGTTCTACTGAAATTAATTTGTTTAGTGCCATACCAATTAAGTTACCAAAGAATTCTTTTATGGAGGTAGAAAAAATAATAAGAAAATTCATCTGGAAGAATAAAAGGTCAAGATTATCAAGGGAATCACTGAAAAAAAAAATGTGAAGGAAGGTGACCTAACAGTGCTAAATTTCAGACTATAGTACAAAGTAGTAATCATCAAAATAATCTGGTAGTGGCTAAGAAATAGAGTTCAGATCAGTGGAATAGATTAGGTGCACAATACATAGGAAATTACCAAAGCAACCTAGTGTTTGATAAACCCAAAGATCCAAGCTTTTGGGGCAAGAACTCACCATTTGACAAAAAACTGCTGGGAAAACTGGAAAGCAGTTTGGCAGAAACTAGGCAGAGACTCACATCTCATACCATATACCAACATAAGTTCAAAATGGGGAAATAGTTTAGCCCTAAAGGGTGATATACTGAACAAATCCTGTGAGTGTGGAAAAGTTTCTCTGACAAACCTAAGGATAAAGGAAGCACTTATAACCAAAAAGATATGGAGAGGATCACAGGAACTAAAATGGATAATTGTGATTACACAAAATTAAAAAGTGTTTTTTTAAACAAACAAAACCAATGCAGCCAAAATTAGAAGGAAAGTAGGAAACTGGCAAGAGTTGTTTACAGCAAATTTATCAAATAAAGGCCTAATCTCTTAAATATATAGAGATCTGAGTTAAATTTATAAGAATATGAATCATTCTCCAACTTATCAATGGTCAAAGGATATGAACAGACAATTTTCAGATGAAGAAATCAAAGCTATCTATAGTCATATGAAAAATGCTCTAAATCACTATTGGTGGTTAAAGAAATACAAATTAAGGTACTACCTTACACCCATCAGATTGTCTAACATGACAGAAAAAAGAAATGATAAATGCTGGGGAGGATGTAGAAAAATAGGTACACTAATGTACTGTTGGTGGAGTCGTGAACTGATCCAACCTTTATGGAAAACAATTTGCAACTATATTAAAGGGGTGCAAAACTACATACCCTTTGATCCAGCAATAACACTACTAAGTCTATAAGAAATAGCAAGCAGGATGATTTCAGAAAAACCTGGAAATACTAACTGATGCAGAATGAACAGAACCAGGAAAACATTTTATACAGTAACAGTAATACTGTATGATGGTCCACTGTAAATGACGTAGCTACTTTCAGCAATGCAATGATCCAAGACAATCCCAAAGAACTCCTGATGAAAAATGCCTCCACCTCCAGAGAAAGAAATGATAATGTCTGAATACAGACCTATTTTCTCATTTATAAAATGAGAGATTGGATTCTATGGTCTCTAACATCCCTTCCAGCTTTAAATCTGTGATCCAATGAGTCCTTGACCTGAAATGTATAACCACAACCCCACTCCCCCAGTTCTCTTTTTGTTAAAATTCTATTTATTCTTCAAAGTCCAATTTAAATGCCACCTCCTCTAGGAAGTCTTTTCTATCCCATCATCTGGATGCAACCTCTCTCTTCTGTAGCCTCCTATAACACTTTGCATGTCTCCTATAAATGCTCATCATATTCTGCCTTGTATTATAGGTAGTTCACATCTTACCACCCCCATACCACCCACAATAAGCTGCAATCTTCCCAAGGGCCTAATTCTTCTTCCTATCACCCACAGACTCCCACACAGGAATTTGTCTGCAGGGATGATTTATTAAATGGTATATCCCTTCTGAGCCCCTTGTTGTAGGCCACATAATTAATAGCTTATTATATCTTTTTTGTCATTTGTTCATCTCTCTTTTCATTTATTCAATTATTTATTTATCTATACATTTAAAGACTGAGTTTCCCAATCTTGCCAGGTTGGAAGTGTAAGATTTAGTTACAGTCCAATCTGACTACTGATCAGCACAGACCTGGATTAGTTGACTCCTTTTGCCAGCTAGGTGGCTGCCCTGAGCCTGGGAGCTCACCATATTGATGCTTAACTTAGCTCAGATCTGCCCACTGTAGCTCAGAACTCCTGAGCTCAAGAGATTTTCCAGCCTTAGTTTATGTGATAGCTGGGATTAGAGGTGTGTGCCATTTTGTCCAGCTATTATAATACTCTTGAATAATTTTTATTAATAATAAGAGCTAACAATATATTACTTTAAGACTTTCAAAGAACTTTGGATTAATTTTAATTAATTCATTATTATAATTAATTTCATTCCTCATAATATAACACATAAAGATTTGTAAAGTACTTTATGCTATTTAATTATTCATTATAACAGAAATTGTTCCATCGCTGAGTGGTTTCCCCAAGCTTGGGGGAAGGAAGCATGACTTCTTTACTTGTCTGTCCCACACTCTTGGGCACTGATATATTTAATATAGTCAGACCTATTCAGTCTATTGCTATTGCTTTTGCTATTTCATCAAAGTGAAATATGGAAATCTGTCCTTTCATCTAATTCCCAATTTGGGACTTGAAAGAGACTTACTTTTATTTTTATATTTTAAACAATAGCTCTCTCATCAGAGAGCTTTAATCAGAGATTATTTACCTCCAGTACGAGCCTTTAGCAAAACTGAGAAAGCAGCCAATATGCTTGAATAAATAGCTGCCTGGCAGGATTTGCATTCTAAAAGAGCACTTTGGAGAAAGCAAAATTTGCTCTAAAAGGCATGATAGATTTCAGGGAGTGAAATACACTTGCTCTAATCTACCAGCCCTGAGATAATTTCCTTCCTCCTGAAGGAGGGCAATCCATAGTTCCAGCCCTTTTTCTATATCCATATTCCTAACCTCATATTTGGGGACTTCAGTATTATGCCTTAAAGTTGATAATGCCTTAAAGAGTCTGGCCTATTAGTTTGCCAACCTCCTCATCTTGCACACTTGACGCTCTCACTGTATTTTAGATATTTATAGGTTTGGACATAGCTTAGATCTCATTATCATCCGCAGTTATGCTGCTTCTGTGATCTCATATTCTGAAATCTTCCTCTATGATCATAATTCTCCCCCTTTCCTTCCCTCCCCAACTTCTCTATTGTCTTCACTGTGACCTCCTGTCCCTCCATCCATCCCTATTCATGCTTTGGCCTCCCTTCCCTTGTCTTCCAAGTTTGACTTTCTAGTTGACCAGTTCAACCATTCACTACTAATTACATCTGAATTCCTTATCTCCTGTTGTTAGTCATACCACAGGCCATCTATGGATTACACCCACCATCTATGGCCTCCATTCCTTTTTATATGCTGCTGAATGCTATTGGAAAGAAATCACATAACTGTGTCCCCTGGGTTAACTACAAAATTGTTATTGAATCCAAACTAGGCCTTTGCTGCTGCTTGGCAATGCTTCAATTCCTCCTTGATTGACCCTGTGCCACATTTTCTGCTGTGGCTATTCCAAACTTTCTGATCTTTTTTTTCTCATCTTTTTCTCTTCACCATGTCTTCCCCCTCCTTCAGTAGAGGACCTCACCTTCTGTTTTACTAAGAAAATAGAAGCCACCTGTCTCAAGCTCCCCTATCTTTCCTATTCCATACTTCTCCTTCCTGCTTTATCATCCTCTGTTCTCTCATTCTTTTTTTCCCCCATTTCCAATGAATTGACTCTTTTCACCAATCTTATCCCTTACCTTCTTTTCCAGGACCTTAACCCCTGGATCATTCCTCTTTTCCTCCCATTCAATATCACCTTATCTGGGACCACCTCCCATCTCTACAAATATATTTGCCTACTCCTTCTTTAAAAACAACCAAAACCACGACAGCCACAGCTGCACAATTTTACATGATGGACCTTTCCTCAAGCTGTCAAGATTTCTTCTTCCTTTCTCTAGCAAACTTCTAGCAAGGTTGTCTTACTTAATATCTCTATTTCTTCAATTTTCCATACACTTTTATGGCCCTTCCAATCTGGTTTCTGTTCTCTTCTTTCTACTCACACAGCCACAACCCTAGTTCAGGCCCTAATCACCTAACTCCTGGACTAGGGCAATAGTTTCCTAATGGGTCTCCTTGAGGCAAATCATTCTTCTTTCTAATTCAAAGTGATTTTCCAAAGGGCAAGTCTTACAATGTCATTTCACTACTCAGTAAACTCCAATGGTTCCCCAGGGATTCAAGGACCAAATATTTTTCTTCATTATCTCGTTCTTTTTAAATGTATATTTTTGCATAAGATTTATATGCATATGATTATTAGTATTGTGATACATACATGTGATTTACAAATAAGTTAATATGCACATATGGTACCACAAAATGTATTGATTATATGATGGTGGATGATCAAAGAAGTTTGGAAACAACCATCCAAATGTAATGTAAACCCCTTGGCAAAGCAGAGATTTTTGCATTTTTGTCCTTGCATCTCCAGCATCCATCACATAGCAGTCACTTAATAAGTGTTTTTTTTTTTTAATTGAACAAGAGAGAATTAGAAAGAAGAAAGCCAATATGTAAAAGAATGAAAACCAAAAAAAGCAATAGATTGTGAGCTTAAGTGACAAAGGCAGGGGAAGGAAGAAAAATAGGGGAGATTGAGAAGAAAATTTAAAGGAAAAAGAAAGAAAATGAAAATAGAATAAAGGGAGAGAAAAGGAGAGATGTAAGGAGTAGGGGGAAAGAAAGAGGCAATACGGAGGGGGAGGGGGAGAAGTAGAAGAGGAAATGGAAGATAACAAGAGAGGGAGACAAATGACACAGTGGAGAGAGATGAGAGGCTGAGAACGATGTCTGTGTTGCTAGGATATTTTCTGACCAATCAAGTCAAATTCTTCCTTCACTATGTGTGCCTCCTCCCCTTTTCCCCATGCTCTCAGAAATAGTAAAGTACCAGGAATGGTGTTATAATCAAGGTTTTTCCAGAATCTCTCCTTCACCTCCATTAGAAGGCCTTTAGAGAGAACAATTCTCTTTAGTGAAAAGATGAGGAAGTGAATTAATCAGCCAACAATTGCCTAAGAGTTGCCAGATTTCTAGAGGAAACATTCAGGGAACAACCATCTAGCTTTCACAGGACAGTAAAGCTGCTAAAGGGTTAGGTAAGATGAACATCTTGGGCTGTGTCTCCAGTGGTGGAGAAAGTCTCCATAGAGTCATCCACACTCTCTGGATCCCTGGAACCCTTGTGACCAATAGCAGTTATTAGAAGAGTGAATAGAATTAATGAGGCTAATGTTGAAGCTCATTCTGTGGCCATACTCAAGGGTCAAGCTGTGGCCACAATTAATTATTACAGCTGCCATTTATACAGCAGTTTAAGATATGCAAGGGGATTTATATATATTATTTCTCATTTATGAGAAATGGGTTGGTATAGTGGATGGAGAATAAGACTCGTAAGAAGCCAGGAAGCCCTGAGTTCAGTCTGGGGCTGTGTGACACTGGGTAAATCTCCTAACCTCTCAGTTCTCTTGAGGCTGTAAGTTACAGAGAAGATGCCAAGCTGTAAAGGTGGAGGGAGTTTCCTTCTCTGGGAATTCTCTGTATCCCCACAGAGTGGTAGGGATGTGTCCAAGGTCACAGAGCTAGGAAGTGTCAGAGATGGGACTCAAACTCAAGTCTCTCCTAAGTTTGGAGGAGTCCACAAGTCTTTCACCTGCCATGTGCAGACACCTATACTATGGGCTGGAGGAAATGTCAAATTTAGTTAAGTGCCTAGTCAGGTAAAAGCTTACAGTCTAATAGGAAAACATCACAAAAACCTAACTATAATATAAAAAATGATATTAAAACCATGTTAGAATTCGAAAACAAAATGCTATTCATTTTGACAAATATTTGCTACGCATCGCCCACATGCGTGATAGTAACAGCAACAATAATAGACATTTCTAGAGAGGTTTAAGATTTGCAAACCGATTTCTATATATAGAGTGTCCCAAAAGTCTTAGCACAGTTCCAGTTTGTTAAAGCTTGTTTAAGTTTTACCTTAAGCACGGCACTAAGACTTTTGGGACATCTCGTATCATCTCATTTGACCCCCAGGATGACTTTGTGGAGTAATCATTAGACAGGTAGTAGTCTTCCCATTTTACAGATGAGGATTCTCAGGCTCAGAGACATTAAGTGATTTGTCCATCACACAGCTAGTAAGGATCAGAAAGGGAATTTGCAGCCAGATTTTCTGGATCAAAAATCTGGCACTTTCTGCTTTATGCCAGGGATATAAAAGTTTGAAAACCAACATAATCCTTCCCCTCAAGGAGTTTAAAATATTCTGCATATAATGGGGAAAGCAGTGGTTTGGGATATAGCATGTACAAAAATGAATTTCTCATAGTTTAACATTGGACTTTATATTAATAGTCTTTATTTTATTGTTTGCTAGTGGTTATTTCTTCTCCCCAGGACCCTGTTTCTTCATCTGGGATTGGTCTGGATGATCCAAGTACTACATGTTCATATAGCAGCATGTCTAGGCATGAGCATAGCTTGCACTGGTACGTATGGGTAGCTTTAGGGTGTTACATGAAAAAAGAGAGTATATTCAGAGGAGGATGACAAGGATGCTGCAGTCCCTTGATATCATCTCATGTGAAAATGGGTTGAAAGAACTAGGTAAGCTCCTCTAGGGATGAGAAGACTTGGGGAGGGGGCAATTTAGGGACAGTGGGAAAATGATAGCCATCATTATGTGTTTGAAAACCTGTCATGTGGAAACAGGATTAGATTTGTTCTACTTGGCCTCAAAGGCCAAAATGTGCAGTAAATAAGTGGGGATCTGAAGACAGATAGAGATTTGATGCCAGGAAAAACATAATAATTGGAGTTATCCTAAAGTAGAACATACCTGATTTATACATAAAGGCAAATTACGAGAGCAAGGAATAGTTTACCTGTCAGATCTATGGAGAAGGGAAGAATTTATAAGCAAACAAGAGATAGAGGCCATTGCGAAGTGTGAAATGGATAATTTTGATTATATTAAACTAAAAAGCTTTTGCACAAACAAAACCAGTGCAGTCAAGGTTAGAAGGAAAACAGAAAGCTGAGAAACAATTTCTAGAGCAAATGTCTCTTTTAAAGGTCTCGTTTCTCAAATATATAGAGAATTGAGTCAAATTTATAAGAATACAAGTCATTCCCCAATTGATAAATGGTCGAAGGACATGAACAGGCAGTTTTCAGATGAAGAAATAACAACTATCTATATTCATATAAAAATGCTCAAAATCGTTATTGATTAGAGAAATGAAAATTAAAATACTTCTGAGGTACCACCTCACACCTATCAGATTAGTTAATGTAATAGAAGAGGAAAATGAAATATGTTGGACAAGAGGTGGGAAAATTGGACCCTAATTCACTGTTGGTAGAATTGTGAATTGATCCAACCATTCTGAAGAGCGATTTGGAGCTATGCCCAAAGGGCAATCAAACTATGACAAACTGTGACCTTTTGATCCAGCAATAACACTACTAGGTATATCCCAAAGACATCATTAAAAAGGAAAAAGGACTCACATGTGCAAAAATATTTATAAAAGCTCTTTTTGTGGTGGCCAAGAACTGGAAATTGAGGGAATGCCCATCAGCTGGGGAATGGCAGAACAAGTTGTGGTAAATGAATGTAATGGAATACTATTATGTTATAAGGAATGAGAAGCAGGGTGGTTTCAGAAAAACCTGGAAAGACTTACATGAACTGATCCTGAGTGAAGTGAGCAGAACCAAGAGAACATTGTACACAGTGCAGATAAGATTCACTTTTTTTGTTCTGTTTCTTCTTTCATAACATGACTAATATGGAAATGTGTTTTACATTAGTGCACATGTATAACATGTATCAGATTGCTTGCCACCTTGGGGAGGAGAGAGGAGAGGAAGGGAGAAAAATCTTTTGGAATATTGAAAATTGTCTTTACATGTAATTGGAAAAGAATAAAATACTATTAAAAAAGAAAGGATTGATAGTAATAAAAAAAAAAGTAGAATGTGCCCCATCATGGTGAGTGCCCTCTCATTGGAGATCTTTGAGCAAACATCAGAGACATTGTTGTGCTTCAGAGATGGGTTGTGCTAGTTGGTCTTAGAGGTCCCTTCCCACTTCAGGCACAAAGATGATTCAGTTTCATGTGTATCAACCTAGTCCTGCCAGTCAGACTGCAAGCTTTATAAGATACTGTTGTTTTCTCTTATCTCTCATAATAGTTGATACAAATCCGGCACAGGAAGAGGCTCCATAATTAATCAATTTAAAACAAAACCACTTATTAAGGACCTACTATGTACCAGGAATTGTCAGGCTTTGAGGATACAAAGACAAAAATAAAAATCCTTTACCCTCAAAGAGCTTATGCTCTATGGGAGAGACATTGTGTTTACATCATATAAGTATATGGAATATATACAAGGTAAAAATAGAAGGTAATTTCAGGAGAAAGTGCTATCAGCTTTGCATGTGTCTGGGGGGGTGGGAATCAGGAAAGTCCTTGTGAAGGAGGTGGAATTTAAACTACATTTGTTAGGAAACTGGGATTTCTAAAAAGTAGAGGTAAAGTGGGAGTGCTTTACAGGCACGGGGGATGGAATCTTGTGAGGTAAAGTGGTAGTGCATTGCAGACATGGGGGATGGTCTGAATGAAGGCACAGAGATGGAATCTTGTGAGGTAAGGTGGTAGTGGATTGCAGACATGGGGGATGGTCTGGGTGAAGGCGCAGAGATGGAATCTTCTGTGGAGGGAACAGTCAAAAAGACCATTGTGGCTTGCTGTCTATTATCTGACTCACCCACAAGTTAAATAAATTATTTTTGGGGAAACATTCTTTCAGGAGCTCTTCTCCAACAAGAGGGAGGAATATTCAAATTCCTCAACCATCTATCACACAAAACTGTGTGAGACTAATGTCACTCTTGACTGGGAATGTATCTGTCATCTCATTCCTGCGGTAACCCTGTGGGACCTCTTCTGGAACAATAATAGACAAAGGACTTAGAACTCCCTCATGTCCTGAAGTTTGAGACAAATGATTCATGAAAGGAAAGGATTCTGTTTAGTGAAGTGTGACCAACATTGCTTCCTTCAAAGGTAGGAGCCAGAGTCTGTAATGTCAGAGAAATTAATGATGCTTCCCTTACCCACTTTTAATGTTTCATGAATTGTGGTTGCCTGCTAGGTCTAGCACCACCACAGAAAAATGGATTTTTTGAAACCTACTCTGCCTGAAGTGTGCTTAATAGAAATAGTATAATTCAGCCAAAAGGGTCATCCAGAAAAGGGATGTGAGGGAAGGAGGAATTTTCTCTCAGGCAGCTTGAAATTATCAGATACCTACAGTGTGGAGAGCACAGAATTAACATGCCAGATGTAATGACAATAGGTTTCCAATTTTGCTTTTTAACATTACATTGTTTTGTGAAGCAAATCACTTCTCCCTCTGCCTCAGTTTTTCCATATGTAAAATTAAGTGGGTGGGCTAGATGATTTCTAAGGTGTCTAGCTCTCATATTCCATATTCTCTTACCCTCTTCTCCAAACTTTTATTTCTTTTGTCATTAAGACTTTATTTTGATTAATGAGCTTCCCCTTTAAATACAACACCCCATCGGAAGATCAGACTCTAGTCAAGGAATGGTAAGTGGTCAGGGGTTTTTACTATATCACATAAGGATTTAATGTCAAAGTCAAGCCTAGAGGCCAACCCTTCTGACTCTCAGTCCAGAGAGGCAGTATAGTATGGGCAGAAAGATTACCGAATTGGAAGCCAGGAAGGATGAGTTCTGGTCTTGGATCTGCTGTTGAGGTCTTTTCAAACCTTGGTAAATCACATCCCTCTCAGAACCTGTTTCTCTGTAAAAGGAAAGGGTTGGACTTCCCTGGATGACTTCTGGGGTCCCGTCTTGCATGAAGGTTCTAGGATTTTAGCCATATACAAGATTTTGCTTAATCTGATCATGATCCATTTCCTGATACCAATTTGCATTTAGTTTGCTTTAGGCAGAATTCTGCCGATTCCACTTTCTCAGTATCTCCCGCATCTCAGCATTTTGGATTTAGAATGGCTCTCAATGACCATAAAACAATTTCCAAAGCAACACATCTAATAAGTCTCTCTCATTGTTAGGAAGTGCCATCTTCTCAATGCCCACCTCCATCGACCTTGTTCTCAGGCCTCCTTTTTCTTTGCCCAGACTACTGTAATAGCTGCCTCATGGTCTTCTTGTCTTTGGTCTATTTTTTTCTCTGATCCTTCTTCCCAACTACTACTCGAGTAATCTTTCTAATAGTTCTAGCCCTGTTTTTAAAAACTTGCATTGCTTCATTATCTACTGAATAAAGTAGAAACTTATAGGCCTGGAATTCGAGAACCTCCACAACCTGGCTCCCTATGACTCATCTAGATACTTTTTTGATGTGATTACTGTTCAGGAACTTTGCTTTCTAGAGAAATTAGTTTATTCTTCTCTTTTGTTCTGATCCTTCCTTTTCCCGTCACCATGTCTTTGCCCATCACATCCTCCATGCCCAGAGTGCGATCTTGTTTTTCCTATGTCATCTGTTGAAATCATTTCCTTCCTTCAAGGCTCAGCTCAGGGGCCACCTCTCCAGGATGCCTTCTCTGTTTCTTCCCATCCTTTTTCCCTGTCTCAAATAAAAAGGATTTCTTCTTTCTCAAGCAACTCAGGATATTTTCTTTCAACTTTACTTATGTACTCATATTGCCCTTCATACTGCAGTTAATATGTACATGTCGTTCTTCTCTAGTAGACTACAAACTTCTTGAAAACAGATCCTACTATCTCTTTGTATCCTCACAAATTAGCTTAATGCCTTACAAAACCAGGTGTTTAATAAATGTTTGTTGAATGAGTGAATAAACCAGGACATAAGGACATATCTATATACTAACACCCATGAACCTTGCTTTCACCAGAAGAAACCTATAGCAATAGGCAAATAGTTACCAAGAGTAAAGAAGCCCCACAGACTGAGGATGGGAAAGAGATGAAGAGGAAACAAGCTCAAGGCAATGTTTGTTTATTCCAGGCAAGTAGTTCTCATCTCTCAAGTTTCCCTTGAAAACTTGAAGGTTATGGGTTCAAATCCTGGGAAAGATCATGCTAGAGGGTTTGCTTCCCACAGCACCCAGCCCAATTTGGTCAACTGACCCCAGTCTCCTAGAAGGACTTCAGTGAGAAAACATAAACCTTGGGCTGCTGTCACCCAATTTGAGGAGACATCTGCAGGGACTATCCTGGGATAGGCCAATAGGATTGGTAATTAAAAGTGACAGGGCAGGGAGCACGAGATAAAGGGTCATTCTGGGAATTAGGAGAGCTAGGTTTGAGCCCTGGCCCTGCTGCCAACTTGCTATGCTACACTGGGGCTGCTTTTTTTCCTCTTAGCTTTACTTTCTTCATGTAAAATGAAGGGATTTCTGTGGGCCCTCCTGGCTTTAGTGCTCTGTAATTCTAGCTATATTCAAAGGTTAGATTATGTGGGACAGATTCTGGGCATGACAGAAAGTTGTGGGGTTTGGAACCTGAAGAGTATATTTCCAGCACTTTCTCTTCGACAGGACACTCACCACTCTTTTCTAGTCCTCCCTGGTTGACATCTGTAAAGTGCTTCTTGAACTTCTTTCTGGCCACCTAGAGCTTGTCCCTTTCTAACTCTCTGCTCCATCCCTCCCTCCCACTATGCCTTCCTCATCCTAGGTTCCACTCCTTCAGAGTCCAATTGAAAAACTGATAAATCAATATGTGCCAAAGGAGAGAACTAAGGGAATGGCCCGAGGTAACACTTATGCATTTTAACAGGGAGGTCCTGAGTAGCTCCAGGGTTTTGGGTTTCTTTTTTTGGTTTCTCTCCAAGAAGAAACTCACTGTGGGAACATTGGCTGAGATAAGAATAAGGGTCATGTGGCAGGCCTTCAGAGAAAATATTTTTTGGGAAAGGACCTGCCTTATATCTTAAACACTGGTGGGTGGTCCCCTATGTTACTTCTATTTAAAGTTGATCCTGAAAGTTGTTAACACCTTAACCTTTTTGGGTCAATTTTCCCAAAAAGAGGTAAGAGGGCCAGGTAGATGCTAGTCTGAGGTGCCAAGATTCCTGCTCATACCTAGTCTGCGTTTTGTAGTCCTTTCTGACTTCACTACACAATGTGGTGACAGACAAATACTTCCTATTGCTCTCAGAATTGGAAAGGATGTCCCCTTTAAAACATCACATCTAGTGGTAGGGAACTCACTACTTCTGGAGGTAGATTATTCCACTTCGAACTTATTCCTAATTATAAGGAACTTTTTCTTTTTATTGAGTAGAAATCTATTACTTTCACTTGCTCCTACTGGTTTTGCCCTCTGGAGCTAAGTAGACAAGTTTGATATTCTAATTCCTTTTCCATGTAACAATCCTTCAAGTTCTTAAAAGCATCTGTCATGTCCTTGGTAAGTCTCTCCTCCATGATAAGCATCCCTAACTTCTTCAGCGGATCATTAAATATCCTGTTCTTTAGCAACCAATAAGCTTTTTAAAAGTATGGAGTATATGTCAGAAACTGTGCAAGGTGCTAGGAACACACAAAAATAAGATAGCCCCTGCTTTCAAGGATCATTGGTCCATTCACTATCCTATGTCCCTCTTTAGCTACCCCAGATATACTCCAGCTTGCCCACTGGCTTGATAAAATATGGAATCGATGCATAGCTGCATATCCCAGGGGTGATCTGTCCAGGGAAGAGTAGAGTGAGACTATAACCTTCTCCATTTGGGATGCCCTGTTTTGGTGGACGCAGGTTAAGACTGGACTATTTGTTTTGGTTGCTATCACATGCTGCTGCTCATGTTAAGCTTGGAGCCCACTTTAATTCCATGGTATTTTTCATGTGAACTGTTACCTAGCTTTCATGGTGCTTTCATCGCTCCCCACCTTGATCACGCCCCAGGTCCCATCTCCCTTCTTAGTTTAGGCTGCAAAATCAGTAGCTGCTGATTGCCTCTAAGGTTTGGTGAGACAGTGATACTGTGTGTTTGTGAAATATCACTGTGCCCACTCACTGGATATACCCATTGAGGCTTGAAGAGTGTCAATCAATCTAATGCCAACTGGCAGGCCTGGAGTGGAAATGGCTTCCAGCGATTTTCCTGGCATCACCCCTTGAGGCTGCAGATGGCTTGTAAATAGGAAGCACTGAACACAGCCAGCAACAAACTTCCCAGGCTTGGCCAGACACTAGTAGCAATCAGACAAAGAGCAACTTCCAGCCCTGGCCAGACATAAGCAACAATCACTCTTGGAGCACACTGATTGGATCCTGGATTCCTTATTTCAGAGAGCAACCAATTATGACACTTACATGGGTAAATGTAACATCCAAACTCCCCTGCCTCCAGCAGGCTCCAGAGCCCTTGTTTCAAATCCCAAAGGAGAAACAGATCCCTTCAGAAACTCCTTTGCTTTTCCACTCTGTGTGAGGAGAGCTAGAGGGAAAGTTGAGAAGGTCTCTAGGTCTCAGTCACCAATCAGATGTAGAGGGAGGTCTCTGGTGGCAGGGACAGGCTATTTTGGGAAAGTACTCAGGAAGCTCTGTGACCAGGAATAGTTTTCAATGATGGCTGCCTTTCATGGGGCAGTTACATATTGGAAAACAAGACAGAGCAATTGGAAGCAATATAGTGTAAGGAAAAGAGATTTTGATTGGGAGACAGGAGGTCTGGGCCCTAGTCCAAGCTCTGTTACTAACTGGTGAATTTAGGAAAGTCATCTCACTTACCCTTCCCTGGGATTCAATTTCCTCTCTATACAATGTCAAAGTCATAGGAACTCACGACATTTCTAAGGAAAATATGTAAATAGGAAGCATTTAAAGACAGATTCTCCAGGGTAGCTTATGTTTTAGTGGTAAGGTAAAGAAGAGAAAAGGGTGCAGAGGGAGAAATAACCAAGGAATAGTGGAACTAGGAGAGTACCATGTCTTAGAAGCCAAGGGGGAAGAGTTTCAAGAAAAGGATGGCTAAAAAATGTCAAATGCTTTGCAGGGATTGGGTAGGATGAGGACTGTGAAAAGGTTATTAGTGCCATTAGAATATAAGCTTCTTGAGGGCAGGGGCTATTTTTGCTTTACTTTTGTATCTTCAGCGCTTAGCACTGAGCCCTGGCACAAAGTAAGTGCTTAATAAAGACGTATGAAATGATTATTGGGTTTGGGAACTTGGAGGTCACACTAGCAATGTAAAGTTCTAGTGGGACATTCAGGTTGAGATGTCCTGTAGATAACTGAAGCTGTACATCTGGAGTTCAGTGTTGGAGATATAGATCTGAAAGTTATCTGAATAGATTTGGTAGTTAAAACTGGGAGTGGATGAGATCACTAAAAGAAATGGAAAAATGAGGAGAAGGTAGAAGAAAAAGTCTTGACTAATACTATATTTAGGGGACAAGAGAAGGAAGATGGCCAGAAAGAAGGGAAATGAATTGTCCAAGGTCACACACTCATTTGCAGAGTTGCTAAGCATTTTGCAAATGGGAAAATGGTGCTTTGCTTCACTTCTTTGACTTCATGCTATACTTGACCCCATTCTGATGTCTCCTGCCTAATGCCATAGGCTGCTGGGTCGTCTTACTTATTCCAGGTCTTAGGTGGACAGCTGGATAAACATATGAGAGAAGAGACCACCAGAGTGAAGCAGAGGTGTAGGCTTTATTACAAATACAAGCTACATGTCAGCATGCAGGGCGAGTTCTCCCCTTGGGAGCCCCCTTCTCCTTCCCAAGGAGAAAGGAAAACCCCACCTCTCAGGCTTTCCTGTCCCCAGTTAAGCTCTCCCAGCTGTATGATTTGCTTGTGGACAGTATGCTGTCAGCCCCTTAGTCAATTAACAAAAGGTGTACTCAGACCACGGACCAACCTCAAGGGTGGGATGCTCTCCCCAGCAAGTTCCCACTGAGAAGAGGTGGAAAACAAGATAACTCGTGTCTTACTCCTCAGTTCCCAGCTGTTCTCTGGGGGGCCTTGTGAGAGCTCAGTGGTTAAGCCCTCACCTTTACCTGACCTGAGACAGTTCACATGAGAACTGAGCTTGTGCCTTAACACTGATGGTGTAGGTGTCATCAAGACAGGAGAAGAGAGTACAATTTAGCTTTGTGTTGGTGGCTCCTGAGTTTGTGAGTGTGCTGGTGTTTCGTTTCTACATAAAAAGAATTTCTCCACTCAAGGAAATAACTATGCTCCGGATTTTGTGGTTCTTGCCCTTCCTTTCAAGGGAAGGCAGAATCAATATCTCTCAGCGTTACCAGTTTTAATTATGGAGGTTCCCAGGACCTTGTGTTCTAGGAGACATCTCCTCACTCAGCATATAGTAACAGGTTGTAGCTTGGTCCTGCCTATTCCCCAATATGCCTTGCACTGACCAGCTGCAGTGGTTTTCTTTATTCTAATCTGGTCTGATATTCTCATTGTGGTCACCCTTGACTAAAGAGATTCAAATGTCATCTCCTTGTGAAGAACCAATTTATAAACTGGTACCTCAGGCTTCTTAGGATACTTCTGCTCTCCACTGCCCTCCTTCCCCTCAAGATTAGACATTTGGGTTTTAAGAATAGTAGATGCATTCACCTAACCCTAAACATAAGTCCTTGGTCAGCTCCTTTCTATCACTCAACCCTCAAAGACATTCTGATTGCTTACTGTGTGTCCAGTCCTATGCTTCCTGTATTTTCAGTCACTTGCCAATATGATTGAGAAATAGATAGTCAGCAATGGCAACCTTGGCTTCTCCAAACTGGATCTTATGGTCACTCTACAGAGACAGAGACCCAGACCCAAAGACCGTGAGCCTGGCTAGTGGGATATTGTACATATCGTTAAGGGACTTTACTCCTGATCTCAAATGTATCAGATTCCAGTTGTTTTCTATTGTAAGCAAAATTCACATTGCCAAAGGGTATGGATTGGGATATCTGAGAACAGAATTTCTCTTTCTAATTTAAGTCTATTTCCTCTTTCTCTTAGGGAATTTGGAGACATATTCTTTTCCTTGAATTTAGACAGAACATTACTGAGAGTGTGACAGAGGTGTCCTGATGGGGAGGGTATATTAATGACTATACTCTCATATATTAGTGAAATGGGGGTAGAACCAGTGGATGAGGGCACAGTCCTCCCCTTAGACTAGGAAACTACTGTACATTTTGAAAAGCAACTCCTCATTCATTATCTCATCAATAACTCTGTGCTGTAGATAGCACACCTCTTATCCCCAGAAACTACAAATGCTATTAGCAACACATACCATCTGGGAAGACAATTTTCAATGACCAGTCTGAATCACTAGAAATTGTGTCTTCCCCTTCTTCCTCCAGATAAACTCTACAATACACTACTGATTCTCTAACTCATCAGTATTCCATTTGGAACTCTGAAATGGGTTAATTCCATAAATTCCTCCAGAAAGAAAATTCAGTTGACTTAACACTTCTCATCAATACCTTATTCCCTACACTCCTATTTAGTTTCATTTGTTCCTCAATTAAGTGCTAATCTTTTAATCAATTACACTACTGATTCTCTATCTCATCAGTATTCCATTTGGAACTCAAAGGTCATCTAATCTAATCTCCTCATTCAATACAGGAGGAAACAGGTCCATAGAGGTGAGATAACTAGCCCAAGGTGACACAGGCAATAAATTCCGGACAACATTTAAAACCCAGGTCCTTCAATTCTAAATCCAGTGGTCTTTCCATGTTATCCCTATGTGCCAACCGTGTTCAAGGCACTGAAGATACAAAGACAGAAATGAAGCTGCCTCTGTCCTCAAGGAGCTCATATTCTATTAGAAGGAAAATGACAGGTATAAAGATGAAATGTAAAATATATGCAAAGTAAATATGTAATAATTCATTTTAATGAAAATTTTGAGGAAGAGACCAGGATGCTTAAGATGTTGATTGAGTGGGATGGAGAAGGCATTCTCTCTCCACTCCAATCCATCTTCCATTCAGCTGCCAAAATGATTTTCCTAACGTGTAGGTCTAACCATGTTACCTTTATCCAACCCCCCTACTTAATAAACTTCACTAATTCTCTATCATCTCCAGGATTGAAAATAAAACCCTCTGTCATTCAAACACATCCAAAGACTGCCCCATTCCCCGACTTTCTAGTCTTCTTACACCTTATTTTCTACCACATACTCTTCAGGGACTCTGTCCCAAGGATGACACTCTCTCTCTCGGATCCAGGTATTTTCTCTGGCTCTCTTCCATGCCTGGAATTCTCACTTCCTCCATCTCAGTCTCCTGATAAATCTCAACTAATATTCCATCTTCTACAGGAAGCATCTTTTCATTCCTCTTAATTCTAAAGTCTTCCCTCTTTTAATTATTTTCTACTTATCTTGCATATGCTTTGTTTGCACATACTTTGCTTGTGGTCTTCCCCATTAGACTGTGAGCTCCTTGAGGTCAGGAAATGTTTTTGCCATTTCCACTCCCCAACTCCCTTTTTAAAAAAAATCTCTATTGCTTAGCACAATGCCTGGTACGTAGTAGGAGATTAATAAATACATTTTAACTGACTGACATTCTAAAAAATCTTTACCTTCCAATTATCAACCAATGTTTCCCAATCCTGAGTTTGTACTTTGTGTAGCCTCTATCCCACTTTCTTGTCTCCTGAAATCTCAATGTGTAATTTATTATCATATAATTTTAAAAAGAAGCACAAGCATTTTTTGGGGGGTAGGGTGGAAAGTGGTTGGTGTTCAGAAACCAATCCTGAGAAAGAGATAGTGTGGAAATTCTGTAACCAAAATCACACTCAATGTTCTCAATGATCCCTGACAGAGAAGCACTTAGCTATTTGGACATCCTGGGAAAGATTTACAGAATATGTTTTGAACATAGAACACAAAACCACCTCTTATAACAAATTCAGTGTGAGTGGGGGTGGAAAGAGATTCCAGGTAACCACCTCATGAGTTCCAGGGGCACTTCAAGGTTGCAGTATGAAGGGAAGGCAGCTGCCCCAATTTGTTAGTTTCTATTTTGATTATTATACACTTGCTAGTTAGGTGTTCAACTCAGTTATTTCTGTGCTGGCGAAGAGCCGCTGGGGGCCTTCTGAATTTTGGAACTGTGAAACAAAACCTAGGTAAGCCCCAAAGTGGTTGAGTGGCTTCTGAACATTATATTAGTTGGTGCCTGGGGACCAGGTTTAAAAAAAAATCATCTTGAAATGGTTCCTTGATGCATTGCTGGGAGATTCAGACATCTCCCTAAACTCATTAATGAGGCTAAGATGTAATTAATGTAAGGGGAACTCTGATCTAGTTAACCACAGTGTGACTAGTTATTTGTCCAAATCACTTACCTTGGACAAGTCATTTAGTTTCTTTGAATCTCAGTTTCTCTCTTTGTAAAATGGAGAGAGGTTGGAATGGAGAGCTGTTAAGACTCCCTTCAGATCTATGACCCCAGTGTAGGAAAGGGAGATTAATTAGTCTACTGAGGGTTAATGGAAGATGAATTGTCTCTTCTGTTATTGTGCTTACCAAGCAATTTTCTCATCTGTAATTTGGTCTCCTGCTCCCCAGGAGGGAGGGCCCTGCACAGAGGAGAAGTTCTGGTTTCTCTGCCAGATGCATTTCCCCTGGTAAATTAATAAAATTGGCGTCTGGTTTAGAAATCAGTTGCTTCTGAGTTTCATTAGGGTGAATTGCTTCCCTACAGCCTGATCAAGTTTCTGGGCCTGCAGAGCTAAAGCCCAGCCCCTGGCTGGTGCTGCCTGTACTAAGAGGTGTAGATACACTCAGTGAAGTCTGGCACACAACACCATGCTTACAGGTTTTCCTCTTCCTTCAAATGCAACAACTGTTGAGGGGGTTGGATAAGGTGGCCTCTGAGATCCTATCTGCCAAAGTCTGAAGGTGGGGGTGGGGGTGGTACTAGATCCTAAATTTCAGAGCTAGAGGGGAACCTCACTATTATTCTCTCATTTTACTGATGGAAAAACTGAGACTCAAGGAAATCCAGAGCCTTACTCTTACTCTGGTGAGAAGTCAGGCCTTGCAACATGAGCTTTCTTGGCTTCCTTCCTTTGCTCTACAAGCCTCTACATCATCACTCTTTTCTCCTCTTCCTGTCTTCTTTCTTGTGTCTTTAATCTCATTTTCTCTCATCCTCTAGGATATCACTTTACTAGCTATCCTGTCCCTTATGTATCTTCAGTATATTTCTAGACACTGACTCTTTACTTTTTGCTAGGAAAAAAATAATCCCCAAACAAAACAAATAAATAATGCTCAGGCTTTTGCAATTGATCCTTTTAGTATACTTAGTTACTATTCTGTCTCCTCCCCTTCATTAAGAACTTCTTATTTCATCGTTTCCTTAGTTCTCCCTTTCCACCCAAATCTTTTCAATCAGGTGTCCTTCCCTACCATTCTACTGAGCCAGGTGTTGTTAGAGTGAACAAAGAATAACTGACCAAGCCTCACCATCCTTGTCCACCCCCTCCTGACTAGTCTCTTTTCTTTTAGCCTCAGAGACACCACTTATCTCCTTCTGTTTCCAACCTCTTGATCATTCTTTATCACCACTGGCTCCTCATCTTCTTTCCAGACCCTTTAAGGTTGTGTCTTAGGCCCTCTTCCCTCTTCTTTGCCTTTACCTTATCCCTTTGTGATTTCATTAACTAACACACTTTCAACTACCACCTCTATTCAGATGAATTCAGACTTCATATATGAGCACCAGATCCACACTGCCTACCGATCATCCCCATCTGAAATTTCCACTGGCTCGACATGGGTGATTCCACTCAAACTCAACATCCCAAACTGAGCTCATGATCACCTTAAATCTATATCCCCAGCTAGGTGGCTCAGTGGCTCAAGTACTGGGCTCAGAGTCAGGAAGGCCAGAGTTCAGATCTGGACTCAGATACTTTCCAGCTATGCAATCATGGGCAAGTAACTTCACCTCAGTTTCCTCATCTATACAATGGGAATAACAATAGCATGTCACTCCCAAAGCTGTTGTGAGAATCAAATGAAGTCATAATTATAAAGCACTTGGTACAGTGCTTTGGCACATGTAAGCACCATATGAGGTTAACTGTTAGTTACTATGGGGATCAAATGAGAGAATAATTGTAAAGTGCTCAGCGCAGTACCTGGTGCATAGCAGATGCTGTGGAAATGTTAGGTGCTGCTACTGTTCCTCCTCTTTCTTCTTCTTCTTCTTCTTCTTCTTCTCTTTTCCTCTCCTCTTCCTCTTTCTTCTTCACTGTTTCTGCATCTGACACCACAATTTCCAAAGTTCCCCATACTTGTAATTTTGGGCTTAGCTTTGACTATTCACTGTCCTTTACTTCGCAAATCCTATTATTTGCCAGGTCATGTTTATTCCATGTCTAAAACACTTGTTGTATGAATATCCTTGCTA
Organism: Potorous gilbertii; assembly: GCA_028658325.1. Classification (NCBI taxonomy): domain Eukaryota; kingdom Metazoa; phylum Chordata; class Mammalia; order Diprotodontia; family Potoroidae; genus Potorous; species Potorous gilbertii. Next base: position 295,845,502 of record CM053769.1, on the reverse strand, counting down.
TACCCTCATTCCTTTTCAACCACTCTTTTTCAAGTCTTTATTGCTGGTCACCTGGGCTATTGCAATAGCTTTCTTATAGCCACCTCCACTCTTTGCCTGCTCCAAAATAGTCTTCATTCTGCTGCCAGAATAAGCTCTTTTAGGCACAAATCTAGTTATGTCACTTCTATGCTCACAAATCTTTATGACTCCTTTTAATGTTAAGGTTCAAATTCCTATACTTATCATTCAACGTACAGCCAGACATCACCCAATTTTTAGAGGTTTATATCATATTTTCCCCCTCCATCTCTTCCTCCTCTTTCTTCCTTTCCTCCCTTCACAACTTTAATGGGCAAAGCTTTTCACTTCACTCTTTTGCCTCCATGCCTTTGTTCAGCTGTTATCTTTGCCTGGAATGCCTTTTTCCCACCTCTTTACCAGTAAGTTAGTCAATAAACATTTATTAAGTGCCTACTATGTGCCAGGCACCATACTAAGCATTGTGGATACAAAGAAAGGCAAAAACAATCCCTGCCCCCGAGGAGCTCACAGTCTAATGATGGAGACAACATGCAAACAGCAATATACTAACAAGATAAATACAGGACAAATGAGCAATAATCAACAGTGGGAAGACACTAGAATTAAGAGGGAGTTTGGTTGAACTCCTATTCATCCATACCTGAATTAAAAGTACACCTTCTCCGGGATGCCTTCCCCACTCCATTCCCTTTCCCTTCTACTCAACTGTTGCCCCTTTAGCCTCACATAATGCCCATTTTGTAACCCTCTAGTGCACTTAGTCTGTCACATTGTATTTTATAGCTGTGTTGGCATCTTGTTCTCCTAATAGATTATAAGATCTTTGAGGACAGTGTTATCTAAACTTTGTAGCTATGCCAGTGGTACTTCATCACATCACTCATGCTTGAGTATTTGAACCATATAATTGGCTGTGTGTGAAGTTGCTCCCATACAAGTGGTTGTATAGTTGTTCAGATTCAGAAAACTGTGGGATGATTCTTTTATAAGGCACTTAGGGCTATTATTGAGAGGTCATAGGATAAGTTCATTGGATCATTGATTTATAGCCAGAAGGGAACTCTGGAACCATCTAGTCTAACCCTCTGATTATACAGATAAGAAAACTGAGGTCCAGGGGAGTTATATGACTTACCCAGGGTCATTCAGCTAATAAACACCAGAGGCAGGATTTTAACTCATATCCTTTGGTTCTAGAGTCAATTTCTTTGCGTAATAAATGAGCTGTGGCCATGGAGGTAAAGCATGAGAGCAGTCCACAGAAGCCCGGAGGATGACCATGTTGGAAGTACTTAGGCAGAAAAGTGTTGGTTTGACTGAATAAAACAAGAATCTCAAGTCTGGGTCCAGAATGATCTAACTGATAATTCCTAAAGCATTTCTCTCTGCCTATCCACAGTCACAGATCCATGGAATCAGGCTTATGTAATCTTGCACAAGACCTTGGAGTTGATTAAAGAAGGAAAACCAAAGTTAAAAACTTAACTCTGGCTTCATAGTGTAGATAATCATATGGTTAGTAGACCTTACTTAACTGTGTCCCTTCTCCTTAGTTCCTCAGGATGGACCTTTTTCCTCCCTCTTCCTCTCTTCAGAAAGGGAAAGATACTGGGCTATTTGAGTAAGATTTTTAAACTATTTCTCCTGGCCAGGAGGCAGAACAATATGACAAAGTCTCTCTAAAACTGGTCATGGATCCTGTAAAATATGCACTATAGCCCTCATGTTGGTCTGTTTCCAGTGGCCAGAGAACAGCTCTTTCAATTTTCACATGTTTTCAAGGGAGGTACTTGAGAGGGGACTTACTGTGATAGAGAAGAATCCAGACTGAAATCTTCCACATGTACCCTAAAGACAGAGTAAACACATCAAAACAGAAGACAAATAGACACATCTTACCAGCCTCCTCTAAAAGAGATTGTGAGGGAAAGTCAGACAAAAAGACGTGAGATTACAGAAATGAAAAACTGACACATACAAAACCCCCAGTTCTACACTGGTTAGTGCCAAAGAGCCAGTTGATGTCATCTTCAGTTTCCAGATAGACACCCCCTTGAACCCAGTCCTAAATCTGTCCTTGTAGAGGCTTTTAGGGCCAGCTTTGGAAATGGAGATGATCTATGTTTTGCATCCTAATGAAAAAGTAAAGCCGACCCCCACCTTACATATTACAAGATAGAGTATACACTTATTTTCTTCCTCTTCCTATCCTATCAGTTATGACATCTAGCCATGAGACATCTGAGCTAGAGGGAAATACTCTATAGTACCTATAGTCAGTTTGAAAAAGTTAAAGGGATACTTAAGGGAGCAGAGGCATACTGAGTAACCTATAGCAGAGATCTTTAATTCCTAGGGGGGCTTCATGAAGATTCTAGGAAAGAAAGACAGGAGTAATGAATAGCTTTGGCTACATGTAATCCCTCAACATCATTGTATTCTATGTACGTATCCACTTTCTCTTGGGATTGTGTATCAGTGGGAGAATTTATAGGAGGCATGTTTTGAAACTACATATCTAAGATATATTATGTCACGTCTTTGTAAATGCCTTTGCTGAGAGCTAATTCTATTTATTCCCTCACTGCTAATGGGAAACACACTGTTAGGAGCTCATAAACTATTGTATCTTAACTCTAGCAGGGAGAGGTAACTGAAAGGTACACAGAGAACCTGTCATAGGCACCCCTCTGGACAGCCAAACAGAAAATTTGTAAGTTCAATTTGGGAGGAGTAGCTCAGAGGATGAGAGCAGATGTAGTAGAGGCTTTGGTTATCATGTGTATTTGCAACATCAATCACTCCTGACAAGTGAAAAGAATTCTGAATTTTTGAATTACAGGACCTAGATTTGACTCTCAGCCCTGATATATACTATATACATAAGTCACTTCCCCACTTAGGGTCTCAGTGTAGAATGAAATGGTGGAATTAAATGATCTTTAAAATCACTTCCATTTCTAAATCCCGTGACCCTATGACACAGCCTGTATGTAGACTAGCCGTATGACTAAAGAAGGAAAAGGATGATTGTGAGTTCCATGAAGGAAGAGGCTGTCTTTTGCTTCTTTTTGTATCCCAGCACTTAGCACAGTGTTGATACATAGGAGCCTAATGAATGTTTATTGAATGAATGGAAGAGGGGAGAAGCTCCATGAAGTCTCGATCTCATTCTCTTTGGGAAGAACTCCCCATCCAAATCTTGCCTGCCAGGATTATTACCACAGAACCACAGAACGACAGAATATACTTAGAGACCACCTCACTGAACTCTGTCATTTTACAAAAGAGAACAATGAGATACAGAGAAGTCATTTTTCCTTCGTCATATAATTAATCAGTGGAAGATGCAGGATCACAAATGGAGCCTTCTGACTTTTTGGGAAGAGTAGAGTGCAACAGAGCACTGGTTTGGGTGGGAACCAAGAAACCAGGGTTCAAGTCCTGAGACTTCCGTCCGATCTTGAACAAGTCCTCTCAACATGATAAAAAAGATTAGAGAATTATAGAATATTGGAGCTGGAAGGCACTTTAGTAATGATCTAGTCCAGGGGTGGGGAACTTGAGGCCATGAGACCTTCTAGGTCCTCAAGTGTGACCCTTTGAATCCAAACAAATTTTCTGTGAAGTTTGATTTCAGAGGGCTGCCCTTGAGGACCTAGAGGGCCGTAGGTTCTCCACCCCTGATCTGATCTAACTTCATTTTACAAAGGAGGAAACTGAGGTTTATAGAAGTGAAACAACTTAAGTGTTCGAGCCAGGACTTCAACCTAGATCTTTGAGAATCACATTCAGTGGCCTTTCCATTGTATTTCATTTCTAGGGTCTCATTTTCCCTATCTAAAAATTAAGGAGATAGCCTATATAGCATTTGAAGTCTTTTCTACTCCTCTGCCTATGATCCTATGATTAAGGCTCTGCCATAATTTATTTCAAAGTAAATAGATACAGAGAGACAAAAGGGGGCGTCTCACCCTCCTGAGTTTAGGACAAATTCAGATCAGTCTCTTTCACTTTTCTTTTTTTCTTACTGGACTGCAATCACTGAAATTCCATGACATCTTCAAATGGAAAAGAACTCTCCATTGTCATCATCAGTCTCAACGAAGGCAGGAGAACGGCCTCAGGCAAAAATCTTTATTGGTAAGGATCAAAACAGAAGATTTTTGCTGTTGTGTCTTCTCAGTTTTTCAGACTATACAATAAACAGAACAATCCATGCCTCCAGAGCCATGGTTCATTGAAGTTTTACTGTAAGTAAATTATGTATACAACAATATAGTCTTTGTATGTTAAAATCAACTTTGACAAACATTTGTTAGGTATTGCTATGTGGAAGACACCACTCTAGGGGCTGAGTTACAAAGACAAAAAAATAAGGCATTCCTTGCCTTCGAAGAACTTCTATTTTACGGATAGAATAAGTAGTATAATAATAACTACCACAAGGAGTATTTACGGTGCTTTAAGGTGTGCCAAGTGCTTTACAAATAGCATTTCATTTTATCTTTACAACTACTCTGGGAGGAGTAGATGCTATTATTACCTCAGTATTACAAATGAGGAAACAGAGAGACAGAAGGTAGGTGACTTGCCTAAGGTCCCACAGTCCAATGAGTCTGAGCCTGAATTTGAATGCTAATAAATAGGGCTGGAGTCATGCAAAACTTAAAGGAGAAGATGGCACCTTAGCTGATGTTTGGAGGAAGGAAAGGATTCTGAGAGGCAGAGGAAAGGAGAGAGTATATTTACAAGCTTAGAGGAAGGAGATGGGATACTGAGTTCAGAAAATAAATAACAGTTCAGTTTTCTTGACGTGGTCTATGAAGGGAGGTAATATGAAACAAAGCTGGAGAGGTAGGTTGAGGTTACAACACAGTGTAGTTTGTATTTTATTCTAGTGGCAATAGGGAGCCACTGAAGGTATTTGAGCATTGAAGTGTCATAGACTGACCTGTGCCTTGAGAAGATAATTTTGATAGCAGTGTGAAGGATGGATTGGAGATGGAAGAGACTGGAAGCCGGGAGACTAATGAAGACGTCAAGAGGGACAATCTAAACTCAGGTTGGGGTTGGATGGGTAAAGACACTAAAGATGTTTGGAGGTAGGTTCTGAAGATATACATATAGAACTAGAAGAGATCCTGTGAGTCATCTAATTCGACCTTTCCATTTTATAAATGAGAAAATAAGGTCCATGGTCACAAAGGCTGTAGCAGTAACCCTGGCCTGCTGACTCCAAGTCCAGGGTTCTTTCTATTACCCATACTGCCTCTCTCTAATAAGATTTAGTAGTTCACTGGATATGGGATGGGAGACTGAAGAGTTATGGAGAAATCTCGAAATATAGGGAGCATGGTAATGTCCTGAAAGAAAGACGGAAATTTAGAAGAGAAGTAGTTTTAGAGGAGGAGATGATGAGTTCTGTTTTGGACATATGGCATTTGAAATGTCAGTGGGATGTTAAGGTGAAAATGTCCAGCAGGCATTTTGTAATGGGGATTTGAACTTCAGGAAAGAGATTAGTGCAGATAGATAGATTTGAGAGTCATCTTCCTAGAAGTGACAGTAGAAACCATGGGAACTGGTAAGATTACCAGTGGATACTGTGAGGAGAGAGACAGAAGAGAGGCCCATAGACAGAGTCCTAGGGGGACCTTAGGAGGTGGCATAGAAGTCAACAAAGGGGCCAGGTAGGTAGAGAAGCAGGACCGAGAGTAACAGGGCTACGGCACCAAGGCCTCTAGAGATACTATCCAGGAGGAGGAGGGGTTGATAGCACTGAAAGATGCAGAAAGATCAGGAATAATGCAAATTGAGAAAAGCTCACTGGACTTAGCAGGTAAGAGAACACTTGGAGCTTTTGAGTGAACAACAAACAGCATTAGGGTCAGAAAGATAACCCCAAAGCATGGAAAAGTGAGGAGGAGGTGATAAGGCAGAGGCTGCCAATGAGATGTTTGACAAGACATGCATTGGCTCCTTACAACAGCCTTGAGTGATGAGAAAATGAGGCCCAAGAAGGGTGAAGGAACTTCTCCTGGGTTATTAATTCTACACTCCTTTTCCATTTTTGACATGCAATCATCCCTGCCCCTCTCCATATTCCCCAGAAAGCTAAATGACTGATGGAAAAGCTAACTTCATTGTTCTCAAAGGTTGTTCTGGGCTTCCATGAAGAAGGTCCAGTCTTGGGGGCTTCTCAAAAATGTTTCTCTTTGCTCATTTTGCTCCCAACCAAGTTTCCCTGGGATTTCAGAATATAATGTTGAGGTCTTGGGTAAAAGGGCCTCTGCTCCCATGAATGCACTCAAGCCAAAATATATAGGACAATCTATTTTGCTCTACAGGAAAAGCATTAGGGAAAGAGAAGGGAATAAATTTTTCTATAATGCCTAGTAGGTGCCAGGAACTTCTTACAAGTATTATCTCATTTGATCTCATTAAGGACTCCCAGCTCATAAACAATGCAGAAAAACACAAAACATACAGGAAACAGTAATTATCAAGACATTCTCCTTCCCTCCAGCCAGTTCCACTCTCCCCCTCAGGCCTCCAACCTGATAGTTCTACCTAGATGGTTTGTATTCTCCTTGGAATGGAAGGGAATGGGTCTTCTTATTTCTCTGATTTATGCTGAAGTTGGAGATAATATTATATGTCTCTACAGAAGGTAATATTCATGACACTATGTTCTGAGTCGTGAAGGTAACCAGTATGTAGTAACTAGTCACTACCCAGCTTCCCTCCTGTTCTCTCCCTCTGCCAAATCCAGCAGGGTTTCCAACTTCACAGTCATGCTTCCTGGGTTCCTGCCTACTTGAGTGGGTGAAGCTTAGCATCAGACACTGACATTAGTCAGTGTCACCAGGCAAGACTAGGAAATTTCAAGTTAACTTATACAGAAGTCACTCTTGCCCTTTAGTTTCAGAGGATTTTTTGCACAAGTATAAAAACATAAGACCTTCAGATCATAGATTTGGAGCTGGAAGAGAGTTTAGAGGCCATCTAGTTCAATTTTTTCAGATCTGCTCCCCGACTTTCCAACCCAGTTTTGTGATTCTGTTACTATGAACTCTGGGATATCTGGGCTGGTCACTGATCTGGTTTTGCCTTCTGACTTCCCTGCAAGAATGTTGGAATCAAAATAAAACATTGATTTTCACTAGTGTAGAGTGAGGAGAAGCTGAAGGACAAAGGTTACCACCTCTACATAGTGGAGATTTGGTTGTCTTTTTTTCCTGCTTCCTCTAGCAACCCAAATTTCCATATTTATCTCTCTTCCTCCCCCTACATACATAAACCATGGAAACAGACCATTAAAGTTGGGAATGAGGGAGCTGATTCAACCATTTATGGACCTGATATCTAAGGAGGATTCTCTTTCTGATCAATCATCAGAAGAGAATGTAGTTTGAATTGTCTTCTTCATTGGGATGGCCTGTTGTGAGTCATCCCAACTCTCTATGCTGTTACCTCTTGTCTGCAATTGTGAGTGTCCTAGATGGGGCTAGAGACTGCCTTTTCATTCATAAAAGGAAGAGGAGGTTGGACTACATCAGTGTTTCTAAAACAAATTGAGGCACAGAACATTTTTAGGATGAGAATACATTGGTTGTTCAGTTGTTTCTGTCTCTTCATGAACCTGTGTGGGTTTTCTTGGCAAAGATACTGGAGTGGCATGTCATTTCCTTCTCACTGTACAGATGAGGAAACTGAGGCAAACAGGGTTGTGACTTGCCCATGGTCACACAGCCAGTAAAGTGTCTAACACTGGATTTGAACGCTAGTCCAAGGCCAGTGCTCTATCCACTGCACTACCTGGCTGCCCTGTAGAATATGTTTCTGGAACTCATAAATACTAACCATTGTGGGTGGTGTGGAAAACCTCCAGAATAAGGTAGGGCAGCTCCATTTCAGATTAGGAAAGAAGAGATCAAGTCCATTTTCATTCTGAAAGGCTGTTTGTTGTATGTAATAAGTATTTTTGAAATATAAATAAGTTAGAGGGTTAGTTTGCTTGACTACGCTTATGTGTTACAAGGAATTTTCTTTCCCCCAGTGGTAGAGATGAGTGAGAAAAGCAAGATTTCTGTAAATTAAAAAGATCAATTAAAAATAGGGAGGTTGAGGCTGCTATGGAGGTGGAATGTCACTGTATTGTTAGTTACAAGAGACCTTTTGTAGAATGGAGTAATCTGCAAATGTTTGTAATATAAAAAGAATAAATCTATAAAACTTACATAAGTTACAGGGGACAATACTGTTAGTATCATATTTCATAGAATCCTGGGCCCATCACCCGCTATATTTAGGAGGACGTCTGAGAAACAGAGGCTGAGATGGTATGAAACTTCTATTTAGCTTTGACTTTCTCTTCCTTTACCATTCCCTGTGACAGCTCTTTACATATCTGATGGCTGTGAGGACAATCTCTCCTTTTTTTGAAGTCTTCTCCATCTAACAGCTTGAAAATGCTGTTGACATGTATTTGATTAAATGTGAAATTCACTTAACCTCAAAAGGAAATGTTCTTTCTTGGGAAAAGGAGTTTTGCACCATGAGAAGTGAAACCACACCAACCACACCAACAGAAGATAAATGTTAGGGTTTTTAATTCATACAATATCTTATCATGCCCTATTCATAGTTAAAGATAAACAAATATTGATGGAAATTATTTCTGATCAAAATTTGAAGTGAAGGAGAATAAGAAACTTGCAACAGTAAGTACAAAAGACTTAATAAGAGAGGGAGACTTGGAGTCTGGAGATCTAGTTTTGAATGTGACCCTTCCTACTTGTAGGATTATGGGAGAATCACTTAACCCAAAGGCATACTGGTAAATTTTTAATCATTGGCTGGGGGAGGAGGTACATACAACACACTTTTAACTTAAATTTTCACTATTAATATTTTCTCTATCACTTTCTTAAGTTTAGACAATCAACAAAACAATATATCAAGCCCTGATTTGTAACATTTGCCATTTCCAGAGTTCATACTAGGGGATGGTAGGTGGCACAGTGAATGGAGCTCCAGGCCTGGAATCAGGAAGACCTGAGTTCAAATTCAGCCTCAGACATTTACTAGCTGTTTAACCTTGGGCAAATTACATACTCCTCTTGGCTCAGTTTTCTCATCTGTAAAATCAACTGGAGATGGAAATGGTAAACCACTCCAGTATCTTTGCCAAAAAAGAAAAAAAGATTCAAAATGCGTTCACAGAGAGTCACATGACTAAACAATGATGCTTATATAGAAAATTTAACAACTGCCTCTTTTGAGCCTGGATGAATTGGCTCCAGCAAAACCTTAAATTAACCCCTGTGGGTCTTATTTTCCTCATTTGTAAAGACAGAATAGTAGATGCACAACTTACCTCACAGGGCTGCACAATGGACCCTGTAAAACCCTGAATGGTAGAGAAAAATGTTTGCTGGTAAGTGCAAATAGGAACTATACATAAACTCAATGTAACCATCATGTCTTTGTCACTACTAGACAGTAAATCTACAGTTGTCTCAATTCCTGGTGCAACTTTAGCTTAGAATGTCCCAGCTGGAATCAGTGTTAGAGTATCTAATCCCTTCAAGTTGCCAATGAGAAATGAAATAATTTTTCTCTAATGGCACAGCCAGTTAGTGGCAAAGTTGGGGATCATAGATTATAGGTTGACAGCTGAACAGGTCCTTAGTAGCTGTCTTGTTCAGCCTGCTCTTTTCTGAGATGAAATAATTAACATTGAGAGAAGTTAAGTGATTTGCCTGATTTGCCTGAGGTCATACAGGCAGGACATGTCTGACTGAGGTAGCAGAAACTAGAACCCACATACTCCATGTATTTAAGAATCCGAATCTAGTGTTCTTTCCATGGTACCACATTGCCTCTTCACCTAAAACCCATGATTCTGGGTTCTTAATCCAGGGTTTTTCCCAATGGACCAAATCGTCCTTGTCTCATAGAAATGGGGATCTATGGTATAGGGACAGTGCGACAAGGGTCAGAAGCCGATGGTAGCCGTATCTCATGTAGAAATTGTTATTTTTTTTTTTAATCCTCAGAGATGGAAGGATAAAAGTAAACACAAGGTAATCTCAGGTGCTGAACACAGACTTGGCATACATGCTGTCTCAGGAAATATGTATAGATTGATATGTAGAATTATGTCTCAGGGAATAAAGGCAAGTGAGAACATAGCTTAATAAGCAGTATGCTAAAACAAGAGGTTTCAGAGGAAGAGAGAGCAACAAGGAGTTAAATGATTTCTCTCTCTCTTTGTTTCTTTCTCTGTCTCTGTCTCTTTCTCTGTCTCTGTCTCTCTCTTTCTCTCTCTCTCTCTCTCTCTCTCTCTCTGTCTCTCTGTCTCTCTCTGTCTCTCTCTCTCTCTCTCTCTCTCTGTCTCTCTCTGTCTCTCTCTCTGTCTCTCTCCCTGTCTCTTTCTCTCTCTCCCCTTCTTCCTCCCTCTCTCTTTCTCTCCCCTGTGGGTGAATGACTCCAACCTGCAGCCTAACTGCTCATAGCTTTTATCAGCCTCCAGCCCACATTAACCTCTTGCCACATCCAACTTTGAGAAGGCAACTTTCAAAGTACACAGGAAATGAACTCAAGACAAAGTGCTTGGTGGTTCTATAAACACTGCCTGGCACTCCCCTCACCCAGCTCTCCCTTTCTTCACAAATGCCATAGCTGTAGTCATAGTAGTGTGGAATGGAAAGGGATATTTCTAAATGAGAAGAAAGCCCTACCTCCTTCCTGGTCAGATTAAAACAACTGTCTAGAAAAAAGACTTGTTTGCAATCCACTTTTAGCGAAGGTCTTGAACTCTGCTGACCCCCCAGTCCTGTTCATCCTTCCAAATTGGATTCTCCCCTACCAACTCTATGGTACTACCCATGTGGATTGTCTGTCTTGTTAGAATGTGAAGTATCTGGTCACAAAATTATTTGCAATCCCTACTGTGGAGCTGTGAAAAGTCAGGGGCCTCAGATTCTCCATCTATAAAGTACGGTGATTGACCCAAGTTCAAAGGATCATAGATTTAGAGTTCAAAAAGACTTAAGAGATCATTTCATATAATTCCCATGACTTTCAATATGAGGAAACTGAGAGTCAGAGATATGATATGACTATCTAAAGGGAACACAGGTATTAAGCAGAAGAGTCAGGATGTTAACCTAGATCCTCTTGCTCCAAATCTGGTACCATATGGTCCTTTAGCTCTGCCCAATTCTGTAATTCAATAAGATGAATGACACTAATGTTCTTTTCCTAGAATAAATTATGACGTCTTAGGGGAATGCTCAAGGATGACCTCTTGAGACTAGAATGGGGAGATATGCTGTATGATAACAATCCCTCACATTTGTACACTGACTATTGAAGTGAGATAGATAATACTGAGGTCACCTCCAACTCCAACTTCTGAGATATTCTGAATATTCTGTGATATCTGAACAATTGTATGATGTAGTAGGGTAGGTACTAATATCCCCATTTTATAGATGCAGAAGCTACAGTCATGAGTCGTGATTTGCCCGTGTTCACAAGGTGATTCTGTGGCATAGCCAGAACTAGACTCCAAGGGACTCAGTGCCCTTCTCATGGCATCATGCTCAGTCTGCTGGTCAGACAGACTCTAATAATAAGAATGAGCCTTTATACTTAGGTGGAGAGTTAGAACTTTGATAGCCCATTCATGTATGTTGTTTCACTTGGTTCTCACAACAGCCCTGAGAGGGAGGTAGGCAGGTTATCCTTATCCCCATTTGACAGATGAGGCTCCAAGAGGTTATTTACCCAGAGTCACACAGTTAGTAGCAGAGACTTAGATGTCCAGTTTCCTATCTATAACTCTTTCCTTTATGCCAGGCTGAATGAGAAAATCTTATTAACCATCGCACTTGAAGCAGATATTGAAGAGCTGCCTTCTTACTTGGATGCTCAGCAGATAGCTGGTGGTAGCTCATCTTTTCCAGGGCCAGATCAACTGAATGCAGAACAGGAAGTTGTTACACGTAATCAATGAATAGGTCCCAAAGGTTCTAGTGGCCCCAAATATTAACCTTCCAAAGTGTTATCACTTTTTTCTCTCTCTCATATGTGATCTTTTGAAATTTCCACAATAAGTTTCACTACGAGTTAGGCGGCAAAAAAAGAGATAGTTCTTGATCTCTATTTGGTGGAGGAGAGAAGATTCACGTAAGAAGACTGACCTTTTCCTTCTCACATGTAAGCTCCTTGAAGTCAGAGACTATGTCTTATTTCAAAGTTTTGTAATAACAACAGCAATGGTATTTGAAGACATGCAAAATAATTTACAAATGTCTCATTTATAAAATCTAGAAAAGTTCCATTTACACATTGGAGTTTAATAAATGCTGGAATTAAGTAGAAAACAATAGTGGATATTTATGAATTAACGTGTGTCTGATGAGATAGTAAATATAGTGAAGAGCCAAAGAGCTTTGAATTTCTGTCCAGGTTCTGCCTCCAATAGATTATATGTCCCTGGGCAAGTAATTTTTTCTTTTTTTGAACCTTAATTTCTCCATATGTAAAAGGAGGACAATCTCTCAAATTCCTTCTAGCAGTAACATACTATGAACCTCAATTATGTAAGTTCAGAGGAGGATCATTGAGGCCTCTGGGGTAGTCAGGGAGGGATTTTTGAGACTTGAATCTAGGGGACCAGCACACCTATCTGCTTGCTTATGTTAGAATTATTTACCTTTGAGACTGATAATTTCACCACATATCTCTCTGTCTCTGTGAACTCAATGCTCAAACTCTAGAGGGGGTCAAATATTATATCCAAATGAGGACTCCACAGAATTCAGATATTTTGGGTTTTGCAGCAATTAACAGAAAGAGAAATGTGTTCCTCTCCGGTTCCCCAGGCTATCTGGTTTCCCCAGAACATCTCAAAATTCTAGGCAGCAGCTAGCCATGAGAAGTTTCTCACTGAAGCAGCTGAGTTTGGATCACCTATGAAGCTGAGCCTGAGGTCCGCCCTGACTGCAGAGGCCATTTGGAACTTAGCAGGGTTGAGGCAGCAGCTGCTTATACAGAAGGCACATACAATGTCAGGAATCCAGTCTTTCATCTCTGGAATTGTCCCCACATATAGGTGAGGCATTTGGGTGGGACATAGGCTCCCTGTTTTACCTCTGGCTGCCTCCTTTCTCTAAGGACAGATGTATAATGTCTTTCTTTCATGCCTAGATGTTTTCCCTGCCATGATTCTTCCATCCCGCCCTCCCCCCACACCCCCACATGCTTTTAGACTCTCCTTCCTAACTTTTCTTCATGACACCACTTTCCTTGGCCAAAATCCTCCAATGATTTGCCCATTGTATCATTTAAATTACTTAGTCCTCCACTTAATTACTGTCACTGCCCCCAACAACACTTCTTTATATCCAGTATCAATTTCCCTGTTCCTTCCCTCTAACAAATGTTCTCTATTCCAGATAAGTTGGTCTCCCCCTTCCCCATCCCCCCACTCCCCATGCTAAGCTCATTCCTACCTCTATATCTTTGCTTTCATTTATTCTGTCAGCATGGAATGCCCTTCTCCTTTCTAATACATTTCTAATTTCTTTCCAATAGTAATAATATAATAATATATTATAACATATAATAATAAAATCCTACCCATCTATTAAAACCCAGCTTAAACTTCACGTCCTCTACAAAACCCACCCCAAGTGATGTGGCATTAGAACCAACCAAATCCATGACAGCATAGTCTCAATTCAGTTCCGTTCAATAAACATTTATTAAGTACTATTATGTGCAAGGCAGTATACTAATATGCAAATATGAAAAACAACTTCTTCCCCCACTCTCAGGGGGTTTATAATCTAATAGTATTTTGTAACGCCAAAGATTCCTGTTTCCCCTACTTAACAAAAACTTCTTTAGGCCTAGGACTGTTTTACCTTTTCATTTCTCCCTATCTATAAAGGCAGCATGACTAGGAGATAGCATGCAGGTCTTGGAGTCGGGAATACCTGGGGTCAAATCCCACCTCTGACATTTACTTCCTGGATGACCTGGGCAAGTCATTTAACCCCTATTTGCCTTTGGCATCTCTCTTAGGATTTACTGACTGAGTCATGGACTTATTGTTATCAGTAAGTTGGTGGAAAGACTTTTCACACCAAGAGTTGACATACTAAATTAATTCAGATATCTTTTGCATATTCTCAAAGCTACATCAACATTCTTCTTCCATGGTGGCATGCAGGTGATCCTGGGGTCACCATAGCTATGTTTGTGTGGCAGCCCAAGGTGATCCTGGAGAAGTTTGAGTACAAGACCGGTCACTTACTGAGCCTGTCATCTGAGGAACTTTTATAAAGTAGAGAGGTACAGAGACATTCACCACCAGGATGGTCACCAGGCAATGCTTTTGACTATAGCAAATCACTCAACTTCTATTAAATCTGCATCAGTCGGGGGAATATCCACATTTATGGAATCACAGACACAGAACCTAGGCACTTAAAAAAAAATTTGCTGCCTGCCTCAGTTTCCCCATCTGTCAAATGTGGATAACAACAGCACCAGCCTTCCAGGGCGGTTGTGAGGAGCAAGTGAGATTACCAAGTGCTCTGCAGCCCTAAAGCACTATATAATGCTAATTACTACAATCACTCATTAAAAGAACAAACAACCCCGACCCTCATAGAACTGGAGAGAAGACTCTGAAATACAGGGTCATGGTCACCTTCTGATGGACACTGTCCCATCTGGAAGTACTGGGGACTTAACTGAAGGATATTCTTCCCAAGTTTTATATGCCCCAGAACTATTTCTGTGGCTCCTTTAATATAAGATTCATGCACAGGCATAAATAAGAAAGCACCACTAGGAATTCAAATAAAGGGCCAGATGGTAAGCTACGGGAGTTAAGGAAACAGACTAAAGAGTAGTTCCTTGGACAGGTGAGATTGGTGCCGACATGGCAAGTTCTCCTTTGGCCCTGCAACTTGCTTTCTCTATCACTGCATTGGGGAGAAGTCCTTGGGATCTTCAAAAATGGCCCTGGCAGTGGTGGTGGTAGTGGAGAAGGAATAGGAATTTATGTAGAACTTAGTATGTGCTGGCACTGTGCTAAGCACTTTACAAGCATCATCTCATCTCTACAGAAGTAGAACCATAGGAACTGAATTACCCACATTCCTATAGCACTTAAAGTTTTAAAAAGTGATTTCTTCACAACACCCCTATGAGAGAAATGATGAGATTGCTAGAAAAGTGTCAGAACCAGTATTCAAACCCAAATCTCCTACTAGGCCATTGACTGTTCCACCTTATCCTACTGCAGGGAATTTGATTCCAGTGCTTCTGAAGGTCTTTGAGTTTCTGCATGGTAATATGAGAAGTCCATTTCATCCATGAAGTGGCATTCAAAGAATGAAATCCAAGAATCTGGGTAGGGACAGGACGTTTGAGAAGGAAATTCTGCCTTTACTATTGACCATCTATTGTTTGACCCAGGGCCAATTACTTAACTTCTCTGAGTCTTTGTCACTTCATTTGCCCAACAGGAACATAATTTCTTCCATGTCCTCCCTCTCTGGGCAGCTGTGAGAATCAAATGAGTTGGTGGATGAAAGGACACTTTGAGAAGAAAGCCACATTTTAATACAAAGGGACATTAGGATCATATAGGTTGGGAAAGGGAAGCCAGCAGGATACTCTGGTTTGCTACACTCCCTCAGTGATACCATCTGTTCTGGGCATAAATTGGCTTCCTGGCCTCTGTGGGAGAGGCAGTAAAGAATATCCATCCTTCTCTCCAACCTCTAGAGCTGTGAAAGGTCATTGGCCTCCTTCCTGAGTGGGGCTTGGTTCAGTCTTTGCATCCAGAGATGGTCTGATGCCCACACCATCTTCCTGATGTATCTGTGCTGGTGGCCCAGCAGGAGAGGTAGAGAACAGGGAGACTGCAGATGAAGGAGGCAGTAAAGTGCCCAAAAGAGGACCCATGGATGAGAACCCTGGGTTCTAGTACCCATCTACTGTATAATCTTGAGCAATTCATCTTGATTCATGGCCTCAGTTTTCTCATCTGTAAAATGGTAATAACTGTCCCTGACTTGCCTACCACTCCCAAAGGGTTGGTATGAGTACCAAGTAAGAAAATAGATTTGACAATGCTTTATAAACTGCATAACATCTTATAAATTATAAAATTGTACAAGTGTTCCTCACAAGGCAGTTGTGACTTGTAGGGAGATACTGGGCTATGAAAGAGTTTAGGAAATCTGAAAGGATTCTAGGGAGGCAGGGGCCATATCCTGCAAAGCTGACCAGATTGCTTTGCTGCTCCCTTTGGCAGCTCCTTCTCCCCTCCCCCTAACATCCTCAGTCTCTCACATGTGCTCAGTGCTAGCTAGAGGCACCCATTCAGCCTGGAACCAACTCCTAACGTGCCCTGGGCCACTTCCTCAGACACATCCCCGCAGAGTTAAGCACCTATTGGACTCTCAAGCAATGCAATGCAGTGAAAGTCACTTCTGCTCTCTCAACTTCAGTTCCTTCATCTGTAAAATCTGCATCACAATTCCTGCACTCCCTTTCTCCCTGGGCCACTGTCAGGACCAAGCCATAGAATGGATGTAAGTGGAAACATTCAAATAAACAATCATTGTGATCATGAGAGGTGTCTAGGTTTTGCTCCCAGGGATTTGGTAACAACCTAGTCTGTAACAAGGGATCTAAAGCAGATAGAGAAAAGGCTAGTCCAACCTCCTCCCCACCTGAACAACCCACTTTGAGTCTTCCTGGAAGGTAAGGAAGAGTTAACTTCCTTCCCCCATCCCCAGTGTAATTGCCTGGCATCCTCCATGCAAAAGCTTCTTCCCACGGTGACTAATTTGCATGGGATGGGCTAGTACCAGCCCCCAAAGCCCCATGCTCCTCTGGCACTGGAAGATTGGTGGGTGGGTGGGAGGGAAGCTAGAGCCCCAGAAGCGGGGAGGAAGGTGGCCCTAAAAGCTCAGGGAAGGACAATAAGAAGTGTATTCTCTGCAGCCCCCACTGCACCTGTCCATGGCAATCTCCTTTTCCCCTCTCCCAGATGCTTCCTTCAGGTGGGGCACTAGGTTTATCTGTGTGAGAAGGCAATGATGAAGCGGCATAGCCCCTTCTAGTGGGTCTCCTCAAGGGATGGTTCTGTCCCATCTTCCCCCAACGTTAGCTTAAATCACCCCCTGACGAATCAGTCTCTACAGCACCTGGCTCTTAGGCTGCACCATGTAGTGTTTTGATCCCCCTGGGCTTCTACCAGAGACGACCCCCTTCCTTCCTCCCACCTGCTGGGCTTTCTGGCCTCCCTCAGCCCCTCCAGCTCGACTACCCACTCAGCAATACCTCTGGCCGATGTCACTGCCCTGGGAACCCATCCTGTGGGCTGGCAGCAGGGGGCTGACCCCGTAGGGTTCTTCTCCGGGGTTGGCTGCTTGGCCAGTCTTGCTCTCTGATGGGGAATTCTTCAGCTTCGATCGCGCCATCCTGCCTGGCTCTTTCGTCCCTCCCCAACTCTCCTGCGGAAGGAGGGGCACTGCTGCGTGCAGCTCAGGACTGCTGGTGCATACCATCCTGTAATTGGCTCCCCTCCCTTCATTCTGCCAGGCAGTGGAACAGCCCTGTCTATCCCTGGGGGGTACTTCCAGAAGGGAGGGAGGGATGGAGGGAAAATCCAAAGATGCGCTATGATGAATATGAAATGGCAGAATATCCTCCCCTCAAGCATCCTTTTTTTCATGGAAATCAGAGACTCTATTTTTTCTAGGGCTGTCCTCAGATGACTCCATGGTGAACATTTCTTTCCCCTAGTGCACAATTAAGGATAGGATCACGGCGTCGTAGGATTTTAGACTTAGAAGTTACCTGGGAAATCATTTGGTCCACAGCCATCCTTATACAGATAAGGAAGCTAAGGTCCAGAGTGGCAAAGTGATTTCCTTGTTCAAGGTCACAAAGATAGTGGAATCTGAGGGTGATGGTGATTATGCAGTCTTAGAATCCACCCCCATATAACTGTCCCCACCCCAGGTCTAGCTCTTCGTGAGAATACCAGACTCCTGAGATTAAGATAAACTAAGATAAATTGAGAATTTGAGCCACAAAGTCACAGACTATCAAATTCAGGATACCAATGATCATGTACCCTAACATTCTCATTTTACAGACAGGGAAACTGAATCCTGGAGAGCTGAGGTTCTATGCCTAAGATCATATAGCTGGTTAACTGAGGAGTTGAGACAAGAACTCAGATCTCTGAGATTAGAAAGTCAGTACTCTTTCCCTTAAACCAGGCTGTATTAAAGATCTGAGAGTGTATGATATATCTAAGCTATGTCTCCAAGAGTGTAGAAAGGCTACACTGAACCACTGATACTCTCTCGTCTAGACCCCCTAGACAGGAACATCGTTTGTGAAATAAATAAGGTGGGAAAGAGCTGAGACGAGACATGGCCTAGTGGACCTTTAATCAAGAAGCTCTGGATTCAGATCATACCTCTGACACTTCTTAGTTATGTGTCCATGAATAAGTCACTTTATCCCTGTTAGTCTCATTTTCCTCACCTATAAAACAAGGATGGATAATGATGTCTTATAGTACCTACCTCACAGGGCTGGTAAAAGGAGATAATGTATGTCAAGTGCTTGGCAAACTTTAAATACTATGTACTTATCAGCTTTCTTAGAGTTCAGACCATGTGTAAGATTAGGGGGTTCAATTAGGACAACAGAATTAGAGACCATTTAGGAGGTTGCTAGGTGATGCAGTGGATAAAGTACTGAACTTGCAGATAGGAAGATCTGAGTTCAAATACAGCCTCAGAAACTTACTAGCTGTGTGACCTTGGACAAGTCACTTAACCACTATTTCCCTCAGTTTTCTCAACTGTAAAATAGACATAGTAACAGCACCTATCTCACAGGATTGTTGTGAGGAACAAATGAGGTGATTTGTAAAATGTGCTAGTACAGGAGCTATATAAATGTTCTTTATCCTCTCATCTGACCAATGTGGAAGCTGAGATTCAGAGGGAGGATGTATGCTGCCCAGGGTCATGAAAGGAACCTAGTACAGCTGTGATCCTGGTTCAGTTGTTATAGCTCCAAACTTTTTCTCCTACCCCATTTGCCCTGGGTCATAATTCAGTCTAGGACCAGGGATGAAAGCCAGAGGTAAGTGAAGGTAAATCCTATGACTGATTTTTCATGAATAATGGTCTCTAAGAAAAAAAGAGATTAATGACAATGTCTTTCATTATAATTCACGTTTAGTTTCACACCTCCTCCTCTTCCTGTTCTGCTTCTCTGTTCTTTCTCCCCCCCCCCCTCCCGCCTTCCTGAGAACATCAGACACATCTTCAGTGGTGGTGAACATTGACAGACCTCCAGCTGTGTAAAGGTTTAGGGCCCTATAAGTATGACTCAACCCCACAATCTATGAACAGGGAGCAGCTTCTCTTTAGTCTAAGAGGGATAGAATTATTCCATCCATTAGATTGTATTTATTCACATTTCCCCAGAAAATAGCTCATCAAACCATTACTCTAAAATATCAGCAACTACTAAAAGCAGAATCTTCTTCAGTCCTCTCTCCTAGTCACTTTTCTTGTCAAAGAGAGTCACTGCTAACATCAATTCATTTATGTAATTCATTCATTAAAAAGAAAATGTGTTTAGCACGGTAACTGGCATATAGTAGGTTCCTAATAAAAGTTTGTTGTTTGACCCAATTAATATTATAAATATGTATTAAGCACTATGCTAGATGAAGAGCCACAAAGTTTATGACATGGTGTCTGACCTTATGGAACTTATACATACAGTTCAATAGGGGGAATATTACAAAAACACAAATAACTATAATATCCAATATGATATGATAATTGTATTCCAAATGCATCAGAAATGTAGGTGCATAACAGTGAAAGTGACAAGAGCACAATCAATGGAGGAGTAGGGCATCTGGGGACTGACTATTAATGGAGTAGGTGTCATTAAAGTACTAGGTGTTAAAGTGGACAGAGCACCAGGCCTGAAGGCAGAAAAAAAAGTTCAAGTCCTTCCTCAGACATTTAATGGTTGTATGACCCAGGACAAATCACTTAACCACTATTTGCCTCAATTTCCTTAGCTATAAAATAGGGACAATGATAGATAACACCTATCTCCAAGGTGTGTTGTGAGGACAAAATGCAGTATTATTTGAAAGGAGCCTTGCAAACTTTAAAGCTTATAAATAAGCTCAAAGCTTATAAATACATGATTGATTGATTGATGATGATGATGGTCATAAGCAAAGAGGGACAAAGCATCGAAGTACATGGGACAGGTGGCATTTAAGTTGAGTTTTAAAGTTCACAGTCCATCTATTCAATATTTATTAAGCAAAGAAACAAAGAAGAATCAGACATGGAGGAGATTACAATCTAAAAAGGTGCATAAAACATACAGAAAGAGAATGGCAGTAGAAAGCAGAGGGTGATAAGTGCACGAGAGGTATCAGCAAGGTGTTTGAAGTATATGTAGAAGGGTAATTGGTGTTGGTTGGAACGATCTGGGAAGACTCAGGCTTTCAAGCGTAGGTGAAACTTGGATGGGTTGAGGGCACTCCTGACACAAGAGAAAAGCACAAGGGTGTATTTGGGGAAGTAGTTCTCTAGAATCCAGCATACAATAAGTGTGAGGTAGGGCATAAGACTCAAAGGGTAGGCAGGAGCTAGGCTAAACGCCAGGTCAGGGATTTAAGGAGACAAGCTTTTACAATATCCTGTCCAATTCCTGGCAGAGAGCAGTATTTAACGTAATGCATTGTCAAAGCTATGAAAACCTGAGAGTTTGAGAACTTGTTCAGATACAGGAGTAGCTCAGGATGATAGGAAAGCCTCTCATTCTTGTGGCTAGAAATCTTCTGAAATAGTTCTATTCCTTCTCCTGCCTCACTAAGTGGAGAGGTGACTATGCTCAAATGGTTCTTTGTAAAATAAATATAAGAAGTGATATGTAGAAAACATGGGAGGCATGGGAGGGTACAGATCCTGAGACTCCCCAGAGTGTGGCAGAGAGACCACTGGGAGTAGGAGAACTGAGTTCAAGCCCTAGCTATGTGAGACTGGAAAGTCATTCAACATCCCTGTAAAATGATGGGGCTGGTCTAAACCAGAGGTGTCAAACACGCAGCCCAAGCTCCTAAATGTGGATAATTCAGATTAAAATATAATTGGGAAATATTTAACAAAATAAAAATACAATAAACATAGATAATATTACACTTAAAAACTAAGTCCATATAAGTCCCACAGGGATCTTTATGTTTGGATTAATGGCCCCATTTCTATTTGAGTTTGACATCACTGGTCTAGACCAGGAGTTCTTTACCTGGGACTTATTTAACATACACACACATATACATATATGTATGTGTATATACAGATATATATACATATATATTCATGCATTTTAATAATTATTTGAATAAAATTGGTTTCCTTAGTATATATTTTATTTTATGCATTTAAAAATTTAAAAATATTATTCTTAAAAGGAGTCCTTTCATGAATAATGACTAAGAAAAATGAAGTTAATAACAATGATTTTGTTACAATTCAGATTCAGTTTCACAACCCCTCCTCCTCTTGTTCTGCTTCTCTGGTTTTTCCCCCCACTTCCCTGGGAACATCAGACACACCTTCAGTGATGGTGAACTTTGACAGAACCCCAGTTGCGTTTTAGGTAAGCATCACAGTTTCACCAGACTGTCTGAGGAGTCCAGAATACAAAAAAAGGTTAACCCCTAGTTTCAATGAACTAGGACTCCTTCCATTTCTGACATTCTATGAGTGTGTGTGTGTGTGTGTGTGTGTGTGTCTGATAAACCCCTGATATCAACTAATTTTGTTGTGTGTTGACCTCTCCTGAAGGGGTGCTCAGGAAAAAATTAAATCCCACTTGTTAATTTCAGTGAGACAGTGGATACAGCATGGAGTCTGGAATAAAGCGCAAATTCTGTCTTAGAAACCACTAATTGTGCGACTCTGGGCAAATGACTTAATCTCTATTTGGCCTCAGTTTCCTCAACTGTAAAAATGAGGATAATAACAGTCCTTACCTCACAGAATTTTGTGAGAATCAAATGAGTGCCCGGCACACAGTAGGCACTTAATAAATGCTTATTTAAACTGAATTCAGATATTTACTAGTTGTGTAACACTGAGAACATCACTTAACTTCTGTCTGGTCTCAGTTTCCTCACCGTAAAATGGGGATAATAGTAGCATCTACCTCCTAGAATTTTGTGAGAATCAAATGAGTGCCTGGCACATAGTAGGCACTTTAAAATATTTATTTTTTTCCCCCCCTGGCTGACCAGGGTCTTCATGATCAAGGTTAGACCTGTCCAGGGACCCCAGGAATGGGCTTGTCCCAGGGTAGGCACTAACTAGCTCCAAGGTATTAATTTCTTCAGTATTTTCAAGTAAAAAATTGGCTCCTGACTACAATGAATGGAAGTCTTGAAGTTGATGAGCACTGGATATGACAGGGCTATGCTACATCTCTGTAGGACCTAGCTCAGTGCCAGTCAGTTCTTCCTTTCCTGAGAGAGGGATGTGTTTCATAGCCCATAGCTGGCCAGCCGCTTTGCTACTTTCCTGAAGTAAACAGCTCCCCACCTCAATGAAGGCACAACGACTGCTGGGTGAATTCTCAGTTGTGGCCACTGCCACCACTTCCTCATTCTTTATCCTTTCCATGGTCATTTATAATAATGACACCAACCACTACTACTTCAATAATAACTCACATCTGTGCAGCAGTTCAAGGTATACAGAATATTTGTTGTTGGGGCCTCGTACTAACTGCTAGGTAAGCATCACAGGTATTAGTATCCTCATTGATGAGTGTCCAACTGAGGCTCAGAAAAGATGTGACTTGCCCAGGGTCACATACAGAGCAAGTGTTAGAAGCAAGAATCTCTGCTCAGATCTCCCTGATCTCATGCCCATTGCTCTAACCATTACATCATACTGTCTCAGTTTCTATGAAGAGTAGGGGCCCCAATTGATTATTTCAAAGGAAGGCTTGCCATTTCTCTTTTCTGTGGTAATGGAGGTAGATTTGGCTTGAGTAATGCATCTGCTTATATGCCTTTGAGGGTCTTCTGTGTGCATAGCCCCTTGCTTAGAGCAGAGGGAGACTCAAGGTGTAAGACACAGAACCTGCTCTCCATAGCAGCATAGTCTAGTTGTAAAGACCAGAAAGAGACAGAAAAAGATGAAACACATGAAATAGCTGTGTGATTAGTGCCAAATCAAAAGTACAGACAGAATGGGCTATAGGCGCAAATGAGGAAAACTAGGTCATTTTGGGCTGGGCTGTTCAGGGAAAGGCTTCATGGCCATTGAAGAAAGGTCAGGTCAGATAAGTGGAGAGGAGATACAGAAGAAGGAATGAGGTATAAAAAGGATGGTAAGTGTCCTGTATTGTACATGGTGAGTTTAGGGAAATAGTGAGGACAGCAATTCACCACAACTTCAGCACCTTTTAAAGTGGAACTATGGCATAGCACAAGGAGCAATAGATTCAGGGTAGTAGGTAGAGCTCTTAACTTGGAGTCAGGAGGACCTGGGATCAAATCCTGCTTCAGATACTTAATAGCTGTGTGACCCTGGTCAAGTCACTTAACCTTTCTTTGCTTCATCTGCAGAATGAAGTGCTTGAGCTAAATGATCTCTAACATCCTCTCTATCTCTAGGTCTATGATCCTCTAAAATCTGGTTCATAGCATAGTGCTTAGCACACAGTAGCTAATCAATGCCTTTACGTTCATTTACCCTTAGACTACACAGTTACTGTCCTTAACCGTGGTCTCTGACTCCAAATCCCATGGTCTTTTTTCAACTGCTTTTGTGTAACATTTATTCAGCTTGTGCTTTTATACAATTTTGTTGTTGGAAACCAAAAAGTCCCCATTTGCAGCCAGCATTATCCATAGCTCTGGAACTGTATAGGTATATGTCCCCTTCTCTCTTACCCTTCTTACCTCACTCCTGAACTATTACAGTTAGGCTTGATGTTTGGTTTCCCTGCCTCAAGTATCTCCCCACTCTTGTTCACCCTTCATCCAGCTGTCAAATTAATCTTCCTAAGGAGGAGATTTGACCGTGTCACTCTCCTCCATTCAATTAACTCCATTGTGGTTCCTTATCATCTCCTGGATCAAATGTAAAATCCTCAGTTTGGCAATCAAAGTCCTTCACCACCTGTCCTCCTACCTTTGCAGTCTTCTTACACCTTTTCCCCCATCGTGTACCCTGTGATCCAGTGACAACCGTCTCCTTGCTATTCCATGCACAAGGTACTCCATCTTAAGATTCTGGCCATTCTCACTGACTGATTTGAATGCCTGGAACACTCTCCCTCCTCATCTTCACCTCCTGGCTTCTTTTGTTGTTGTCAAGTTGTTTCAGTCACGTCTGATTCTTAATGACCCCGTCTGGGGTATTCTTGGCAAAGATACTGGAGAGGTTTGCCATTTCCTTCTCCAGCTCTTTTTTTTGATGAGGAAACTGAGTCAAACAGGGTTAAGTGACTTGACCAGGATCACACAACCAGTAAGTGTCTGAGGTCAGATTTGAACTAAGGATGATGAGTCTTGCTGACTCTAGGTCTGGCACTCTATGCACTGTGCCACCTAGATGCCCTCCTGGTTTCTTCAACTTCCTTCAAGTTCCAGCTAAAATACTATCTTTCACAAGAAGTCTTTTTTATTCCCCCAAATGCTAGTGCCTTCCCTCCATTGATTATCTCTGATTTATCCTGTATATTTGATGTTTGTATTTAGTTATTTTCATTTTGTTTCCCCTAAATAGACTGTAAGATCCTTGAGGGCAGGCACTGTCTTTTGCCTTTCTTTGTATTCCCAGGGCATAGCATAGTTAGTGCTTAGCACCAATAGATCCTTAATGAGTGCTTATTGACTGAGTGTTTGGACCAAGTCCAGGGGAGTCGCATTCATGTCATGTCAGGATATCCAGCCAGTGGAATTTTGAGCAAGAAAACCATTAAATTTAGAGTCTGAGGATCTGGGTAACTTTATCACTTATTTGTCTGGGTCATAGATTCCTCAACTGCAATATGAGGGGGGTCTAAAGCCCCTTTTAGGACTAAACCTATAACCTCTGACACTGAGTACATATGGTTTCCCTCCATCTCCCAGTCACCACACATAACAAACTATATTCCTATCTCTGAGCTTATACTGAAACCCTCCCTGGAATCGCTGCCTTCCTCTCTTGCTTGTCCAGGTGCTACTCTTTCCTTTAAGAATTAGTTCAAGACCCACCTCCTCCATGCAGCATTTTCTAACCAGTCCAGGCCACACTGATCTCTCTTCTTTGATTTCCTAGAACACTTAAAGTCTAAACTATACAATCTCACACTTGATTTTATTGTCTTATATTGTGCTCTGATTGTATCAAGGGTGTATGTCCTATCTCACCAGACTGAGAATTCCAGAAGGATGAACATGGTATTTTCTTCTTCTTTTGTCCGCCTTTATTTCCCTCTCTTTAATTCTCCCCCAAGTATTAGGTACAGGGTAGAAATACAGTAAGTACTGATTGGAATCTGAGCTCACTGGGGAGGAAATCCAAGCTTCTCCTCTTAAGTCCCAAGTGGTTAAGTACAGAACATAGTTCATAATAAAGAGACAGGTTTTCTGTTGCCAAACAGAACATTAATGGAAAATTAGTGATTGAGGGAATTAGACTGCCTCCTGAAGAATGCCTCTCATTAAGAGAACTTAATTCCTGGACTGGCCCTTTGAAATAGATCTTTGCTTAGGACTACTACTTGTACATAATGTCAGTACTGCTAGTGACTCATCTTTCCCAGACAGAAAAGTGGACATTTCCCTTCTCCTAAAATAATGATAGGGTTTCTTGGAAAGAGCACTGGACCTGGGTTCAAATCCTGATTTTATCACTTCTGAGCAGTAAAGCTTCAGTTGCCACATGAGTAGACATTCATTGCTCATCTAACACAGGACCTTGCCATGTTGCTACTTAATAGATATTTGCTTATTTGACTGAAAAATATAGATTAAAAAATCCTGACTGAACCTACATAGGGGTATTACAAAGATTAAATAAAACAGATGAAGACCTTTTTCAAGTTCAGAGAGCAGGGGGTTTGGAATGAGAAGAGTTTTGAATTTGGACAGGAGAAAGCTGGGTTTGGATCCTACCTCTCTCATTTATTAGGTTGAAGTCATTCAACATGGGAGTCAGTTTCCTCATTACTAGAATGGAGATAATAGACCTTCCTCACCAGGATGAACATGATGTGAGGATCATGTGTTATTGTTATTTCAGTCACGTCTGACTTTTCATGAGCCCATTTGGAGCTTTCTTGGCAAAGATAATGGTCTGCCATTTCCTTCTCCAACTCTTTTTACAGATGAGGAAAGTGAGGCAAAGTGACTTGACCAGGGTCATATAACTAGTAGTGTCTGAGGTTAGATTTGAACTCAGGAAAACAAATCTTCCTGTTTCCAAGTCTGGCACTTTATTCACTTTGCCATCTAACTGTTCCCATGTGAGAATCATAGTATTCTGTAGCCCTTAATGTGCTAGATAAATTAATATTATTAATAATATTACCCATGATAATTATATTGATTATAAAATGGACAAGAAGCACGGTGTAATGAATAGTGGGTTAATCTCAAAGTCAGCAAAACCTGGGTTTAAGCTCTACCTCTGAGGGTTGTGTGACCCTGGATAAGTCAATGCCTTAGAGTTAGAGTTGGGGTACATTGTCTATTAAAGATAGATCTTGTAGGTCTTCCTACTTAGGAGGATGTGATAAGGCTGGAAGATACAGATTCTGAAACAGAAATATTTTATTTGGTCAAGTGACCATCCACTCCTGCTGGCAGATAGAAATCATGTGAGGATTTTTATGGCCAGTTCATGTAAAATACAAAACATCCACCTCCTCTAAGTCACTATTTCTAATCTTTCCTCCTCTCTTTCAGACAGAAATTAGCCCTCTGTTTTAAGTTTCCATAGTATTTTGTTTTTATGTTTCTCTTTCATATATTTTCCACCTTCTCCCTTGCATCAGTGTGTGATGGTGGCTAGGGAGTTGCCCTTGGAGACAGGAAGACCTGGGTACAAGTTCCATCTTTAGACTCTGCAGACTGTGTGACTCTGAATAAGTTACTTAACCTCTGAATGTGTTAGGTACTTCTAAGACTATAAAGCAATAGAGAAGTTGTTGATTTGTGTTCCTGGATGGAGGTTTGGACCCCAGTGAAATCACAGATCAGGATGAAATGACAATGCCCATCCCCCCCCAAAACCCTTTACTTTGGAGCTCTGTGTATATACATATGTATGCATATATACATATACATGTATATATATACATATACATACATACATATATATATGTATATATGTACCACAGATTTAGAGCTGGAAGGGACCATGTAGGGCATCTAGTCTGATTCAGTTATTTTACAGATGAGGAAACTGAGGTCCAGAGAAGTTAAGTGACTTTCCCAGGGTCACATAGGTGATAAGTAACAGAAAGGATTTGTACTACGATACACTTGGGTTCCTTGAGAATAGGGAGGGATTGGATTAATCTTTGTTTTTACCTGCACTTCACATAGGTACTGCACACAGTAGATAACTGAAAAATGTTAACTGCATTGATTAAAAAAAACAAAGGAGGATTCACATACAAATTTACAATGAGCAATGTAAACATGGGTCAGTTCTGTTCAGCAGAATAAATGGATCCATAATCAATATTTTGAGCAGGAATGAAATTGGCACTCTTTATCAAGGGTACTGGTGAATTCTAGCTTCGATTCGTTAGGTTGGCTTCTACTGGCATCTCAATTATTAAAATTAGAGTGAGCCAAAATTAACGTTGTTTCAAGAATTTTGTGGCATTTCTTTAGAGATAGAGACTAAAATTAAGTCCAAAACAGGGCTGGGGAAATCAGAGCATTTGGGTTCAAATTTCACTTCTGTCAGTTATTCCTGGAATGCCCTTTGGTCCTACACTTCTCTCTAGCCCCCAGTCTTTCCATCTGTAAAATGAGAGGATTAGAATAGATTTTCTCTTTTTCTTTCCAACTCTAAAATTTTGATTCTTGACATACATACTTTGTAAGATGAATCAGTTTCCCACTCTGGCAACTGGGAAAGTTTGAAAGTCTACATAATTAGTTTACTTAGAAAGGAGGGTAATTGCTATTTCAGTTCCAACCATTTATTTAAGGTTCCAGTTTTCTTACCCAACCCCCAATCTCTCCCTTGTCATCAGCTGCCTTCTTATTAGTGGTTTGGAACCCAAAAGTCATTGGATACCCTCAAATTTCTCCTGAGTTGGAATCTGCCTTCTCTTAGGTCTAACCTGCTTTCTTTGGGTCAGGAACTATGATTTCCTTAGGCTACAAAACATTAATCATGCTGGCTCAGAAACTGTGCGGTTTGGCCTAAAGATAAACTGTGTGGGAGGAGTGATTGTGAGACACAAGAATTGTGGGGAGGGGTGAAGTAGGGATAATGCCCAGCTGTTGTACTGACCCTCTTACCACCCACCATGTACTCAGGCTGGTGGCATGTCAGGTGATCTGAGTAGAAAAAGTTGCTACCAGGCAATGTCTTGTCAGCAATTTCAGAAAATACAAGGCCTGGGTTAGGATTTTAAATATAATTCTCTCCCTTCTTCTTCTCCCCCAATCCCAGGGGATCAGCATGTATTGTGACAACTCTTTCCCTACACTAAAATACTGTCTCTGCGAAAAAATGTGAAGGCCTTTGATATTTCAAACAGTAGCACTGAGCTCCTAGTAGGAGTACAATCTCTTACCATGCAGTGAGTACAGTGGAGTGAGAGCATTGGATTTGGGGTTAGAGGTCATGGGTTTAAATTCGGATTCTGTTTGTGTGACCTCAAACAAGTCATTTAAACTCCTCTAGCCTCAGTTTCTTAATCTGTAAAATGAAGGGGTTATACTAGATAGCGTCTAAGATCCCTTTCAGCTCTAAATCCACAAGCCCTAAGGTTCCTTCCAGGTCAAAGTTTTATGACCACTATGGAGTTGGATGAGAAAAACCAATTTTCAGCATTAAAATCTATGATCCTATGATTCTAACAGGTTTTTTCCTCCTCCACTCTCCTTACCAATCCATCTTCAAGAGTGAAACCAGCCTGCTTTTCCCTGGGCATATGGCAGATCTCTATATAGATCTGATCCTGTCATTCTGCTTATAAGCTTCCAGTGATTCCCTTTGGCCCATCAAATAAAGTGAAAAGTCCTCTCCTTGGCATGCATCATTTGGTGATATTTTGCCCTTTTAATTTTATCTCCTAGTCAGTCAACATGTATTTATTGTGCCAGGCCTGTGCTTTATTCTATATATGCTATACTCCACTCCCAAACCAAACTACTGGTGTTCTTCCATACATACACCATGATGGTGATAATGAGAAACATTTCCATAGCACTTAAGGATATATGTTTTCTCACTGAATCTCACAAAGACATGGTTATGTAGGTGCTACTATTATCCCCGTTTTACAGAAAATTGGGTCTAGAAGAGGTGAAATATTTTTTCCTCTAGGGTTGTCATCTGGCTAGTATTTAAGGATTTGAAAACAGATCTTCTTGATGCAAAGTCCAGCACTCTATCCACCATGCTGCCTTCCCAGGATTGAACACTTAAAATATGATTTTAAAGTGTCTTTCAATGTTTAAGGGAGAGGAAGGAAGGGGAGGATTCCAGAAGGCTCTGGGGTCTAGATGGAAAGATCTCAGGAAGCGTCAGTGGAAGTCTGCCTTTCTATGAGAATCCAACAGGAAGGACCGAAGGCAACTTCTTCCTGATCCTATTAGAAAGATTAGTGCTTTACAGGTAGTGAACTTGGATGTCTGGGAGAACAAGATGCAAGAAGATATGAATGAGTAGCAGCATGTGCTCACAACCGAATTAAGAGATAACACATTGAAGGATCAGAAGAATGGAAAAAGGAGCTAGAATTTGGGGGAGGGGTGCCTTGAGGTGGATGGAATGCCTGAGGTTGACAGTACTTCACACAAGGGGCTATTCCACCCCAGCAGCACCCTAAGAGGAGCAGTATAGGTCCTAGGATATGGAAGAAATCTTGGACACCTGTTGTCTATTTTTTAGGTTAGTCATAACGGAGATCTTAGGATGCACAGGAAAATTGATGAAAGGTAAGTTGTGGGTTTAAGGGACTTAAAAACCATAGGTGCTAGGAGACTGATGAGGATTCAGAAAAGTGAGCTACCACAATAAGGCTTTGAAGGAGGATTTCACACTACACACTTTGGAGGGGTAGAGTCACACCTGTGTGTTCAGGTGCCTATGCTTTGGGAGAAGTATAATGGCTGTCATTTGCAGTGGAAAAGTGGGAGCAAACTTGAGGAGTCAAAAATTACCTTAAGCTTCTCTCTCTCTCTCTCTCTCTCTCTCTCTCTCTCTCTCCCCCTCTCCGCCCCCCCACCTTGGTAAGTGAAGGTAATGTTGATACTTTTAGTGAGTAGGAGAAAAAAAGCCTCTTGAAATCATAGTTGACAGAGCAACAAAATTAGGGAAAGAAAGACTAAGCATATGAATTAGGAATTCATTGATCTTTTCAATGCTTTGGAGATCATAAAGTTTCATGTGATTTATCTTATTCTACTTGGCTAGCACAGAATGATATTTTATATCTTAACTTAATTGTCATATACGGCTTCATGGACCTGATAAATTTGTGCATGAGGTTGAATTTCTGTTTACTGGGGAGATCAGGGATATCTGATGAGGATATCTCATACCTGGAAAGGTAATTTCCTAAGTGTTATTACCATGCTTTGGGGTATCTAAATAGTGTAGTGGATACAGCACTGGATCTGGAATCAGGAAGATTCATCTTCATGAGTTCAAATCTGGCCTCAGATGCTTACTAGCTGTGTGACCCTGGCAAGTCACTTAGCCCTGTTTACCTCAGTTTCCTCATCTGTAAAATGAGCTGGAGAATGAAATGAAACCACTCCAGTATCTTTGCCAAGAAAACCCCAAATGGGGCTATGAAGAGTTAGGCACAATGGAAAAACAATTTAACAACAAACACAACTTAATGGGGTATTTGGGTCAGTGTATTGCCACTTGCATTGCTGAAAATCTGCAGGTAGCTACTAGAGGCCACCAGTTTCTTTCCCAATGAAGATTCATAGAAGATTACAGGATGGGAGGCATTCTTGCAGTGAGGTCTTGAAGGAATGTAATGGTAAGATCATTTTAGTAGATGATTCTATAAGGTTTAGAAGATAGCATACTAAGTTTTACCACCTGGTATGGACAGTTCCATACTAGAAGAGTATAATCTGAAACCAGGGAGTTGTTACATAGAAGACCTGTTGCTACATAAGAAGACCTGGGGTGGGGAAAGTTGAATTTTACTGATACCCCACATACATATTTGAAGAAAAAACAAATATCTCCAAGAAAATGACATTGTTCTGCTCTATCACCTTGGCATGTCTCTTTTTTTAAGTTGAGGAAGAAGGATCCACCAATATGATATGGCTCATGAATGCAACTTGATTAAATGACTGTAGGTCACATGAAACTGTTGTCTCAACCTTTTCATGATAAGGGCTAGTTGTTTCATCCAATTCAATAATACTAGTCATATGGTCATATATCAGCTATGAATAGGGGTTTATCAGCTGAGGATCTGAGATAGAAAACTTGGTTTGCTCATGTATCACAACTGAAAGGGGAGATCTGTGGAAAAGTCAGATAATTAAGTTCTTTTTCTAGGTTAGCTACTTTAGCTTAGGTATCAGGATGACAAGTCAGGGGCTACAAGTGAAGAACAAGACATTCAGTGCTAGAATAAGGGAACCTTAGATTATTAGGACTTTTGTTGTTTGGACTGAAGATATTTGGATTAGAGATTGCATGCTGATATCTTTTTTGGGGAGATTGGTCTACACTGTGGCAGGAATAACTATAGTCCTGGATTTGCTGCAAATTAGAAGAGAAATCATTATATCCCTGGATGCTGGGGCATCCCAGGGAATTTCATAGCAAATAGTTGGGAAGTTGTCTGCAGTTTATGCAGCCATCACCTTCAATGAGCTCGGTGACACCACAAACTATTGAAGTAAATTTAAAAATGAGGGATTATTAAGGCATTAATAAGAATGATAGGGACAGGGATGACCTCAAGGGAGGTCATTTTGGTCCTGAAAAAGGGGGACTAACAGAAATGGGGCATTTGTAGTCTGTATATAGGAAATGGTATTTTCCCAAGCCCCTGGATTGTTTCTTAGAAGATAAGAGGAACATAAAGTCAACCCCAAAGTCTAACGTAGGCCAAAATATGCACACTTTTGGAGGGATGATGGATGAAGACAATGCAGAGACTCAATTCTCAGATCTCCCTGGAACAGCTGCTTCTTAGCTATTATGGACTGAAATGAAAGCTTATAAGCAATGACAAAATTGTAAACAACTATTATGGGATAGGGACCAGACCTTAGAAGGATTGCAGGGGAGGTACTTTGTGCTATGTTGAGACTGATATAACTGTTATAGAAGGTGCTACATGCCTTCCCTCAGCTCTGCTGAGCAAAGGGTATGTGAGGGATGGGGCAAAACACATCTCAGTAGTGCATGCTTGGGATGATTTGGATTGCTAGGTTACCCCAGTAATCATGTGCCAACTGAGGAAGATATCCCTGAGGCTAAAAAACTGAGCAGATGAGCAAATTACAAATAGCTGGGAAGGACAGCTAACCCAATGAACAACACAGTGAGGGTCCAGAAAACTTGAGAGGCTGGAATGATGAGACCAGTCTAATAAGATGAAATGTACTAGAGACAAATGTAACGTCTTACACTTGAGTTTCCAAAATTGACTGTACAGGGACAGGATGAGGGAGGTGTGGCTAGAACAGTTTGTGTGAATTTTATTTTTTAATGTTTTTGGTGAACCAAAAGCTCAACATGAGTCAGTGATGTTAATGAAAGCAGTAACTAAAAAAAGCTCACCGAGATCCAGCCCTGCCACGCTACTGCTTCTTGGACATCTTTACGTCATGCCATAGCAAGCCCCAGCCCCTTTCCACATTTATCTCCAATAGTCAAATCAACACTTTTATTCTTGGAAAGGATCTATCAATCTATTGTTCTATGATTTTATTTACTGTCCCTGTATACATACAATACCTCTCTTTAACTACCACTCATAGACACACATATATGTGTATTGTATATATACACTCATAGACACACATATATGTGTATTGTATATATACACACACATATATGTGTGTATATCCTTTCCCTATTATAATATAAACTCTCTGAGGGCAAGAACTGTCTTGCTTTTCTTGTGTGTGTATATATCCCTAGTGTTTATCATAGTGCCTTGCATATAGTAAACACTTAATAAATCCTTTTTTTTATTCATTCATACCAAAATGAGAATCTGAATCTGTTAACTCATCTTTCAAAATCCTTACCTATTTTGAGAAGTCATAACACAGTAGGACTAATAAGAATACCTGTAAGATAAGGGAGATGCTCTTGAAAAGGCACAGGATGGAGAGCCTCTGCCCTAGCTGGACACATCCCATAGATGTGAATACATTTGTATAGGTTAGTAGGTCAGGGAGAAGTCACCAAGTCCGTTTATGACAGAGAGATTAGAATGACTTTCCAAGAACTACAGACTGCTCCATTTCAGTGGCAGGCAGGAGGGAAATCCTTCCATGTGAAATTATGTTCAGGAAAGGGCTTCCACTTTGATGTGTGTGTGTGTGTGTGTGTGTGTGTGTGTGTATGGGTGCATGTGCTTTAAATCATTACAGATGACTAACAGGACATTTGGATAGCAGTCCTGATATTTTTAAACTTTGCCCACTACCCCCATCCTCCAAAATCCATCAGAGGTCCTGTATTTGAGGCTATATATCTGGGATACTTCATCAAAGCAGAGACAGTTGATATCTAATTTTGATATAGGACTTGGAGAAAGGTCACATCCAAGATTAGGAAAACCAATTTGTATGAGGCTGATTGGGAAGCCCAGGCTACAATGTGAAATATCACCAAGTGTCAGAAGATTCAAGCTGCTTAGTCAGTTGATGACTTCATAGCTACCTCAATTTCATCAGACTATACTCAGCCAATATCATGAGTCATGCAAGAGGAGAGAGGGATTTCCTAGACAATCTGAATACATTGGGAGAATATTAAGTCTGGTTTGGCCACATTTCTCTAAGTGGCATGGGACAAAGCTATGACCCCCTTATTTTTACAGAAATAACAGATCCTCCTCAAAAAGCCAGCAGAGATCTGGGCCATGGATGGAGGAAGTAAAAAAGATGGACAGCCGTAATGATGGGCCAGAAGGTCTCAATAGATTGAGCTAAGAATTTGGTAAAAGTACCTTCTGTAAGAAGACTGTGACTCAGTGCCATATCACCCATGTCTACCTTCTGGAGTTTACTTATTATGCATTGCAAAATGACCTGAAGCACCAAGGCTTTCTTACCCCCATTTCCCAAGATTTAGAGGAAGTCTGATTTTTAGCACAGCTTGCAGGTTACCCTGAGTGTTCAAAGGGATTCTGATTTAGATTTAGATTGCCTGAAGGTGTGGACCAGACCACAGTCATCCCTATGTTGGAGTTCAGGGGTGCACCCCTGCCCTCTGGCATGGTGGGAGCTGGGTCCCAGTATTCTTGATGAGTTGCCCCTCAACCCCCATGATACCTGGGAATGGGTGTTCTCACAAGGGACCCATGTAAAGGA
The DNA here is from genome assembly GCA_028658325.1 of Potorous gilbertii. NCBI lineage: Eukaryota > Metazoa > Chordata > Mammalia > Diprotodontia > Potoroidae > Potorous > Potorous gilbertii. The sequence continues at coordinate 295,810,587 of CM053769.1, read as the reverse complement.
AGAATAGCCCTAATACAAGAAGGTAAGAGTTGGATATCTGAGTAACAATGCTATTGTTCAGATAGCTAGCTACGTAATTTGTCACTGGTCCCACTGATTTTTGAGCAGGATTCCCATTCGTATTGCCAACTCAGAAGAAATCCTGGATGCTTGGGTATTAGTTGGCTCTTCTCTGATGATGTGGTCTACTGTAAGCATCCTTTCTCCCTGGACAGAACTACCTCTTGAGACAATCATGGGACACTTCTTCCAAACAGTGGCAAAAAACAGAGAACAGATGGTGATGACTGGACTGGACAAGGACTTTGAACCACTTTCCTCATAAAACCTGTCTGAGATTATAAAGAAAATAACTTTACCAGTGCCACAGGCATATTTTATATCTTTGTTTCAGATTGTGTCAGTAACTTCTATGTTAACATGCTTTTATGTTTGTGGGAATAGGTAACTTTTAGGAGAACCAAAGCATGTATTTAGAAGGAATCTCTGGGATGGGATGATGCAGAATAATTGGTGCTCTCTAAAGAGGCCTAGAGGTTGCTTAATCTAGATTAATTATTTGAAACAAATGTTCCCAGTTCTTTTTGACCTCTGACTATAAGACAGTGCTAACTTCATCTTTACCTGCAGTTCTGGACATGGCTGGTTTTGTTGGCACTATCCTTTGTATTTTGTGCTTTTCAGATACCCAAATGGACAGATGAGAAAATGAATGGGTTAGTGAAACTCACTGGCACCTATATTCTTGTATCTTGTGTGTGTGTTTGCGGCATTGTTGGTTTGGATATTATTAATATTCCCTGTGATTAGATTTTAGGAGTATGAGGCAGTATTCCTGTTCCTGAAGATCAAGAACTGGAGGAACCTAACAACGGAGGTGATAGTCTTTCTTTCCTTTGGCCCAATCAGATCATATCTAGAATATCCTGTTTAGTTTTGAATGTCACATTTTAGGAAGGATATTGACAAAATGTAGCACCTCTAGTAGGTGAAAGGCTAGGGGACTGGAGACAATGCCCAGCAAGGCTCAGCTAAAAGAACTGGGGGTGATTAGCCTGGAGAAAAGAAAATTTAGTTTTTGCTTGATAACTCCAAATATCTGAGGGGCTATCAAGTGGAGGGGGATTTCTTAACCTCCATCAGCTTTAATTCCCTCATCTGTAAAATAGGTATAATAGCACCTCTCTCCCTGGATTGTCATGATGATAAAATGAGAGATTACTCGTAAACTCTTTTGCAAACTTTAAAGCTCTATATAAATCTATTATTTGTTTTGCTTGACATCAGAAAACAGAACTAATAGCAATGGATGAAAATTGCAGAGGCAGATCTTTGACTCAACGTAAGGGAAAACTTTATAATTTAATTGAATCCAATTTAATAACTAGATAGAGCTGTCCCAAGGTAAAATTGATGGCTTTAGGAGGTAATAGTTTCTTCATTCCTAAAGTCTTCAAGCCAAAGCTGGGTGACCATTTGGCAGTCAAGTACAGTAGGACTGTGTGATCTCTAAAACCCTTCCAACTCTGAGGTTCTGTGTTTATGGAGGAACTGAATCTGGACAGAGGGATTGCAAAGATAAAGACTGAGTTCTAAAGAAAAACAAGGATGGGGACAGGGTACTGGTCAATGGCCCAATGTTAAGAAACAGGGAGTTGGTTCTGATTTTTCTTTGTATTTATTTTTGAAAGGAACACAAAGACTCAGTCCAATTTGTCCTGCCAAATTTGCAAGAACGTAAAGTCTGTCCTTTTTTTTTCTCTTCCTGAATCTTTGTTGACAATTCAGGTAATTTTTGATTTATGAACACTTAATTTTGAATAGATTCAGTCACGGAAAAACAGAAATCCTCCTCCTCTTTCTCTCTCCATTTGTAGTGGGGACAATTAGAACCACCTCCATGTCTAGTGTTAGAGCTCAGATTTGTCATGGTTCCCCCTCATGGCCTTGCTCCTACTAGGGCCTTTTTCTGCTAATGTTCTGTGGGCAGAGGGACCAATTTCTCTCTCACTTCACTCTCTTACTTCCTTGTACATCAGACCATTAGCACTATTTCAACCCCATAGGGAAAAATGTATCCTAAATTTCAAACAGTTCTGTTTCATTACTTCCATGGATCCATCATCTCATTAATTCTGATACTATTTCTTTTTCTTTTTTTTTTAGATCAACATTTATTAAGCACCTACTTACATATGGACCAGGTATTAGGGATACAAATATAATCAATGAAAGGAGTAAGGAGGGTTTTAATTTTGAGAGGGTAGAAATTATACCTAATTTCCCCTAAAGAAGTGGGGTGGGTAGACTTTGCTATGAAGAGGAAGAGGTAGGAGACTGGAGTTGGAAATACTTAAAAGTGGAGAGAAGGCCCTCCCTCCCTGGCTGCCTCAGTAGTGAGGTGGGGAACATGAAATCCAAAGTGTGTGGGGCTGTAGGTTTCCAAGCAGACAGTTTAGGTTTGAGGGGAAGAATTCAGATTGGGAGGTCATGGTTTCAGGAGAGCAAGGATGTGTCAGGCAGGAGCTGGTGTCCAGGGGTCACAGACTAGGAATAAATCTTGGCTGTGGTTTTGCATGTAGATTGGTTAGATTTCATGCCTGATGAGGGTTAAGCCCAGAGAAGCAACAGCAGTTCACAGTCAAGAAAGGGAAACTGGCTCCCCAATGGCCCAGATGTCTGGGGCAGAGGCAAAAGCATAAAATCTAGCCACAGCTTCACTGGCTTTCCCTGAGCTGGGTCGAACCACATGAGGATGCATTTGCCACTGCCCCGACCATAAGAGCTTGCATTATAAGAATGACTCCAAACGTTCTCACATAGGGAGGCTGGTGTTGGGAAGTAAAATGTGAAATGTTGGCAGGCAGCCTGAACTGGGCACTTGCTAATCCCTGAAGTCCAATTCCAGCCTTTGTGCCAGTTCTCTTTGCAGGTATATGAGGTTTGGCAGTCCTCCCACCATGGATTACAGTTCTCCTTGCATAGGGGAACATTCAGGATCCGTTCCCTACACCAGCTTGAGGACACCAGTTGGATCCAGGATCCTAGATTGGGGGAGCACTCATAGAGACAAGTGTCCTGGATAAAGTGGTGTTTGCAGGCTGGGCTCGTCCTCCCACAGTGGTCATAGCTGAACCAGTACAAGTAAGAGGTGTCTTCATGGGCAGCATGGCTAGTGTTTGCTGTGCAGCAGGCATATTTCTTCCATGGGCTACACTGCTGATGAAGGTCATCTTCTGGACCAGGCTTTGACTTGTAGTGTTTAGCATCCGTGCAGACATTGAGCAGATCACTACCCTTCCGAAGCCCATGGGCCATGGCCATGAGGCCCAGGAACAGCAAACTACATCCTGGTTGAAGCATGATCTCTGTGACCTTTGACCAAAGCTTTCTGTTCCTTTGGACTCCTTATCAAGGAGAAGGGATCTGGAGCTCTTCCCTTGTCTCCCTTAGGTTCCCAGAGATTCTACGGAAGTCAAGAGCCCAAAATAATAGAAAAGAGCCCTTCTGATACTATTTCTTAAGGTAAAACATCCCTGCTGTCTCATCCTACGATTTTCTTATCTATATCCTTCCATAAATCTTCCCTGGAGAACCTACCCAGTGCCCTAGAGACCTTCCTCTGACAGGACTTCTTAATCTGAGAGTCTGTGAACTTTAAAAATATTTTGATAACCATCTTACATTATAATTGTCTTCCTTCTTAACCATATTGATTTTGAGCATCTAAAAACATCAATCTGAGAAGGGGTCCCCAGATTTTACTAAACTTCCAAAGGATTCCAGGACCCCCCCCCCCAAAAAAATCAAGAACTTCTGTTCTTATAAAGTCAATTTGATTCATTAAGTGACTACCATGTGCTAGAACCTGTGCTAAGAGCTGGGAATACAAATACAAGCAGAAAGAAAGACAATCCCTGACCTCAAAGAGTTTACATTTTAATTTAAGAAGAGAATATATAGAAGGAAGCTAAAAAGTCAGGGTTGGGGGGAGCAGGATGAAGGGAGGAGATCAGGGAATGTTGTAGAAAAAGTCCTAGAGAGCCAGGAGTGTAGCCTGGAGGGCAATAAAGATATGTCTTGTCTGGGCCTCCTCCTCCACCTCAAGGACATTTTTAACATTATGGAGGGTATCATGCCACACTTAAGCTATGCATTTGTTATCCTTCACTTCACCATGTGACCCTCCTACCTTTTCTGAATCACCATGTGGCTTAGTGGCTAGAGCACTAGACTTAGAATCAAGAAGACCTGAGTTCAACTATGGCCTCACTTACTAGATGTGTAACCCTGGGTAAGTCACTTGATCTATTTCTCTGTACCTTGGTTTCATAACCTGTAAAACAGGGATAATAGTACCACCTAACTGCCAGGGTTGTTTCAAGGATAAAATGAGATAATGCTCATGAAGTCTCATTTTATTCCTTATGAATGCAAAATGAAAGTGATGAATATATTTAAAGGAGCAGATCTGGTAGAATGCCTAAAGAACTATGGACAGAGGTTTGCAGTATTGTACAGGAGGCAGCAATAAAAAACATTTGAAAGAAAAACAAGAGTAAGAAAGCAAAATGGCTGTTTGATGAGACTTTACAAATACCTGAGGAAAGAAGAAAAGTGAAAAAGAAAGGATAAAAGGAAACATATACTTAACACAGAATTCCACAGAATTGCAAGGAGAGATAAGAATATTTTCTTAAATAAGCAAGGCAAAAAAATAGAAGAAAACAACAGAATTGGAAAGACAAGAGGTTACTTCAAGAAATTTAGAGATATCAAGGGAACATTTCATGCAGAAATGGGCATGATGAAAGACAAAAGTGGTAGAGATTGAACAGAAATAGAAGAGATTAAGAAGAGGTAGCTAGAATATACAGAAGAACCATATAAGAAAGAACTAAATAACCAATAATCACAATGGGGTGGTTATTAATGTAGAGTCATTCATGCTGGAGGATGAAGTCAAAGGGGCTTTAGGAAGTATTGCTAGCAACAATACTAGTTGAGGTAACAGAATTCCAGCTGAGATATTTAAAATCCTCAAAGATGCTGCTGCTAAAGTGCTGGATTAAAAATGCCAGCAAATTCGGAAAACTCAGTAGTGGCCAATGCATTGGAAAAGATAAATTTATGTCCCAATCCTAAAAAAGACAATGCCAAAGAATGGTCAAATTACTGAATAATTGCACTCATTTCACACTCCAGTAAGGTTATACTAAAGATTCTGCAAGCTTGGCTTCAGCAATATGTGAACTAAGAATTACCCAAAGAGCAGGTTGGTTTTTGAAGAGGAGGAGGAACTAGAGACCAAATTGCTTATATTTGCTGGATTATAGAGGAAATAAGGGAGTTCCAGAAAAACCTCTACTTCTGCTTTGGTGTGAATCACAACAAAATGTGGCAAGTCCTCAAGGAGATGGAAGCACCAGATCATCTTACTTGTCTCCTGAGGAACCTGTATGTGGGTTTAGAAGCAATAGTTAAAACTGAACATGGAACAATTGTTTGGTTTAAGGTCAGGAAAGAAAAACAAGGTTGTATATTGTCATCTTATTTATTTAACTTATATGCAAAGTATATCATTGTGAAATGACAGACTGAATGAATTAAGAGACAGAATTAAAGTTGCCAGGAGAAATATTAACAATCCCAGATATGTAGATAATCCCACTCTGATAGCAAAAAATGAAGAATTAAGAAACCTCTTGATGAGGGTAAAAGAGGAGAGTGTAAAAGTTGACTTTAAGTTGAACATAAAAAACTAATATCTGATCTCTTCACTTCCTGACACAAAGAGGGAAATGAAATGGAAGCAGAGTCAGATCTTATATTCTTGAACTCAAAGATCACTGCAGATGGCAATTACAGCCATGAAATTAAAAGATGCTTGCTCCTTGGAAGGAAAGCTATAGAAAATCTGAAGAGCATATTAAAAAACAGAGACATCACCTTGCTGACAAAGGTCCATATAATCAAAGCTATAGCCAACAGTAATATATGGCCATGAGAATTGAACTATAAGTAAAGTTGAGTGCTGCAGAATCAACACTTTCAAATTGTACTGAAGAAGACTTTTGAGAGTCCCTTGGACAACAAAGAGATCAACTCAGTCAATACTTAAATAAATAAATTCAGACTATTCATTGGAAGGTCAAATGCTGACTGATGCTGAAGCTTAAATACTTTGATCACATAAGGAGAAGACAAGACTCATTGGAAAAGACCCTGATATTGGGGGAGATTGAAGGCAAAAGGAGAAGGGGAGGGCAGAGGACAAGATGGATAGATAGTGTCATGGAAGCAACAAACATTGTTGGACAGATTTTGGGTGATAGTAGAAGCTAAAAGGGCCTGGCACGCTCATGAAGAGTTGGACATGACTGAACAACTGAAAAACAATGACAATAAACAACATTCATAAAGTGATTTGCAAACTTTAAATCACTATATAAATGCTGCTATTCTTATTAATATATTGTTGTTAATATCAGTCATTTCCTGCATCATATCATTCACATGGTATCTTTCACCTAAATTGGTAACACGTTGTAGCCTATTCATGCCTGCTATATGTCTCTACAATCACTGCCTTTGGGTCACCTGCCACTGTGGTTCAACGTTAATTGTGGATATTCCAGAAGCATTTATCATTTCTGGGAGACTACTGGTATTAAAAAAGATGCACCAATTAGGGCCAGCCTATATAAACTATGGGACCCAGACAGTGAGTCTGTCCAGCCTAAGCAAAATACAGTTAAGTGTGGAAGCAGTGGAAAGTGAGAGGAAATAGAAGCCTTCCAAGCATGAAAAAATATCCCATAGATCAACCAGATGCAGACAATTGAGGACTTCTCATGTAGTCCTATACAACTGTATCATAGTTTGCATTTACTTGTACATTTGTGTGGTTTGTCTTATTAACGTGTGCTATCTCTCCCCATTAGACTTTAAGTAAATTGATGCAGGGTCCAAGCCCTTTGGTACACCCTCCATCTTCCCTAGTGCCCTGTGAGGTGAGTGTAGGAGGCCCTAGAAGTGTGGTGTGGGCAGGTAGTCGAGGAGATGCTGAGCAGAGAATTTGGATCAATTTGTGTTAATACAGGACTGATTTCTTGGAGAAGGAAGTTTTGGGGTAGGAGTTTAAAGAAAACAAAATAAAAAGTTGTCCTGTTAGACTTAGCTTCATTGGAAATGAACTTTTCAATAAAGTGTTTATTGAAAACCTTAGTATGTGTTACATACTGTCAGGGTACAGAGAAAGATATGACATCTTGTACTTCCCAGAGGATGCGCATATCTGCCACAGGGGCAATAAAAGGAAACCCAGAAGGATAAAACTTTCATAGTCTGCGTTCATGCAGTTGTATTCCTTGTTTTAAATAAATTTCGTATATAGAATCCATAAAATCCAAAGTTCAAATTTGACCATTTTACTCACAACCAACCCTGCCCCCTCTATGACTATGCTCAAAGGCAAAATGGTTAGTTGCCTTAAGCAATGGTTTTCTCTTCGTGGCTGCAGATATGGACGACTTTCCAATGTTGGAGATGGTTCAAGCTCCTGTTTGTGAAGTCCTAGGGCCTGATTAGATTCCCAATCAATTAGGAGTCAATTAGGCCCTTTGTCATCATCTCTGAAACCTTAAGGAAGGAAACCACTTAGGAATTAGGAGTCCAGGCTAAGTGAAGGATGGAGACAGCTCTTAACAAAACATCAATTTTGCATCTTCCAGGCCTTTCTAACCTCCTATTATCTCTTCCCTCAGAACTTTAGTGCAGACATTAGAATGAACACCTTACAAAGAAGAGTTTTGTATAACAAAGTTATATCTCTGTAAAAACACTGTGTTGATCTGGTTACATGAGGATAACCCTCATAACAAGTGCTTTCTCTGGTCTGTGGTCTATAACTGGAACACTTTACATATGACCGTGGATGATTTTCATTTGTGAGGAATGGAGAGGTAATCTGTTTATAATTCTTTTGCCCTGCTAACTAGGAAGAATAGTGATTTTTGTTGCTGGTAGGAATGTAGAACAAAAAATTGCTAGTTCTCCTCTGCTGTACAGTCTTATTAAGTGAAACTTTTGAGGGGAATTACAGAGTCACTTGTAGTGTTAGGAGCCTGATGGGGCCTGAAAACTCAAATAATTAACTGAATTCAAAGAATGTGAGGTTAAGCTAAAAAAGGGAGTTTAAATGACAGATTTAATGCCAAAGATCTTCTCTTTTTGGTTAGTTGGGTCCTTGGCTACATGCGTCTGAATAATAAAAGATTTGAAAAAGGATCCGGGAATAGAATCTAGAAGAAATGAAACACACTCTGCCTATGGGGAAGGGATCTTATGATAGCTTTAATTCATTGAACATGCAGAAGATACAAGAAACAAGAAAACCTAGGAGGAAGTCACTTAGCACATATACCTAGTGTAAAGAATAGAAAAGTAAAAGATTCAACTGAACATTGGAAAAAGCAGCTCACAGCCTAGTAATGTCACTAGGCCAGTAAATGATACTGACAGCTCTTCAGGGAAGTATGCAAAAGAACTGGAGGCAAGGAGGTGTTCCAGCAGGGAAGCCCAGCAATACCTACTATATTGTTCTGACTATGAATGTGCCTTCTATAATATGCGTCCTAGTAACATGCAGAATGTACATATATACCTGTATATATTTTATATATTTACATGATAAATATGTATATGCATATACATATGTATGTATGTATATATCTATCTATTTCACATATATGTGTAAATAGATGGCACAGTAGATACAGTGCCAGGCCTGGAGTTAGGAAGACTTAATCTTCCTGAGTTTAAATCTGTGCTCAGACACTTATTAGCTGTGTGACACTTAACCCCTGTTTGTCTCAATTTCTTCATCTATAAATTGAGCTGGAGAAATAAAAGGCAAACCACTCCAATATGTTTACCAAGAAAACCTCAAAAATGAGGTCACAAAGATTTGGACACAGCTAAAAAACAAACAACACATATATACATATACACAACACACACACACATACACACACACACACACATATATATATACATATATATGCATGTGTATATATCCACACCTTTTCCACATGTTTGCCCTATGTTCCCCTTTCCACTTGTGTTCCCTGGTCATGCACCTTTATTTCCTGTGTTCTGTCTCCCAGTGATGGTATGGTAACTGGTAGGAGATTGTATCACTGTGTGTACAGGATGGACTTTCCTGGTCACTTTTTTTGCTGTATCATTTAGGTATAGTCTTGGGACTGATGTGTCCTCTGTCCTGTTAAAAATAAAAACTTTAGTTGGGGCTTTTGAGTTACAGCTTTGAGAAGATGCTGATTCCAAACATGTCTTGAATGCGGAGGTAGTTTTCACAGGGAGGTTATGCCATAACACCAAGTATACGATATTTTTCAACTTCTTTCTCTCCTCCCTGACCTTAAATGTATTGACTAATTACCTCAAATTTGTCTTAATTCCTTAACTACCCACAGAACATAAAGATATTTCAAGAACTCAGAAAATAAAAGAAATGTACAGGGTATTGGCTTATGTGTCTGGTAAAGCTTGCTTTCTTCCCCTACTAGATTCAGAGTATCTGTGTTACCAGAATTTCATTTGATAAATCATTCCAGACAATCCAGGCACTGGTCTCTAGCTCCTAAAGACTCAGGATATAATGAAATATAATATGTGGTATAATAGAAAAAGGCTCAATTGGAAGTAATAGCTTTATAGGATCAGTACATTAATAATCATTTTTAAAGTACCTAATATGTTTCAGCAACTGTTCTAGGCACTGTGGAAACAAAGATAAAAGAGACACAGTCCCTGATTTCAAGCTTACCTTCTAATGGGGGAACAAAGAAGGAAATACACATTTAGTGAGCTCCTACTATGTGCTAGGTGCAGTCCTAAGTGAATATTCCCTGATTTGATCTTCAGAGTCACCCTGGGGTGTAGGTGCTATTATTAACCCCATTTTGACAGTTGAGGAAACTAAAGCTGAGAGAGGTTAAATAACTTGTCACACAACTAAAAGGCATCTGAGGTTAGTTTTGAGCCCAGTTCTTCCTGACTCTTTCTCTGTGCTGTATCCACTATGCCACCTAGCTGCCTTTGTGTAGATAAAAAGTGGTCTTAGAGGGGCAAACTCTAATTGTCCAGGGAACTAGAAAAGGTCTCCAACAAAAGGGGGCTCTTGAGCTGAGTCTTGAAGGAAACTAGGAATTTCTTAGAGACATTCAGCATTGAGGGGGAGGGATATCCAGTGTGAAGACAAGAAAATGGGAGATGGAGAATCATATGTGAGAAACAGCAAGTAGTCTAGCATGACTGGGCCATAATGTGCAAGGAAGAGAGTAATGTGTAAGAAAATTAGAAAGGTAGGAAGGAGTCGGGTTGAAAAGATCTTTTAATGATAAAGAAACTTATATTTGACCCAAGAGTTAATAGGTATCCATTTGAGTTTATTGCGTAATTTGATTTTATGGTCACAGCTGTGCTTAAGGAAATTATGGGTTTCCAAGCATGGTGGCGCAGGCCTGTAATCCCATGGGCTACAGGAAGGCTAAGGTTTGTAGATCTCTAGAGCTCAGGAGTACTGAGCTGCAATGGGCTAAAATGATTACGTGTCCACAATAAGCCCAGCATCAATAAAGTAGGCCCCCAGGTCCAGGAAGCCACTAGGTTGCTCAAGGAAGGGCTAACCAGACCAAGTCATAAATGCAGTAGACCAAGTTTCCATGCCATTTAGAAGCAAGATTGGCTTGTGAGTAGCCTCTGTACTTCTAGCCTAGAAAGACAAGGAGACCCAATCTTTAAAAAAAAAAAATATCACTTTGGCTACTCTGTGGAGGATGGGCTGGAGTAAAGGAGGAGGGAAAGTAATTCGGAGGTTACTAGTCCAGATGAGAGGTGATGAGGGTCTGAAGGGTTTGTAATAGTAAGGGAATTTGAAGATCTTCCCTGCCCCTTAATAAGCCCATTTGACTCACTTTGAGCTTTGGCTCAGACCACAACCTGAGTCACATGGAGTTTGTTGAATGGGTGGAGCAGGAAGGGCAGTGCTGAGAGAGAGGCAGAGCTGGGAAAGAGTACAGCAGAGCTGAGGCAGAGCAGCTAGTGTGAGTGAGAGAGGGTGGAGCTTTCCCTAAGGGAGCTTGCTTGTGGGAAGGCCTAACAGAGGGGGAGGGAAGCCTTGCAAATGGCTGTGCTCCCTTTATTGGTAATGTGTACAAACTTCATTGTTACCATGGTGGAATGGACTTTCTGGTATCTGAACTTTGGTTTTGTCTCTGAGGAACAGTGTTTATATTTTGCAAATTTACCCTGTAGATATACATACCTATTCATAGCGGCTGCTGTGGGTTTCATCTTGGCATTGCAGGGTTGTGGCTTTGTCAGAGGAGAGAATAAGATTTGTATAGAGATGTGGAGGTGGAAATGACAAAATTTGGCAAGTAATTGGACATGTGGAGGGAGTGAGAATGAAGAGTCAAGAATGACACCAACATTGTGAAAGTGAGTAACTGGAAGGATGATGGTGACTCCAACAGTAATAGAGGCAGAATTCAGAAAGAGAAACAGGCCTTTGGGGGAAAGATAGTGAGTTCTCCTCTCAGACCTCCATTTCATCATCTAAGAAGTATAGTTATTAAATCAGATAATTTCTGAGATATCTTCCAGCTAGAAATCCAATGAACTATCCTTACCAGCAATGCATCCATTTCAACACATAAAAACATGGTGGTACCTATATGTGCTACTGGGGAGGCCAAGGCTTTTGGGTTATCTGAACTCTGGAGCTCTGAGCTGCACTGGGCAAAAGCAGATCAGGTGACCGTACTAAGTCCAATACCAGCATGGTGAACCCCCAGGACAGGAGGATCCAGGTTGCCAATGAAGCAGGCCCAAACTCCTATGCCAATCAATAGAGGACTCAGGACTGGGAGTAGCCACTTATTTCCAGGTCAGGTAATAAAAGGAGACCGAGTATCAAGCATTCAACAGTTTCAACAGGCATTTGTTATAAATCTTTCTTCCTCATATCTTGGTCACAGGAAGGAAACACCAATAATTTTCTTTACCAATGAAACTTGTACTGATCCCTAATGTTAATAATATAAATATTCTAAAAATGTATAAGAAAAACACTTTCTGGCCATACTTATTGCTTCAGTATAATTTCCCATTGCTTTTCTACCTGAATTAAAGGCTTCAGCCAAATTACTGTCTCTTCACTGAACCTGGAATAACGCTGTAGACTAATTTCTACCTTGGCTTGTTTCTTCACACTTTTCTTCTTCCCCTCCTCTCCTCTAGACTAGAGCAAGCATGTTTCACCCTTTCCAAGAAGAGTTTTCCTGATCATTCCAACCTACAGACACTGGATAGGCACTTTGTATCTGTTATATTTTATTATGAGTTTCATATACTTCCTAGTATTTTTTTTATTATCTTTTGACATAGTGAGTGGAAAGAGTCCACTAACTATAGTTTGGAGCTCTGGATTTGGAGTTAGGCACTGAGCTACTTTTCTGCTATTTGTTAGCTGGGTGACTTTGAGCAAGTCATTTTATTTTTTCTGGGCCTCAATTTCCTTCTCAGTGAAATAAGGGGGTCAAATTAAATAAGCCTCAATGTCCCTGAATGGCATGTGCTGTTCATTTGTATCCACTGTATCTGACTCTGTGTAACCCCATTTGGGATTTTCTTGGCAGAGATACTAGAATAGTTTGCCATTTCCTTCTCTAGATCACTTTAGAGATGAGGAAGCTGAGGCAAACAAATAGGGTTAAGTGACTTGCCCAGGGTCACCCAGGTAGTAAGTGTCTGAGGCCAGATTTGAATTCCTGACTCCAGGCTTGACACTCTATCCACTGTGCCATTTAGCTGCTCTGCCTGGCATATGATAGGTATTTAATAAATGTCTATTGATTGACTAATTCTGTGTGTCTTGTTTCCCCAGTTAGACTTTGAGTCCCCTGAAAGCAGGAACTTCTCTTCTTGTTAGAACTGATAGCATGACTGACTTCCAAAATCAAATTTTCTAGGCCAGGTCTTGGTCCCTCTTCCTCCCTCCCAACAGGAGCATGGGAAGAGCAGGAAGTAGAGGTTTTATCTCTTCAAACTCCTCACTCTCACAGATCAATCACATAATATGAATAATATTAGAATAAGAAGAACTTTAAGTAGATTTTTCCTCCCATTCCTTAACAGTTTTTACATACACCTTTGAAAGTATAAAATGGATCACAATGTATTGGAAAGTATCCTAATAAAAGCCTTAATGAAACTTGACCCATCACTCTAAGAAACTTTTTCCATTAACATTTCCTCAATAAAATGGAGGAAGAGAACTGATAGAGGTTCTTAGAAAATAAATAAATACGTCAAAACCCTATAGAAATGCTTATGTGATTAAGAGGCATAAAGTTGTCTTGGTGGCACAATAAGCTGTCTGGAGAGCCAAACCCAGAGCAGGGAAGACCTGAGTTCAAATACAACGGCAGACACTTCCTAGCTGTATGACCCTGACCAAGCTTACAACCTCTTTCCATCACAGTTTCTTCAACTGAAAAGTGGGGATTGTAGCCCCTATCTTCAGGGGTTGTGAGGGTCAAATGAAATAACGTTTATAAAGTGCTTAGCAAAGAACCTGACATTTAGTAGGCACTGAAATATACTTGTTTTCCCCCTCCTGTCCTTCATGAACATATCACTGTAGATTGCAAGAAATTTATTTATTAGATATTTAGAAAATCCAATTGGATGGGTAGATTGAGAACACCACAAAGACCCCACTAGAACTGGAGCATCATTACAAGCAGAACTGTTGTCACAACCACTTGGACAAAAGGCTGACCAATAGCTTTTAAGAACAGAATTTTTAATAGATCTTGACCTATGGAATCCTCCTAACCTTTTAGCTACAGAGGAATGAAAAGCTTTCAAATACAGAAGCCTAGTGGAAGGAATTAGAACCATGTGTTAAGAGAATCAGGTACACATCACTGCTGTTGTCTTGCCTGATACTGGGCTGTCCTGAATCAGTTTGGGGAGCACCTAAGAAAGTGGAGTTTCTATCCCAATACTCTGAAGTCAACTATAAACATCAGCCATTTTAGTCACGTGGGCAGTCACCCACAGAACATTAAATATAAAAGAATAATAGTCAAATAATGACTTGTCCTCAAGCTGTTTGTAATTGATCATGACTATGAGAAACAAACAAACCAGAGGACAATAATAACTTGCAATTATGTAGCTCTTTAAGGTGGACAATACATTATTTCAATTGATTCTCATAACAGCTATGTGCAGTAGGTGCTATGTTGATCCCAACTTTGCAGATAAAGAACCTGAATTTTCAAAGAATTGAGATGATTTAGCTCAGGATCACATAGTTTGCATCAGAGGAAATCAAAAACCCAGTTCTTTCTGATTCAGTTCAGTGTTTAATATACTATGCCAAGCTCTACATAAAATGATTCAGGTTACTGTCCTGTCCCTAGAAAGACTCAGCTTTTCACCTTGGCCATCTGTTGGGAATGGCATGGTGCCAGGTAGGCTGAGGCAAGTGTGATGTGACCTGGGTGAAGCATCTGGGAATAAATAGCATAAAACTACTTGTTCATGCTTAGCAGATGTCACTTGTGTCTGTATCATCTCACAACTTAAGGGGGGTCAAGAAAAAACAGGAAACAATGCCCCACTCCTCTACCCCCATCTCATCCCTTTTCTTGCCACACACACATATTTCCACGCTGCTTAGTAGATCAGTAATATTACATGAGGACCTCAGAAACTCAAACACATGGACCACTTGCTTCTGCTTAGGGAAATTTTGAGAATGTTCTCGTATCTGCACGGTCTTTGAACAAACATGTACTATGCTCCATTCATATAACAAAGAGTCAACTTTTGGATCACAGAATTTATTGGTAGAAGGGATCTTAGGGATTATGTAGCCCAACCCCTTCATTTTACAAAGGAGGAAAGATTATGAGTTAGCCTAAGATCACAGAGGTCATAAATAGCAGAGGCTGGATTGGAACCCAGGACTCATGACTGAGAGAATTTGAGATCCAAGGGCTGTTAGAGACCATGGAGTTCTATCTCCCACTCTAAACAGGAATCCTCTCCATAAAGGTCATCTTGACTGTGCTTTCACAAGCTCACTGGCAGGGAGCTCATACCTTCTCAGAGAGACATGTTGATTGTTGAAGCACTCTGATTATTGGGAAGCCCCTCCTTATGTTGGAGAATCAGAAGAAGGGATGCTAGACTTGAGCATTCACTTCACCTTTATGAGCTTCAGCTTCTTCTTCTAGGAAATATGGAGGTTGGGCTGGTCTGAAGTGAGAAGATGAGCTTGAGTTCTGGCTGGGCCCCTGACTGTGTATATTTGGTTGTCACTCTCCTCTGTCTACCTGACTGAGTTTATTAAGTTTCCTTATATGTAAAATGGAAACAATAATACCCATTGACTTTAGAGAGCTTTTGTGAGAAAAGGTTTATAAATACTAAAGTAGGAGCTAAGTGTCAGTTATTATAACTGAATCAGAGCCTGCCTCCTTATAATTTCTTCCTATTTGTCCTGGTTCTGTCCTGCTGAATCATGTGGAACAAATCTAATGAATTCTGCATGGTGAGTTTCTGCCACTGTGACAAGAGGATGGGGAAGATATCTGGTAGTTGGCAGGAAGTAACCTATCTAGTGCCCTTCACCTCATATCTCACAGAGCCTATACATAACACAGTCATTCATGATGATTTGGGGATGCATGAATTATAGATAGAGGGATAGAACATTTATTAAGTATTTATATGTTCCAGACATTTTGATAAGCACTGGTGTTAGTCCCTCCTCAAGGAACTTTTACATTCTAATGGGGGTGCTGAAAAGTAGAGGTGTGGCAGCATGATGAAGAGATGGCTTGGAGGTGGCATGGGGAACTAGTCTCTAGCAAGATAAGATCAAAAGAAAGCTGACCTATCAGATATGCAGGTCTCAGGGACAGGGAACAAGTTTTGGGTGGAAAGGGCATAAGGATGATAACCAAAGAGCATGCCACATGGTGAAATTGCTGCTGGAAAGGGAAGAGATGACTCCCTCTTATATAGGATGAAAGTGCTTCAGGGATGATGGTTAGATGGGAATCTATCTTTGTATTTGGGCTTAGGAGCCTGGAGTGAAGACTCGCACTGTAGGAGTGGTACAGTGGAATTCTCCCACTTGGTTCAAGAAGGACAAATTATGTATGCAAAGGAACTGAAAGAGCACTCCATGGACTGAGAATCAGAAGGCCTGGATTCTGATTCTGGCTGTGCCATTTAACTTAGCCTTGTGACCTTAGGAAATTCACTTTTCCTTTCTAAGTCTCAGGTTTTTCTTTTAATGAAAAAATTGGGGGTTGGACTCATTATTCTCTGAGGTCCATCAAACTCCAACATTCAAAACAATGGAACATCAAAGAAGTTTTATTGTTTGGTCATTTTTTTCAGTTATATCTAACTCTTTGTGACCCCTTTTGGGGTCCTTCTCCAGCTCATTTTACAGATAGAGAACTGAGGTAAACAGAGCTGTGACTTACCCAAGGTCATACATCTAGTAAGTATCCGAAGCTGGATTTCAACCTGGGTCTTCCTGACTCTAGGCCTGGCATTGTATCCACTATACCACCTCCATGAAAGTATAAGGTGCTATTATTACAATCCAATCAAAAGACTTCTGGATGCTTGGGCGGTTTCCTTTCCTTCCTGGTGATTGTTGCTAATTCCAAGGGTGTTATTATCACTCTTTTTGTGAGTTACCTGTAGGGATTTTCACAATGAATAGCAACACACACATACCCACACATGTACATAAACATTTCCATCCGCAATATTAAGCAGCTGACAGATTTACGTTAGACAGGGTTCTGTTTGGCTCCAGGTACTAACAGAGATTGAGATGAGGCCTATTGTGCTATTTAGATTTCTCATAACTTTTGGTGGGCAATGGTCAATGAGCTATGTAATTCATACAACCCAGCCTGGTAGGACATAAGCTTCTTGGGAATAGGGACTGGCTTTTATTTCTTTTTGGTCATTGTATTCCCAGTACCTAGCACAGTGCCTTGCAATCAGTAGGTGTTTAAGAAATGTTTACTGTTTTTGTTGAAATGCTCAACCACAGGCCCACCCTTAGTCCTTCAGTGCTCCTCTACCCACCACTACTGACCAGAGTTATTAAGAACGATAGATCCCACATGTGAACAGTTAATGCTTTTAAGGTTTGTAAAATGCTTTCCTCATGAGAATTCTGTGAGATATATATGATGTCATCATCCCTGCTTCTCAGATGAGAAGACTAAGATACACAAACAGAATAACAGACTCTCAGAGATGGAAGGGATCACAGAAGCTTTCCAATCTAATTCCTCCATGAACAGGAATTCCTACTATAACATAGCCAGTAGATCTGCTTGAACCTCCAGTCAATGGAAATCCTGCTAAGGAAATTAGTCATCCTCTTCTCCTGTCTTCCCTCTGCTCTCCTCTCCTCTGTTCTCTTCTCCTCTCTTTTTCCTCTCTTGACTGTCTATCTCAATCAAGGTATAAGCACATCAATCGCTTATGGGTCTGCTCTCACCAGACTGGAAGCCTTAACCTATTCTGTTTTCTCCCCTCAGCTAGTTCTTTCCTCCTTAGACTGGTTGCCCCTTAGCTCAGCCTCCCCCAATAGCAAGGATTACAGGTGTGCCGGGGCTAAATTTTCACTTTTAAATTACTCTAATTGTTAAAAAGTTTTTCCTTATACGAAGTCATAATCTGCTCTTAATTATGCCCTCTGAGGCCAAAGAGAAGTCTTCCTGCAGCATAATGCTGCTGAAAGTAATTAGGAGTGGGTTATATATTGGGAGAAAATGGAAGAATTAGGGAATCTCTGGAGATGTTTTATGGAGAATTCCATAACCCACCAGGGTCTTTGGAGCAGGGGTGCAGGGAGATGAAGTATCAAAGTTCTGTATTATTTGAAATGATGTAGGAAGAAGCCCTGGAATGATGAAATTTCAATGCAACTGATTCCAGTTATTTCCAACCTGGGCTGATATCAGTTATTAATGGCCATTTACTAAAGTATCTTCCCTCCCTAATGCTAAACAAAGAGCTCTTCTAGAGGAGACTGATATTACACTAAAGCAAAAACAAAAAAGATCAGAAACATAAGTGATGCTTGCACTTTATATGATCTCAAAGGACCCCAATGTAAAATCTGTGTCACTTTGGGTGAGTCAATGTACCTTACTTTTCTCACTTGTAAAATGGGAAGGGGTTAGAACTAGATAATTGTATGGTACCATTCAGTTTTCATGACTTATGACTTTGGTAAATCATAAAACTCTTATTCAGCATTTACTTCCATGACCACTTCATATCAAATCTATTATCTGTAGACTTAATGATGAGTAAAAATTTCCAAAACAGACTTTTAAAACATCGAATTTTCCCCACAGGATAGCAGATAAGACAATCTGTCAAGGTAGCAGATGGGGGTGAGAAGTATAATTTGTAATTGCTCTGTAGCCAGGAAAAAGTCACATCGTGATAGTAGGACAGAACATGGTTTGATGGAAAGTGAATTGGACTGGGAGTTAGAAAACCTTAATTCAAGTCTCAGTTATTGATTAGCAATGTGATCGTGGGCAAGTCCTTTCCCTTCTCTGGGTCTTAGCACTTCCCATCTGCAGAATGGTAGGTTGGAGCTAGATAACGAGTTATCTATAATTAATTCATAATTACCTATATTGAATTTACATTAATGAATGAATGAAAGGTATGAATTGTGAAAAAAGCATTTATTATGAGCCAGGTACTGTCCTAAACATTGGAGATACGTACAGTACATTTATATGGTACTTAACAAAACGCATTCACATCCATTGTCTGACAGAAACTACGAGATCAGTCATACAAGTGTTATTATCACTATTTCAAAAACTTTCTGAGTTGGAAGGGGACTTTTTAGAAAGAAACCTTGTAGTCCAATCTGAAGCTAAATAAGAATCCCCCATACAATCTCCCCAGAGTCTCTTGTTGAAGACGTCTAGTGATAAAGGAATTCATCATCTCCTGAAACAGCTCATAGGACAGCTTGGATTGCTGGGATGTTTTCCTGTATATTTCCTATATGTTTTCCTGGATCCTGTCTCACTAAATTTTTCACCAGTGGTGCTCATTCTGTTGTCTGAGGTTAAGTGCAAAAACTCTAAATTCTTTTTCACTCAAGTTAGGGCAATTCTTCTTATCTTCATCATTATCTTCAAAGAATAATCTAATAATTCTTTTTAAAATTGTTGTAAGTTTTGAAAATTAATGTCTTAATGCCTTAATGCCTAATTTGATTTAAAAAATATGAATTTGTTCCAAAATGTACTTCCAGCAAATTGAATAAACATTCCATTAGGAGAGGTACATAAATGATCTTGCTCACTCTGGTACACTGGAGTCATCTTTGAAGGGCAATATTATTGGGATAATTGAAGAATATCCACCCTATTGTAAGGCACTGCCTTAGTACCTTCTACCATCTAAGAGTCCACAGGGAGTTCCTACTTGCCACCCTCAAGGGACAAAAAGTGTGCACCACATTAATTCTGAGTTGGGGTAAGAATCAACTCTGTGGGTTGTCATTCACAAGTATAGATAAGCTCTTACAATTCTTAGTACTTATTGCTTTAAGTTTCTCAAGAATATCAATAGGCTATCCAATAGAGAATCACAAAAGTAAACTTTTTAAAGCAAACAACATGCCTTTTGATTTTTATATTATAGTCATTTTCAGTTATATTACTTCCCCACCCTACATTACTATTTGTTTCTTTCAGCAAAAAACCAAACACCAAAACAGTTAAGTAAAATGTACAGACACAGTATCTATGCCTGATGGTGTTTGGAACATTCAGTTTCCATAGCTCACCCTACTCCACCCCACAATTCTTTACTGAAAGAATTGCAGTACATTTCACTATCTATTCTCTGGGACCAAGACTGGTCATCATGATTGCTCAGAATTCAGCTTCTTTTATTGTATTTTTCTTTTATTGTAGACATTGTGTATATTGTTCTATTGGATCCTCTCATGTTCACTCTGTATTAGCTCACTCAAATCTTCACATGCTTTTTTGAATTCTTCATATTTACTGTCATGGCACAATAATGTCCCATTATACCCATATTCCAAAATTTGCTTGGCCATTTCCTCATATTGGGCATTTACCTTTGCTTCGAGTACTTTTGTTGCCAAAAAAGTAATGTTATGAATACTTTGGCATAAGGCTTTTCTTTCTCTTTTTGATATCTTTGGGGTCCACTTGTAGGATTACAAAATCAAAGGACATAAACATTTTATGACTTTTCCCACTTACTTCAAAATTCTTTTCTAGAATGATTGCATATCAGTTCCAACCACAGTGTATCAATATGTCTATCTTCCCATTGCTCCCTACTCTCATTCCAAATCTTGAGTATTTTACTTTTTTCTTCTTTGTCAAGCTGATGCCATTGTTATTTTACAGATGAGAAAAATGAGGCTTAGAAAAGTTAATCAGGAGGGGTGGAGCCAAGATGGCAGAGTAGAAAGATTCACATATGCTAGCTCCGAACCCACAGCCCATAAATTATCTGTTTAAAGGAACTCCCAACAAATTCTGGAACATGGAAGCTGCACAACAACAGAGTGGAGGAGATTTCTGTTCCAGAGAGCCCTGAAAAACCAGCACCGAAGGTCCATCCCACACCGGACTGGAGCAGAGCTGGCCCTGCCTTGGCCATGCGGCACCAAGAGGAGCAGATCCGAGCAGGTTTCAGGGACGGAATCTCTGGTGGCTGCAAGGGTCCCTCTACTCACAGGTGTTACAGGTCAGTGAGAGAGAATTCTGGCCTGGCTGAGAGGGGAGAGGGGTGTCCCCATAACTCAGGCCCCTTCGGGAGGCAGTGGTGGAGACAGCAGCAGACTGGGGCTCCCCAAGCAGGCAGGAGCTGGGGTCCATTACTGAAGGTCTCCACATAAACCCCCTGAGGGAACTGAGCCTGGGAGGTGGCCCTGCCCCCACCTGAGAACCTGAATTTAATCTCACCCTGAAGAGTAGCTCCACCCACCACTGAAAGCCCCGAGCTGGAAGAGCAGCATTTGAATCTCAGACCCCAAGCACTATCTGGGCGGATCTAGGCGAGGG
>CM053769.1:295770279-295788860 GCA_028658325.1 Potorous gilbertii | reverse complement strand
CAGGACTAACTCCCCCTTTGGACTTTCTGCAGGAGATTAGGTTATAAGAAAAAAAAAACCCTGTAAGATACTTTCTTTCCCCTGTCATTTCAATTTTGGTTATGTTGAAATTACAGAAACAAAGTCAAATAATCAAAGTTGTAGAACTGCTGAAAACATCTTGGTAGATTAAGGAGTTTGGAGATTGATTATTTTAAGATTTCAGGAGAGAACTAGATTTTGGGTAATTCCAGGAATTCACTCCTTTCTGAAATATTTTAGTAAGTTTTGGGGTACCACTCTGCAGAAGTTGTTTTAAGGAAAAATAAGAATTAAATTTTATAAAAGTAGATGGCATTTTCCCTTGAAAACCTATAGCTTCATTGTTCTAGAGCAATGAAGGAAGGTAGCTAGTTTTGGAGTAATCCCAGGGCAAAGAAAGAAAAAAAATAGGTAAACAATTTGTACTTTATAGCAACCTCTTACTAACCCGTCCTTGAATAATTGTTTAAACCAGAGATCCTCTGTGACTCCCCCAGATCAGAGACTCTCTCCCTCTTATTGGGTTAACACTTCTCATCTCAGATCAGATGACCAAATAAAGATGTTGCAAAAAAAGTTGGAAAAATATAAGAAACTTAAATTATGTTCGGGTTGCAGAAATTCATTAGCTGTGTAATCTTAGGTAAGTTATCTTATCTCTTTTTGTCCCAGTTTCCTGATACGTAAATAGAAAAATAATAATAGTACCCACCTCCCATGGTTGTTGTGAGGATCCAAATCATATAATGATGCAAAGTGAATAACACAGTGACTGACATACGCTAAACACTGTTATTATTCTTTCTTTGATTGAACGTAGTTGTTCCATACAGATAACTTTAAAATGGTTTTAAAGTGCCAAAGGTAATAAGAATAATGATATTTATATGGAATAATTTGGAAATCCCACTGATGTTATCTGAAGTTCTGTTTCACGTTTTAATATGTGATGTTGTTTATGTTATTATTGTATTTCTAAATTCTCTTCTGTTGTGAAGCCTGAGAGAACATCGTAACAGAAATGCTGTGAGACAAAACAACTTTTTAATTTGGATGCTGTTACACATGAAATGAGCTTTTAAAAGGATGTGATAAAAATAGATATTTGAAAATTGTTAAATATTTAATGAGACGTATTTTGTCATAAAACAGAGGATAATAACAATAATACCTTTAACATAATAGAAAATTTTTGTTTGAAATTTTTGACTTATAAAAGTGTATATGGTGGTTAAAAGACGTAGCTTCAACATGTTAATGATGAGTCAACCATCAGGTATTTGCTATATGTCTGAAGCTTGAGAATATGGATGGTTTTAATTTACAAGAAAGGATAAATGAAATGTTAACTGTTATAGAATCATCAGGAAAGATATTCAAACCCTAAGTTGTGGTGAGTGAAATTTTACTATTTAAGGTAAAAATTTCTGGGATTGCAATTTACTATTATTTGAGTTTTGATTACAGGGACAGTTGTCTGAATTGTCATGAAGCCAATAGTGGAAAATAGCATGTGCTGCAGTCTGAGAACTCCTAAAGGTAGATGTATGTGCCTAAGAGAAGTTTTAGGGACGACCTTGGCATGGCCTGTAGCATCCTCTTAACTCTGTTTCCCTATTGTGCTAATTCTTTTCTGAAAAGGAAATTTCCCCATCGGGTTAATCCTGAGCCTTACTTTTAACATTCTGTGAATACATGATTAGTGACCAGATCAAATTTGGTATCAGAATTAAAGGAGCTTTTCCCTCTGCTATGATGCATGCCATTGTTATAACTATGTCCCTTTTTCCCCTTTATAGCAAATTTCCATAATCGAGAAGTTTTATAAGTATAATACTAAATCTATTAAATAAGAGATAGATACTGGAACATTTCTGAGCTAACAGAATGAAGATATGAACACCTTACAATTTTAACCTGCATTTGTGAACAAATTATAATATAGTGATGATATCTTCCTAAGGGGGAAATGATTAGACAAGGAGACAAAGATGTGAAAAGTTTTACCTTATTATTTTGTTTGAAATTAGCCCTGTGTGGCTGGGAAACTGGACCATTTTTATACTACCTATGTTATTCTGACCAGAAACTCATATCCAAAGACAGATATAAGGAATTTTCTCTAAGGGCTCCTACTAAGTCCTTTTGACCACTCCTACAGCTGTGAGTGTATACTTCTGGATCATCTGAAAAAAGCCCCTGCTCTTGAGTGGATGGCAGAATCCTCCAGAGACTTCAAAATTTGTTTAGTATAGACCCAGAAGCAGCCAACATCCAGATAAGATAGCTGGTCCAAGATTCTGGATGAGGGCTGAGTATACTACCCTAGTTTTTTCTCCTCTTCCCTTTGGTTATGTGCCCAACCACCAAGGCCCTGATTTACGTACATTGTGTGTTGGCATTTTCTCCCTCTACATTCTTTCCCTGTCCCTCTTTTCTGCTTGCTAGCAAACAATGGTTAGCAACAATACCTAAGACACATTTAACTGACCTCCTGGAATAAAAATGCTTGTTTTGGCTCAACTGGCCTCTTGTGGCATCTTTTATACCTGCCCTTCCTTTATTGGCCAGAAGGGTAGGGATTCTTTCAGACCCCTGTCCTTTTGGCCAAAAGGGGAAATGTCAAGATATTAGGAGATACCATTTTCCAGAGGTAAGGCCTAGCAAGCTGGTCCTGAGCTTGGCATAACAACAACCCTTGGTGCTCACCCTCTGACAAAAAACACATAATTATTCTATTGCTTTGACCAGTCCCAGGTGTTCTCTGAGCTTGGACAAGCACGGGACAAGCTCTGACAAGTGCCCATGTTCCAGCCATGAAGCCCTGCTACAAATCAGACTTGTGTCATTGCTGCTATTAGTCCTTAATGTCAGGGCTACAGCACACAGTGTAAATAATGAGATATCTCCATGCTTCCTCAGGTCCCTCATTAGGGGTGGGGCCTGGCACATGTGCCTAATCTCCCTCCTTGCTTGCAAGCCATTTCCTTCACTTTAAAAGTAAACTTCTGTTTGATTCCTGCCTCTCCTGTCTGGCCTGCTCTGCTCAATTCCAGCTGTCACAGTGGAGAGGCTAGTTTTGTCCAATTGACAGAAAGTACTGAACTAAAGAACTTTTCAGGTCTAATATTATTTATTCTATCTCCTCAGCCTCAGGAACTCATTCAAATTTGACTAATCCCTTTCCTCCATCCATTATATCCAATTAGTCACCAAGTCTCTCTCCCATCACAAAATTTTTTGATACCATAACCTCCTTTCTCTTTTATACATAGCCAACACCCTAGCATCACATTACCTTTGGCTGGGATGTTGCCATAGCCTATTGCCCAGTCTTTCCACCCCAGGCTCTTTCCCTTCAATTCATCAGACCTAAGTCACCAGATTCACCATTTTAAATAAAATACACAAAGTAGTATATATAGTTAAAAATACTCTCCTTTGTTAACTGAATTCTTAGGGTACTTTTCAGGTATAAAGTTTGGAGACCACAGAGGAGGAAAGAGACTGGGCTGAAGAGGGATCTGAAAAGAGGGCTGGGTTGCCACATGACTTCTATTGGGAACCACTTATATTGAAATGTTAATATCAAGTAGGAATCCCCTCCCCACACACACATGAAGAGGCAAGGGAGACAGAGCCCACATAAAAGTGAGAGGTACCTACAATTAGGAACCATATGCACTAAGGAATAATGGGGGCAAAGAAACATGACAGCAATGTGGAAACTCACGTACCCTGCCACTGTTGCCAATAGAGTTTGACAGAGTAATGTAATAGGCCAGGTCTAACTCAGGCTAGGCTCTTGGTAGTTTAGGTTTGATAATGGAACCAAAGAAACAGCATAGGCCATTCATTAGTTAACAAAGGGAAATTTATTTAAACGACACTGAAGCAAGAATACAGCATGTGCTTTAGGTGGACTTGTGTCTCTACCAAAAGGGTATGGTGACTCTTGACATTAAGTCTAATGGGTTCCAAGTCCATGTCAGCCAGCCTCTTTTATGACTTTAGGTGGTCATGAAATCTGAGAAGTAGCCTTAGTCTTTTCATCCAATCAAACCTCAGAAACACCTTTTAAATATTTTTAAAGGAAAGGCAAGCCTAAACCGCATGGTAAAAACAGTCCATTTTCTATTGGGGTATAGGGATTTTAGTAGATAATATTCCTCCTGCCACAGGCAGAAAATCACATTCACTAAGGAGTAACTCTTAGAGCTGGAAAGGACCTTAAAATCACCTTTTGTTATTGTTCAGTTGTTACAGTCATGTCTGACTCTTTGTGATCCCATTTGGGTCAGAGTAGTTTGCCATTTCCTTCTCCAGCTCATTTTGCTGATGAGGAAACTGAGGAAAACAAGATTACATGACTTAGCCTAGGTCATCTAGCTGGTGTCTGAGACAGGATTTGAACTCAAATCTTCTTGACTACAGCCCTGACATTCTATCCTCTGTATCACCTACCTGACCTCAAAATCACCTAGTCTAACCCATTCATTCTAAAGATGAGGAAACTAAGGTCCAGAGAGGAGATGTTGACTTTTTCAAAGTTCAGTTCAGTGGAATCCAACGAAAATTTATTAAGCATTCATGGAGCACACAGAGAAGAAAATACAAAAAAGAGAGAAAGTAAACATCCTCCATATTCAATAAATATCTGGGCTCCACAACATCTCAGTGCATGTCACTTTTCTACTCATCCAGTCACCTTATCAAAGCCTTATCATCTTTGACCTTGGCTTATTATAATATCCTCCTAATTTGTCTCATTGCCTCTAGTTTCTCACCTTTCCAATCCATCTTCTACACAACTGACCAATGGATAATCTCTAAACATACATATGACCATATTACTCTTGCTCAATAAACTCCCTAGAATCAAATACATTTTTTTCCTTTGGCAATGATAATCAAACTTATCTCTTCACTAGTACTATGAATCGCTTGGTTTACGTAAGTTGGGATGATAAGGGGGATCTTTGAATTCTTCCCTATGGAGAATGTGAGAAAGTTTTCTTAAGCAGCTCAACAGCTAACATTTATATAGCATGTTGAAGTTTTCCAAGTGCTTTCTGTAACTTATTTAATTCAATCTGAACAACAACTCTGTCAGGTAGGTGCTGTTACTATGCCCATTTTACATTGGAGAAACTGAGGCCCAGAGAAGTTAAGTTACTTTCTCAGAATCACACAATTAATAAATGTGGAGCGGAGAATTGGAATCCAAGTATTTCTGGCTCTTTGTCCAATGTTCTATCTACTATATTATGCTTAGATCGCAGTCCTTTTTGTATTTTTGTTGCATCAATAATAATAAAGTATCTTGTTAGTTTGAGTGCTTGTATGGGAACTGAGTATTCTTTGGGAGAAAGCAAAATGAATCAAATATATTCAGATTTTCAGGAATCCCTGAGGTGGGAAATAAGCTAGAGAGATTTTATAAAAGAGTTCCTGTTTTCTTGGATAGTGCCTTTAGAAGCCTATGAATTTGATGTCTTGGAAAGGACCCTTGTAGTCCTACCATAATTATATCTCTTATTACAGCTACACTTAGGAGACTCTGTAGTTGGCTCTGTGCTATTAAACATTTTTATTGGTGATTTTGATAAAGGCACAGAGAATGCTCATCAAATTTGCAGATAACCTTTGTATAGAACTTTGTACTGCATAAGAAATAAGAGTGGCAGATCAACAGAATAGACTAGGTAAACAATATATGGAAGCAAATGAGTATCATAAAAAGATCTCAGGTATTGGGGCAAGAACTCACTATTTGACAAAAGCTGCTAGGAAACCTGGAAAGTAGTCTGGTAGAAAGAAACTAGGAACAGACCAACTTCTCAGACTAACTTGAGCCAAGTTAGGCTCAAAATGGGTAAATGATTTAGACATAAAGGGTGATATAAGTAAATTTAGAGGAGCATGGAAAAAATTACCTGTCAGAAGGAGGTAAAATGGACTGTTTTGATTATATAAATATGAAAAGTTTTCACACAAACAAACCAATGCAGCCAAAATTACAAGAAAAGTAGGAAACTGGAAAAAATTTGTAGCAAGTTTCTCTGGTAAAAGTCTTATTTCTCAAGTACATAAAGAACTCATCCAAATTTATGAAAAATAGGAACCATTCTCTAACTGATAAATGTTCAAAGAATATGAACAGATTATTTTCACAGGAATAAATCAGTTATTTTGATTTGATTATCAAAGCTATAATCAAATGAAAAATGCTCTAAATAACTAATTATTAGAGTAAAGCAAATGAAAAGAACTCTGCCATACTACCTCACCTATCAGATAGGCTAAGATGACAGAAAGGGAAAATTGACAAATGCTGGAGGTGATATAGGAAAATAGATACACTAATGTACTACTGGAGGAGCTGCAAACTAGTTCACATGTAGAACTATTTGGCACTAAGGGCCATAAAACTGTGTATACTCTTTGGTCTATCAATACCCGTACATACTAGGTCTATCCTCAAGTAGTTCAAAAAAAGAGAAAAGGATTTATATGTACAAAAATATTTATAGCAGCTCTTTTTTTGTTGGCAAAGAATTTGAAACTGAGGGGATATCCATCATTTGACTGAATAGATTACAATACATGATGGGATGGAAAGCTATTGTGCTGTAAGAAATGAAGAAGGATTTCAGAAAAACCTAGGAAGACTTATGTAAACTGATGCAAAGTGGAGTGAGCAAAATGAGCACAGTCATGAGAACAGTCTACGCTATAACAGCAATACTGTAAGGAAAATCAATTGTGAAAGACTTAATAGCTCTGATCAAAGCAATGATCCACCACAACACCAAAGGACTCATGATATAAAATGATATCTGACTCCAGATAGGAAACTGATGAATTTAGAGTGTCTGTTAAAGCATAATTTTCCCCATTTCTTTACTTTTCTTGCTTTTTTTTGGAACATGGCTTATAGGGAAATATGTTCTGTATGAATTTATATGTATAATGGGCATCCTATTCCTTGCTTTCTCAATGGGAGTGGGAAACGGTGCAGAAATGAAGAGAATATAGAACTGAAAATAAAAATTAAATAAAATTGCAGATAGCAATTCTGGAGAGAGTGAAAACATAGTTTAAGGATTTAAAAGGATTTTGACAGACTAAAATCACAACATGGAATTCTATAGAAACAAAAGTAAAGCCTTATCCTTGGGTACAAAACATCAACTTCACAAGTATAAGATGAGGAGATGTTTTTAGACAATAGGTATCCTGAAAAACATTCAGATGTTTTAGTGGACTGCAAGCTCAATATGAACTAGCAATGTGATGGGGCAAAGAAAAGTTAATGAGATATTGGGCTCCATTAAGAGTAGAGAAGTGATAGTTCCACTGTATCCTGCCCTTATCAAGTCTCATCTTGTAATGTAGCAGTCAGTTCTGAATACCAAGTTTTAATAATGATATTGATAAGTTGGAGTGTCCAGAAAAAAGCAATTGGGATGGTAAAGGGCCTTAAGTTCATGTTATATGAGGGGACAATTGAAGAAAATGAGGATGCTAAGCCTGGAGAAGAAAAGACTTAAGGGCACATGATAATTGTCTTTGAGTATTTGAAGGACTGTCTTATGAAGACAAAGATTAGCCTTGTTCTCTCAGGATCCAGAGGGTAGAACTCAGAGCAAAGGTAGAAGCTGAAAGTTTAGGCTTAATGGTTGGAGGAACTTTCTACCAATTAGAACTATCTGAAAGTGGACAGCCTCTGGGCTGGGGTGGTGTAATGTTAATTAGAGAGCTAAAAGATCTTCCCCACCCATTGATGGGCTTGCCCATTAAGGGAAGCTTGTTTAGGGGAGGCCCATACCTTTTGTTAATTCCTAATGAGGCACTGGTTCTAGGTTTGTGATGCCCTCTGGCTCTGAAACATGTATAAATACTCTGAGGTGAGTTTTGTTTTAGGGTTTACTAATTGGAAATTTATTTGGCCAGATGAGACTCTGGACAGCCACTAAGGAGCCCCATGGCTTTGAAAACCCATATGTTGGTCTTTCTCTCTCTGGTAACTATGTATGTATGTAATGGTCAGACAGTTGGATCTGTGGATCTGTGGTGTATGTACTGCTTACAGTCAGACAATTGGAAGTCCTGTCTTTTGAATTTTATTTCTCTGTAGTTTCTCTGAAGTTCAGGATGCTGATTTTTTTTTCCCCTGAATTAAGTGAATGATATATGTGCTTGATTGAAGTGATTGTTGACCCCTCAAAAGTTGCTCCCTTTTAGAAAAGCAGATCTAAAAACCTATACAGCAGGTCCTACTGTGTATGCTGGGTTCCTTGCTATTATAGGTGGTGGGAGTGGGGGTGGTTTCATTCTTGTCAGTGGTGTTCAAATACAATCTGGACAACCACTTGTCAAATATGCTATTGTGTGAAACCCTTTACTGCATAGGTTAGCTTGGTCCATAAGGTTCCTTACAACTGTCAAATTCTATGATACTCTGTTTACTTGGAAAGAAAGTCTTCTAATCATAGATGGAACATAACACAAAGATGATATAGGCATAGCAGGTCTCTGATGCAGAGAAATATAAGTACTTATTAGAGAGATCTGGGAGCCTACTGTTGACATTCCATATTCCTTGAAGATGGAAACCATTCCCTCTTTTAGTTTTAGTGTTGGAATGTTTCTGGACTCTAGAGTCTAGTAGGTGGAGCTGAGAACATAGAAGATATTCATGCTAAGTTCATAACTACTTCTCAATGGAAGGGAGGAAAGTTTCATACAGAACTTGGAGAGACGTGGTTCAAGGTACAGTGGCTGCGGAATGATCTAAATATTCAATAGGACTCTTTCAACATTACAGCTTCTTAGCTGTGTCAGGATACTCAGATTTAGTTGATCAAGGAAGTAGTAAGGGTATATATGAAGAGAGGAGCAAACTAGGACCAACAGATCTCACAAGAGAAGTTTGAATTAGGCCTGCTATTTGTAAGACCATAGTTCAGCGTCATTCTTTAGAATAAGATCAATTTGGGAGTGCTATGAAAGAATATATCTAAAGAGACAAGGTATCACATCAACACAATTATGAACAAGATGGGCATGTTTGTGCTTCACAAGAGAAGTATACAGTACACTGTATATTTCTTGTCTATAACCTCTCTTAATGGAGCCCAATATCTCATTAACTTTTCTTGGATGCCCCATCACATTGCTAGTTCATACAGTATCCAGTTTCTTTCAGAAACTGAAGTCTATTGGACTATTGCTGGGAAGTGAGGGGAGGGGAGTGACAGATCACCCTAGGCTTTTTAGAATAAACTCCTGCCTAACCCTGAAATCCTTCCTATGATAATTCCACTTGCACATATAAGACCCCGAAGTAAAAATGTGGATTCTATGTTGGATCACAGATCACAGGTTACAATTATGGTATTCTCATTTTACAAAGAAAACTTTGTATATACTTCTATAGCCTGTGAAAGGCTGTGTTCTACATGAAAAAAGAAACCCCAACAATTACTTATATCAGGATTATATTATAGCATGCTTGGAGATGACTAGGTAATAATGGGTGTCAGCAAAGTGGAATTTGTTGATGACCAAGCAACATATGCTTACGTCCTAGGGGTTATGCTTCCTGCTCCAGACCAACCATCCAACTGTCCCAATTCTTCCCTGAGTCTCCAGACTCTCTAGGGTCTCATGGCTATCCCACTCCACTTCATGGCAATCTTCCTATTAGAGTGATGTAGATGACACCATCTCCCCAACGTGTGAGTCACTTGACCTTTGTACCCATAGCCACAAGGTTTCCTTGGATCAACATGTACTTCTTCTCTTCTCATTACCCCATTATAAATTCAGCTCTACCTCTCCTCAGCCCCTAGCCTTCTCTGCTATCTATTTCCACTGTCCCTTTGGACTCCTCCTCTATTGAGTAGCATTGCAAAAATTGCTGTATTTAGAGGAATTGAGTTTCAAATCCTGACTGCCATTTATGAGCTGTGTGGTCCTTGGTGAATCACTTTACCTCTCTGTTCCTCAATTTTCTTGTCTACAACATTAGTAGGTTAGGCTAGATATTCTCTAATGTCTTGCTCAGCTCCAAATTCTATGATCTCTTTCTGTAACTTTCCTTTCTATCTTCTGGTGCTTGTTGACACTTAGCCTTCTCCTAAAGGCAACACATCACTTGACATCCCATCCAAGGCTGGCAGTTCCTTCTCTTACTTTCTATAACCCACAGAGCTAAGAAAATGAGTTGGCAAACTCTATTCTCTAATTCTACCTTGTAGATCCTCCCTCAGCCACCATGACCTAGCAACCACTTTCAAAGTTCTATCCATTTTCTCTTAGTCCCTGTTGCTGTCATTTATGGGATTCTGGGTGATTCTCTCTATTCCCTCAATACATTTAGTATGTGTCTCAATCTTTTTCTCAATCTCAGCCTTGCTCCCTTTGAATATCCTGGCCTCCCAATTCTACAAACCCCTCCACTCTTATTGACCTCAACCACACAAGAGTTCATACTTTGAACAGACTCCCCTTTCCCCAAGTGAATTCTTTCCCATATCCCATCCAGCTCCATACCATGCTACTTTCCCTTTTCTAGCTTTTTTTTATGTGCTATCTTCCTCCACTGGAATGTAATGTTGAGGACAGGGGGAATCTCTCACATGTGTTTGTACTCTCAGCCCTTAGCACAGTGCCTGGAACATTGTAGGCACTTAATAAATGTTCCCCTATGTATATATGTATGCATACATAGCATTTCTCTATCCTCTCTATCTCCATCTCTGTTCCTATCACTCTGTCTCTGTCTCTATCTCTCTATCTCTCTCCCTTGATAACAGTTCATCTAGCCTCTGCTTTAAGATCTAGTAAATTAAGATATAATAAAATAATATCTAATAAATTAAGATTTAATAAGCTACCTACTGCTTTCCCCAGGAGAAGGAAGGGAAACTGGTTGACGTAAATGGTCAGAATGACTCCCTGAAACTATAGTAATTCTGTTAACTCCCATATTTGTCTCCATCTAGTTTACTCAAGATTGGAGTATTTTGAAAGGTGCCTAGATTCTGCTTACCCTAGGTTAGTGCCTTGTTAAAAGGCTCCTACTGTAGCTTTTGTCATCCTTACTATAAAATAGCAATTTTATGGCCTCTAGTTCCACTTCAATCTCACCTGTAATTTTGGATATGATTGGTTTTCTTGAAACTACCAACTCACCATGAACACTGCTTTGCTTCTGAGGAACTAGAAAAGATAGCAGAGAAATTGAGTGGTTGGCAGAATTGATTAGTACTAGCACATCCTTGTATGCTTTTTTTGTATGCCTTATTTGGTTTTCAGAAGATCACTATATCCTATAGTTACATATAGAGTATGGGGCTGTGTTTCTGTTCTTTGGGACCTAAAGTATAATAACTCATCAAAGAGACCCATCCATTTCGTTTTTGGTTTGCTCTGATTGTTAGAAAGTCTTTTGTTCCATTAAGTTGAAATATGTGACCTTCATACCCTATCCCCTACCCCATTGCTTCTAATGTGGGACCAAGCAGAACAAGTTAAATCTCTTCTGCACACAACAATTCTCTTTTCACAATGAACTAATCTCCCTGGAGAGCTCCTACCTGAACCCCTAGGGAATGAGAGTCTTGTCCTGCAGTTATTCTAATATTCCTCAGTCTTATTTGCCTTAGTGTTTCTAGGCTTATTTAGGGTATTCTCATCTTAAAATTTCTCTTTTTCTTCGTCAATTGAACATGAAGAAGAGGATGTTTGTGATGGAGGTGGGGGTAGGGAAGAGGTGAAGGGAGGTATATTCAATGTGAGAAGTCTACAAGACTAAGTTGGTTAGACTGAAAGTGTTCTTATGCCAAGCACAAAATCCATTTTTCTCTTTAGTGGATCCTCTGTCTGACCTATTTCTACAAATCTTGAGTTTGTCTCTGAATATGCAGAACTCAAGGGTTATTTCTGAAATTGGGCCAGATTCCGACAGTGAGGAGTTGTTGGGGAAAGGTCTCATGACCATCCTCCTAAGGAGTTTAACCTCAAGACCATCATTTATAAACAAAGAGCTTTGGCAGAAAATCAACAGCTTAGAGACCCATTAACTCCTTTCAAGTCCACAGATCATAGAGGGAAGTGTAAAGGGTATGAGCCATTACAAATACATAATGTCTAACCTCAGATGAGCTCTCCCTGCTGCATAGAAATCCTTTCATTTATTTCTTGATTCTTCAGCAAACTCCCCATAGCACTATTCCCAACATTTTTTTTTTTAGCTCTCCTCAAAACACAAACCTCTCAATCCACTTTAATCTCTGTGGATAACTTCACCTACTACTTTACTAAGATAAGATGACCTCCCTAGGTGAACTTATATCTACTTTTTCAATATTACCCTTTATGTATGTACTCAGGTATATCTCAGTAACATGTCATATAAATCCTCAATTATCTCCCTCTCCTCTTTCTCTCCTGTTTTTAAACGAAGTGATCTTCTTTTCCAAAGCTAATTTCTCATCCTGCCCTTGATCCTACCTATCCCTTTATACTTTCTCCAAGATTCATTCTATCCATCAATCTCTCTCTTTCTTGCATCTTTAATTTGCCTCTAATTCTTTCCCTTCTTCCAACAAATATGCTTATATTCCTTCTGTCCTAAAAGTAATCCTTCCTTTTTGATTCTGCTACTCCTTCCAATTAAAGTTTTGTCTCTCCTTTATATATGCCAAATTACCCATTTTCCAACTCCCTTAAGTCTGATATCTACAACTTAACTGAAAGTGATCCCTCAAAAGATCAACAATTTTGAAGAAATATCTATAGTATACCCAAGGGATATTTTATTGATTACATAACTATATGAGAGAAAATCACTAAAATCCAAAGATTAGTTTTAGATTGCAAGAATCTCTCTGATAGGTTGAATAAAACAAGACTTCTTATTCCTTTAAGGTAGTAAGATCACAAGTAGAGAGCAGAAAAAAATAGGGGAAAAACAAGGCATTAAAATTGGTTAGATAAATACATCTATAAAGCTGTTCACATAATTAATTGATATTCACAGCATATCACTGAAATTTAACAAGATCAATGGAAAAAGACCTCTCCTCAAAGTAAGATATTAATAGAAAACAGAAAATTGAAGTTACATAGCTAGGCAAACACAGTTGGCTCATTGTTTTACCTAGAGACAATGTCTCTCCAGAGCCTGTTGGGTTAGAAAAGCTAAGCTATTCATAGCCCTTTGCACAAATGTTCTTCTAGAAGAACTACAATATGGTATTTAATAGGCATAGAATCCTGGTCCTATATTTATAATCTCTTAATTTCAAACCAAATAGCCTTTCTTCAGTCTTTATCTTTGACTTTTTGCAGCTTTTGACATTACCGACAGCCCCTTTCTTCTTGATGTTATCTTTCCTCTCAGTTTCTTTGACACTCCTCCCTCTTGGTTCTCTCCCAGCTTTGTTGACCTTTATTTGCTTGTGTCCTTCAATGTTTTTTTAATCTAAATGTTGATATTTCCAAAATCTTTGTCCTTAGCCACCTTCTTATCTCCATATTCCATTTAGTTGGTATCCAAATTCATGGCTTCAACTATCAATTTCTATGAAGATGATTATATTCATTCATTCACTTACTCATTCATTTATTCATCAGAGTTCCTTTTGTTTGCATCATACCATGCTAGTACTGAAAGAAGCACAACATTTAGATATGGTATATTCCCATGTCCTTTGGAGTTTATGATGGAGACACTGTGTGGTGTAATATGGACTGACAGTCAGAAACCCCCGAGTTCAAATTCTTCCTCAGACAATGAATTAACTTTGACTATGAACTAGGTACTCCACCTCTCTCAGAATGTTTCCTTATTAGTAAAATGGGGGTAATAATATCTACAATCCTATCTCACGAAGTTGTCATGAGGCTCTGATAAGATAATATATGGAAAACCTTTGCAAATTTTAAAGTCCTATATTAATGACAACGCTTACTTTTATTGGCAGTACAATTTATATAATTTACTGTTATCAGCACTGTCGAGTAGACTCCCAAACCTAGGTCTCCATTCCTGACCTCTCTCCGGAGCGTGAGTCCTAAATCTCTAATTTCCTGCTGTCAATCTCTACCTAGAAAAGTCCCAATATCACTTCAAATACAACATTTAAAACAGAATTCATCTTCTTTCTTCACTCCCAACTGATTTTTTTTCTAACTTTTCAATTGCGCTTAATCTTTGATTTTCCATCCTTTGGTCCCGTGATCAAACAGTCTAGACTACTATAATATCATACTGGTTGTCTCCCTGCTTCAAGTATCTCCCCATTCCAGTCCATCTTCCACTCTGTCAAATTGTTCTAACACCTCCATGATCAAACATAAAATCCTTTGTTAGGCTTTCAAAGCTCTTGCTAACAGAGCTCTCTCCTATATTTCATGTCTCCCTCCTCTCCAGTAATGGCTCTTTTGCTGTTTCTGGCACATGGCATTACATTGCCATTGCCTGACTGATCATTTTCACTGGCTGTCTCTCAGGCTTGAAACACACTTGTTCCTTATTTCTGGCTTTCTTACTCCTGGCTTTCCTGGCCTCCTTTAAGTCTCAGCTAAATTTTCGCCTTCTGCAAAAAGACTTTCTCGGTCCTCTTTAATCTTACTGCCTTCCTTCTGAGATCACCTCCAATTTATCCTGTATATCTCGTTTGTACACAGTTCTTTGTATTTTGTCTTTCTTGTTAGATTATAAGGTCCTCAAGAACAGGGACTGCTTGTTGCCTTTCTTTTCTAAGGACCCCAAGTACTTAGTATACATAGTGTCTGGCACTCAATAAAAGCTAATAGACTTAAGAGACAGTCTTATTATTCTTCCTTATAACTTATTTTGTACTTTTCCCCTCTTTTCCATTCTCATTGTCACCACACTAGTCCATGCCTCACCCAGTTTAATTTCTATGATTCCTAATATTGGCATTTCAACCTTCAATTGAAATACCCATCATCCATTCTACACACTGCTACCAGGAAAGTCTTTCTAAAATTTAGCTCAGATCTGTGAAGTCCCCTGCTCAACACCTTAAAACATTCTCATTACAGCCAGATTAAAGCTTTCCCCTAGAATTTTCACACTTTTACCTAGAACTTTTTGTAGTTATTGTTGTTCAGTCATTTTAGTTGTGTCTGACTTTGGGTCCCCAAAGCAAAGATACCAGAGTGGCCCTTCTCCAACTCATTTTACAGATGAGGAAACCAAAGCCAACAGGATTAAATGACTTGCCCAGAATCCCTCAGATAGTAAGTGCCTGAGGCTGGATTTGAACTCAGGAAGATGCCAGGCCTAGTACTCTATCCACCATGCCACCTAGCTGCTCCACTAACCTAGAATTTAAGGTCCTCTAAAATTTCATCTGGCTCTAATTTTCCACCCTTCTCATCCATGATTCTTTGAAATATAACTGGGATGATCTGCCACTTCATTGTTTCCAGAACACATATACTGTACATGTTATGCCATTCTTCGTGCATGCTGGAAAGTGACTCTCCTTACCTTCTCTCTGGTTAAATCATCACCATCCTTCAATCCTCCTCCTTCACATTCTAAATCATGTCCCTCTTATTCATTTAAGCTTTCCCTGACTACTCCAGAGACAGCCTAGGCTTTTATTCCCAAGCACCACCCTGACACTGATCTTGACTTCTATTTAACCCTAACCTTGCTGAAGATTGGGCCTAGACTTCTCTCTCACCATGAAGTGAGACTGGACCTTTCTTCTTTCACCCACAGAATGAATCCTCACCCCCCCTACAGATTGAGCCTTCCTCCCCCACTACAGACAAAGCTAAGCCTTGATTCCCTTCTCTTTACCCCACCAGATTAAGTATTTTCATCTTGTCCTTAGATTGAAGTTTAATTATATGAGCCATCTCAAAACTGCTTTTGGTCATGAAGGAACAGAATGAAAAAGTATAAATTCCTTGGTGCTGTTGGAAAAATTGCTCAGATCCTACATCTTGCTCTAACAATGGGAGCAAACATTTCATCTTACTATATAAAAAAGGCCTGTTAGATTACATTGAAAGCATTTGTAAATTAACTAAAAGAAACTTGTTTCAATCTGCTAAACACATACCTGGCACATCTTTGCACTCCTACTTGCAAATACATGGCTCTAACTAAGGAAGCACTTGACTAAGCAGCATTCACTTCTGTCTTTAAAAATTCCAGAAACTAGCCTTGTATCATATGCATAAGTGGGTAAGCATTCTATCTTTCTCTGGTCCCCTGGGGAATTTCTGGGTTTTCTCACGGCCCTCTCCTATTTTAGGCTAACCAGACAGACATATTCAGATAGATCCACAAGCAGATATTAATGCAAATATTCATACAAAAAGATATGTACACAGAAAATAATCACATAGACACGTACTCATATAGAGGTAGAGAAGTCACATTTATGCAAACACAGACATGCACAGAGACACAGATATTCACAGAGACTCTCTTACAGACTCTCTCTGGAGTGACAGAGAAATGAAAATACAAATACAGGTAACTAAAGGCATTCACAGAGACAAGCACATACATAGATATATAGGAATACACACACACACACGCACGCGCACACACACACACACACACACACACACATACATATATACATACAGAGCAGATAGTCTGAGCCCTAAAGAGTAAAACTTCTCAGTTTCAGAGACAGATCCCAGGATTTCACTGTGAACTCATGAAATTTCTCCTTTCCCAAAGTAAAAAGAAAGTCAGCAGTAACGTTTAGGACATACACATATGTTTAGGAAATTGAATAGGAAACTCTAAAGAGAGTTTTTATGATTCATTTCTAAGATCCTGTTAGGACATTAATAGTTTGCTTGTTTTCAATACAATTTCTGCTTAGTTGGGCACTTCCCAAAACAACTTTTGTAGGTTAATCAAATATACATGTATAGAGGCACAAAAATACAGACACATAAAGACAAAGGCACACAACCTTGTATAAATCTACACGTATAAAAGCACAGGCAGACATGCAAATATGTAAATATCTTCTGTTTCTTATCTTTCTCACCTCTATCTTCCCACTTCTGAAATTTCAATTACCTGACAGCATGATGATTCAAGGACTGATTGAGCAGATGTCCTTTTCACTGTCCTTTCTGGCATACTATGAGATTTGGAGACAGGGTGGAATCCATCAGTCAGGCCCTTCCAAGGCACCACAGAAGGGAGGGACAAAATACTGCATGTGCAGATGAATCCCCTCTGTTTGGGAGAGAACCTCCATGTTCCTCCCTTATATGGTGAACATGGGCAACATAGCTTTCCCTTGGTCTTGGCTGCCTTGCCTCTCCCTTGTGTAAACATTGAGACTGAATTCCCTCCGAACCTCAGTCTAAGCATTACTTATTTTAGAATCCTCTGGAGGCAGAAAATATCAAGTATACGTAAAAACAACCTAGCATTATATTCAAATGTATGTGCATATGTATATGCCACATAGTATGTATAAATATAATGTATATATTATATATTTCCTAGTAGCCTACATATATGAACCAAGGCTCATTTCACTAGAGAGCTGCCCAAAGGTCAGCTAGATTATAAAAGTGATTCTAAGTCTCCTGTTGGACTTCTTTTGAAGGGGTAAGAGAATCCTAGAATGGTAGAGCCAATATGGAGCTCTGGCCATTCCCAGAAGGCATGAGATTATTTAGATCAATAAAGAGGTGATAAGGGGCCAAGATGTGTAGATAAAATATATTCTGGGAACAAGCCCAGACATGTTAGCATAGCAGTTAGTGTACTGCTTATTAATGAGAGTGTCAGATCAAGGACTGACCTTGATTTCCTCATTCTCTAATTTCTACCTAGGAGGTAGAGGCCATAGTGATGCTACCAGGGAGAGAAGAGTGATATGTGAAAGCATGTGTATAATACAACTGGGGTTCTGGGTAGCCGAATGGATATATCACCAGGTGCCTTGGAAATGCTATAGGTGTATTTTGGGCTGGACCAAGGAGTTCATTAATATAGCAAACTCTTGGTATGAAAATTCCTTCTACTAGTGTAGATCAGTTTGCAGCTTATAGTCTGATTGGTTTCCTGGAGTTATTGAGAGGTCAAGTGACTTGTCCACAGTCAATAAGATAGTATGTTTCAGAAGTAGGACTTGAAACTATAGCTTTCTGACTCCAAGGATGGTTCTCTATCCATTATATCATACTGCCTCTCCTAGGTATATGGAAGAATGAAAGAAGGTTGGGAAACATTAAGCCTGGTGTTTTTGAGGTCAAAGTAAGGGATTCCAACTCCATATAGAGCAGGTTAGAGGTAAAGAAAATATAAAACTAGCCTTGACATTCAAGCATTCTTGATGAAAAGATCAGGGCTGAATATAAAATTTGACTTTCAGGTACAAGACTAGGGAAGCATAAAAAGTTAAACAGGAAAGGAAAATCATAAGGGACTTAATAAAGTTAAACTGTTTACATTCCTACAAGGGAAGATGACATGTGTAACTCATAAGAACTTTCTCATTATTAGGGCAGCAACAAGGAGT
>CM053769.1:295721143-295769779 GCA_028658325.1 Potorous gilbertii | reverse complement strand
GATGAAAACGTTGTGATATATGATTGTGATGGAATACCATTCTTCTATAAGAAATTATGAGCAAGATGCTCTCAGAAAACCTTGGAAAGACTTAAAGTTATGTGAAGTAAAATGAGCAGAACCAGGAAAACACTACACAGTAACACCAATATTGTAAGATGATCAACTGTGAATGACTTAGCTGTTCTCATAAATACAATGATCCATGACTTATAATGAAAAATGCTATCCATCCCCAGAGACAGAACTGATGGAGTGTGAACACAGATCAAAGCATACATTTTTTAAACTTTATTTTTCTTGGGTTTTTTTTGGTTTATGTTTTCTTTTATAACATGACTAGTATAGAAATAGGTTTTATATGACTAAGATGTATAACCTGTATCAAATTGCTTGTCTTCTTAATGGGGATGGGGGTAGGGAAGGAGGAAGAGAATTTGGAACTCAAAATTGTAAAAATGACTGTTGAAAATTGTTTTTACATGTAAATGAGGAAAAAATAAAATACACAGCTAGAAAGTTTGGATGCAGTAAAAGCTGTAAACAGTTTCACCTCCAGCCCCAACAAACACTATTGCTGATATGAGAGCTTATCGCTTGTCCTCCCTCACTCCACCAGATTCTTAGTTCTAGAATCAAAAAAGAAGAGAATGGAATTTTCAAATTATAGTCCAGTGAGCTTGACTTCAATTCTTTGGGGAAAAAAAATGTAGAATACATTATCAAAGGTCAGTGAATATCTAGAAAAGAAGTCAGTGATCATAAAGAGCCAATATGAATTTATCAAGAACTGACAATTGTAGATGAAAAATTTCCCTTTATTTGATTGTATTGCTACACCAGTAAGTAAAAAATGCTATAGGAAGAATTTACTTAGATTTCAGTAAAGCATTTGACAGAGCTTCTATCATTCTATCATTGTGAAAGGCCTAGAAAATAATACAGCAAAGTTAGGTGGATTCAGAACTTGTTGAATGATTGGATCCAAAGATAATCATTAATATTAGAAGTCATCTTAGAAAGAAGTGTCAAGTGGAACACACTAGGGATTTGCACTTGCCCCGGCATTTTTTAACATTTTGATCAATGACCTCAGACAAAGGGGTAGTTGTTATTTTCATCAAATTTGTAGATTACACAAAACTGAGATAGTTAATATATAAAATGATAGAGTTCAGAATCCAAAAAAGATCTTGCTAGGTGAGACTATTGAATTTAATATAATTAAATATACTATTATTAAATGTAAATTTTTACCTGCTAATAATAACATCAGCAGTGATTATTACAACAGTTGATACTTTACATGGATAATGACAAAAATCATGATTATCTTTTACTCTGTGTAAAGGGTCTGTCCCCACCTTCGACATTCCCCATCCCAAACATTCATTTCTCTGATTAATAGCCTTTACATTGCTACTCTTGAATAATTCCTTGTTTGTGAAAGGGTACTGCTACTTTTATATGTAGACATTTTACTGAAAGGGGAGGAAAAAAGGACATTAATGTGAGAATAGCAGCGTGAGATGGTTCTGAGAGCATGAGAAAAGAACTACTTTTCAGGTAAATGTAGTTTAGGAAGACATGCTTGAAAGTAGTTAGGAGGCAAAGGTAGGGATAGCTACAGTGTATTATTCTCTCTTATCTAATTTATGCATTATTGTTTTCAGGATTTTGAAGGATGTGGCTGTGAAACTCCCAATCAAAGAATTGTTAGGGATAGGGAAACACTGCCGATTATTTCTTTGCATTATCCCTGCTAGAATTATGGACTTTGGGTTTTTCAATCTGAGTTAGAGAGGTCTCTACTGAAGAAGAGGCCCTCTTGTAAAACATTAGAAGCCATAAGTAAAGAGATGAGATGAGAGGAGAGAAGGTGAAATCAGGAGATAAAGAGAAAAGCTGATAGCAGAGACTGTCCCCTGCTGTTTGAAAGAAGTAGAGCAGAGAAGAATTATAGGATTAGAGAGACTTCTTCAGTTGGGTTGACTGAGAGCACCTGTTACACCTCAGCTGGCCCTGAAACTTCTGGCTGCTTATTGGAGGAAGAATGCCACTACTGCTGTGAAAACTATATGGGCTGTTTCTCTTCAGTACATCTAGAGTTTGAAAGCTGATAGAACTGAAAAGCTCTGCGGATGCTTTTGGAGACAATTGGGGGAAAGTTAGAGCTGATTGCTGTCCTTCATCTTTGAAAAGGACCAAAATGACATCACCATGATAAAGTGAAATTTCACTGTGTCCGACTGTGGCTGATCAGACCAATACGAGCTTGGAATGCTCTACCCAGGCTGGGCATAGATAGTCCCCATGAATATTTGGGATGGATATCCCAAATTTGAGCATCCTGTGTTTACTTTGTGCTGTCTCAATTCTACTTTGCTCAAAGAGCACACCACCTTTTCTTATGTGGGCACGCCATGCTGAGCAGTCCTGTACCAGTGTCTCCCATGTCGCACGGTCAAGTCCAAAATTCATGACAGAGACCTTGAGAATGTCCTTGTATCATTTCTTCTGGTCACCATGTCATTGCCTGCCCCATGCAAGTTCTCCAGAAAATAGTCTTTTTGACAAGCGTACATTTTGCATTCGAACAATGTGGCCAGCCCGTTGGAGTTATGCTCTCTGAAGCATAGTTTGAATACTTGGCAGGTCATCTTGAGCAAGGACTTCAGTGTCTGGTACCTTATCCTGCCAGGTGATCCTCAGAATTTTCCTAAGACAGTTCAAATGGAAGCAATTCAGTTTCCTGGCATGGTGCTGGTAGACTTTCCATGTTTCACAAGCATATAACAATGAGATCAGCACAAAGGCTCTGTAGACCTTCAGTTTGGTAGTCAGTCTAACACCACTTCTCTCCCAAACCTTTCTTTGGAGCCTCCCAAACACTGAGCTAGCTCTGCAAAGCTTGCATCAACCTCATTGTCAATGTGTATGTCCCTGAAAAGTACACTACCAAGGTAAGTGAACTTATCCACAGCATTCAAAACTTCTCCATTTGTTGTAACGGATGGTTCCATGTATGGATGGTGTGGTGATGGCTGATGGAGCACCTGTGCTTTTTTGGTGTTATTAGGGAAAATTAGGGTACTTCTGAGGTGAAAAACTGTCAAGGATTATCAACTTTTAGCACCATCTACATAAAAACTGAAATAGAGAAAACCCTTCATGGGCTTCACTCTATTGCCCTGTACTTCTCTCTCTGGATTGAAAAGTTCTTTAGAGCTCGAGGAAATAGAGCTGAAAAATTTTGCAGTCCCTTGCTTTTAAAAATTACTTTGTTTTTGAAATAGCTTAACATTGTTTCAGCATCCAGGAAAGGAAACTGACCTGGAATACTACAGACCCTGGATTTGGGACAACTTGTCATTCAAAGAGTATGGCTACAGACTAAAAGTAGGAGAAAAATGGCATTGTCCAAAAGGAGACTAGGGTAACTCAGAAGGGAAGGTGATACCTGGTGCATACTATTTACTCTAAAAGACCCTACCAACATCCAGGCATGTAGTCCAGAATTCTGAGTTACTATGGGTTCATGGGTTTCCCTACTCATATTCTTCGCTGATAGAGTTCTGTGTTTGTCAATTGACCCCAGTGGATATTGTGCACATTGGTGAGAGAGTATAATCCAGGATTATGGGTAGGTGATTATATTTTGATTATTCCTGCTTTGGGTTTTCATTGAATTATGATTATTTTTTACCTTTGCCTCCTTTTAAAAGAAAATGTTTCATGTTTAATGGTTAAATGTCATTAATGGTTGATTTGTTAAAATGGGAAGCACACAGGTGGGGGCTCAGGAGCTAAAGTCAAGCCTATAGAAATATATACATATATATGTGTATATGTGTGTATGTATATATATGTATGTATCTATGTATGCATATACACATATATACATATATATGTATATACACATACACATATACATATCCCAACATCAAGTCTACTTATAGAATCCTGAGTTGTGGCCAGGAACCTTCATGAAAAATTTCCCTAAACCTGACTGTATGAGGGCCAACTGGAGTGAGTGAGTTAGCCACCATATTTGAAACCACACCCACTGACTCCTATCCATGTGATTGGGCTGATGGTTATTCCTATGCTACATTTCTAATAGG
The DNA here is from genome assembly GCA_028658325.1 of Potorous gilbertii. Classification (NCBI taxonomy): domain Eukaryota; kingdom Metazoa; phylum Chordata; class Mammalia; order Diprotodontia; family Potoroidae; genus Potorous; species Potorous gilbertii. The sequence goes on along the minus strand of CM053769.1, from coordinate 295,765,655 downwards.
TTATAGTCTGCTCTTGCCCACCATGTAGCTTTCCATTGCCCTTTGCATGATACTCAATTTCAATTATTTGATTCTCAGTCATATTACGTTACCAGAGGAATATTAGAATTTGAAAAATGGTCCTTTGTTTCAAGGAGAACCTTGGGGGCCATTAGAAAAATTCCATAATTTTTCAAAGGCAACCCAGCCTGGCTTCCTCTTCCTGTTAATTCTACTCTCAACATACTTTTTATTTATAGTGTATATCCAAGGTGTGTATATTGATGGATGAGTTCTATGGCTTTTCCATTCAACTGCATATTTTAATCTGGACCACACATATTCCTCATCTCCTTGGTTTTTTTTCCTGTGGATATTTAGGCTGAATACTTTTGAGTGCTTATCGATCTTATAGAGCAGATGTTACAGTAGGTTCATTTAGGAGGTACAACATCTCTATCATATCAAGGAAAAAAAAGACCACTGAAACACTGGGTATAACTTCTAGTTGATTTATGGGAAGAAATGGTCAAAAAGTTGCACAGAATGGTCTGACATGGATAGCTTATAATTTTCATTGTTTCAAGGGGTACCTGAGATGAGATTACAGACGAGATCACAGATCCATCAGAGTGCTTTGTAACTATAAAGGTTTTTCCACATATTATCTCATTTGAGTCTCAGAGCAACTCTGGAAATTTAGGTTATGAAAACATTATTAACTCTTAAATATTCACCTTCAGAAACTTTCTTTCCTATCTATGGGAAGGAAATACTGGACAAGGAAGTCTCACAGGGTTCAGGATGTGGGATATTTCATGGAGCAGTGATAGAATCCCCCAGAGTCCTGAAGTAAGAGGAGATAAAAGAGGAGAAGTAGAATGCAAAAGTGGAATAGCTAAAACCCAAACAATACATTCTACTCCTATTTTGCACTTGAGTGGAGCCTTTGTCATTCGAATCTGAAAACGGGTTGAAGAGGTAACATGCTATAGTACAAAGAATGTTGATGTTGAATTGAAGACCTAGATTTGATTCCCAGTTCATCTACTCACTACTTGTGTAAACCTGAGCAAGTCAATTTCCATTTCTTCATCTGTAAAATGGAGGGTGGGACTGGATATCTTAAGTTTATTTTGAAAAGGTAAAGAATATAATCCTCGTATTCTTCATCTTTTGCCTTTCTTGCAAAGAATATCTGTCTCTGAGATCATGACTAGGGATGGGGGCAGAGGTGGTTACTATGCCAGGAATCATGGGAGTTATCAGTTGAGAAGCAATAAAGATAGCAACAAACTACATGTGTATATATATATATATATATATATATATATATATATATATATATATATATATAATATTTATGACCACTTTTTATGAAATTTGAATAGACTGGAAAAGCTAGCTGAACAGAGCCAGCAATAAATCTGAGGGATGCTACAACTGGCCAATTTGATGGAGAGAGTTAATAGGAGTTTATGTGTATTGGGGAATGTGTGAGGGTGGGGAGTTAAGGATCAAAGAGAAGAGACTTCACAGCAGGCAGGCTAAGCTGAATGGATTCCCCTGGTCCCTTGCATCACCTTTATGTTTGAGTTCCAGCTTTGACATTTATTAGTTGTGTGGCCTTAGGCAAGTCATTTCTCTGTCTGGGCCTCAGTTTCCTTACAAGTAAAATGGGAATAATAAATGTTTGCAATAATACCTTATAGAATTATAAAGTGGTTTGTAACTATTAGACCTATATTAATGACAGCTGTTCACCTAATAATAACGATGACAATAACTTGTTGATTAGATTTTTTTTTTTTTTGGTCCAGGATTGTGATTTCACCAGTGTGGGGAATTTCCTTCATGAGTGGAGGCAGATTGGTGATTCATCTGTTAACAAACAATCTTTGAGTTGTCTGAGGCATTGAGAGTTTAAATGTCTTATCCACAGACATAGAAAATGTGTCAGAGGCTAGACCTCTATTTATGTGTTCTTGACTCTTGGATTGACTTTTACCCTCTATGCCATGCTGCTACCATCAACAATAACTAACACATGAGAAACTTTGGGGAAGACCTGGGACTACCCCAGCTAGTTCCAGGAAAGGAAAAAAATAGCAGGAAACAATATGCAGCCTACCTGAAAACCTCCAGTAGCATGTCTTAAAGTCTTTTAAGTCATAGGTTGGAGGTTCTTTGGTAGGCAGCTAACTAAGAAAGGGGAAACTAGCCATATGGTTCAGTTCCTATAATGGAGATTCTCAACTCATTGTACATCTTAGGCTGCACTGAGAGGCTAGGCTCATTGCCTAGGACTAGGAAGATGATAGCTCATTTGTAACTGCAAGTTTGATCATTTATATACTTTTCCTTGCTCTCTAAAGCAAATGAAGCTGTGGAGAATCTCTGGACAAAATAGAATAACAATCTTTATAAACCACCCAGCAAGTTTCTAAACTGCCACCATCCAGATAGGGGCACTTAAAGGCAAATTCTCTCTTTAGGCATTATGTGGTCCAGTCTATACCTCAAAATGAGGGGTGCTGTTTTCCCTTTGTGTGTGTAGGTAGGTAGAGGCAGCATACAGTAGAAAGAAGACTAAAAGAATCAGAGAAACCAGGGATCCAGTCCAGGCTCTGCCCTTAGCTCCTTGCATAATGTGGGCCAAATTAATTTTCCTGTCTGGGTCCAGGGTTTCTCATCTGTAAAATGAGGAGGTTGCTAAGTGACTTGAATATTCTACGTTTTAAAGTTTCTTTTACCTCTAACACTCCATGTTTATCAATATCAAGTCTGTAAAGAGATATTAATAGCTATTGATATATCTTCACAGCCTATCTAGCTAGCTATCCACTCGGGCCATCTTGCCCTCTGTTTTTCTATGATGTTGCTTCTTCCCATCTGGAACATTATCATCTATGGTGGATCTCCAGAACCTGTTCCTCCAGTTCCTAGAGGAATTAATCCACTAATTCTGAGAACTACTGCTCTGGGGCTGAGATGCTTTGACTGGCAAATATATGAGTATGAACTCACCTAGTTAGGATAGGCAAGACCATACTTCTCATCTCTTTCAATTATCCACCTGCCCTGCTACAGTGTATGTGTGTATACCTCATCGTTCCCCCTCCCAATATATACACTTTCCTATTCTTGTTCTGGGCACAATAATCAAATGAGTAGTACTATTGCTTCGTGACAATCAACTGCCCTGTGGATCAACAAAATATTCCTGTAACACTTCAGACAAAAACTTAGCTCCCTGGTTACTACCACTCCTCCTCCCCCTCCCCCTCATATGGGCTACTCCTCTTCCCTGCCTTATTGATAGGATGTAAATTTCTTGGAGGAAGAGTTTTTCCTCTCTCTGTTTCCCTCTGTCTCTCTCTATCTCCATCTCTCTGTCTGTTTCTGTCTTTCTGCCACGATCTCTCTCTGTCTCTGTCACTCTCTCTCTGTCTCTCTCTCTCTTCCCCTTTCTCCTTTTGTATTTCCAGACTTTAGTACAGTGCTTGGCACATAGCAAATGGTTAATAATTTCTTTTTCATCCAAATTCATTCATATAGGGATATCACATTCCAGATTTATAGCTATATTGTAGTTTATCACAACTTGCTGAAGAGAAGCCTCATAGAATACATTAATGATTGGTGACAGTGAGAATGAAAGGCAACAGAGAGTCCAAGTGGCACAATGATATATATGATAGAAAAAAATCAGAGAAAGACCCCCCCTTCTCACTCCCATCCTACTTTGTCCCAGTATATGGTGTAGATTTTACTATCGAGGGCTTACATGAAAATAGGATAACTGTACAGTATGAGAAAGGTTTCAATCAGCAGTAGGAGAGGAACTGCACTGATGAATTCATGAATCCATCAAAGCAAATAAAATATGTACAGAGATACAATTAACACAATGATATTTAACTCACAGCATCCTGTAAAAAAATATACCAATACCCTATTACACAAGGGCTGGTCACTGAATGAGTGAGATATACTCTGGGTCACTCAACACGTGAAACATTGTCACCTGCCAAATAAGTATTGCTGAAAAAAGACTGAGCCCTTCCTCCCCCACCCCAGCCAGCCAGCCTTACAAAGGGGTTGGTACTGATTTGAAAATTTGAAACCATTACTTCTAGCCACTAAATCTGACATTCAAAGCTACACTACTGTCAGGTTAGGAATACCTGGCTCTTATTTTCTCTATTCCTCCATCACTTTTCTCCCCCTTTCTATTTCTGACACATTACTTGTGTGACCTTAAGTAAGTCACTTAGGTTAACTCCACCTCAATTCCTTCATCTGTCAAACACACAGGTAGGACTTTCATCTCTAAATCTTTGCTCAGAGGACACCCTCTTCCCTCCCCTAAGGGAAGGGTTAATGCCAGGCTGGTCTAGGACACTCAGAATCATGAGACTTAAGATAGTTTGGTATCAGATCAATTAAATGCTTAGCCCAAATGATCACTCCCCTTCCCCCCCTAGTATTCCCTCTCCTGAAAACTGAAAACTTGCTTGTTATTTTAGGTCCTGCTAGAGTCCATCCCCCAGCCTCTGGACCCCAGAGCAAAGCTGCCAGGCACCCTAGAGGGCAGCCTCGGGGAGGAGGGGCACCAAATCTCTTGCTGGTTTGGAGAAGGGGAAGGCTTCTGGGGCTGAAAGAGGACCCCTAAACTGCACAGAGAAAGAAATACTACAATGCTTGCAACTTGACATCCTCCAAGATAATCTCGGAGACATGAGGTCTACCATAGAGGGTTTGGGGGTGAAGAGGGTCAGGCCTGTGACTAGAGGATGGTGGGGCACACACACACAGACACAGACACACAGACACACACATAGACACACACGCACACGCACACACGCACACACACATGCACACAGACACAGACACACACACAAACACACACACAGACACACAGACACACGCACACAGACACACACACACACACACACACACACACACAGAGTACCTGGGGGTGCACCTGCCCCGACCACGGCCATCATCGAACACAAAGGTCTGGTTGGTGTAGCACTCGGAGCTGACCCCGCTGCCCACGGCGGCGGCCCGGGGCTGCCCCGAGCCCGAGGACCTATAACCTCCCTCCACGCTCCTGCCCTCCTCTGACCACGGCATGGGCAGGCGGCGGCAGCCCGGTCCCGGGTGCGATCCCGGGTGCGCAGGGGCCGCAGTGGGCTCCAGGGACGGGCGACAGGAGGCAGTCCGGCCCTGGGGGGGCGGTGATGGGACCGTCCGTGGGCCGTGGGGAGGCTGCTGAGGGTGCAGATCCTCCACAAGCTCCTGTCCTCGAGGGCAGCCGGGGACCTCCCCGGGAAGGGTCTGGGGAACAAGCTGGAGAAGTGTGCGCGCGGGCTGCGGGCAGAAGGGGAAGGAGCGGGCGGCCGAGGGCGCACCGCCGAGGTCGGAGCCCCCCTTCTCCCTCTTCACCTTGGGGGCTCTCTTCACCCCGCTTCCCGGGAAGCGAGGCTGAGCCGAGCCCGAACGGCAGCGGACCGGCCTGGGAGGGCCCGAGGAGGGAGGGGCGGAGGGCCGTCTAGTTGATGAGCCTTTCGGTGAAACACTTCAGCGTCGTCTTGGGGGGAGGTGGGAGTGGGAAACCTCATTATTATTATTTTGTCAATCTACAAAGCCCGGCGTCTGGGATTCTCGTCCTTGTAGGAGTGCGCCACCTGCTGGCCGCTGGCGAGAATTGTGGCCAACCCGCCGGGCTTCGTGAGCGCTTTCCTTGGGGCCGCGAGGGGGCGCAGTGCAGAGAGCGCCCGGCCCGGAGTCCGCAGGGACCCACGTTCCTGAGATGAAACCTGATCTCAGCCCCTTAGGGATCCCGCAACCCTGTTTGTCCCAGGTTTCCTCCCCTGCGAAATGAGCAGGAGAAGGAAACGGCCCACTATTCCAGCATTTCTGCCAGGAAAACCCCAAATGGGGTCACCAAGAGTCAGACCGAAGTGAACAGAAACATTTCTAAAATAGTGTCATCAGAGTCTTTAAAATGGTGACATTTAGAAGAAATAAAAAGAAACTCTATTTGAAGTGGAAAGAGCCCTAGACTGGTTGTTAAGAGACCAGGGTCCGTAGTTTTAGACTTTAAATTATTTTTCTCTGACATCCTGGGCAAATCATATACCTTCTATCAGACTTTATTTCCTCTTGTATAAAATGAGGGAATTATACTGGATAATGGAGAGGAGGCGTCCATGGGAAGAGATCTGGTTTTGGATTCAGAAGACTTGTTTTCAAATCCTCCCCTCGCTACTTGGGTCTTCCAACAAATGACAATTTCTCTGGTCCTTGGTTTTCCTATCTTTCCAATGGAGAGATTTGGTTGAGATAACTTCAAAGCTTAGATAACTCCCAGCTCTAAATCTATGTTCTTAGGGTCATTAAGATTACTCTGAGCTCTACAGGTCTGTGTTATTCTAATAACACTCCATCACCTATATAATAACATCATCTTATTGAATCGTATTTTCTCCATTCTTCCTATGAGGAAAGTGAGAACAAAAAGACTGTCTCCAAGATTAAGTAGCAAGCTAGGACCAGAACCCAGAGCACCTAACTCCAGGTCCCGGGCTCTTTGCACTCAACCACAAAACTTCATATACCTCCTATAAACTGAGGTGAGTGGGAAGGTGGCACAAGATAAGGACACAGATCAATGGGAGGGGAGAGGTATTTTCTGTACTAACCAAAGAGGCAAGGAAATAGGTTAATAATAGTAATTGACGTTTATATAGGCAGCAGTGTTTATAGAGTGTTATACCTGGAGTCAAGAAGACCTTAATTAAAATTCTACCTCAGATTTTTACTGGCTGCATGACCTTGGGTGAGTCACTTTACATCTGTCTGCCTCAGTTTCTTCATCTGTATAAAAATAGCACTCACCTCCCAGGGTTGTTGTGAAGAAGTGAGATGGTACTTGTAAAGCACTTTGCCAAATTGAAAGAGCTACATGAATGCTAGCTATTATTATGTTACACTTTAAGAAGTCTAAATTTCTTTAGAGTATAGCGTATCATTTCAGCCTTAAAATAACCCCGAGGTAAAACTAATATTAGTATTTGTCTAGCACCTCCTATGTGCCAGGGACTGTGCTAAGTGCTTTGCAAATATTTCATTTGATCCTCACAACCACCTAGGGAGGTAGGTGCTGTTAATGGTCCTCATTTTACAGATGAGGAAATTGAAGCAAAAAAGGTTAAATTACTTGCTGAAGATCACGCCACTAGTGTCCAAAACTGGATTTGAAGTCAGTTCTTTCTGACTTCTAGTCCAATTGCTTTATCCAATTCGCCATCTAGTTGTCTCTGTGGGTAAATTTCATAGGATTATTATTCCTATTTTATAAACCAGAAAAATGAGGGTTAGAGATACTAAATCCCAGTGACTTGCCCATGGTCACAGACTGAATGTCAGAGGTAGTATTCAAACCCAGGTTGTCCTGGACTCCAGTTCCAACACTCTTTCTGATGTGAGTTGCAAATGTCTGTGGGTAAAGCACTTTACATCTAATTTGGGCCTTAAAACAACTCTGTGAGGAAGGTACCATGAGTTCTGTCATCCTAATTTTACAGATCAGGAAACTGAGCTTTAGAGAAACTCTGAGAGTGATTTGACCCTAGTTACACATGTAGTATCAGAGGAAGGATTTGAGCCCAGGTATTTCTGATTGTAAGTCAACTACCTCTCACTTATCTGTCACAGTAGATACATACTTCATTGTCTTTTTTCTTTTTCAACAGCACATGCACACACACACACACACACACACACACAAATAGGTTTAGAGCTTTTAATGTGAGGGGAACAGAGGGATCCTTCTTTGTAGGTACCAGGATATCTCAGCTCACTGAGCTTGATGGGACATTAAGAGGTTATTTGGGTCAACATCCTTCCTTCCACCAGTGCAAAACAAGGGAATTTGTATAAAGTAAGGCCCCCACAGAGGACAAATGAGTTGCTTAAGGTTACGTAGTCAGAGGGTAGTGAGGTGGTGCAGTAGACAGAGCACCAGGTCTGGTGTCAGGAAGATCTGAGTTCAGATCCAGCCTTGGACATTTACTAGCTGTGTGATTCTGGACAAGTCACTTAATCTCTATTTGCCTCAGTTCCTTATCTGTTAAATGGGGACACACTGGAGAACAAAATGCAAACCACTTCTGGATGTTTGCCAAGTAAATTCCATGGATGAGTCCATGGGGTCATGTAGAGTTGAACATGACTGAGCAATAACAGCACTGATGCTCATTGGCAGAGCCAAGACTAGCATAGCCTCCTGACTAATCTGTCTGCTGCCCTCTTCCTGTTCAGTTAAGGGAAGACTTTGTGGAGAAAGGCACTAAGAGGGTTAAAATGAAAGTGAAAGGAGGCTGCCCTGGATCTGTACAGTAAAGACAGTCCTTGAACTACCTTCTTATAGGGGCTTATATATTGAGGATCTAGGATCATAGATCATAGACTGGAGCTGGAAGAGGCCACCCAGTGCTATGTGCTTATTTTGCTAATAAAACAGAGGCCCAGGTAGATATTTTAGATGTTAAAAATGATGTTTACATAAGCCTTATATTGAGCAAATTTGGAAGATAAATATTTAGATTTCCAACACAGACACATGGGAAGATCATTTACTTTTTTTTCTTTTGCATCAGGTTTCTTTTAAATGCCTCTTGTGCATTTAGTTGATTAGTCAAATCATTCATATTGAGGTCCTATTGTGGGCAAAGCTTTTAAAATACACCTTGCTAGCTAAAGACAGCATCTGACCGTATATTTTTGGGAGCTTCCCTATGTCATTAATTGAGACCTGCCTGAACTGTGCTTTGCCAGTGACTGCCTCATGATACCTCTTCTCAGGGACAGGAAAAGGGTGACTCACCCTGCACCAACAACTTCCCTGCTTTACTTCTCTAGTGAGACAAAGTAGGCTGAGTGGAAGGAGAGAGGCATTTTGATGGTGCCTTAACTAACCACAGTCACAAGGATGGCCCTCAACTCACACACACATACATAGATAGATACACATACACACACATGTATATGATGTACACAGAGATGGATTCACAAGCCTGAACCTATACATGTACATAACATTCTCTAAGCACGAACACATAAACACTCCTAAATATACACACATGCATATTATTACACACATACATTTGTCATCACATGGGGTCTATTCTGTTTATAATTCCCAACCATAATTGTTTCAGTCACGTCTGACTCTTTGTGATCCCTTTTGGGGTTTTCTTTGCAAAGATGCTGGAGTAGCTTGCCATTTCCTTCTCCAGCTCATTTTACAGAGGAGGAACTGAGGAAAACAGAGTTAAGAGACTTGTCCAGGGTCACACAACTAGTAAGTATCTGAAGCCAGATTTGAACTCAAGAAGATGAGTTTCTCTGATATTAGGGCCAGCACTACACCACTCAGCTGCCCCATAATTTCCAACAAAGTATTCTAAAGTGCTGTTCAGATTCCTTCACTGCTTTATGTTTGGAGTCTCAAAGATCTCTCTCTTTCCCTTAGATTCTTAGTAACATAAAAAGGATAGATTTAGACAGTTGGCTGTGTTATGTGGGAAAGGGTGGTCGGTGGATGGAGGATGGTGTGCTGCAGGAGTATCTCTAAGTCAATCCAATATAAACACAAAGAGAATTTAGGTGCATGTCTCAAACGTCATTCAGCTTCTTCTGGTTTGGTCATAATGGGCACTTCCTCAGGGGTCAGTTGAGTAGGAACACAGGATAGAGAGCTCGAAAGGACCTTAGAGATCATTTAGTCTAACACCCTCATTTTATAAATGAGGAAACTGAGGCTCAGTGGGGTTAAGTATTTTGTCCTAAGTTATATTGCCAGGAAATGGCAGAAACAGGATTTGAATCCAGATATTTGAGCCACTCTTTAAATCTAGAACTTTTCCTAGCAGAGCACACTGCCTCTACTGTATGTATAGTGGTAGGTGGAAGGGTAGGGAATAGGTGGATTCAGGAATATAGTAGACACCGAAATAGCTTTACTCCTTGTGGTTAAGCACCACTCTCTAAGTTTTGGTTATCCCTGATAGAAATATATCTAATCACTCATGGAAACTTAATTTATCAAATATTTTCATCTCTATCAGGAGGGTCTGACTGGACAAGGATACTTACAGGAGTGGGGAAGGACCAGGGGGTGAAGACAAGTAAAAGAAAGGAGAGACACAGACACAAAGGGCCCAGGCACAAACTATGCCATCTGGAGGTGTGTGAGCTGCAACAAATGGCTTGTGGTTCTTTACTAAGCTCTTTTCATATAAAAGCACTTTAAGAAGTATAGAGCACTATGCAAATATGATATTTCTATTATTGATCTGGACCTGTGAGTTCACGTGTAAGGATCACTCAGTGTAGAAATTGCTTCCCACCTTGCAAATGAGCAATTCATCTATAATTTATACTCTCAAAACAGAAGTTCTCAGTGTTTTCTGGGCACCGCAGAGGTCTCTAAGACTCAGGGAATCCTTGAGTTCAAAACTATTTTGATAATAATTCTAAGACTTTTCATTTCTAATAAAGGAAATATTCATAGATAGAACCCATGTAAACAAACAGTCTTGGGGAGAGAAGTTTAAATAACTTTCAAGAGCATAAAGAGGTCCTGGGATCAAACATTTGAGAAATACTATCTTTCAGATTTGCCTGGCAGCACTGAGAGGTTAAATGACTTAATAATAATAGTTACCATTTATATAGCCCCATTACATGTCAGACACTGTGCTAAGTACTTTACAATCATTATCTCATTAGAACCTCCCTTTTAGGAGGTGAGTGCTATTATTATTTCCCATTTTACAGATGAGGAAACTGAGGCAAACAGAAATTAAATAATTTGCCCAGGGTCATGCAGCCAGTGAGGCCAGATATGAACTCAGGTCTTCCTGACTTCAGGACACTCTCTCTACCCACTGTGCCACTGTGTCACCAGCTGCCCATAGTCATACATTTATAATGTCAGGGGCAGGACTGGAGACCAGGTCTTCTTGACTCCAAAAGTTGGTTATACTATATACCATTGAGGGTAGTGACTTTATTTTTGCCTTCTTTGTATCACTAGCATTTAGCACAGTGCCTGGCACATAGTTAGATGTTCAGTAAAGATTTGTTGTCTAACTAACTGATCATATCAATTGCTTTTCATTTCTATTACTTTGTTTTTTTACAAGACCAACCATTACATTTAGGCTCTTTGAAGGCAGGGATTCATTTTCATTTTTTTAAACTGTATCCCCACTCAGAATTTAGCACAGTATCTGGTACATAGTAAAGGCCTGGTAAATGTTTATTGAACTGGATTGGGAATTAATTAAAAAATATTTATTAGCTTCCTACTAAGTCCTAGGTGCTGAAGATAAAAAAGGCAAAAAACAGTCTGTGCCTTCAAGGTTCTCATATTCTACTAATGGTGAAGGTGAGCCACATCTAGGCCTGCTTTGAATCACAAGAGCTTTGGGGAAAATGTTTATTTCCTTCAGATACTGGATAAAGATAATTATTATAGTTTTGAGAAAAATATTTTGAAAACTTTAAAATATATTATTAAATATGCTATTACTAATTAATTTATCAAATAGCATTGATATGTAGCCTATAGAGTATAGGGGCTAGTAGGTAGAGCAGTGGACTGAGTGCAGGTGCTTGGAGCCAGGAAGACTCATATCCCTGAGTTCAAACCTGTCCTTAGACACTTACTAGCTGTGTGGACACTGGGAAAGTCGTTTAATCCTGTTTGCCTTGATTTCTTCATCTGTAAAATGAACCGGAGAAGGAAATGACAAACCACTCTAGTATCTTTGCCAAGAAAACCCCAAATGGGGTCACAAAATTGGAACAACAAAATTGTGTGTAGACCTGTGTGGTAGGTACTTAAAGAGATACAAACACATTGTGCCTGCCCTCATCAAGCTTATAGTTTCTTAGGACTATAGAGCAACAAAGTAGACATGCATAAAATAAACCTACATGAAAAGTGCATTAAAGATAAATAGAGCTAAATCCTATGTGATTTACATGTGTGAATCAAGGAAGATTTCACAGAGGTGGCAACATTTTAGTTGATTTTTAATGGGTGGGTAGAGACTATTATCTGTCCTTGAGGGATTCTTCCATCTATAAGCAGAACTGTGGGTGCCATATGACTCACAAAGGGTAACTTGGGACTGAATTTGATTACAACCTCATTCATGGCACTTTGAGCGTGAGAAAGGATCATGAAGAGTCCTCCCCCTGATCCTGCCCCAAGCTTTGAACCACAAGAGCTTTGGGGAAAATGTTTATTTCCTTCAGATACTGGATAAAGATTTATCCCAAATTATACCTCAGGTCCCTTCAGCCTTTCAACATATTTGACTCAGAGTTCTCTGTTTTTTTCAAAACATCATAATTAAATGACTCTGAGTTTGAGTTCTGTTATTGTGACTATAGTCAAGCTGTTTCAATTCCCTAGGCCTCAGTTTGTTCATCTGTAAAATGGAGAAGTGGATTAAATTGACCTCTGAGTCCCTTCCAGCCCTCATATCTTATAATGCTGAAAATCAGAACAAAATTGCAGAAATTACAGAAGGATTTGGAGACCTAACGTGCCATCTAGTCTAACATGATCCTGACCAAGAATATCCTCTAAGTTATCTAATCTTTACCTGAAAACATCCTGATCAGGAATCCGCTACCTTCTGAGGCAACCTATTCTATTTTGGGGACATCTCTGATTATTGGGGATTATTCTCTTAAAGCAACCTTGTATTTTTCTGTTACTTCTACTATTTCTTCTTAATTTTGCCCTTTGGGACTTCTTGAAAGTCCTTGCAATATTAGAAGACAAGCTTTTCAGCTGGTGTTCCAGTTTTTAGAAATGCTTTTACGGAATTATACAATCTCAGGTTTGGGAGGGACCTCAAAGGCCTTTTAGTCCAACCTATAGCTGAATAATTAATAATAATTATTAACCTTTTTATAGCACTTACTATGTGGCAGGCACCGTCTATGCTAAGTGCGTTACTGTTACCTCATGTGATCCTTAGAACCTGGAATGGAGGTGCCTTTATTATCCCTGTTAACAGAAAAAGAAATTGAGGCAAACAGAGGTTAAGTTACCTAGAGTCACACAACTAGTGTCTGAGGTCAGATTTGAACTCAGGTATTCCTGACTCCAAGCCTATCACTTTGTCCACTGTGTTATACAGATATTGAAGAATAAAGGAATAAAAATCCCTTCTACAACATACCCAATGAGGATTCCTATTACCTTGGCTTTAAGACCTCCTAGGTGGAGGAAGGGATGGTGGTGCTGTTTGCCTCTGAAGAAAAGCCATTTCAGTTTTGAACGAATCTAATTGTTATGACATTTTTTCATATGTGAAGCCAAAATTGATGTGTGTGTGTGTGTGTGTGTGTGTGTGTATGAAACATGGATAATTCATATCAATGGGTTCAGATGAGTTATATCCAAGAGACAGAACTGACAGATGAAATTATGTTTTCAGAAGCATATGTAAACTGGGGACACAAAATTGACTCTGTTATGAGCAGGTCACATTTTCCCTTCTGGTGAGATTCCCCAGAAATGGCTTCAATGTTTCCATCTCACTTCCTTCCTTCAATGCTGCTCAGGACCATTTTAGAATCTTGTCTGTGTATCCTTTCTGCTCTCTGTGTCTCCAGGAGCATGGAGAATCGTTTATATCATAGAATTTTAGATTTAGAAGGTCTTTACTTAGAGATTGCCTAATCTAACCTTATTTTTTAAGGAAACTGGGACCCTGAGGGCGTGACTTACTCAACATCACAGACAGTAAATGGCAAAGTTGGGAGAGAAACCTAATTTTTAAAATTTCAAATCCAGCACTCTACGGTTCCCAAATCCTGTCATGTGTGATATAAAGCAAAAACAACTCTGTCACCATCTGGCATGAGCCTTAGGGTAGGGGGGAATTAGCATTACTGGCTAATCAATTAGAGATAATTGCATATATTATTAGCAAATAAAAATCATGCTGGAGGCTACAAAGCTTCTTAGGTAGGGGAAAGTGGAAAGTTGGCTCCACAGTGCCATCTAGTAGGAAAGGCCTAGAATATGGCATCACTGTCCACAGTCCTTGGTGTTCAGCACCATCCTTAAACATGATTTTGTTTTGTTTTCTTATTAGATGGGCATAGAATTTGTCTCCCCTAAAAGGTAAGTTCTATCAGAGGTCAGACCATATTTTCTTTTCCCACCCTTAGAGGCAGCTCAGTGCTGGATATCCAGCAGAGAGTTAAGAAATGTATCAGGGGAAGTGTGTAGAGTAGAGAGCCTGGTTTGAATCCTGGTTTGGCCTTGGTTTCCTTACCTCCAAAATGAGAGAGGTGGACTGGATCATTTCTGACATCCCTCCCAGCTCTAAATCTATGATCCTGTATTCCTCAGCACGGAGATAACATGCTGTAATGGAAAGGATACTATATGTGGAATCAGAAAACCTAGCTATGAATTCTAGCTTTTCTACTTACAATCTGTGTCGCTGGACAAGCCAATTGACCTTTCTGATTTTTCACTTTTTTTTGTCAAATGAGCTAGATTTGCCCTGAATGATCTCTCAGGTTTCCTCTTGCTCTAAATCCTGTGATCCCAACTGCTCCCTGAATTAAATAGCATTTTCCCAAGATGATGCCGTACTTTCCATTTCATACCATCTGGTAAAAAGAGAAGGCTGAATATGTGATAAAGCTATGTGAAAATCACTCCACTGAAACTGAGTCACAGCCCTCCTCAGCCTAGCAAAATCGTCTGGCAGATGGGTCAAGAGGTGGGATGTTAAGAAACAAACTGGTTTCTCTGTTCTGTGGCTACCTTGCTGTGTTGGCCTTAGCCTAGTCATCCACTGAATCTTTTTAGCTTGGTTTACCCCTTATGTACAGACATAATATTTTTTTCCCTTCAGGGTAGCTGTGTTCACATCTAAAAGCCCTGTAGCCTAGGCTGGGAAGAGAGTGGAGTCTCCGATGGGAAACATGATCAATTCCACCTCCTGGAAAAAGAAATCTGACATTCTGTGATGAGGTTGTAGGGCTAGTCATCATTATTTTTGAGGTGCTGTAATTTTGAGTGAATATGAAGGATGATGCTTTGTAATAATTGGCTGCTGGTGACAAAGGCAAGATTATCAGCTTTTAGCTCACATTTATATAGTGTGAAGCTTCTCAAAGCACTTTGTGGACAGCAGTTTGGTGAAGTAAGTCAGTATCCTCATTTTACAGATGAGGAATGTGACTTAGAGAGTGGTCAAAGTGTTTCCCCCATGGTCACAGAGCTAGTAAGCTTCTCCTGACTCTAAATCCAGTACAATACCACATCTTTACTCACAGTTTGCCAGGGCCAGGGCACAGTACCTGCTATGAGCATCATAATAACATCAGGGTAGGAAATCAGGAATCGCGTTAATAACTAGGGAAGTTCTGCCACATATGATGTTACAGATCACCTCTTGTGAGGGGTGAAGTAGGACTTGATCAGACCAAATCTGCTGGAGTAAGAGCAGTGGGGAACAGTGGAGAAGGAGCCTTCCACTCAGGAGGATACGTCTTAATTTCAAATTCATAGATTTCTTCTATGAATCATAGATTCTATCATGGATTCAGAAACGAAAGTGAAGCCATCTAATCCAATGCCTTCACTTTACAGAGGAAGTATAGTAACCTGCTCAGGGGCACTCAGTAAGTCAAGGGAAGACCCAGAACTATCACCTTGACTTACAGACTTCCTATTTTAGGGCTCTTTCCTACAGTCCAGATGGGCCCCTGATCCCGAGCAGCCATTTCATAACTGGTGTTTATTCATCACAAGGGGCTCTGGGTGAGAAAAGAACTTCATGCCAGAAAACAGACTCAGAACACAGCCCATTATGAGGAGAGCAAGTTAGGAGGAGAACTCTACCTATGAGAAAGGGTTCATAACACTTGGGGAAACTCAGTGGAATTTCCATGAATACTTGACTTGCAAGCTTTCCAAAGCAGTAATACCCAAAGGGCTGAGCAAAAGAATCATGGGACCAGGGAATTAGAAGGGACCTCAGATGTTCCTAGTACAGCTTGCCACCAAATACAGACTCTTTGAGCTATCTTCTACCTCTCAATCATATGATCCTATGAATCCCATCTACTGTATCTATGACATGTAGTAAGTCCTTCTATGCTTGAACACTTTCAAAAATCAGAAACTTGTGCTTGAGTATGGATAGCAACTACATGGGCTTTTTTTTCTTTTCTGTTTTCCGAATGGGGATGTGAAGGGGGAGGTCCATGAAGAAATAGGAATGGGATAGCAGAAAGAAAAAAAAGTGAAGGAAGAAAAACAGAGAGAAAGAAAAAAAAAGGAAAGAGGGTTAACTGCAGCATGTTTAAAAAATGCATAGAGAACAGAAAGAAGTACAGACAAAGCAGGACAGTTTTGAAAACCATAGAGGGGGATGTATTATAGACTTGAAAAGAAAAGCCAATTGTAGTAGTAGTTGCAGTAGTAGTAGTAGTAATTTTAATAGCTAGTATTGATATGATATCTATCGTGTGCCAGGCCTGATGCTAAACACTACAAATATTCCATTTGATCCTCACAACAATCCTAGGAGGTAAATGCTATTGTTCTCCCCATTTTACAGTCGAGGAAACTGGGGCAAATAGAGGTTAAGTCTAGAGGTGACATCTAGGAGGCAAAGTAAATAGAGCACTCAATGTTCCTGGAGTTAGAAAGGCCTGACTAGCTTCACTTACTTATTAGATATGTGAAATCATACCTAAGACAAACCACTTAACCTCTGCCTCAATTTCCTCATAAAATGGGGAAAATAATAGCACCTCTCAGGGTTGTTAGGAAGATCACATAGGATGATATTTGTAAAGTATTTAGCACAGTGTCTGGCACGCAGTAGGTGCTTAATAAATGTTCCTACTTCCAAAGCTCTCTGTAATAGAGATCTGTAATTTCATGTGCAATCCTTTTTTCTGTTCTATCATGTACATAAAAATGGCCATTTTATTGGATATTAGTTAAGAATTAAAATAATTTTTTAAAAAAGAAAAAAATCAGAAAACCTGTTCACTTACACAGCAGCCCATTCTATTTACAAAACTTGAGGCTTTAGCAATAGAACAGCCAACCTAAGGCAGTCTTATCAGAAGTTTGGTCACTAGGTGGTAAACATTTTATGCCATTTAGTTAAATCTGACAAGCATTTATTTTTATCAGTCAAATCTTTATCTTAAAGTAATCAGTTAAATATTAAGTCCCTTGTGTCAGGCACTGTGCTAAGTGTTGGAGCTACCAAGAATGGTAGACTGCAGTTCTGTGTTTAAGAGATTTACAATGTTGTTGGGGCAATAGAATAAGTACCCAAAAGATTGTTTTAAGAGGGAAAAATATCCCAAATCTGAGGGGATCAGGAAGGGCATCTTATATGTAATGCCGTCTGGGTTATGTTTTAAGTAATATAAGTATGAAACAGAAAAGGGGAATGAAAACATTTCAGGGAGTGTTTGGTAAGCTGGTTTGATTGGAATGGTGAGCAGATGAAGGTCAGTCAATAGAAATAAGGCTGGAAAGATAGGTGTGAGTATGGAGAGATAAAAACACTAGTTTGAGAATTTTGTAGTTTATTCTAGAAACAGTAAAGATCTATTGAGGAGGAACATAGTCACATAGCCAGCTGACAAAGGACATGGTCAAACCTGATGCTTTAGGAATACATCACTTGGAAGTTGTGTGGCAAGTGAATTGGAGAGGGGGGTGAGTAGAAAGGAGAACGACGGTGGTGGCTGTGGGAGTAAAGAAAAAGGGGATGGATACAAGAGATGTGTTGGAAATAGAATCAACAAGACTTGGAAACGACAGACCATAAGACATGGAAAGTAATTTGTGACCCTTGTAGGTGGTCTCAGTTGTCTTTCTCGATCCTGCAGCTTGCAAAAAAAAAGCCAGAAATCTTTTTGAAAAAGCCTGCTGCCCCAATTTTACACTTATCTGGTGTGGATTTGACTGTAGTCAAGATAGATTAGGAAGGACAAGCCAAGAAGCTGCTAACATTAATGGAAAACTCCGTGTAGGAGGATGGAAGTACCCATAGAGTACTTTAGATAATGGTGCTTTCTGGTCGTTTCTTCTTAGCATAAAGACGTGTTAGGAATCTGCTTCCCTGTAACTTTGTTTCCTATTTCCAGGTCTCCCCTCTGGATCGTCTAGCACGAGTATAGAACAAGGATATTAATTGCCCGCTAAGAATTTAAAGAAAGATGTGTTTATTTCACAGTGTGACTAATAACAAATATATTTTGCTTCATTGCACACGTATAACCTATATCACATTGTTTATCCTCTCAGGGAGGGGGCAGAGAGGAAAGGAAAGAATTTGGAACTCAAAATTTTAAAAAATGAATGCTAAAATTGTTTTTAAATGTAATTGGGAAATAATAAAAGTATTCAAAAATTTAAAAAAATGTACAGAAAGATTAATGTCCGGGGCCCTGCCCGTACGCAGTGCAGTTCCGTCGAGGTTCCAGGCCTTCGTTCTCAACACCTTGGTTGCTCCCCTTCTCCTGCCCCTCACGCCCCTCCCCATTTGCTTTTGGTTTTTTCCTCCAAGAAGAAAGCGCTCCCCTCGCCATGCACCCCCACAGCCTCCGCCCCAGCCTCCAGCGCCCAGGATCGCCGCCCAGCCTCAACCCTCCCGCCAGCCCGAAGCCGCCCGGACCCAGACCCTTGGGCCCACGGGCCGGCCGTGGGTCACGTGTCACGGCGAGCCCAGGAGTGGGCCGGGGCGTGGTGCGTGCGTGGGGACGCGGGAACGCGTGGCGCGCCCGGGGATGGGAGAACGTGCTGGCAGCGCGGGGAGCGGAGGCGTGCTCTGTGCCTCCCGCGGCCGTCTTGGGCAGCGGAGCGGCCGCGTGGGCGAAGGGAGAAGGGGCAGCAGGGCGGCTCCGCTCTAGCTTGCTGCAGTCATGGACCCCGAGCCCAGCCAAGGCCCCTTGGGCCTGGGAGAACCCAAGGAGCCAGCCTCTGCCGGGCACAGGTGTGAAAACAAAGGTGGAGCGGAAGGCGCTTTCCTAAGGCTGAGGCTGCACCCCTTGGGTTAAGGGTAGAGGAAGAACCAGGGAATTGGCCCCTCCCCCACTCCTCCGCCCAGCCAAGCCTCTCCGGCCTCCCACCCCCACCCCGAGATGACCTGTCCGTATCTTCCACTCTATGCATTCCCAATGACCTACCCTTCTGCCTTCGTCCCCAGTACTACCGTCCGTACCCTTGACCTCAAATAGCAGCTAGTCCTCACCCGAGTACCTTAACCCCCAAAGCCCACCACCATTTCTGCCTTTCGCAGGGTATTTGGGAAGCGGTAGTGGAGGTGACAGAGATAGGTGGGCATGGGGAAGAAGATGGGGTGGGGTGGGAGGAAACATAGCGGAGTCTTGAACATGAGGAAGGTCCATCTGAGAGCTTAAGGTTGTTAATATGTGTTCCATCACCTCACACAAAACGCAGCTACAAACTTACCCTGTTTTGGTGTCTTGGCTGTTAGCCTTGTGGGGTTCCATGGACTCTAATTCAGTTTCTAAGCAGATCATTTTAAGGGTGCAGTGTTTGTGTTTCTCCCTTCTTGTCTTCTCTCTGATTCCTCTTTCAGCTCCTCCTGGGCCAGTGGCCCGTCCTCTGAGGATAGTGTTGAGGACTCCGAAGGTTCCAGGGATATGTCAGAGGCTTTCACTGTTGCCCAGGTACAGATCCGAAAGCAGAATGCTATCACAGAGAGAGAAAGAAGGTGAGGGCCTGCCCCTTGAGCAGGGGGAGGGTCAAAGAATAGTCTTGTGTAAATATGTCAACCATTCAGCCTGATCAGGCCCCTTAGGGAGGGGAAAAATAGACCATGTTTTAAGCAGATAGGAGAATGAATTTTTATTTTCCTTGACAAAAGAATAAACTCAAAGATTGGGAGAACCTAGGAATTAAAAAAAAAATCTCTGCAATGGTGAACTTAAATGTGAGGGAGATGACTTGGTGTTATTTTATTAGTTGGACCACTGCCAAAAAAAAAAAAAGAGAAAGTGACAGGTGATGCTCACCCAGGGTTCTTCATTCTGGTCCTACCTTCACATATTAATGCCACACAATTGTGATTAAGTTACTTTCCTATTTTTTGCCTCAATTTTTCAAACTGTAGGATGGCAATCAATAATTTTAGCTCCTTTTCCACCTGCCAGTTTTAGAATTGACAGATGGTTAAAGTCCTTGAAAAAAATATATTTTTTTGAAGTATCCATTTGTTGGGTCTGAATGGATATGCCTGGATATTTGGAAATTCTGGTGTTTAAAGACAACCTGGTAGGCGTATCCTAGAGAATTTCTTGACCATCTTGGAAAAGGGGGAAAAATGTACCCTTTTCATTGACACCTTTATAACTATGAAATTATTAACTAGGATTCATGGTGTAGTAGATAGAGAACTGGCCTCAAAGGCAGGAAGACCTAATAAATCTTGCAGCTGACACTTCAGTTATAAGATTATAGAGCAAGTAATTTAACATCTTCATGCCCCTAGGCAACTCTATGACCATAGGTTGCAAAACAGTTGTTTATCTACTTTAGTAGAGTTTGCTCAAAGGGAACTCCTAATAGTGAGGAAATCATAGTTCTAGACCAACAAATTTCCAAAATACAGGCTTAGGGAGTTTAATTTGTGGTCAAGGTTAAGGAGTCATTCGTTGGACACAAAATGGAGTTAATTGACTCAGACCCACAAAACCAAAGCATAATCATTCCCATGCAGGACAACTGAGCTAAGCAACCATCAACTGATAAGTACATGGGGCTTAGCATTTTCATTTGTGTATCTCAGCAATTCTGTCCAGAGAAGTGAGACTCAAACTTGGACTATTTGTTTATCTGGACTTGGGGGTGGGGGTGCTTGGGTATAAACAGGAAACGAATCTCTGTAAGTTGTGAACGGCTTCGGATCCTGCTGCCCAAGTTTGAAGGTCGTCGAGAGGACATGGCCTCCATCCTGGAAATGGCTGTACAGTATTTAAAGCTTGCTCGAACCCTTGTGCCCACAGAAGAACAGAGCACTGTGAGTTTGATATAAATACAACAGTTTGAGTAGGTTTTCTTTGTAATTGCTGTAATGTGCCCCAGTATGTGGAACTAGGCTTCCCTGAGTCAGGAGAGGAATGGGGTATTTTTAAGGCACGGGTCTTTAATCCTGATTATTAATTTATCATCATGGCTGATGCCTGAGGACCAACACTTCATTCCTTTCAAATTGTGGAATGTTTCCACTTTCCCTCTGTGTGGGAATCCTCCTGTAGAGCCTACATATATTCCACAAAGACTTCATTTGGGGGTATCTTGCTGCCTTCCACTCTCCTTGCTAGTGTCCTGCAGTGATGCTGGCTCTGTGCATGCATGTTTAAATTACAGATTCTCGCTCCCTCAGAGGAGGTATGTCAAAAGTGGCAGAAGAATGTGTTGGTTCCAGATACCAGAAAGCAGGTTTCAGAGATGAGAGCCCTTAATACAGCTAGGTTAGTATTTCAATATTTAATAATCCTATACTTCATTTCCTTCCCCCCTCCCAAAAGATAATGTAACTCATTTATAGGGATGGGGATTGGACATGTGATTTCATTGGTTGTGAAAAGTCCCTCTACCAAATGCAGGTTGATACCTTTTCTACAATTTATAGTCTTATTTCCTGAAGAGCTAAGAGGTGAATTGACTTGCTCAGAGTCTCCAACTAATATGTATCAGAGGCAGCTCTTGAGTTCAGGTGTTCCTGCTTTGAGGCTGCTCTATATCTGTTATGCCATTGTGCCTCAACTCGTTTATAAAGCTGATGAAATTTCAAGGTATATCATACCTTATTGGATTAACTTGTGTGGGAAGGGGACTAGATTTGGAGTCAGAAATCCTAGCTTTGCCATTTCCTGCCTTTTTGACTTGAAGGCTTTACATTTTTGAAGATGCTTTACCTACATTCACTCTTTGGACAGATAGGAAGATCATTTGTAAAGTATGGATTACTAAATAAATCCTTCACAAAAGTCCTGTTTGAATCCCTTGCCTGGGTAGTGAGGTGATTCTGTGTTTTCATGTTTTTATGTCAGCAAGATGAAAAGTATGACCTTCTAAGATTCATGACCATATGAACATAAGGATTATATTATATTTTAGATGAGGGCTTTTTAAACTATTTCTCTCAAGAACTACAGTTTAAGAAGCATTGTTTTAGACAGTTCTTACTATATGGGTTGGAGAAGGAATTTGAAATGACTGGATCATTTCTGCAAGCAGTAGTGTGATCTCAGATTTGGGCCCTCTTACATGGTTGGGGACAGTGGGAATTAGTGGGAGAAGGAATTTTCATGTAGTAGAAGGCACCACATATATACCAAATGTTCCCATGTTAGCTACAGAACTTTTTACTGAACTCCATACTGCCATCATTTCCCTAATTCTTCTAAACAAGTATGGAAGTTCTGTTAGAAAGTTTATTTTTGGTCAGTCATAAATTTAGAGTTGGAAGGGACTTCAACATAGACAACCTGCTACTTTAAGGAAATTTAAATTTAAAAATCTGAAAACGTCTTTAGCTTTCTAGAAGTCTTTGCCTAGAAGCCCCAGTTAACTGTCAGTGTCTTTCATTGGTCAGACAAAGGGAATCCCCAGGCTACCTGGCCACTCCAGTGGAAGATAGCAAACCAGCACTGATATTGGGTGAACCTATGGATAATGCCTTGGAAGACACATGTTCTGTCTTTGAAAAAGGTAAGTCAGGGGCTGAGTCTATTGGAAACCTTTCCCCATCAACAGACTTGACATGAGAGAGAGTCTCTGAGCTCTTGTTAGAAGTTCAGTGCCAGTTCTCTGTTGATGTGTTCTAATAGAGCTGGTTATAAAGTAACGTTATTTCTCCCTAACTGACTTCAGTTGTAAAATTACAACCGTATTCTCATGAATATAAATCCTTCAGTAGATTGACCTGAATATCTTGGACTAGGGAGAATTAAGACAAAGTCAGAGCATGGTTTTTTTTGGGTATTGCGAACATAAGTTTTTTTGTTTGTTTATTTAGAGTACTAATTTCATTCTGGATTTTTCTGTCCTATACTTCCACATAAATCTTTTTTCTACATCTTAAATATAGACATATTAACTTCCCTGTGAAAAGAAGGAAAATCTTCCTATGTTCCTCTTTTTGCTCAGGCTTTTATTTATTTGTTCTACTTTGCATCTGCTACTCTGCCTGGTTTAGTTCCATGGAATTAGATACCCCTTTGTTCCCCCTCCCCCAATATTAATTATATAATATGTAAGATAGCATTATTATATAATACAATATATATAATACAATAAACTATTAATTGTATCCCCAGTACTTGTGCTTGTCCTTCGTTTTCTAAGAGGACCATGACATCAGAGAAATGATGATGTGCCTATCATATAGTAAATGATTAATAAATGTTTATTGGATTTTTGAATTATAGGGCCTTCTCCAGCAGATTTCCCCTCCATCATCCTTACTCTTTCACTTCAATCTTTCCATGTTTACTTCTTTCTTCTGCATTGCCTACAAACATGCCCATGTCTCCCCATTCTCAGAAAACTATCATTTGATCTGAACTATCTGTCATCCTGTATCTCTTCTCCCTTTTGTGGCTAAACTCTTTCTGAAGTCCATCTGTAATTGATGCCTCTACTTCCTTTCCTCACACTCTCTTTCTAACTCTGCAGTCTAGCTTACAGCCTCATCATTCAATCAAAACTGCTCTTACCAAAGTTAACAATGTTTTCTTAAGTGCCGAATTTGATGACCTTTTTTCAGTCTTCATCTTTCTTGACCTCTCTGCAGTCAGTGTTGAACATCCTCCTTTCCTTGACGCCCTCTGGCCTCTAGGTTTCCTTAGCACTACTCTATCTTGGTTCCTCTCCTACCTGACTGTTCCTTCTCAGTCTCTTTTGCTGGATCTTTATCCAGGTGATTGTTCCCCAGGTCTATCCTGGCCCATCTTGTCTTTTCCTTTAATATTTCTCTTGGTGACCTTATTAAATCCCATTGCTTCAATTATCATCATCTCTTTGCTGATGATTGTCAGATATATTTTTCCCAGCCTTAACTTCTTTCCTACCTCTAGTCTCATCTCCAGCTGTCTATTGGATATCTGGAACTGGATGTCCCATAGACATATTAAATTCAACCTGTCCAAAAGTAAGCTCAGTCTCTTTCCCTTCTAAAGTCTCTTTCCCTATCTGCCAAGTCACCTAGGCATATAGCCTAGGTGTCATCCTCAACTCCTCAATCCAACCTTCTCACCCAATAGGCACTCTGTTGCCAAGCCCTGTTAATTTTATCTTCAAAATATATTTGCTAGGGCAGCTAGGTGGTGCGCTGGATAGAGTGCCAGGCTTGGAGTCAGGAAGACTTATCTTCTTGATATGGCCTCAGACACTTATTAGGGCAAGTCACTTAATCCTGTTTACCTCAGGTTCTTCATCTATAAAACAAGCTAGAGAAGTAAATGGCAATCCACTTCAGTATTTTTGCCAAGACAGTCCCAAATGGGCTTATGAAGAGTTTGGACATGACTGAAACGAGTGAACAACAACAAATATATTTGCTCCTCTCTTGCTCTGACACTGCCACCATCCTGGTGAAGGCCCTCATCACCTACTACTGGATTATAGCAATAGCCTTCTGGTTGGTTTTCCTGCCTTAAGTCTTTTCCTACTTTACACCATTCTCTACTTAGCTATCAGATTAATCTTCCTAAATAGCAGATCTGACCAAGTCACCCTCCCCTCCCCCCCAGTCAATAAATTCTAATAGCTCCCTATGGCCTCAAGGATTAGATATAAATTTTCCATTTGCCTTTTAGTTCTTCACAACCTGGCCCCTTCAAATATTAGAATCTGAGGATTTAGCCTGGCTGGAGATCTTAAAAACCATACAGTTGAGAACCAGAAAGGATGAATTGGGTTGCTGAAGGTCACCAAGGCAATATGAAAAGTCTGTATTCAAACTCAACTCTTCTAACTCCAAATTCTATGAACTTTCTGTTAATCCTCCCTTACCTGTTTTACCCTGTATATATTATGTGTCCTCAGGCTCAACTGAAGGCTTCTTTTTTTTAACTTTTGTGCAAGTTTTGTGTAATTTTTTTCTTATTAAATACATTTTCACCTTAATCATGTTGCATGGAAGAATTAAAATGAATGGCAGAAACCATAAAACAAAACAAAACATAACACAAGAGAAAATGATCTGCTTCATTTTGTGATCCAGTTCCATAGTTCTTTCTGTGGATGTGGATGACATTTTGCCTCAAGTCCATTGGGAAATTTTTAGGTCCTTGCATTGCTGTGAAGGGCTAAGTCTACCAGAAAAATTCCTTGCATACTGTAGTTGTTGCTGCGCACAAAGTTCTCCTGGTTCTGCTCCTTTCACAGAGCATCAGTTCATATAAGTCCTTCCAGGCCTTTCTGAAGTCTTCCTGTTCATCATTTCTCATAGCACCACAGTATTCCATTATACTCATGTACCACAACTTGTTTGGCCATTCCCCATTTGATGAGCATCCCCTCGATTTCCAGTTCTTGGCCACCACAAAGAGAGCTGCTATAAATATTTTGTACATGTACATTTTGTACATGAGACCCTTTCCCATTTTTATGATCTCTTTGGGATACAGTCCTAGAAGCAATTGAAGGCTTCTTGTAGGTGCTGACTGGGGCTCTCCTTTCCTCTTTCAGTCTTTGTTCCCTCACAGGTGCTGAGTGTAGGACTTTAATTGCTCAGGGTTGGGAATCATTCTGGTGTTGTGACTTCGGGGCAAGTCTCTTAAGTCTTCTTAAGAGTCTGAGACTCTTCTCTGAGTCTCAGTGGTGGGGGATGGAGGAAGCATTTTGTAAACCTTAAAGTTATACAGAAGCAAAAATCCATTGAGGGATTTCATATCATTTCCTGCCAGGACAAGAATTTATTCTGGGGCCTGAGCTCAGCAGAAAGTGGGTATCTGACTGGAAGGGGGATCCAGAGAGTTGGGACTATTCACTCATGTAGTAATGACAGATTTTTTTTTGGAAAGGGCTTTCAGATCCAGCCTTGTTGCCTCCGGACCCAAGTCTCTGTGATACTCTGGTGAGCTCCTATGGAAGGACCCCTTCTCTGCCTTGGCCTTCCTTCTTGCCACAAGCCTTTCCTCTAGAGACCTCGGCAATGGGGAAATGGCCAGGTCTGGTAGGAATCTGTCCTGGGGAAGCCATGTCTCAAGCACAGCTACTGAGGAATACACATAAGCCTTCCGATGTTTTGATGATGCCTCCTCTGGATACCAGGTACAAACCCCTGTGTGTTTGTACCTATACACACAGTTACGTACTTCCAAGCCTCAATCCTGTTCCCTGATCACTCAAGCTCTTGGGACAGTTTTTGCTTGGGCACAGTGCAAAGAATATAAAACTCTATTATGCATACAAATAGTGGGAACAGAGCACTGGCAATACAAAATAGTAAACAGTAAAGTTTGGTTTTTCCATGGATCGGTGTGTTTTTTTTTTTTAACAGTTTTCCTTTCCTAATTATCTTTTTGCTTTGCCTGATATAAAAATTAGTTTGTATTCCCTGAGCACACAGCAGCTGGGACGTGGGAAGGGCTGTGGGGGAAATGTTTTGGATGATGAGAAGTCAGCCAAGAATTAAAGAAAATCCATGGATAATTCAGAAAATGGATGTAATATTCAAATAATAGAGAATTATTATTGTATTATTTCTTTCTTGTTTTTTTTCCTCCTTTTTTGTAAGTAATATCTGCCTTCTGATCTGAACTACTTCTCCTCTCCCCTTCATTTCTTTTGGCTGGAAAATTTAATTCCCCTCCAAGAAGGACAGACCAAAGGAGCCTGTGTTGTTAATGCATGGAAATTCACAGATGGATTCTTTTTTTTAATTTCAGGTCGATGTCAGAATCTGAAGTAGAAGATGGCATGCCTTTCCTTCTGAGTGGTGACACTGGCCAATGGCTTGGAGAGCAAGGTAGGGCATCTCTGAGGGTTGCTGTGCTAGGATACACCATAGTATACTGGAAAAGGAAGGAGAATTTGAGCTTTTTATGTAGGGAGAGACTGTCACCCCTAGATGCTCCCCATCACAGAAAGGGTCCCTGAGGCTTGGATGCAGAGGAGTGTGTATGGTATGTGTGCATTCCAGGGACAAAATCAGAAGGTTTGAATTCTGACTTTGGCCTCCTGTGATGTATGGAAAACTGTTGTCTCCTTATGGGGTCAGTTTTCTCCTCTGTAAGGTAGAAGTAATGGGTAACTTAAAGACCATTGTGAATATTTATGGGATAATTCTATTATATTTGCATGTGTGTACCCGTAAAGCTCTCAGGGTGTGGAGGTGACTTGGGGTTTTGAATGCTAGGGTACTAGAACACAAACTCTTACCAAACTGGACAGAAAGATTAGTTGACATCTAGTGTCTCATCTAAAGACCAGCCTTACTCTGTGCAACGTAGCTTTTCACATGGGCCTTGGCCACCAAGTGATGAGTAATTTTGATCATAGCAACTCATGAAGAACAAGGCAGGGAGGGTGAGAGACCATTATCAGTGCAGGCAGTATTCACACTGATTAAATCAGAGATCTTTCGACATATTTACATATCTAGTCCAAGAAACATTAAGAACCTATTGTATTCAAGGCAGTGTGCTGTTTACTAGGGGGATGGTCCTGTGATTCTGTTGATATAGGGATTTCCCAAATGAGGAAAATTCATCTACCAATACAGGATGGCACCTTCTTTGCAACTTACATTGAGTAGCATAGAGCAGTGGTAACAACTCAGTTGAAAGCAGGGTAATAAACCATAATCAGGATCCCTGCTGCCATGTATTGACATTATATATGCTTTGTTATAGTTTAATTTATTTTGTTAAAAGTTTCCCAGTTGCATTTTAATTGAGAGTCAGTCAGAACTTGTGAATGTTTCAAGGTATATGTTTAACACCTTTAGCCTATAGCATGGAAAGGTTAAGTCACTTACCCTGGGTCATGAAGTCTGAGGTGAGACATGAACCCATGAACTTTCTCTGGCTTTGAGACCAATTCTTTCTATGAACTATGCAAATTGGCTGCCTCTCTGCACTAGGAAAACAAAAATAAAAATAGTTCCTGAGGGCAACTGGGTCTTGCAGTATATAGAGCACTGAATTTGGGATTGGAAAGAATTGGACCTTGGACGCTTACTAGTTGTGTGACCCTGAGCAAGTCACTTAACCCTGCCTGCCTCAGTTTCCTCATCTGTAAAACGAGCTGGAGGAGGCAATGGCAAACCACTCCAGTATCTTTGCTAAGAAAACTCCAAAGTGTGGTCACAAAGAGTCGGACGTTACTGGAACAACTGAATACCTGCACACCCCCCCTTAAGAAGCCTATATATAACTTGTAAACAGTTAAGTATGTGAACAATAATCTGAGGAAGAAGAGATGAGATTAAGAACTTGGAATCAGGAAATAATAACCAGCATTTGTATAGCCCTTTAATGCAATCTCACTTGATCCTTACAACAGTCTATTGTAGTTGATGCTGTCATCACTCCTGTATGGATGAGAAAACTCATGCTAAGAGATACTTGCTTAGGGTTGCGCAATAAAGAAATAGTCCTCATGGAAGATGGTGCTAAGGACTCTAGGGGGTATAGGCAAGGAAGGTCCGCATTATAAACATTGGGATCAAAGTTATGGTGCAGGGGTTAGATATGGAGGACCTCAAAGCTAAGTGACTTTGCTGCCATCACCCAGAAACCTTGTAGTAAAGCTAGGTCTAGAACCCAGGCCTCCTAATTCACTGCTCTTTCCTATATACTACATTAACCTCTGTGAAGTTGGGGTTTTGAGTTAGAAGATATTTCTTTCCATATTCCACTAATACCTGCTCACATTTGATCCAGGCCTCCCAGATATCAAAGATGAAAACCAGACCTGTTCCATGACAGCCCCACTCATGATGGATGGCAAGACTGGTTCCCAAGATGAGCTCCTCCTCAAACCAGACCTTGAGTTCCTGCCTGAACCTGAGTTCTGCCTCCCAGAGTCTCAGAGGAGTCTCCTGGAGCATTTGGAATTTAATTCAACCTCTGTGGCCCTAACTCCTCAGGAAGAAGCGGACAGTACATTTCCTTATCTCTTTCCCTAGGAGTTATGAGCTGTGTAATTTCTGAGCCTTGAAGGAATCACTGCTAAGTAGGTTGAGGGTGGGAGGGGACAGAAAATAGAGATTTTGAAGCAGCACAGAAACCAGTATACATCTGGGCACTTTATTTTGGTTTTGGGTTGCAGCTGCAGCCTAATTTGAGAAAGGGAGGGAGGGCCATGGGGAGTGAAAACTGAATATTAAAGAGAAGAAGCAATTTTCTTGGAGGAAGCAAAACTTTTGTAACTTTTGCATAATTGATACAATTCAGTGAGTGGATCAGAGTGGAAACTTAATCAGGCAGTTCTGATAGAGTTAGATGGAAGTCATCTGATCCTATCATTTTGTTTCTGTAAAGGCCTTTTCCCCTATTAAGTCCATAAATAATTTTGACTCTTGGTCCTCTGGGGGAGGGTCAGTGGTTCTCTTTGTTTGTACTGTTTTGTTGGGTTTGTGGCCCAGAGAGAGTGAGAATGATAAAGAAGAACTCGTGCACATAGAAAATCTTTCCGGATGGTGGTCTCATTATATTTTCTTTTCAATATTTCTGTGAAGTAATGAGGGCAGGGATTATTCAAATCTTGCTGAGGAATAATCTGACTCCTTGAAAAAGTAAATGAGGTTCAGAAGGTCAGACTTTGAAAGATCTGCAAGTTCATACCAGAACTAATCCATATTCCAAATCCTAGCTCAAAGTCTCTAGATTGACTCAGTATGCTACCATGACAGTTTACCATCAAGGATTCATTCACCAGTCTTCTGTATTGCAGGGGCAAATGGGACATGTTGCCCCCTGTCTGAGTCTGCATGACCACTGCCACTGCTTCTTGCTCTGAGGCAGGCTTGTTGTTCTGGTGAATGGGCCCAGCTCTCTGGACCAGTTGTGACCGTGTATCACAGCTACAGGGATGTCTGAGACTGGAAGCTTTTTTGGGATTCATGTATAGGGAGGCAGAGAGCCAAGAGATGTCTCTGACCTCGGTCTATCTGGTTCTGCTTGATGCTTGGTCCATGACCCTAGTTGATCTGCTTTCTCACTCCTAAACCTTATGTCAGTCTTCTGCGATAAACACTGAGAATTGCTTTTTTTGGACCTGGTCTCAATCCTGCTTTGCCTTTTTGTTTGACCAGGATGAACTTTGGGTCATTCCATTATACTACTGTCCAAGAGCTTCCAGAGTGATATTTAGTCTATTTTTTCAAAAAAGTATCTACACTTAGATAGTTGTACAGCAACATAGATAAAAGGGACCTCAGGGGTCATTTAATCTAACATCTGGTATGATATAAGCTTTATATGATAGCATTCCCAACATGACCAAACCAGTCTCTTTAGCTCCAAGGACCCAGTATTGAAGTTTGATAAAGGACAATCAAGGTCAAGGCAGTCAAGAATTATATGAAATTGAGTAGATCTGGGAAGGTTTCACACAAAGATATTACTTGCCTCTTATGATAGAGAAGCAAGGTTGATGGTGGTGGTGATAGATTAATATAAATATGGAAAAGTTACAGAACTCTTTAGAATTTTAGATACAAAATAGTTTTATACCATGGACTCCTTTTGTCATCTGTGAAGCCTATGGATTCCTTCTTAAAATAATGTTTTTAAATACATAAAGTAAAATACATAGGGTTACAAAGTAAACTAAAAGTTCCTTGGGGCTAGTAAAGACACAATTTCCTTGAAACTCATGCACCCTTTCTTTACCAGCTGAAAGTAAGTAAACTGAAAGTAAGACTGAGTCAGTCTGAGAATTCCAGCATTGAAAAAATAACTTTACCCATAAGGCTGTGTGGGCACACAGGTACTTGCAGCTATTTCTATGTTCCAGGCAGCTTGGCATGTACAGCCTGTGCTACAGTTAAGAGGTGGTCATGCTAGTAACTAGTCTGTGGGAATAGTGAAATAAGGACTGTAATTGGAAACAGAGCCCAGATAGAGAATAAGCATTAGTTTGGAGTGGGGCTTAGCAAAACTGCTGAGGCCATTGTGGCTTGGCTCAGTGTTGAGCCTTGAAGTGAAAAGGAACTGTGTGTGGGAGTCTTGAGTCCTGGAGCAGGCATGGTATTGGGAGCCATGGTGGGAAATCCCCATTAAATCTAGTATTTTATCCAGATGGCAAATTCTGAGTTCTCTCTATTTTGTGCACAGGAAAAGTACTGGAGGTGGAGTATGAAAGGATCCAGAGCTTATAACACATTGGCTCAAACAAATTGGACTCTAGAACTATATCAGCAGGAAGGCTAAGGATATGGCAAAGGAAATGAACAACAGGTTTAGAAGAACTTGCCTGAGATTTCTGGACCACAGCTTAAAATAATGGAAGGATGTACTCCTGGCTGAGGATTGAGTATACTTCCCACTCTGAAACATTGCCTGATTTGGTGATTGTCCTCTTCTTTCATCTTAGGTTTTCATGCACTCCTGTCCCCTGGTTTTCCTGCTTATCTGACCTGATGTTTTCTGTCTCCTGTGTCTGGCTCTTCATCAACATATCTTTTAAGTGTGCGTATTCCCTAAGACTGTTTGGGACCCTTTTCTTCTCCCTCTATACTGTATCAATTGATGATCTCATTAACTCCCATGGTTTTGATAATCTCTATGTAAATGATTTTCAGATCTACTTGTTCAACTCTATACTCTCTCCTGACTTCCAGCTTCAAATTTCCAACTGCCTATTGGAATCTGGAACTGGATGTTCCATACATTTAACTCAACATGCTCCAAACTGAACTCAGTATCTTTTCTCCCAAACCTTCCCCACTTCTGAATTTCCCTACTACTTTTGAAGGTGCCACTATCTTCTCAGATTCCCAGGTATACAACCTAGGTTTCATCCTCAACTTCTCACTTTCTCTCCCCCACCGCCTATTTCCAATCAGTTGTCTAGTTCCATCATTTTTACCTTCATAACATCTTTCATACACACCCACTTCGCTCCTCTGACACTCCACAATCCTAGTAACATGCCCTCATCACATCATGCCTAGACCATAGTAATAGCCTGCTGGTTGTCCTCCCTGTCTTAAGTCTCTTCCTACTCAAGTCCCCTTTCCAAATTGATCATCCTGAAATGAAGATCTGACCCCATCACTCCACTACCCAGTAAACTCCAGTGGCTCCTTATCAGCTCTAAGACCAAATATAAAGTCTTTGATTTTCAAGCCCTTCATATCTGTCTCTCTCTTACCTTTATAGTCTTCCTGTACCTTATTCCCCATACTCTGTGAAGCAGTAACGCTGGCCTCTTTGATGTTTCTTAATCTCAACATTCCATTTTCCAGCTCTGTGCATTTTCATTGGCTATCCCTCATGCCTGGAATGCTGTCCATCCTCAAGGCTTCCCTGCCCCATTTTTTTGTCAGAAACCTTTCCAAGTCTTTTTAAATCTTAGTACCTCCCCACTATGATTATTTCCAAATTTGTTTGAACATAGTTGTTCTCATGTTGTTTAACTCCTTAGACTGTGAGCTCCTTGAGAATAAGGACTGTTTTTTGGCACTCCCTCTCCCCCCCAGTGCTTATTAGCACAGTGCTGGCACATAGAAAATGCTTAACAAATGCTAGTTGACTGACTTAATTGACTATGCTATTAAAAGGGTGGTTGGTGAACAGAAATGGTGACCACAATATGCTTTCATCAGAAGCAGAAAATACCAGACTAAAATCTGTTTTTTTGGACAAAGTTACTAAGCAGGTAAATTAGGGAATGTTACAGATATAATTTAGCTAGATTATAGCTGAGTATTTGATGAAAAGGGAGAGTTATGGACTGGAGGATTATCCAGTTAGATGGATTTGGAACTGGTTGAATGGAGTAATTACCCAAGGAATAATAATATATGAATTCAGTTTGGAAGTTTGTCTTGAGTGGGGTGCATGTATGCTGCCCTGTGCTATATAATATTTCTGTCTGTTACTTGGATGAAGATGGAATTGTCAGAGGTAGCTAGCATGCTGCAGGGCACAATTTAAGATTGAAAAAGATCGTAACGAACTACTGCATTAGGCTAAATCTAGTAAGATGAAAATCAGTAGAAATAAATATAAAGCCTTATACTTGGGTTTAGAAAATAAACTTCAAAAATATAGCATAGGAGAGGCATGTCTAGACATTTTCAGATAGCAGTTTGGAAGAGAGATGTGGAGATTTCATGTATTTTAAGACTAGTATCAGTGTGACATATAAGCCCCCAACTTAATTATGGCCTTAAAAAGCAGTAAAAGAGGCACAGCTAGGGATGTGATAATCCTACTATATGTTGCTCTGGTCAGACTACATTTGGAGAATTATTTCTGCATAGGCATGCATACTAGATGTGCCAAGTATGTTCAGGCATGCCTTCCTATGGCAGCAGCCTTTGTGTTGGGTGAGGCTACCCAGGATCTAGAGCCTGTCAGGAGAGGAACAGCTTTCCCACTTTCTCTCAGACACAACCTCTTGGAGGTTCTCATATTGGAGGAAGATGGCCTCTCTAGTGTAACAGTTTTCTTGCAACCCGGGCACCTCCATTTCCCTCTTCCAAGCTCTCTGAAGTGCTGCCTAGCCTGCTCAGATGGGACTTCTGGTTGGTGAATCCTTAGACCTATTGGAGTCATTTCAGTCTTTCCTCCTCCTTCCACCCATGTCTAGCCCCTGTGACTGCCTGATGCCTCCAGCTGACTGTAGTCAGGGTTGATAAAATTCAATAACCACCTCATTTTGATTTCTCTGGCCACTTTTCTACTTGTGGTGATCCCCAGATTCTGGTTGATGTGGGCAAAGAAAGCATTATCTTTTAGATTTTAAAAGATGTTCTTCTCATCATTAGTCTTTAAACTCTACCACTAACAAAATGTTAGACTCTGGCAGCAAAGTCTAAGTTGGAAAGACACTTTTTTTCGGCCAAGATAAGACTGAAAGGAACTTTATGTATGTTAGGATAAATGAAACCATCCTATTAAAAGGAAAAGTTTCCTGAGTACTTTATTGTTAATTTAAAAATGTTTCCTCAAATTTTGCTTCCTTTAGTTCATTTGATGAACAAAACCAATGTGCTTTATGATTAAGTATTCAATAAACGTATCCTTAAAATATAGCAAAGTTCTCTGGGTACATGCCTTAATGAGAAATTGCTTATGCCCATGGTACTGTGCTTCAGTACCATATTTTATGAAGGACATTTATAAACTAGAAGGCAATAAGAATGGTGAAGAACCTTGAGATCATGCCATATGAGGATTGTCTGAAGAAATAGGAATGTTTAACATGGAGAAGAGAAGATGATGGAGGAGGTGTGATTTTTGAAAGCTTTTCTTAAACTATTTGAATTGTTTTCAAATAAAAGAAGTATTTATCTTCTGCTTATTTCTAAAGGACTAACTAGGAATAGGTGGAGGCGGCATAGCATGGTGGAGAGAGCTGTGACTTTGAACAAATGACTCAACCTTTCTGGGTCTCAGTTCCATTACATTTAAAATGGGGAGGTTGTATTAAATGACCTCCATGATCCCTTGTAGCTTTGCAATTTTGTTCATAAACTGCCAAGAGGTAAATTTAGGCTTGCCATAAAGAGAAGCTTTCTAACCATTAGAGTATCCATAGTCGTAGGGAGCTGCATTGGGAAGTATTAGGTTCCTCTTCACTTATCCCCTTTTCCACTTTTGTTCATTTTTGAATGAACAAAGCCCTGGCTTGGCTAGATTTAATTGAGTAGGTTGCCTGAGGGAATCTGCTTCAGATGTGGGTTGAATTACATGACCTCTCACATCCTATCACTTCTGAAGTTCTGTAGAATAACCTGAGGAAGAGGAAGTTCCTATCATTGGTCTGACCATATATCTCTCAACCAGGAACATTTTTCTATGGCTCCCTAGTGCTTATGGGGTAAAATGCCAACTCAGAGAGAAGTTAAGTGACTTCCCTGGGCTCACATAGCTAGAAAGTATCTGTGTCTGGATTTGAACTCAGCTTCCATACTCAACCCACTGTGCCACCAAACTGTCTGCTCTCCTCTTTGGCAGCATGATGTAATAGAAGCAATAAGACCCAAGTTTAAATCCCACTGGAAACACTTCTCGTGTGACCCTGGAAAAATCATAACCTCTCTGAGCATTAGTTGCTTTTTCTGTAAAATGGTCTCTAAGGTCTTTTTCTATATATAAATCTATGGTTCCATGATTGATCCTTCTTCATGTTTAACTTTTAGAACCCTTCAATGTTCAGCTCAGATGCCACCTCTTATGAAGCCTCCCTCCCTAATCCATGCTCCCCTCAACAAATTCCTATATACTTTTTATTTCTCTTTTGCCCTCACCATATGCCACTTTTTACTTTTCTGTATACATTTGTTTTCTCATTAGTGGAATATAAACTCATTGGAGACAGGGACTACATTAATTTTTATCCCTAACAATAAACCAACATAGTTCATTGTATGGAGAAGGTGCATAATAAATACTAAATTCTATTGTTGACCATACAGGTATGTAAGGTCTATGTACTGGACCAAGGACCCCAGGAACTGTAACTGGTATGATATGCTATAGCATCCATTTTGATCTTGGCCATGTTTAGCGAACTCCTGATACTTTGTGCTAATGGAAAAAGGTAGAGGGATAGCTAGATCAACACTACAGATAAATGCCAGACAGTAACAGGCAAACATATTTTAAATTGTGATCAGGAAAGGTGCACTTGCCACAGCCTGTCTCTTACAGTTTTCAAATAATTTTATAGACTCCCCACAAGATAATTGTGTTTGTCCTTTGTTCTTGAAGAGGACCATGGCATCAAGATAATGACATGACTTGCAGTTAACTTTGATTTGAGTGAGGAGGGCTGTGCAAGGTCACCAGCCTCACTTTTTCCTTCAGAGCCATCTGGGTCCAGTGACCAGATATTCATCAGGAGAACTGGAGATGGCTCAGGATACATTGAGAGACTGGCTATTTTAGGCTAAGGTCTTACCTGATTCTCACTTTGAGATGCACCCATTCAATGAATAGGTCTCTTTAAGTAGTTACTCAAGAGATGACCCCTTTCCTCAAAGAAAAAAAACATCAAACTGGGAGAGAAAGACCCTCAGGAATCCTGGGTAAAAGAGAAATAGTTGCTATTTAGTATTTACATTCACTTTGTGCTAGGAGGGCAGGGACTGTTGTTTAATCTATGAGCTCCTGAGTGAATTGGATTTAAGGCTTTGTCTTTGAGAAAGAAATCTAGCCAGGAAACCCAAAGGAAAAAATGAAACTTTTGGCCATCAAAGTGGACCTTTTCCTGGGCAGAGCACCCCAGGCAAGGAGGAAGAGAAGGGAAAGGGAAGGGAGGAGAGGAACTGCTAATCACTCACAGGTTATTTGTCTTTCTTCTCAAAGAGGACCATGACATCAAGATGTTGGCATGACTTGCAGTTGACTTTGATTTGAGTGAGGGAGGACTGTGCAAACATCACTTTCTCCTCTAAGATAATAGGTATAGTATTATTACCCATTGACTGAAAAAATGTAGAGACAAAGAGCTGCTATGAATTTAATAAAACTTTTATGAATTTGCATTTATTAATCACAGCTGCATCTTTTTGAAAATTGTATATATATATTTTTGAGACATTTCATCTAGAAAGGTATGTTTGCTTATTTATTATGCTGAATCATTTAATGAGATAAGCATTTTCCAAATAACTCTATGGTTTCTCAATCATCAAAAAGTAACCACAGGGGTCCAAAGGAGTCTACAGGGTCCCAGAGGTTGATACTCACTAGATTAGCTAATCTCTAAAGCCCCATCCACCTCTGAATTCTATGATTCTGTGTATGGATAATGGAGAGATGGCTGGATAGCAGTAAGTATTATTGAGAGGTTGTTTTATTGGGGGAGATACATATCCTTTCTGATTTGGGTCCCCTTATTGGCCAGGGCTGATGCTGAATATGATATGATTGGACTTTTCCTGATAGTGACCTGAGAAGAGGTCACATGATTAAGTCAATGCTCTTGTCCTCTATCTGATTTTCTCTGTATTCATAGACTTGGGCCCTATGAACCCCAAATCTTCCCTGAACCCTTTCTCCATGGTTCTCCTTTGAGTGGATGAGGCTTCTGAAAAGGCTTAATTTATTCTTTCTTGTCTTCATTCCAAACAGGTTGGGTGTTAGCTGTTCTAAATAGTCATCTTTAGGACACTCACACCTCCTCCTGGACGACGATTCTTCATGTTGCCAAACACTCTGGAACATAGAAACGGCCTAGTTCAGAACCGCATGTCTCTCCTTTCATGCTACTCCCTGTCTTGCTTACATGAATGGTGAACAGGGATGTAACTTGGTCAGGGTGAATTTTGCCAAAGGGTGCCCAAATTTAAAGTGTCATTGATGTATTTTTGTTTATTCAGCAACACTGAAACAATTGATCTTAGTACCTAGGTAGCAAGAATTATTAATTAAAACAGGAAGCAGATTTCTCATTCCTCCAAAACTCTACCCTGTCTTTTCCCTCTCCTCTTGGTTTTTTTTCCCTGTGGTTTCTGCAGCAACAGTTCCTGGAGTCTCTGGCACCCCATAATGAATTGAGGGCATTGTTTTGTGTTGCTTGCCCTGGGCACAAAAATTCCTAGTTATAGCTCATGGGATGAGATTCCACTCAGGATCCTCAGTTGGTTTATATCGGAAGTTCTTAACCTTTTTTGTGTCATGGTTCCTTTTGGAAATCTGGTGAAGCCTTTGAACTACTTCTCAGAATACTGCTATTAAATGGATAAAACAGAACTTGTATGATTGCCACAGAAATCAAGTATATTGGAATATAGTTTCTATACTAGTTCTCAAAATTTTTTTATAAAAAGTTCATGGACCCCATGTTAAGAACCCTTGGCCTATATTAATGTGGCATCCTCCTCAAATAAATAAGACTTTCT
Organism: Potorous gilbertii; assembly: GCA_028658325.1. Taxonomy (NCBI): domain Eukaryota; kingdom Metazoa; phylum Chordata; class Mammalia; order Diprotodontia; family Potoroidae; genus Potorous; species Potorous gilbertii. The sequence goes on along the minus strand of CM053769.1, from coordinate 295,727,520 downwards.
TGTCTTGTTGTCATTGGGATGTAGGACACCCACTCTGTTTCATCTGGTCTTTCTCACAATAAAGTACATTCACTTGGCACAGTGCTTTGCCCAGTATAAGTGCTTAATAAATACTTCATTCATTCATGTATAACTGTGAGAGTCTGGCAAGGTTGAGTTTCAATCTATGGCTGGGGTTTATACTCAGTCTCTGGTCAGTGTTAGCCTATGCTAGTAGATTAACTGATTTTCATGGGGTAAGACCCATGGCTTTAACTGAGTGGAGGTAGTTTAAAACCATGAATTTAGTCAGAGGACTGAAGTTCAAATAGTTTTTGTTCACTTAACATTCTCCAGTCATTTAAATAAAGAAGTTAGATTAAATGACTTTTGAGGCCTCTTCTTACTCTAAATTTATGATACTATGAACATCATAAAAACTAGAACTTTTAAAAAGATTTTATTTTGCTTTTTCCCGAGTCCAGGTGATTTAACACATGACTAAGTGATCTTTTGCAAAGGGAAATATGTGCCATTTCATTTTGTTCAAGTGACCTTTTAACTCCCTCTCTTCTTTTAGGGAGGGGGAAGAAAATAAGCATTTACATAGCACCTACCACGTGCCAGGTACTGTGCTAAGCACTTCACAAACAGTATCTCATCTGATTATTCATTCTTTCATTTGATTTAGACAGGAGATATTGGCTAAGCTATATGGAAATAGAAATGTCCATATATGGACAATGCTGTACCAAAATCATTGCAATGCGTTTGTATTACTTTCACACTACTCAATTATCTGAGTGGGATCTAGGAGTGAAAGTTGATCATCTGATTCCCACTGCAATTTTCTCAGCTCAATGAGGAAAAAGCTGTTGTAAGTCACAAACTTGTTTTTAAATTGTGTCTTTATGATTTCCTGAAGAGTTTTTAGATTAGAAGTGTAGAAAGAATGATCAAAGTCCTAGTGATTCATTAGTGTTAGCTAAGAAGGGAACTACAGAGCTCCCTAAAATGGCACCAATATTCAAAATCTGAAATTTGTCTTACTTGGTTTCTGAGTGTGTGGGCAGTGTAGCTTAGAAATGATTTATCTCACAAGCTTGATTTGACTCACCTCCATTGATTGATTTCAAAGTCAAAAGCCTCCACTGTTGCCAAGTGTACCACTCCATCAAAGCCTCCAACTGCCAGGAGGTATCCATTTGCACCTACTAGGCTAACCTAAGGAGAAAGCCCAGGACAGTAAAGTAGTGCATCCCTATGTGAAGAGGTACTGCAGGAAGAGAGGATTAATTAAAAGCAGAGTAGAGAGAGCCCTGAGCTTGAACTTGGACTCAGAGGATCAAATATTGAATTCTGCCTCTTCTATTTTATAGTTTTCTCCTTGAAAAGTGTTGGTGGGGAAAAAAAGAAAGCTGTTTATGTATAGCAACAAAGCTAGAAACCATAGGGCATAATTATATTGTAGTTAGATAAATAGCAGTAGAGGTGCACAGAAATCTCTTCATAAGAGATAAATCCAAGACAGAAATCAATAACAAAATCCATGTCCTCAGATTTCATAAACACAAATTCCTGGGTATGAGTAACAAACACGATGAACTAGAGATCCTAAATCAAGAAAGTTATTTTTAACCTCATTAGTATCACTGAGAGTTAATGGGGTAAGATCTATGTCTAGAATATAACTTTGGAAAGGTATAGTTTCTCCAAAAGAAAAACAAAAGGTGTAGGGTAGTAGAATCAGCAAAATATACTCATGCAGCATAATAAAAGAAAGCAAATGGGTATACATAGTGAGAAGGACAATTGGAGATCAACGGAGGTAGAAAGAATAGTATTATATACATTGTAGTACTACATACCACATAGAAAAAAAATAGGTGAAGAGCTTGGGAAAACAAACCACAAGAGTGCTACAGAGGCATGAAATGCTTTTGCTGAGCCATTTGAGTTATCTAAACATCTGTTGAATCTCTTTCCCTCTCACTGACCCAATGAGATATCTTGGAGGTTCTTGAGGAAACCACAAGAGGAAATTCTCTTATGGATCTTTCTCATTACTATAAAAGAACTGGTTGCTGGGGTGAAAATTATGGGGACTTTCAGGGAGAGACCCCTCTTATATTAGGATTTGTGATAGAGAATGAGTGGATAACCTAAAAGGCACCCTATATTTTGTGAGATCCAATTTCAAAAGATTCACAAAGGAATGATAGGTGTGGTCCCATGGGTAAAAATTTGCTTAAGTGATGAGTTTTCAATGAGGTTCTGATGAAACAAAGAGAAACAATTCCCATGAAGAAGAAAAAAGAAAATTGTTTAAAAATGATGTTGCACAGGTAACTTAACCAATTTAGGTTTTTAAAAGATTTAAAAGAACAATGCCCTAAAGAAGTTTGAATGAAAGTGATGGCACAATCCTCAGAATAGGATACGAAGGGGGAAAGCTTAGAATGAGCTGAGTATGATGATTGGGTAAAGCTAATTAAGGTTTATGAAGCTATATTTGGGAGAAGAACATAAAAGAGCAGTTAGGACAGCTTTTTTTTTGGCAGGGGGAAGAGTGAATGGGATAATGATAACTGACAAGAGAGAAGGCAGACCTACCCAATTTTAATTTTGTCTCTGTGTGTCAAAGAGATTTGATCTTTAGACTAAAAATAGTTTTCTCCTTGAAAAGTGTTGATGAAGTGAAGATTTCCAGGGGCGAAGCCAAGATGGCAGAGTAGAGAAAGTGCTTAGCTGATCCCTCACAACATTACCCTCCAAAGAACTTTAAAATAACACCTCAAATCAAATTCTGAAGTGACAGAGCCAACAAAGGTCAGAGTGAGACATTTTTCTAGCCTAGGACAACTTAGGAATTCAGAAAGAGAGATCAGTGATGTGGAAGTGGAAGTTGGTCCAGAGCCTGTGTGAAAGTAATACCAGTGGTAGGACTAGGTGGTAGTGACAGAAACAGCAGCAGTTTAGGGAGCTTTCAAGCTAGAAACAGTAAAAGGACCTGGTTACTGGTCAGAAAGAGACTACAGGGGACCCTTCTCTTAGCACTGGAAGCAGGACCAGACACTGCTTGACAACTCCGATGCTTATACTCACTTTTGGGTCATAGCTCAAGGGTATGAAGGAGCACTTTCAGTCAAAAGGGAGTGGAAATCCTGAGGGACAGTATCACTTTCAGTCCCAAGGGATTAGAGACCCTGAGAAACTGTATTGCTTGCAATCCCAAGCAATCAGGTGTCCTTTCTGGGTAAGGAAGTGTAGTCCAGGAGAGTCATAACAACACCTCTCCCAAGAAACCAGAATCCAACAATATGTTGTTTATAAGAAACACACTTGAAATTGAGAGACTCACAGAAAATTAAAATAAGGGGCTGGAGCAGAATCTGTTATACTTTAGCTGGAGTTAGAAAAGCAGGGGTAGCAACCATTAGGGGCAGTGAAGTGGCACAGTGGATAGGGTGCCTAGCTGGGATTCAGGAAGACTCCTCTTCCTATGTTCAAATCTAGCCTCAGACACTTACTAGCTATGTGGCCCTGGGCAAATCATTTAAACTCTTTTTGCCTCGGTTTCCTCATCTGTAAAATGAGCTAAAGGAAGAAAGGGCAAATTGCTCCAGTATCTTTGCCAAGAAAACCCTATGGACATTATGGGCCATAAGGTCATGAAGAGTTGGCCATGATTGGACAACAACAGTAGAAACCTTGATCTCAGACAAAGTAAAAGTGAAAATAGACCCAATTAAAAGTGATAAGCAGGGAAACTAAATCATGCCAAAAGGAACTATAGACAATGAAGTAATAACAATTCTAGACATATATGCATGAAGTGGCATAGCATCCAAATTCTTAGAGGAAAAGTTAAGTGAATTACAGGAGGAAATAGTAAAACTATGCTAGTGATAAGCCTCACTTTCTCCTTCAGAGCTGGGTGAATCTAACCATGAAATAATTAAGTAAGAAGTCAAATAGATGAATAGAATCTTGGAAAAGTTAATGATAATAGACCTTTGGAGAAAACTGAATGGGTTTGGAAAGGAGTATGCCTATTTCTGAACTGTGCATGGCATCTTCACAAAAGTTAACAGGGTAGAGGACCTGTGGCCTCAAGGTCACATATGACTTTCAAGGTCCTTGGGTGAGACCTTTTGACTGAGTCCAAATTTTGCAGAACAAATTCTTTTATCAAGAGGATTTATTTTGTGAAATTTGCATTCAGTCAAAGGGCTGTACTTGAGGATCTAGAGGGTCACCTGTGACCTTGAGGTTGCAGGTGCCCCACCCCTGTATTAGAGCATACAAACCTTGAAACGAAATGCAGAAAAACAAAAATATTAAATGCAACCTTTCCACAACATAATGCAATAAAGTCACATTTAATGAAGGTCCATAGAAGCATAGATTAAAAGTTAATTGGAAATTAAATCATCTAAAGAATGAGTGGGTCAAAGGACAAATCATAAAAACAATTAATAATCTCATTAAAGAGAGTGACAACAATCAGATAAAATTTCAGAATTTACGGGAGGCAAGTCAAAGCAGTATTTGGGGAAAATTTTATATCTGTATATATGAACATCAATGAAAGAGAGAAAGAACAGCTCAATGAATTGGACATGCAACTAAAAAAACTAGAAAAAGAATGAATTAAAAATCCCCAATTAAACAGCAAAATGCAAATCCTGAAAATCAAAAGAGGGATTAATAAAATTGAAAGTAGCAAAACCATTTCATTAACAAATACAACTAGGGACTGATTTCATAAAAAATATCCCCAAAGAAATAGATGTCATCGGCTATTTTGTTTTAAAAAAGAAAGAAGAAAACCAACTTAGTAGCATCAAAAATGAAAAGGGTAAATGCACCACCAATGTAGATGAAATTAACCCAATTAGGAGATATTTTGCCCAACTGTGTGCCAGTAAAACTGACAATCTAAGTGAAATGGAGAATTATAAGAATATAAATTACCTAGATTAAGTGAAAAAGAAATAGAATACTTAAATAACCCCATCTTAGAAAAAGAAATTGAACAAATCATTACAGAATTCCCTAAGGGGGAAAAACCCTCAGGATCAGATGGATTTTCAAGTAAATTCTACCAAATATTTAAGGAACAATTAATCCCAACATTATATAAACTATTTTTTAAAAACAGGTAAAAGAGTACCTTTTATGGTGCTGATACCTAAACCAGGAAAAGAGAAAACAGAAAAAGGAAACTATAGACTAATTTCCTTAATGAAATTAGGAATTTCATTCTACATGTAATTAATTACATGTAGAATGATTACTGTAATGTAAACATTCTAAATAAAATGTTAGCAATAAGATTGCAGTAATAGATCATAAGGATTATATATTATGACCAGGTGGAATTTATACTAGGAATACAGGGTTGGTTCAATATTAGAAAACTGTTAGCAAAATTGACCATATCAATAACAAAAACAATAAAAATAATATATCTCTAACAATATATATGGAAAAAGTCCAACAAAAATGCAACATCCATTGCTATTAAACAATAGAAAGCATAGCAATTAATGGAACCTTTCTTAACATGGTAAGTAATATCCATCAAAAACAAGTATTATCTATAATGGGGATGAACTTGAAGCCTTCCTAATAAGATCAAGAGTAAAATAAGTATGGTCATTATCAACACTTTCATTCAATATTGTGCTACAAATGCTAGCCATAGCCATAAGACAAGGAAAAAATGGAAGGAAAAGACAATAAGAAAACAGTAATATGACTCTTTGTATACTTAGGGAACCCTCGAGAAATATTTGAAACAATGAACAACTTTAGCAAAGTTACAAGATCCATGGAAAAGGAAGAGTTTATGACCAAACTCTCTGACCAAATAGAGAGGATTATGGGAAGTAAAATAGATAATTTTGACCATATAAAATTAAAAAGCTTTTGTACAAAAAAACTAATGCAACCAAAATTAAAATAGAAACTTTTTTAGCAAGTTTATTTGATAAAGGCCTCGCTTCTTGAATATATAGGGAACTGAGTCAAAATTTCGAAAAATAAGAGCCATTTCCTTATTGGTAAAAGACCAGCCATATAAATGGGGAGTTGTAAGAAGAAATCAAAGCTATCTGTAGTCACATGAAAAATGCTCTAAATCACTACTGGTTAGAGAAATGCAAATTAAAACAACTATGAGATATCACCTTATACCTATCAGATTGGCTAACTATGTAACTAGAAAATGACAAATGCTGGAAAGGTTATAGAAAAATTGAGACACTAATGCACTGTTGGTGGAGTTATGAACTGGTCCAACTATTCTAGAAAACAATTTGAACTATGCCCAAAGGGATATAAAACTGTGCATACCTTATGACCCAGCAATACCACTTCTAGGTCTGTATCCC
>CM053769.1:295696636-295720643 GCA_028658325.1 Potorous gilbertii | reverse complement strand
GTATGAATGTGAGAGATAATTGTGGAAACGAATCCACAGGATATAACTCTTTGTAAAACTTAACTGATATCAATTGGTTAATTGATATTGGGAAGATGTCAATTTTTCTATACATATTAGGGAACTCACTGGATGGAGACTCATGAACAAAAGCATTAGAATGCCAGACCCTTAGAATTTCCTCTATATCATTTGAGGAAGAAGTAATCCATTGCTCCCTGGGAATCTAGCCTGCCAATGTCAGTGAGAGTGGAGGCGAGCAAACCCAGAGAAGCTGTTACACTTAAATAGAATTTTTCAGCTTAGCCCAGAAACTTGACTCCCCATTTGCAAATGAGGAATATTGGGAGAGCTGAGAGTGATTCTAAGGTTTCAAACCTGGATGACTAGGGGGATTGTAGTAGCCTCAGTAGAAATAGGGAAGTTAGAGAGAGGTGGAGATTTTTAAGGCAAAATGATAGCAAAATCAAATTCATCCAGTAAATACTAATAAAAAGGACTTGCTTTTGGGAAATAGCAAGCAAGTGGGATATAGCTCTCCATGCTACTGAATAAAATATAAAATTATGTCTCAGGCATTCAAGGACCACCAAAATTTGGCTCAATTTATCTGTTACATACGATCCATAGTACCATAGGTTTAGAGCCAAAAGACAGCTGAGACACCATCTCACTCATTTTATTGTCGAGAAAACTGAGACCGAGAAAGGTTAAGGTCACATAGGCAGAAAATGGCAGAGCCAGGATTTGAAACCAAATCCTTTGATTCCAGTCTAGCACATGTTCCTCTGCAATGTTTTACTTCCCCTTTCACATATCCTGCAATCTACATTATAGTAGAACTCAACTATCCTTTATCCTGCTTTCATCCTTTCCTCTCCAATGTCTGCTGTAGTTTATACTATCTATCATACTGAGAATGGACTGCATGTCCTTACCCCACAATCTCTTCCCATTTTTTTGAAGTTGATCCCTTCCTTTAGGGTCTAACTGTGATGCCATGTTTTCCTTGACTCTCTCTTACCTTCTTCCCTCAATCCATTGAAAAGAATCTCTCTAACCTTAAATTTCTGTAAACGCTTTGGCTAGATCTTCCTGTTGCATTTATTTCACTGTTCCTTGAATCATAGTTACTTTTTATATCTGTTCTTTTCATTCTAAGTTCCTTAAGGTATATTGGATCTACCCTATATCTCCAGTACCAACTAGGACTTTTGGACATAGTAGATGTTTAATAAATATTTCGATTTGTTTTAATTTCTTTCCTAATACCCACAAATATACATCAGAAGAGAGGCTAAAATCAACAATGAATTAACATTATCCTTTACAGTTTTCAAAGTATGCTCACATACATTAGCAAGAAAAATAGCCTTTCTGACCCATCATCAGTAGGATGTTCTCTTTGAATTGATTCTCTAGCAGCAGACTGGTTAACAGAGCTATTCATATTCTCTCTCTGGGTCTGTTTATAACTAGCCACACACATTTACAAAAATCTAGTTAAGGCTAAAAGTGCTTTGTGTGACTGGGGAACAAACGAGTTTAACTCACTCATAGGACGATGGACTCTAAAACCTTGTCAATCTTAGTTCTGTGCTTTAAGCACTGAAACACAAACTTTTATGATAGTGAACAAAGACTTCAAATCAGCAGCATGTAAACATTTTGGATATTTAAATGCCACAAAAAGATCACATTCCTAAATGTCAGCCCTTTTTGGAATAAATTTTTGCCAAGCTAGAGTTCTCAGACATAACAGAGTGAAGTGGTATTTTAATTAAAAAATAAGGCAATTGCTTGTCAGAGCTGTTATCAAGGTTGTTAAAGGCAGCGAGATGGCATAATGGATAGAAGACGTTAGTTCAAATCCAACATCAGACACTTATTAGCCATGTGACCTTGGGTAAGTCATTAACCTTTGTGTGTCTCAGTTTTTTCGACTGTAAAACGGGGATAATGATAGCACACACCTTATAGAGTTGTTGTGAGAATCAAATGAGATAATATTTGAAGAGTACTTAGGACACACAATGCCTGGCATTTAGTAGACTCTTTGTAAATGCAAGCTATCATGAATGTAATCATGATGATGTCAACCTGAATGAGGAAGATTTAGGGCATTTGATTCCTCTTCTATAGTTCATATGTTAAGCCAGGTTTAGCATTATGATTTTCCTATATCATCTTGTACATAGTAGTCCCTGGGAAATCTTTATCAAACATGACTGATGTTCCCATGACAACGTAATGAGTGCCTGTTAACTTATTTAGAAATGTTCAGGGAAATCCATCCTTTAGCTTCCATCATCACTCCTCTCCCTGCTCCTTCCTGTATCCCAGAATCTGGATGCATTACTAGAGACATTTTAAATAAGTACTTAGCAGCAGTTTTACAGAGACCTCCTAGGACTGTGCCCAAGCAAACAATAGGGAAGGACAATCTGGCCCCGAGAAGACTGCAATGTAGGTTTTGGAGTTGGGACATCTAGATTCAAATCCCCCCTTGGTTACTAGTCACATGTAAGACTTTGAGCAAATTATTTCCATTCTTTGGGCTTCAGTTTTCTTCCCTTTAAAAGGAGAAGGTTGGACCAAATAGTCTTTAGGGTTCCTTTTATTTTTAAATTTATATGATCATATGTCTGGTATGAGGAAAAAGTTTAATGGTCTTATTTTAAAGACACAGTTAATTGTGCTTGATGATGGAAAAGGAGAAGCAGTACCTAATTTAAACATATTTTCTTCCCTATGCTTCACTTTATTTGCAACCCCCTCCTCCCTCCCCTTCGCCCCAGCAGAGGAGTATGGCTGACTTGCTAGGTCTTGACTGTGCGAGGTATCTCTTTTTGATACAAAATTACAACTGGCATCATTCTCTCCTCCCTTCTCAAAGCTCTCAAAAGACAAGGGCTTCCTCTTTCCCAGTAATCCAAGAGGATATATCATGGGACCTTTGAACCTTTTGGTAGATAAAGGCAGAGACAAATTGGCTCCTTCTCTGTCTTGAGAGTCTGATAACTTGGGACTCTCCAGCATCTCTATTTCAAGAATGCATGATTCAAAAAACAAAAAAGAATGCATGATTCAGAATTTAGAAGATTAGGTTGTCAATTTCACATTTTTTTGGTGTGAAAGGTTTCTTTTTGAGACTGGAGAGTTTTCTCTTGGCTGGTTGAATTATATGTCACAGCCAGGGCTCTGCTTGATTTGGAAGCTAACTAAGGTTGACAAGGATGACTGAACTACATTGACAAACACACATCAAACAAAATCTACAGATTTTTCCTCTCCTTCTTCCCCTTCTGCAGAGAAACTCCTTACCTTTCCACGCTGCTAAGGCAAGTGGTTCCATCATAGCCCCCAACTGCATAAATGCAGCCATTCAAGGGAGCCACCCCTGTGCCACATCTGTGCTTGCAGGAAGGGCCCAGCAATTTCCATTCATGGGACAGTGGGTTGTAACATTCCACCCCACTGATGACATCACTAGCCAAATGACATCCTCCAACTGGAAAGGGAAATGGTGATTGTGTTAGGTGGGACACAGGAAGAAAAAGCTGAAGGGATGATTTCAAATGAGACAGTCTAGTGTTGTCTACTTTAATCAATTAATAAATTTTTATTTAGGACCTACTATGTTCTAGGCAATGGAGAAAGCAAGAAATAAATAGAATAACTCTTGTCCCCAAGGAGTTGAATTCTGTGGTGGGAGGGAAGAGGGAGCAAATTTACTTATAGTAACATATGCAAAATAAATGGACCATAATTTGAAATGAGAAGGAAGAAGCAAATGGCTGTTGGGGTGGAAGGGAATTGGGACATCACAAAAGTCTTAACAAATTTGGAAAGAACATAAGGATTCAGAGAGATAGAGGGAGGTGGGAGTGCATTCCAGGCATGGGAGGTGGCCTTTGTAAAAGTACTGAGACCCTTACCCACAAAACAAACACATTGAAATCACTAATATCTGTGACTGAATTATCTGGTTGTGGAGGTGTATTACACCTAGTTTCTCTTCAAGTCCTACTTATCTTTCAAAGTCATTTAAAATCTGGTTAAACAACACAAAACAAAACAGAAAATAAAACATGGGATCATAGATTTAAAATTAGAAGGGACTTCAAAAGTCATCTCGCACAATTTTCTCATTTGACTTATGAGGAAATAGATGTCCCAGAAAAGCAGGTGACCCAACAAAGGTCACGTACAAGTATGTAAAAGAACTGGGATTTGAGTCCAGGGTCTCTAATTCTAAGTCCAGAGCTCTTTCCACTATGCTGTGCTACAATAGGAAACTCCTTTCCAAATGAAAGCAACTCACTCAGTCTTATTTTACTTTGAGAAAAAAATTTCCAGGAGAAATTTCAGAGGATAATACTCAAATATTCTAGTGAATCTGTAAACTCAGCAATGCAGGTATCTCCTCTAATAATCCAGACCACAGCCCATTCATTTCTGCTCATCTGGTCCATGCCTTCTCATAGGTTTGCCATAGGGAGTCCAGTCAATATGCTGGAAGCCTCTTCACTTTTGTCTGACATTGCAAAGATACCCATACTCTTGCCATATAATCAACCCATCTCCTCCTATCTCATATCCCTGATGATGTCTTTTACTCCTACACTTTGGAATTTCTTGTTGGTTCTCTTGTTGAGTCTGTTCATACCACCATGTGCTTCTCCATTGCCCTCTAGGGTCACTGATTTTTCAGTACTACAGAGACAGCTGTGCTCCATGTATTGAAGTGATATTCAAATAGTAGCCAAGTCTTTTCAACTGTACCCTGATGGTGTATGGCCCATCCCCTTCTCTCCTCACAGAGCCACCAATCAATTTCATGTCCCCATCACCTACCACCTGCACTATTGCAATAGCTTTCTCTGCCTGCTTCCAGTCACTGTCCTCTCCAAATCATCTCCCCTTCAGCCAATGTAATATTCCAAAATTATAATAGCTCTTTTTCCATTATATAGTATTTTCTCCAAGTTCTTTCCTTCAAACAACCCTCTGAGGTAGGTGGTATCAATATTGTTCCCTTCATTTTGCAGATAAAGAAGTAATCTCTGAAAGATCAGGCCTTACTGATGTTCACACAACCTAAATTGGATCCACGATTTGAACTCATCTCCCTTTTCCAAGTCTAGACTTTATCTCTTTCACAAAGTAGCTTATCCCTTGAGGCCTTCTGTTTTTTCTATCAATAGATACTTCTAACTTAGACCTTGCAACTGTAGTCAAGTAATATTCTTCCTGAAACTCAATTTCCTTATCTAAAATAGGAATTGTAACACATGCAAATACCTATCTAATAGTGAAGTTTCAGGGAAAGTGCTCTGGAACCTTAAAATGCTACATAAATGTGTCAGTATTAGCAGTATTCTCATGTGTCATTATTACTGTTATAATGTATCATTATCATGTCATTGTTATGTTACTATAATGTATCATTATTTTTATGTGTCATTAGTATTGCTACCTACCCTGAAAGGTTATGAGGAAATCTCTTTGTTGGCTACTTAGGACAGAATTATGTGCATTATTACAGCCATTATCATCAAAATCATCCACAAAAACAATCATATTGGTCTTTAATGAAACTACAATTCCCGTTGATAAGATTTCTTTTCTCTCTTTTTTTTTGAGCATCAGGAAAGAGATGCTTCTAGCCAATGAATGACTGAAGGATAATTCCCTCAGAAACATTTTAATTCTCCTGAGACAAAAACTATCCTAAAAACCCAACTTCTCAAAGTGTTCTCCAAATGGAAACCAAAGAACTCCCCTTTCAGTGAACATTTACTAAGAATTTGCCCGGATCTCACAGGTGGCCAGCACGGTTGAGCAAATCTGACAGCTCCCACATTCGGAAGAGAAATAAGAAAGATGCTTCAGAAATGTAGCCATTGTCCTGGGAGGAATGTAGTCTCACAGGAATAAGCAGCATTGGTCTTTGAGTTGGTTTATTAGGGTAAAGTCTCTGAATAAAAATGGAGAACATTAGCACCTCTTTTCTTTCCAGAGAATAATTTATTTTCCCAACTTTATAAGAATGAAGTAAAAAGAAGAAATAATCATTTAATTTGGAATAATTTCCAAAGGAATTGGAATAATCAAATTAAATTGAAATTTTCCACTGTGGCACTAATAATAATATTTATAACATGTGAGGTTTGCGAAGCGTCTTATGTATGTTATCTATTTGATTCTCACAACATCTCTGTGATGTGGGTGCAGTTATTTTTTTCATTTTACATATGAGGAAACTGAGGCTAAGGGGTGTTAAGGGACTTACCCAGAGTCACATGGCTAGTAAGTAGGTGAGGGAGAATTTGAATTCATGCTTTCCTGACTAGAAGCTTAGCAGACTATCCACTCCATCAAGGAAAACCTTATGTCCTAATGGGAAAACAATCCACAAATGAATATACAAACCAAATACACCTTGGTATAATGGTATGTTTGTCCTTTGTTGCCAAAGAAGACCATTCAATCAGAGAAATGCTGACATGACTTGCATTTGACTTTGTTTTGAGTGAGGGAGGGCTGTGCAGATCACCAGCTTCACTTCTCCTCCAGGGCCATCTGAATCCAGTGACCAGATATTTATCAGGATGACTGGAGATGACCCAGGATGAGGCAGTTGGGGTTAAGCAACTTGCACAAGGACACATAGCTAGTGAATGTCAAGTGTGTGAGGTGAGATTTGAACTCAGATCCTCCTGACTCCTGTACTGGTGCTCTATCCACTGCACCACCTAGCTGCCCCTGATACAATGGAGGTGGTTTTAGAAGGAAGGCTCAATAAGATGAAGTTACAGAAGAATGCAGACAAAAATTGGGCATATTGAAATGGTTTGGGTTGCAATCTGCCTTGTTAGAAGGAATACCCATGCCTTTGAGACACCAGGACTAGCAAAATCAGTCAGTCAGTGAATGAGCTGCATTTATAGAATTCTTCCTATGTGCCAGGTACTATGTGCTAAGTGCTGGAGTTTCAAAAAAAGGTAAAAAATAGTCCCTGCTCTCAGAGTTCAAATTTTTAATAGGGAAATGTCACAATGAGGGCAGTTTTAGAAGGCACTAAAATTAAGAACTTAAAGCAGTGAAGTAAGCCATTGCAATCTGCTTGATGAGTCATGGATTTCTGTTGGGTGACCTATAGAGAAAGACTTACTCAACCAGCTGTCTCTGTCCCCTGGACTATTGAAGGGAAAATCTGAAGAGAAGAAGGAAACAGCAAATACTGTCTTCCTGTATGTAAGGCATTATTAGCATATACCCCAGTGGGGACTGTGGGCCTATTCTAAGGTCTTTAAAGTTTTTGATTTTTTTTTTTGACAATTTAAAATTTGCATTAAACAGAGAATCCTACCAGCAAATAGCAGATCCACTTGTTGGCCAACCTGGGCAGTCCTTTGCTGTATCTTCGGAGGGAGTGGGATTTCTTGCGTTGGTTGTTGTTCCCTGTAGCAAACAGAAAACATGCCATTCTCTCACAAGCCTAGTTGAATGAAATGTGCCCCTGTCTGCTGTGAGAGGAACTGGGAAAGAATTCTGGAGTTGGTCTTGAGAGAATAATTGTCCTGGCCCCATAGCAACAGTTCCATAATCTGTATGATCTACTATGTCAAGGAATATTTGAAAATGTTTAAATGTTTCTAATAGCTTTTCAGAAAAAGACTTTAGGTAATAACAGCAATTCACATTCAAATTGCGCTTTCAGGTTCTTTGGGGATATTTTTTTTGGGGGGAGGAAGATAAGAGTAGGAGAGAGTTAGCTTCTGTTTTTTTAAAAAATTATTCTGATCCCTTTGTTTTTGCCTTAGGGAACAGGTCAGAATTTTCAGGTGCTTGGAAATTTTGGACTTAATGAGTTATTGAAGTTGACCTAGAAGAAGGCTTAATGGGAATGGGGCTGTCTACTCATATGACTTATGGCAAATAACTCCACATTTCACCTTTCTTGTATAAAAAAAGAAAGTAGCATCTGTGTTTTAAGGTTTAGAAAGCACTTTCCACATGGTATTTCATTTGAAACTCATAGCAATCCTGAGGAGTAGGGACTGTAGTTATCATTATCCCCATATCTCAGATGAGAAAATGAAGGCTCACTGATTTATTCATGGTCATCCAGCTAGGAAATATCAGGGCTGAGATCTGAACCTATGTCTTCCTGTCTCCAAGTTCAGTATTCTGACCACTAGGCAAGATTGTCTTTACACAATTAACTAGATGAGTTCCAAGGTCCCTTCCATGACGAAATCCTATATGAAAACAACATGAAACAATAAGGGCTCTAAAAACCACCTACCCCACTGTAGAGAAAGAAGGAAGGCTGGAATGAAGTGAAGGCTAAATAATAGGGGTGCAATTTCTTTCCCCCATCTGGATTTAAGTCTTCAGTACTCACCCTTTTATCACTCCCATCTCAAGCTCTCCCAGGCACCAGTTATGGCAAAGATCAAGCAACTGAGTTTGAACAGTCTACTTCTACTGATGGGAGGCTGCTCACCTTTTATAGTAGAAAGCAGAAGCCCAAAATAGGAATGCAATCCCAGCTTCAGGAGAGGGGGCCCAGCCACAAGGGTTTGTACTGGAATGCCAGTTGTTTCACACTTCCAACTCTGAGCAGTTTTCTGAGTCAGGAGACTCCCCAAGGCCCAGAGATAGTTAGAGAAAGGAATTTGCCACTAGACCAGATCCACTGCTGTTTGAGACTCAGCAAGAGTTTCAGATTTCTTCATCTGCTCACCCCCATACCAACTGGATTCACTGTATACTAATGGCATGGTGTAGATGATGAATAACAATGATATGCCAGTCTTTCTCTAAGAAGATAACAGGATTGCCTGCACTTTAAGGAAAATGTGTGCTCTGAATCATGTCTTATGTCTCTAGCGGGGTTGCATCACATTGACACATCCCCAGTGGAGACTTTCACACTGTCTCAACCTTAGCCTCCCTTGGAATTATGAATATGTGAATTGAAGGTAGACTGGCCCCCAGAGGCAGTATCTCCTATCACTGGGATATGATCTGGGTAGCTAATAAAATGTAGACAATGGTCTTCTAGGTATAGGTCAGAAGACTGGGACTCAGGAACACCCAGGTTCAAGAGAATTGAAGTCTAGGAATTCTAAACATATAATAGAACCAGGTCAGAAAAACAAAGGATTGGCCCTTGAATGAAATGAGGGGCTTCAGTAGAAGTATGTGGGCCTGAAGACCATTCCAGGCATGGTTGTTTTCTTACTCATAGCTCTGTTTGATGGCATTATTGTGTTGGCTGTATCTCTCCACATTCCCCATAAGAATAGTGAGAGACATGTTATCAAAGTATTTGTTAAAATCCAGGTAGACTCTATTCATAGCATGAACTTCAAAGTGCTCAGAAGATACTGTTTTTTTTAAATTTATTGTTATCTTTTGCTTTTATGTTGCTTTCATTTCCAAATAAATCACTCCCTCCTCCCTCCCCCAGAGAGTTTTCCATTACACATTACCAGGACATTTTATTTTAAAAACTTTTACTCCAGAGCTCAGGCTCTGGACCTGGTTTGGTTACTGATGATTCATTAATTCATTTTTTCACTCAATAAATATTTATTAAATTTCTTTTATGTGCCAGGCACTGTGCTAGGGAGAAGAAATACAAAGGCACACACAACCACAAAATCCTAGCTCCTCCATCTCCAAAATAGTCCAGCTGAAAGAACAAAGAAAATAACAATCTCTGCCTCAAAGGGTTCACATTCTACTGGCTCTTGTCAATAAATCTGTGATCTTCTAGTCACAGGTCTGCATGACACTAAAAGGGTAGAACTGTGGGGAGAAATCATTGTGGGGGAAGGGGACAAACATTTATTAAGCACCTCCCATGTGTGCCTTACCAAGTGCTTAATAAATGTCAGTTGATCCCTACCACAACCCTGTGAGGTAGGTGCTCTCACTGTCCCTATTTTATAGGTAAGAAAACCAAGTCACCCAGAGGTTAAATTATTTGTCCAGGATCATGCAGCCGGTAATAGTGATCAACAAAAATAATAATAGCTACTAACATTTATATGGCGCTTACTATTGGTTAAACACTGTGTTAAATGCTTTACAATTATTGCCTCACAACAACCTGGTAGGAAGGTGCTGTTATTGTCCCCATTTTATAGAGGAGAAAACTGAGACAAACAGAAGTTAGGTGACTTGTCCAGGGTCATACAGCTAGCTATCTGAGGCTGGATTTCTTGACTCCAGACCCAGCCCTCCATTCTCTGTGTCACCTACCCAGTGACTTGCCTCTTAGAGCAAGGGCAAGTGGGAATGTGGACTCTTATTCCATCTGAGTCTGATTAAATAAAAAAGGAATCCAAGTTCCCTGAAGGGATCATTAGACTGCCTGTGTTAGAAGATTGGTCCTGAGGAAGTCAATCATTGCTAATTTCTGTGATGTGACTGCTTCCATGAAGACAGAGGGTTGAAGTTGTTTCAGTTCTGTCATTTCTGTGGGAGGGTAAAAGGCCATATTCGCAGTCTGATTTCACCTTTCTCTAACAGCTGCGTCAGATGGCCATTGGGCAAGGGGTTGTTCCTTTATCGACTTATGTCTAAGTGGCCATTTCAATTCAACAACGAATGTTGGCATTACTAGGCATTATAAGGTAGGGATGATGCATTAAGGTAGAGTGGAAAGAGCACAGATTTTGAAGTTAGGGGATCTGCATTTGAATTCTGGCTCTGCTACTTATTACCTATGTGACCATGAGTAGTTAATTCTCCGTTATCAGCCTCAGTTTCCCTCTTGGTAAAATAAGGGGGTTAAATATTTAAGTGTGTGTGTGTGTGTGTGTGTGTGTGTGTGTATAGGGTCTGCACCTGTGCTTTAATCACTATAGAGAACTTCCATTATGGAGACTCCTTCCACTGATATAGATCTGTAATTTATAACTTACACTCTTAGAGAGTCGTTTGTGGGCACTGACAGAAGTCAGATGACTTAACCTTGAAATAACTACATGGGGTCAGGGTTGGAATTTTAACCCAATTCTTCCTGACTCTATGCTCAACACTCTAGTGGCAACAGTTTAGTAGCTAGTGTCATATTGCCTCTCAAAGTCCTTTATAGCTCTAATATTCTGTGAAACAAGAAATAAGACTTTTGACCTTCAAAATTGGGGGAGGAGTGTAAGAGAAAGAAGATACGTTGTTAATGAAGTTAGAATTTAAAAAGAGGCATGAGGAAGTGAAAAAGTATCATATTTGCAGCTGAAAATGACTTAGAATGATATGTTCTAGGAAGAGCATAGATTCAGAAACCTTAAGCAGGAAAAGCTTTGGGGTACCCCATCTAGTTTTAATTTCCTATTTGACAGATAGATAAACTAAGCCCAGAAATACAGCTAGAGACCCCTTAAATGGAAAGTGTACTGAGGTTCCTGATCAGAGGAATTGGGGATACAAATGCTGCCTTTGACATTCATTCTATGTCACCTTGGGCAAGTCACTTAACTTCCCTTGGTTTTACTTTCTTCATCTGTAAAACGAAGGGGATGAAACAGATGACTTCTGAGGTGCCTTTCAGTTCTTTATCTGGGAACCTTTGAACCTACACTTCTCTCAACTCTGATACTCTTCAAGTTAGTATTAAGGACATATAATGGGAACAAGTTGATGCTTAACTAACAGCTTATTTTTAGCTTTATATTGATGCCTTTTACTTTTCATAAAACAGTTATTCCCCAATGTAATACCCCCCAACACATAGAGCATTCCCTTATAACAAAAAAGAAACAAGCTTAGTTTTAAGTTTGATTGTATTTTATCTGTTTTCCTCACTATTTGTAAATGTCTCACTCTTTGCCACCCCTTTCTGTACCTCACTTTCTCAGTCTCTGTCTTCGTCTGTTTCAATTTCTGCCTCTTTCTCTTTCCCTTTCCCAAAGTTTGTCCTTCCATCTCTGCCCCTATCTCTCGCCCACGCTTGTTCAACAAGCAGTCATAAAAGATGAAACATAGAGTTATGGAACAGCAGTATTTGTAAAATGGAGAATTTAGAAATAATGTGAAAATGACCCTTCCCTGATGTCAGAATCTAAGTATCAGCAACTGACTCAGGGTGATCCCAGGGCAGACAGTTCCTTCTGTAAATCTAATTCATCATATTTGGCCATCGTCCCGGGGCATCATTCTGACCTTGTTTGTTGGATTTGGGTTTCAACACTTGGCAATGACTGGCTATTTTTGCTGAAATGTAATTTTATTTTATTAGTAACTTTTCTCTGGTGACAGGTGCTCTTGCTCTTATCTTTGGTGGGGAGTCATCCTGGTTGGAAGGGAGAAAAGCCTGAGTGATTTTCTTACTTCTTTCTGTCTCATACCACCAACTCCAACCTCTTCCCTTTTGATGTACTGTGACTGAGGACAGAGAAATCACTGACTTTGAAGTCCAAGGACCTGGACTCAAAACTTGGGTCTGCTACTTACCATCTATGTGGCCTTAGGAAAGTATTTTGATTTCCTCTTGTTTTAAGGAGGGTAGATGTAGTGGCATGCTAGTAAATATTTAAAATCATTCTGAAAATAGGACAACTGGCTTTCTAAGATCTCACCCAGCTCTAAATCTATGATTCCCAAGTGTCGAGATATCTTTAGATCTTGAAAAAAGTGGTGGGATACTTTCCTATTTCTTTTCACTACTCCCATTTCATCCCAATCACTAGGCTGGTTATAAATCTTTCCCTTCTAACAAAAGACAGTAAAAACCTCAAACTATGCCAAGATACCTTTCACTTGCTACAGTTTGTCACTGCCCTAAATAGCAGTACACCTGCCTCTTCTCCCTTGCCCCCGCCTGTGGTCTGGGACAGCTGTTGGAAAAACTAAAAGCTCTGAAGTTTCAGAATATGGGTGTGAGTATTCTCTCAGTCCCTCAACACTTCCCCCTCCTCTCTTCACCCCTTCCCTCTCCTCTCTTCACACCTTCCCCCTCCTCTCTTCACCCCTTCTTCCATTCTTTCTATATTCCAAAGTTTATCAGCTATGTCTTCTTTTCTTAGCGTGAATGAATGAGTTGGTCTGGCCTCCAGTTGAGAGGTGCCATTTCTTCCTATAATCAGAATTACTCAGATTAACTACATTAACCAAGATATACACACTTGGGCATGAACAAATACTTGATCCAAGTAAAGTCAATGTCATTACACAGTGAATCATACTAGAAGAAACTTAATACTACGTTTAACTCTTCCTTTTTTCCACCTTCTCCAAGGTCCTTGTAATATTTTGCTTTATACTGGATTATATTTAAAAAAAGAGAAACTAGGCCAAACCCAAAGCTGTTCTAACAAAGAATTCAATCTTTTATATTCCTAATACCCTGCAAAGTAGGCCGAGAAGGATTCTTTACTGTCATTTTACAGATGGAGCAACTAAGACTCTGAAAGGCTTGACTTCAACAAAGACATCCTGGGAGCAATAAAAGCCAGGTCAGAAGTGAGGTTCTTTAGCATCTAGGGTCACTGGACCACATTGCTTACAATCAAACCTATTAGAAATGGGGGTCTGTTGGACATTGGATAGGAGGAGATACCTTGGAGAGAAGGGAATAAAAAGTCATAAATACTTATACCGTTTCAAGGCCCACCCCTCAACTTGCATAAGAGATATCATCCCATCCTGTCTTCTTCAACAGATTGCTACCCCTGTCATCCCCATTCTATTTATCTTTTATTCTTTCCTTGTCTACTGGATCCTTCTCTACCAGCTACACAATGCTCGTGTCTTATCCACCCTCAAAAAACCTTTCCCTTGATCCTCCCACCCCATCTAACTATTGTCACATAATTTTCTCCCCCTTATGACCAAACTGCTTAAGAAGATAAGGGTTTTGCAATCAAAACTAATCTAGTCAGCAAGCTGGTATGCCTGCCAAAAGGAGTGAATGACAGACTCATAGCAATGCGGTTGCCACTCATAAGAAAACACCTACCACCATTATCAGTACCTATGCTCCCACCATGACAAATCCTGATGAGGTCAAAGAAAAATTTGTGAAGACCTAGAGACCCTTTTCATCAAGGTGTCGAAAGAGGAATAGCTTATAATTCTGGGTGACTTTAATGATAGAGTAGGCTCAGACTACCAGACTTGGCAGGAAGTCCTAGGGAGGAATGGTGTTGGAAACAGCAGCAGCAATGGTCATTTACTGCTGAAGACTTGTGCATCGCATGATCGTCTCATCACCAGCACTGTTTTCCATTTACCTAAGTCTAATAGAACTTCTTGGGTGCACCCTCACAGCAAACATTGGCATCTAATAGATTATGTGATTGTAAGGAGAAGAGACAGACAAGATGTGAGAGTAACAAGAGCAATGTGTGGTGCAGAGTGCTGGACTGATCATAGCCTTATCCTTTCCAAGATAAATATTTACATTCATCAAAAGTGCCACCCCCAGGGCAAAATGACTACCAGATGAATTAATGTCCACAAATTAGAACTCTTCTCTGAGCATGAACAGTTTGTTGCTAAGTTGGAGGGAAATTTGAGCCAATACATAGTTGGCAACAGTGGAGCAGAAAAGGAGTGGGCAGTTTTCAGAGATTTGGTGTACAGCACTGCATTTGCTCATCTGGGTCAGAATACTCTCAAACACTAAGACTGGTTTGATGAAAATGATGGCAAAATTCAGAAGCTGCCAAAGGAAAAATGAGATCCCCACAGGATATACCAGCAGGATAGTTTATCCGTCTCTAAGAAGGCAGTATTTAATTCCATCAAAAGCAAAGTGCAAGCAAAGTTTAGAGAAATGCAGGATTCCTGGCTCAGTAAAAAGGCAGATGAAATTCAGTTTCATGCTGATAGTAACAATCCAAAACACTTTTATGATTCCTTGAAAGCTATTTATGGACCAAAATCCTATGGTGCATCACAACTCCTCAGTGCTGATGGAACCACACTGATTAGTGATAAGGACATAGCATTTCATAGTGTTCTCAACAGACCATAATCATTCAATGCAGAGCCTATTGACCGTTTACCTTAGGTTGAAGTCAATCCTTAGCTGAACTTCCAACTGAAAAAAAGGTGTTGAGGGCCATTAGGCTCCTTTCATGTGGCAAAGCATCTGGTGCTGATTCTATTCCAGCTGAGATTTATAAGGTAGGGGGACCATTGCTTATACAAAAGCTGACTGAAATTTTCCAGGTCATATGGCAAGAGAAGGTTTTCCCCCAGGAGTTCAAAGATACCTCCATTGTCTATCTCCATAAAGGTAAAGGGAATAGATTGTCCTGTGACAATCACAGGGGTGTCTCTCTCTTAGTCATTGCTGGCAAAATTCTTGCTACAGTTCTCTTTAATAGGCTGATCCTTCACCTGGAAGATGGTCATATACTTGAGAGCCAGCATGGCTTCAGAAAGGGCTGAGGAACAGTCGATACAGTGTTTGCTGCCTGACATCTCTATGAGAAATGCCAGGAACAGAACAGAGGTCTGCACATTACATTTGTAGATCTGACCAAGGTCTTTCACACCGTTAGTCATGAAGGCCTATGGAAAATTATGTCAAAATTTGGTTGCTCAGAGAAGTTCACCAGTATTGTACGTCAATTTAATGATGGCATGTTTGCCCAGGTTCTGGATAGTAGACAATGTTCTTGTGCCATCCCAGTCACTAATGGAGTGAAACAGGGCTGTGTGTTGGCTCCCATGCTTTTTAGAATGATGTTTTCAGCCATGTTGTCAAATGTTTTCAATGAGGATGAACATGGCATCAAGGTCAACTACCATACTGATGGTAAGCTCTTCCATTTGAAAAGACTACAAGCCAACACCAAAGTAGAGGGAGCGTTGGTGCATGATTTTCCATTTGCAGGTGATTGTGAACTCAGTTCAGCCTCTGAAGCTGAGAAGCAACAAAGATGGATCAATTCTTTGCTGTCTATGCTAATTTTGGCCTAATAATTAACACTAAGAAAACATAGATGCTCCATCTGCCACCACCACACCATTCATATGTGGAACCATCAGTTACAACAAATGGAGAAGTTTTGAATGCTTTAGATAAGTTCACTTACTTTGGTAGTGTACTTTCCAGAGATGTACACATTGACAATGACATTGATGGACACATTGCCAGAACCAGCTCAGTGTTTGGAAAGCTCTGAAGAAAAGTTTGGGAGAGAAGAGGTATTAGAGTGACTACCAAACTGAAAGTCTACAGAGCCATTGGACTGATCTCATTGTTGTATGCCTGTGAAACATGAATAGTCTACCAGTGCTATGCCAGGAAACTGAATTACTTCCATCTGAACTGTCTTAGGAAGATTCTGAGGATCACCTAGCAGGATAAGGTACCAGACGCTGAAGTCCTTACTTGAGCTGAACTGCCAAACATTCAAGCTATGATTCAGAGAGCACTACTCTGATGGGCTGGCCGCATTGTTTGAATGCAAAATATATGCTTGCCAAAAAGACTATTTTATGGAGAACTTGCATGGGGTAGGTGATCACATAGTGATCAGAAGAAGCGATACAAAGACACTCTCAAGGTCTCTCTCAAGAACTTTGAGTTTGACTGTGCACAATGGGAGACACTGGCACAGGACTGCTCAGCATAGTGTGCCCACATCAGAAAGGGTGCTGTGCTCTATGAGCAAAGCAGAATTGAGCCAGCACAAAGTAAATGTAGGATTTGCAAATTTGGGGTATCTACCCCAAATATTCACATGGACTATCTGTGCCCAACCTGTGGTAGAACATTCTGAGTTCCTATTGATCTGATCAGCCAGTTGGACACACTGAAACTTCACTTTATCATGGTAATATTACTTTAATCCTCTTCAAGAATTAAGGACAACAACCACACAATACACTTTCTCTTATTTTTTTCTTTAACTCTCACGATCTGGCTTCTGATCTCACCATTCCATCAAAATTGTTCTCTTCAAAGTTGTCAGTGATCTCTTACATGCCAGTGATCTCTTACTTGCCATATCTAATGGTCTTTTCTCACTCTTCATTCTTCTTGACCTCTCTGCAGGCTTTGATACTGTAGATTGTCCTCTTCTCTTTGATACTCTTTCTAGGTTTTTAAGATAACTCGCTCTCCTGGTTCTCCTACCTATCTGACCACTTCTCAATACCTTTTGCTTGATCTTCATCCACGTCGTGCCTACTAACTGTGGGCGTCCCATAGGTCTCTGTTCTGGGCTCTCTTCTCTTCTCCCTCTAAACAACTTCACTTGGTGATCTCATTAGCTCCTTCAGATTTAATTGTCATCTCTGGGATCCAGCCCCAATGTCTTTGCTGGCATCTAGACTTTCATCACCAATTGCCTTTCAGGCCTCTTAAATTGGATGACCCATTAGACATATCCAAAATGGTACCGACTATCTTTTTCTATAAACCCTCTCCTTTTCAAACTTTCTGATAACAGTTCAAAGCATCACCATCCTCCCAGTTCCCAGACTTGAAACTTAGGTGTCATCCTTGGCTCTTTACTATCTTTCCCCTTCCTCCCTCCATCTCACCCCACATCCAATCTGTTGCCAAGGGCTGTTGATTGCAGGTCCTCATCTCATGCCTGGATTATTGCAATAACATGCTAGTTTTTCTGCTGCCTCAAGTCTCTCTCCTCTCTAATCCATCCTTCATTCAGCCTCCAAAGTGATTTTCCTGAAATGCAAATCTGAATTCCAAAGGATCTATGATGAAAAATGCTGCCTACCTTCAGTGAGAGAACTGATGAACTCTGAGTGCAGACTGAAGCATACTTTTTTCACTTTTTTATTTTTCCTGCTTTTTTTTGGCCACATGACTAATATGGAAATGTTTTGCATGACTTCACATATATAATTGAAATAATATTGCTTGCTTTCTCAAGTGGGAGGGAATTTAGAACTCAAAATGAAAAAAAAGATTAAATGTTAAAAATAATCTTTTAAAAAATATTAAGTACAAGTCAGACCATGTGACACCTCCCCGCCCCACACAACCTATTGCTTCCGGTATAAAATACAAAATCCTCTGTTTTATGTTTGAAGCCTTTCTTAATTTAGCTCCATTCTATACCTTTCTAGTCTTCTTGTTCTTTATTCCCTTTCCACCATATACTCTTTCCTTCATTGACACTGGCCTCCTTATTGTTCCTTCAACAAGACCCCCCATTTTTTGGCTCTAGACATTTTCATTGACTGTTCTTCATGCTATGCATGGACTCCCTCCTCATCTTGACTTAATGGCTTCCCTGGCCTTCAAGTCCCACCTAAGTTCCCTTCTTCTACAGGAAGGTTTTTGCAATCTCTCAATTCTTCTTTTAATTATTTCCTATTTTTCCTGTATTTAGCTTGTTTGTACGTATCTGTTTGCTTACTGTCTCATTACATTGTGAACACCTTGAGGGAAGGAAATGTCTTTTGCCTCTTCTTTTATCCCCTGTTAATACAGAACCTGACACATAATAGGTGCTTAATAAATGTTTGCTGATTAGCTGAATTATGAGCACATTAATTTAAAAAATATCACTAGTCAATATTCTTATCATATGGGCATGTATTCCTTCTATCAGTGCAGATTTCAACCCCTCATGACCATCTAATTCTTGTCCATGTCTTTTCATAAATCCTCCCCATGCACTGGAGTTCTTCCTCAGATTCTTTTCACATAGTAAATTCATATTTTATGTAGTGCTTTAAGGTATCCAAAACACTATTTCTATAATAATTTTAGAGGAAGTAAGTAGTTCAAATTTTATTATTCCTCCTTTAGAGAGGAAGAAACAGATATTCAGGGAGGTGAAGAAACTTCCCATGATTACATAACCATTTCACCTCTCACATGGCATATGGATCCAGGTCAAATCCTGTTCTCTTAATTCTAAGAACTTCTGTATCATGGAGCTTCTTCAAAATCTTGTAGAAATCAATGTGTCACTTGAACTGTCTTTTTTTCTTATTTTTGCTTTGTGATAAGATCACATATTCTTTTCCTATCATATATATCCCCAATAATACTATTTTTCATGAGCAAATCACCATTGGTAACGTTATAATCTACTAAGGTAATCAGAATCAAAGGTATTGTAAAGTTAGAGAGAGGGGAAGCAGGAATAAGAGAAGAATCCTTGAGTCTATTACAATAATTTCCTAGGATATTTCAAGATACTTTCTTAGGTCCAGACTTCTTGAAGAATTCTGTGACAGATTTCTCTGAAAGAGGAATATCTAAGAATTATGTTTAATATGTCCTCTTTCAAAAACATAAGGGTGCTCCGGATCTCTTGTGTAAGTCACAAATATTTATTCTCTTTCCCTTCCTGCCCCTCATTGAAGCAAGGTTGGACTACATTGGACCAATTCAATGCAGAGGAAAGAACATTCAAGTCCTTTGTTCTGACTTTGTTCTGGCCTGTGTCACTCATTTCTTTTATAGAGGTCCCTTCCCATCTCTGGGTCTCAGTTTCCTTATGTATAAAATTAGCAGTCTGAACTAGATGATTTCTAAAGTTCCTTTCAACTCTAAAAACCTTATACTCTTTAAGTTTCTGTCTGTCTAAAATTCTTGGGAGTAAGGGATTTTGATTTTTGTTAGACTTTTCCTGGTTATGCTAGGGTATGCTGCCCTCTCCTGGATATGCAGATGACTTTCCTCTGAGATTTTCCTTTTCTCCTCTCCTCTCCTCTCCTTTCTTCTCCTCTCCTCTCCTCTCCTCAGAAATAATTTCAGTCTTCAAATCCAGGGACAGACTCAAGAGTTCAAGGGACTTAGAGCAGAACTAGCAATAGCTTCATGGAGACCTATGGGAATGGGATTGGGAAAAGGGAGATAAAACGATGGAAGCTGAGAGAGTAAGGAGAAGGGAGAAGAGAAGGAGATAATGGTGAGTTAGTTTATACCCTGAATATGTCAACCTTGTTAGTCTAAGAGTGCATGGAGTGAAGATTGAGAGGGCTGAAGAATAATTAGGACTGAAGGAAAACATGAGGATGACAGGGATAGGGTGGTGAATGGATGGAAAGATGGTGAAAAAGAAAAGAGAAGAAAGAAAGAGGAAAGGAAGAAAGAAAAAGAAAAGAGATGGAGATAAAGAAAATCTGGTCCGGTTAAGTGCTCCAGAAACTGATTCAGTCACCTTTTCTTAACTAGGCTTGTTCAATGAAGTATAGGATTTATTCCTAAACTGACTTGTAGGAGAGAGCCAAGAAAATTGTCTCGGATGATTTTATGAAGGTCGTTAGGTTCTCCAACAGATACCTCCCCCTTACATGAAATTTATGCCTCTCTGAGCTTTGATTCCCTCATCTATAAAATTGGGAGTTGTAATAATTGCAATTGTTTGCTTCATAGTGAAGCAAGTGCTTTGTAACTCAAAGCATGGTAGGCACTTGAGCTATTTGCTCTCACCTTTTAAAAAATGTTTTTCCCCACCCCTGGGATTGTTGGATACATTCCCAGGACAAGTTGCTTTCTGCTGGAATTTTTTTATATTTAATGTTCTATGAACTATTATTGTACAAGAAGATTTTGTCATGCCATAAAATTATTAGCATTTTAGGTTATTCTATGTAGGCTTGCTTACTCAGTATACCTTTGGTAGTGGATGGGATAACAGGAATGTGTACAGCCTGTCCTATTCTCACATGATTTAGAGTAGTAGGATCATAGATCCAGAGCTAGAAAGGACCTCAGAAGTTTTCTTGTATACCCTAGCCCTCATTTAATGTATGCGAAATATGAGACCCAGGGAAGTTAAGTGACTTGCCCAAAGTGACTCAATTAGTAAGCCTGAGCGACAAGATTTGAACTTCGAGGTCTTCAGAATCTGGAGCCAATGTGCTCTGTCTCTTGCTGTTTCCCTCTGCTAGATATCTGTATTTTGAAAACATTTTGTTCATTATAGTTTGAATGTTATGAGTGTTCGATATGCTGACATTTATTAAAAACATTATGAAGCTTTTTTAATGGATCAGGGTCATTTTTGAATGATTGAAAGCAATAGTTTGCCTGTGCTATTTCTCTGAATCTAGTACAGCTTATTGATTGAGTCCATCAGGATATTTCAAGGTGCATAATTTTAATATGAGCATCTGTCATTTGTTGGTACAGAAACACTTTTGATGTATAAGTCTACAAACCTGATCATGTCTTGCTAGGTAATTTGTAGATGCTAAAATTTACAGTCTACAGCAATATGTACTATTTCCACTGGTAATCTATAATGGTCACTAAGTGTGGTGTCCTTAAGGGTAACATTTCTGTAATTTCCGGTGGCAATGATCCGGTTCTGAGTTATTATAAACTTCACTATTTCTGCAAACAAATCTGCAGGACTAAGCTTTTTTACCAACATATAGTTGGTTGAATTTAGGTGGATGTCACCCTTGGAGGGCCTTTCAATTCCATTCTTGGATCTCAGTGATTTTTGGGTTCCATCCAGAGGAAAGCAACTTTTGGTTACATTTGACAAATCCAATCCCTTTTTATTGCTCAGTGAAATTACATCTACTTCTTTCAAAAGTTTTTCTATGAGATTTTCTTTAATCTGTTTTTCATGTGTTCTAAGGATGTCTATGAATTTTCTTCCTCTTTTTGGTATAGAAGTATTAATCTTTTTATAGTTGCCTTAGGGTGATGGATTCTGTGTTTTGTTAATATTAATACTGCATGAATTTTTCTTTGGGTTAGGTGGCAGAGTGTGGGACTTAAGAATCCGGAACATCCTGTTGGTGGAACTATGAACTACTCCAAACATTTTGGAGAACGATCTGGAATTCTGCTCAAAAGGTTATAAACCTGTGTATACCCTTTGATTTGCCAGCAACATTATTAGATCTGTTTCCCAAGGTAATTATGGAGAAAAGGAAAAGAACCTATATGTTTAAAAATATTTACAGCAGCTCTCTTTCTGGTCGCAAAGAATTTGAAACTGAGGAGATGTCCATCAATTGGGCAATGGTTAAAAGAGTTGCGGTGATTGTGAAGGAATACTACTGGGCTGTAAGAATGATGAGCTGGTTAACTTTAGAAAACCATGGAAAGACTTGCATGAAATAGTGAAGAGTGAAGTGGGAAGAACCAAGAGAATGTATACAGTAACACCTATATTGTTTGAAGAAAAAATTAAGTTATTTTGATAGAAGCATGCATAGCATAGTATGATTTTACGTATTATGTATATATATATATCTGTATCAAATGGTGGCCTTCTCTAGTGTGGGATGTGGAAGGAGAAGAGACAGTCTGGAACTTAAAATATAACAAAAAGATAAATAAAATAAAAAAATCTTAAAGATCGTAGTTTGAATCCTGTCTTAGATACCTAATAGGCCGTGCAGCCCTTGACAAGTTAGGCTCAGTTTTGTCATCTGAAAATTTGGATACTATTAGTAACTATCTCAAAGAAGATAACACTGCAAATCTTTAAGTGCTATATAAAGTTAGCTAAATTACCATTTTATCATAATTGTTATTAATTACGCTTTCCAAAACTGCTACAATTGTTGTTATATTGTCAGTTTTGTCATTTATTTCATTAGAGGATATAATTTCTAGTTGAAGGATTAAGTGAAAATTACCAAGGATTTAAAGGTCTTCAACCTCTCTGGTTTTTAGATTTCAGTATTTCTTCAATTATCTCCTATTTTGTCTAATATAGGCTAAGGAATGAAACTTTATTTTTTTATGACTGCCCTTTATTGATTGGCAATACATTGTTGTGTGGCTTGTAGATGAGGGCAAAGATTCATCTCCCTGAGTTCAAATCTGGCTTCAGACACTTACTAGCTATGTGATCCTGGGTAAGTCTCTTAATTCTATTTGCCTCAGGTTCCTCATCTGTAAAATGAGCTGGAGAAGGAAATGGCAAACTCCTGCAGTATCTTTGCCAAGAAAAACCCAAAGGGGTCAGGAAGAGTCAGACATGACTGAAATGACTTGAACAACAAGAACAAGAACAATGAAAGTATTTATCTTTTCCATTCACTTCTTGCACATTCATTAGCCCATTCTGGTGGCTGGAACATTTTCAGCAGGTGGAAATATGACACTGAAAATTTTGATTGTTCTCATGGATCTTGATTTTTTTTTTGTGATACCAGAACACAGAGGAACTTCACTGTCTGCTGTCATCTGTGATAAACTGTTTATCTTGATTTCTTATAGGGATTTCCTGTAACCCTATTTCCAGCAGCCATTTGGTGCGGTGCATAAAATGTTGGTCTCAGAGTCAGAAAGACCTGAGTTCAAATTCAGCCTTAGATACTTACTAGCTGTATGACTCTGGGCAAGTCATTTAATTGCTCTCTGACTCAGTTTCCCCAACTACTAATGAGGATGATAGTGGCACCTATCTCCCAGGTTTGTCATGAGACTCAAGTGAGATAATATTTGCAAAGGAC
Organism: Potorous gilbertii; assembly: GCA_028658325.1. NCBI lineage: Eukaryota > Metazoa > Chordata > Mammalia > Diprotodontia > Potoroidae > Potorous > Potorous gilbertii. The sequence continues at coordinate 295,697,252 of CM053769.1, read as the reverse complement.
TCAGTATTGATAGCATCTATAGCACCTATGATGGCACATGGTAGGTGCTTAATAAATACTTGTTTCCTCCCTCCCTCCCTCCCTCCCTTCCTTCCTTCTTTCCTATTTATTTCTTGGATTCCTAGGAATAGTTTTATCACCTTGGACAAGGTCCTAACCCAGTCAGTAGTATCATCAGACATTAGTTAGCCAATGTTTCAGAATTCCAGGTCTTCACAGCTATTGCAGTAGTCGTAGATCATCTTGGCTGCATTTACCTTACTTTCCTCTTGTTCCATCTTCCCAACACGGATAAAAGGTTGGGCTTTTTTTGCTGCTGTTGTCATTGGTGCTATTGTTGTTGTGAATTGTCTGTGCCAGAGTTGGGACTAGAAGTCAGATCCCTTAAATACAAGTCAAGGATCTTAAAAAAAATACTATACTACTTTTGCCTCAGTTTTCTCATCTGTAAAGCTGGACTGATGTTGCTTTCACTACTTGCCTTAGAAGGGAAGTGCTTTGTAAACCTTAAGATATTTAAAGAATAGAAATAATACTGTTATGATCACATTAGGAGAGAAATGTCACTACTCTCCTACTTCTTGATATACTCTCTCTATGTGCCCCCTCCCCCCCC
>CM053769.1:295669337-295696136 GCA_028658325.1 Potorous gilbertii | reverse complement strand
AGTAACAACTTAGACCACCTTTCCACTTTGGAGAAGTACCTAAAGGGGAAGGTCCTGCTTTTACAAAAAAATACCTTATTCCTCTCTCTGTACCATCTACTCTCCCTTTTCCCAGTAAGTTTTCCATTTGAATGTGCTTAGCAGTTGCATTGTGTGTGTGTGTATGTGGAAAAAGAGTCCCAGAGAGGTGACCAGGGAAACAGTAAGGCCCCAAAGAAAGAAAAATGGTAGTTTTGACTTTTTCTGCCTCATTAATTTATTTGCGCACTATTTCTTCAACCAAATGCCTTTCTTCCTTCAAATCTCATTTCTCCAGGGAAACTTTCTTGATGAACTCTGTTGGACTCTAAATATTTCCTTATAAAATCGTTCCCCTAATGCTCAGTCCCAGTATAGTGATCTATGTATATGTTTTGTTATACTCTCCTACCTTGCGTATCCCATCCCCCCTTCAGATTATAAACTCTTTGAGGAATAGGATCCTGTTCCTTTCTTGCTATTTTAATACATTGTGGAACACACACTGGATGCTCAGTGGAAGGCTGGAAGTGAAAGGTGGGGAGAATGGGAAGACATTGGGGAATAGAAGTAGAGGGATAAAAGAATGAGGGACAGTGTTCAGGACAAAGAACCACCAAGTCCTCTTGGTTAGAAAGACTCCTCCCCTAGATGTTATTGGATGGCCTAATGGAATATCCCATCCATGATTCATAGCTATCCCCCAGTCACAAAGTTGGACCTCAGGACAAAAAATCCCAGTGTACAGACTCAAGGTCAGAAATCACAAACCTGTAGGCTGGTGATAACTCTCTTATTGTCCATCTCTACTGCATTTATCTGTGGAGTAAAACAGTAAACATGAGTGAGCATTAAGTACCACTTTTTCTATGTCACCAACCCAGAGAAAATACAGTCAATACTTTCTGAGTTAGGACAATAGCACCTGAACTGGGTGTCCTGGGATAATCATATTATAGATCTGGAGCTAGGGGAGACCTTGGAAACAATTTAGTCCAACTTCTCTTGTTTCCATCCCATGGAATTCCTCATTCTAGTCAAGGAAGAAGAAAGAGCAGAAAGGTGAACAAAACTTACTCTCTTTGGTCATGTCAATGATGTCATCCTTATTGATTCCATATTTTTTGGAAAGGTTCTTAAAGAATTTTTTGGCGCTTTCTTTTACAATTTTGTCCCGTCCTATAATTAGGGTGAGGAATGAGAATGTGAATGTGGAGTTTCTCTCATTGATCTTTTTTGATAAATCAGTCAGAGTTGACTTCACATGTGAGGAGTGGAGGAAAAAAGAGTTCTAATCTTAGATGTGAGTGAATCATGAAGCATTTTGAGGAGCCAGAGCTGTGTTATTTACAGTGGTTCAGTAGGGTAAAAGTCAGAGAAGAGAGGTGATAAGATAGTCCCTTTTAAACAATTCTTAAAGAGACTGCAGTCTCCAATAAGTATGTCTGTGGGTAAACAACTTATAAACGTCTAACTAGAATCACTCCCATTTCCCATTGCTCTCTGCCCTGGGACATTTTTTATTAAAGTAAAGCTAAAACTCTCTCAGAATAAAAAAATCTAATACGTTGGGCATGAGATGAAAAGAGACTAATTTGTGTTGAGAGAGAGGGAGAGTTGGTAGGGGAAGGAAAGGGAGAAGAAGAGGCAAAACAGAAAGAAGGGATTAAAAAAAGATAGAGAAAGAGTACAGCCAAGCACAGGGAAAGAAAAAGATAGAGAAGAGGTAGAAAAGCACTGATATTTGCAAATGAGTTTATGAAAAAGAATGTATTATTAATATTTTTGCATTATTAATATTTCCTGCCAAAAACCTTTCCTTCCCAGGATCCAAAAGAGTAATAATTCATTATATTTGTACAGTACTTTGTAGTTTGCAAAAGTGTCTGTTACCTTATTCAATCATTGCATCCCCTAAAGGTAGACGAAGCAGAGGTTTTGATCCCCACTTTGTGGAAGGGAAAACAGATTGAGGCAGGGCATTTGAAGCTAAGCAGAGGCTAGAACTGGGAGTAGTATCCAGGCATCCTGATGTTTAATTCAGGGCTCTTTCTACTATATTATGGCTTTTCCCTTTGATTACATGGGAATGCTAGGGTGTGGGGGTTGGGAATGTATTGGAAGACACTTACCGTAAAGCTCCAGCAACACAGTTTCTACACCATTTTGAATATTATGTGTAGAAAAGATAACATAATTATTTGCATCAGCTTTCTCCACGTAGATAGTATTTTCTCCTTCATCTGTGAAGTCACCAGAAAAATAAGATCAGAATTCCCAAAGGGTCAAGAAATGAAGGAATTGGCTTGTACTAGGGCATCTTTTGGGGTAGCTCAGTGATCGTATTGGACCTAATTTAACTATATGAACCCGCTAACTTACCAGTTCTAATAATCATACTTTGTACTTTTATAAAACTTAACACTCTTCAAAATGTCCCTAAGCTCATGTTATTCCTCTTGATTTTTGCAAGACTCTGGAAGATACATATTGAGAGTATTATCCTTCCTCATCTTGTAGATAGGGAAACTTAGACACAGAAGTTAAGTGACTTTCCTAAGATTGAAAATAGTAACAATGCATAGTTGTATCATGCTTTATGGTTTGCAAAGTCATTCAATAGTCCTAGGAGACAGGTACTGCAAGAATTCTTAGCCCCATTTCATGGATAGGGAAACTAAGGATCAGAAATCTGAGGATCATAATTTGAGAGCTGGAAGTTATCTCTGACTGTATCTTATCCAACTCCTTCATTTTACAATAGAAGACTAAGTGATTTGCCCAAGGGCACAGAAGTGATAAACTGAAGGAGGATCTGAATTCAATTCTTTTGACTTTAGAGACATTGTTCTTTCTAACTGTACCATACTCCCTCACTAGACACCATTACCACTTACACATTGTTGCATACTTAGTAAGTGTCAGAGACAATGTTTAAATTCAACCCCAGATCTTTCCCCACTATATTAACAATGCTAAAAGCGGAGTTAGGGTTAGAAATCTGGGTCTTCTGACTTTCTATGACATTACCTAGGAATTCTTAGGTAATTCAGCCAATTTCAGACTAATCCACTCCCTCAAAAAATACCCTCAAAAAATTGTTGGAATACTAATTCCTCCCTCCCCCAATAAAACTATCTATGTTCCTTCAATTCAATTCAGTTCAATTCAAAACATTTATTACAGCCTAATATGTGCAGTATTCTATACTAGGCCTTGGGGATACGAAGCTAAAAAATTAGCCTCATCTTTTCAAAAACTCCTGAAATGAATTGCTCTTTTGAGAAAGACTAATTTCTCAGTCTTATTCTGATCCTCCAAACAGTCTGTCAACTGTCTCAAGTCATAAATTTTGGAGCTCATGGATTTTTCCTTTTGATTTGGTTGAATTGCATTAGATTTAGTTATTGGATTCCTATACTTTTCCATCATTGGAGGGAGATGAATCTCCATGAGAAGGATTTATACTTACAATTCAGTTTTAGAACAAAATTTTTTTCTGTTTTCTTAGCAACCAATACATATGGAATACATTTTCCATCTTGCCTGGAATAGAAAAAACAATCAAACAACAACAAAATGACTCTTTGCCACAAAAAGTTTGAACTTCAGTGACTCTCAGTGGTGGAATGTGGATTCTTTCTAGTCCCACCGACTTTCATGGGCCTGATCACTAAGGGAGTAAGAGATTTGGGTGTTTCTTTTCTTCCCCACATGGGTGGCTTTGCCTTCTGACATCCTCCTTTCTGCACCACCTTTTCCCACCCCCAATCCTCCATTTCAGCTTCTTTAGAATTGAGCCTTTGTGTCCTGGCTCAAAGGCATAGGCCAAAAGCTCTTATTCCCAGTGTCAGGTTTTATATGTGTCTATGTGTGGCAGGTAGAATATCTGTGATTCTGGCACCTGAAATCTTTTTCCTGTTACTTACTGGAGGTCCAAGTCAAATGCGATGTCATGCTCACGCACATCAATGCTGTTTACGGAAAACTTCATGTCACCTCCATCCTCTATCCGCTTCCTTACATTTGAAGCCAAGAAAATGGTATACCACTTTCCTGAAAGCTGATAAAAATGTCTAGAATAAACTTCCCTTTTTACCTTGCCCCTAGTCTGCAGAAGCCTAGAGTATAGAATTCATTTATAATTTACAGAACACCAATTTATTAAGTCCTGACTATGTGTATGACTATGTCTAATGTGCAAGGTGTTACAAAATGGATTTGACATAGTTCTTTCCCTCAAAGATCTCTCATTCAAGTACAGGAGATAAGATAGATAACACAAATGACTATAATACAAATAGAAATATAAGTACATAAGAGAAATAGAAAATGCTATCTGCTCAAGGGATGAAGAGATTACAGTCAATGGGGCAACTCTTCATGGAAGAGGTGACATTACTCATGGGATTGTGTTTGTCTTTCACTGCCAAAGAAAACCATACCATCAGAGAAATGATGACATGACTTGCACTTGACTTTGTTTTGAGTGAGGGAGGGCTGTGCAAGGTCACCAGTCTTACTTCTCCTCCAGACCCATCTGGGTCCAGTGACCTGATATTCCTCAGGATGATTGGAGATGACGCAGGATGCATTGGGAGACCTCAGCCACTTTAGGCCAAGGTTTATTCAGGTACTCACTTAGAGTGAGGGAACATTCATTCATTGAATAGATCTGTTTAAGAAGTAGTCAGGGCATGGTCCCTTTAACGAGACAAAGAAAAGAAAGACATCAGGCTGGGAAGGAAGCAGCAACAGTTACTATTGATAATCACTCTGAAGTCAGGAGGGTCTAGAAGAGAGAGTTTAGGCAGGCCTAAAGAGGCCAAGGTCTCCCAATGCATCCTGGGTCATCTCCAATCATCCTGAGGAGTATCAAGTCCGTGGATTCAGGTGGCTCTGGAGGAGAAGTGAGGCTGGTGACCTGCACAGCCCTCCCTCACTCAAAACAAAGTCAAGTGCAAGTCATGTCATCGTTTCTCTGATGGCACGGTGTTCTTCGGCAACGAAGGACGAACACAACCCTGTGAGTAGACACAGCTCCTCCTCTCCTGTCTGTCTCCCCCTCCCTTTCCTTCTCCTCTCCAAAGGAAGGTAAATTTGGATAGCCAAAAGATGCCCAGTTGACTTGGGTTTTACTGGCTAGTTTTCCTTCCCTTCCCTTCCCTTCCCTTCCTTTCTCTGAACCTTGAGCCTACTGCATTCTGAAGCTCAGACACGTGACATTATGGCTGCCAGGTCAGATATAGGAGTCTTCCTTTTCCTTGTATTCTCACCAGAAACTTTTCAATTCTTTTCCAAACTGTTTCCTGGTTTTAATCAGTCACTAAACACTTTACTTTCTTAGTTATAATAGAAATCCACCCAGGTCCCTCATTCTTCCCGTACCTTTTCAATATTATCTGCTAAATTTTCATCAGATTCAGCATGGTAGGCATGGAGGGCAGAGACTAGAGCCAGCCCTAGGCACAGCAGAAGATTTGTCTTCATGGTGCTAGTCTCTTGGACTTCCACAGAAGTCAGAATGATAATGGTGGTTTTGATCAGTGTCTCATGTACTTAGCTTACATGCCTTTATACTGTCTTCTGAGTCAGGTGGGGTTAGGGATTGGTGGTGGTGGTGTTTTCTGACAATGAGAATTTCTTTCAATTACTCATAAAGATCCTTTATTAATGGAATGTACAGCCAACTATTATCTATTTGCCAAGTATTCCAAGGACACTAGAGGTTATGTCCTCTTTAGTACTAATAATATTACCTTTTTCAAATGCTAATTTTCAAGAATAATGTCCCATGTTATTATAGGCCTGCTTCCTAGATGAAGCACTACCTCCCCTCCATAGTCTTGAAAATCAAGTTGCCATATTTATTTGCCACGTTAGCTCAGGCAGTGATCCAAGATCCTCATCATTACTCCTTGAGACCTCCTTCCTATGGGTTCTTTGTATCCTTTCAGGGAATTAGTTTTATAAATTCCCATAGAAATTTTGGACCCCTTGATATTCTGGAGCAGCAGATATAGATTATCCTCTAGGACTTGGGGAATAGATTCAGCTTCCTGGGCCTTATGAGAGGGTTTGAGTGCAAATCCAATGTGCAGACAATAGGCCTAGATTTCTTTCATGGCCTTGGTCCATTCTCTGCCTTGTTCCTTGCTCTTCCCAGAATTTATGATGATTAATAGGAAATATGGGGTCAACTACAAAGAATTGCGGAATGACTGTCTTCTTTGATAAATGAACTAGCCCTTCCCACAACCTGTTGGGCTGAAGAAAGCCAACGCCAATGAGACCAGGCCCAAGCTTCTGGCTTCCAGTCTATAGTCTCCTCTTTCCTACAGAATCAGCTTTTGGAAATTACTACTGGAGGAAGCAGGGCAGAAAACTAATAAAGCTTGGACATATGGGTTTAGGATGTATCCAAGAACTTAAGAAATTCAGACATAGATTTTTGGGAAGCAAATAGACTATTTAAAGGATAAGGAACTTGCCATATAGATTCCTTTAGAGTGTTCACTCTAGGTTTCACTCTGGCTTCACTCTTGATTCTCTGAACTTCTTTCTCCATCATGACCCAGTAACCTCATTTTGGAAGATAATAAACAAACAAACAAAAACAACAAGAATAATTTATGTAGTGCAAAAACTTTGCAAATATTGTCTTATGCAATCCTTACAACACTTGAAGGTAGGTGTTTTTATTTTCCCCATTTTAAAGAGAGGAAACTGAGGGAAACAAAGGTTAAGCAACTTCCTCAGGGACATAAAGATGTGTCTAAATCACATTTGAATTCAGGTCTTCCTGAATCTAGGTCCAAGTGTTTTATGCACCCTCATGCCACCTAACTGCTCCAGCAGCCCTCTCTCACCTTAGAATATCATTTTCTCTGTGACCATTTCCTCTGATTCCACACAGTACCTCCATTTGAAGTCAAGTTTTCAAGCCAGCCAGGTTCATTCTTTCGTTCCCTTCTGTGCTCCACTCTGGAATCTCTGAATTTCTCTTTCTACCATGTCCTTTTTCTCCCTACTCCCTCCTCTCTTCAGCTTCCTTTGAGGGGTTATCTTCCCCCATTAGAATATAAGCTCCTTAAGGTCAGAGTGTATCTTTCTATTTGCTTGTATTTGTATTCTCAGAGCTTGTTACTCTTTCTGGCATGCAGTAAGGGCTTAATAAATGCTTGTTGTTGGCTCCAGCAGCACATCAGGGGCTCTGATATTAGGATTCAAGCATGGTAGCACCACCATCTTCGATGGGGAAAAGAGTTCATTATAAAAAAATCCACTTCTCTTCAGTTTGTTGTCCTCTCTCTAGTTTTCTTCTTAAACGCCCTTGAGATGACTTTACTTAATTAGGTCTCTGGCCAACCTCTCTTTAATCTTGTTTTCCCCTCTACTGCTTCTCATTGTTTTATGACATTAAAATGTTCATTATTTTCCATCATCCTTGTCTGTAAGATTTCACAAGGAAGCTGGTACTCTAGAGTAGTGTTATCTTTGGCTAAAATCACAAATCTACAGGAGTATTGGTGAGCAGGTTCCACACTGACAAATCAACACTTACTAAAAAAGAAATGTCTTACAGTTTAGGCCATTGACTGACACAAACACATGATTACTGCTCCTTGTGTCTTCTGCTGGCCCTAGGCAGAGGACAAAATTGACTGATCTCCTTCCAATAGTAAATAATGGAACTAAGGAGAGCCTTGGAAAAACAGATATAATAATATTTATTTTAGCCATCTCAAGGGAAGAAAGTGATTTGTGAATCTCAACAAGGTAGAGAAGTATAATTTATTTTTGTTGCTTCTGCCTCCTTCTAAACATTTAGCAAAACATTCAGAATCGGGCATAGAGTCTGGTTATGAAAGTTACCCCTTTCCCTCCCTCTCCCCTGAGTCCTGTTTTCTCCCAGTCCTCATAAAAATTTCTCAGGGCACACGGTCCTAGTTTGAGCATTTCTTCATTATTTGAAGGAGAAATCTCACAAACAGGATGAGGATGAATGTGGAGGTGGTAGTGGTAGAACTGGAGGGGAAAGATAATCTTTGATTTGTTTATCTTTTGTATGGCTTTGGGCTCAGATCCACAGCAAGTTACCAGCTTCTTTCATCTCTGAAGTCATATCATTTGGAATTAGAAGGGACCTTTGACAACATCTAGTCCAATTGCTTTATTTTATAGAGGAGGAAATTGGGACCCAGAAAATGTAAGGGATTTACCCAGCTTGTAAACAGTAGTAATATATGTGTATATATATATATATATATATATATATATATATATATATATATATATATGTCTATATGTAATGTAAATTAAACTTAAAAGTATATACATACATTTCCCCTGTCCCCACTGAAGTTGTTAAACATTTACTAGCATACCTTGAAGTAAGTTTGTTTGAATTTGCACTGAAATATGCATAGCCCATGGAGATTTAAAAAAAGGAAGTAAATGTTCCATGTATATCACCCTATTCACAGTGGCTTTGTGTTTTTGCATTTACTTGCAAAGAATTGCAGAATGAGTACCTTTTGAATACATTGTATAGTAAGAAATGTTGAAAATGAGAATATTCAGAGAAACATGAAAATTTTTTATGAATTGATGCAGAATGAAATAAACAGAAGCATAAGGACAAAATGCACAATAGTTACTTCAGTGCAAATTTAAAAAAAGAACAGCCCAAAAGAAAGGTAATCTCTACATAATTTAGAAACTAATAGTGATTCTGAAGAAAAAAATGACATAGTTCCTTAATCAGAGAATTGGAGAAATAGGTAGGATAGAATGTTTCATTCATTGTCGGAAGTAACCACTGGTCTTACTTAACTTAAAAAAAGTTTTTGCTTAATTTTTCTTTGTTATAAGGGTCTGTTTGTGTTTGTCCTTCGTTTTCAAAGAAGACTATGACATCAGAAAAATGATGACATGACTGGCACTTGACTTTGTTTTGAGTGAGGGAGGGCTGCATAACGTCATCAGTCTCACTTTCCCTCCTGGGCCATCTGGATTCAGTGACCAGAAATTCATCAGGATGACTGGAGAAGACCCAGGATGCACTGAGGGTTCAATTGGAGGACAGGGTAGAGGAAGAGAATGGGAGATGAACATTTATATTCAGGAAAGAGTATATATATAAAACTTGTCCTTCCAGTGACAAGTATTCTTCCTTTGGCTGCTTTGACTTGACCTGTGTGTAACTTCCTCCAGAAGATTCAGGAAATTAAGTTCACAGGGTGAATCATTTATTACACATTGACAGGAATGTATGTCACCCAACAGTGCTTTCTGAGTGAGGATACAGAGGTCTATAAAGAGATAAAGAATCCCCTTGGAAATTTTAGAAGAGGCTGGGAACCCAATTAAGCCTTGGATTATCAATGTTGAAGATCCTTTGGTGGAAGCACGTGGGTTCTCATCAATGTAGGAATGTTATATCCTGGGAGTTCCTGTGAAACAACATGGTCAGAAGCTAACTCAGAAGTAGAAGGACTTAGATCCATGAGACCTAATACCAAAGCAGGATTATAGAGAAAAGTTAAAATGGTGGAAGATCTATGGATAGTTATGTTCTACTTTAATAGTCTTAGGAGAAGGCAATATGCTGAGGAGGAGGAAAGGAGGAAGAAGGAGAGGGAAGTGAATGTTGCACAATAGTAGTTTTGCCTCATAATCAGCCTCCTCAGGTGAGAAGAGTCCAATGCTTTTCTGATTGCACCTTGTGCCTTCCATCTCCTGTCAGGTGCAGCACATCCCTTGAGGAAGATGGCAAGAGAGAAGGCTTGGGTAACTTCCATTTGCCCCAAAGAAAGGATTTCCATCTGTGCCAGCATAAGGCAACTCGAACCTTCTACTTGCTCCCAACTTCATGCTCCAATTGGAATGTGTAGAACCTGTTCCATAGGCAATAAATTTCCTTTCATCCTCCTCTTCCACTCCTTCCATATTTTAGTTATTACTGAAATCTGGCTCACTGCAGATGACACAGCCTCTCTAGTCCCCCTTTTCAGCACTGGTAGCATTTTTCACTAATGATCAGCTTACTAACTCAGACTCTGTGAGCCTTGCCATTGTCATAGCACATCTTCATTAGATTGAGCTTGAAGCAGTGTCTTTATGAAACCAGATATCTGCGCTGGCTTCAGGTTCAGATCAGACCTGAGGTAGGCCTGGGAATACCCTCTTTAGCCTACACATCCACACCAGCTGGATTTCTAAGAAAGGCAGTTGGATCACTGGGAAGCTGATTCTTTCCAGGGAGCTTTCCCTAATCCCTAACCTAGATGACTACTAAATCAATCTCAGATAATTTAGGAGTATCTACATACTATATTGTTCTTGTGATCTAGTAGGTGTGGATTCAGAAACCCCTGGCTACAGAGTAGGAACCAACATGGAAGCAAAAGAACTATTTTGATGAAGCAGTTCAGGAATTAGTGCGGAGATCAACAATAGAATGAATACTAGGGAGAGAGAACAAAATTAGATTCAGAGTCCCTGTAAAGTGTGTGAAAGAAGGTTGGAGCTTGGGAGCCCTAGAAATTTATGCATCAACTTGTGAAGAGGAGAAAGATTTAATTCAAAAGGACATAGAGAGAAGATATGCTAAAAGCAAATGCAAAGATGGCACATCCTACTGATGTATTAAATCCTAAGAGCTTGTGTCTGGGACTTTGTATCCTGGTGCTTACCCATGCAACTATATACCATCTTGCTGGAACTATTCAAAAGAAAAGTCAATCAGATACCATATTCTTTCACTGGGCTTTACTTTTCAGCTGCCTCTACCTCTTGCATCCTTGGCTTTGGAGAAAGAATAGAAAGTGGACAAAAAAGCATTAATGCTCACTCTTCTTTAAGTGTAACATATTTAGCATAATCTTAATGTCTAAAACACTTACTTGGTCACTTAGGCTCCCAAGACAAACATCTCCAGCTTTGACTTGCTGTTCCAAGCCATTCTTCTCTAGCTTGTTTCCAAAGACAGATCATTACCAAATGGTTACATTCAAACTCTCTCAGGATATTTGGGGTAACTCTGTTAAGGAGAAATGCAATCCCCTGCTCCCTTAAGGCCCCATCCCCTGTGTTTTCTATTTCTACAAGATACTCAAAAGACAATGCATATTCAGCATATGGTATCTAGTCAACCAGTTATTCTCAATAATGACATTTTTACATTTTAAAAATAATATCATTTACTCAATAAAACAAAAGAAATAATATTTTATAGGATAATATATTAATACATAAATAATAAAATATACAACAATATAAAAATATATAAATTCATACCATGCTTCCACCAATGTACTCAATTGCTATGGTGAATAATAGTCACACATTTATAGGAACTTTGCACAGCAACACATGAAGGAGGAAAATTTATGTGGATAGGGCAATTTGCAATTCAAGACTTTAGGCTCAGATTATTAATCTATAGAGGAAATCTGCGTCACGCACAGCTACTTCTCTGAGCACTGCTTAACTAGGGAAATCTTTTTACTCTAAAATAGTTTTAAGAGCTTTCAATGAACAGTCATCCCTAAAAGGTGTTTTGAAAGGGTATGATCTTAATCTGAACAGTCTTTTCTCTAAGTCAGATGCTAAACTCATAAAGCTGGCTGCATCTCTGGGTTTATAAGGATCAGTCCCGCCAGCTATTCACTCACTCAAATCCTGTGCTGTCCAATTAGAATGGAGCTCCTAACAAGCAGCTCAGGTTTACTCTTCAAGACAGTTAATCAGACTACCACAAAGGACCCTCTGTGCTTTTCCTTATCAAATCAGAGGAGGCAGCAGAGTGTAACAAGCCCTTAGGGAAAACATCATTTTTCTATGTGTTAATGGCAACAACTATCACTGAACTATTGACCAGTGAAATCAATTCTCTCTGACCAATCAGGAACCACTCAGCTGAAGGCTTCTCTCAGCAAATTGCAAGTACATCAACTCCAATGTAACTTTTTAGTGTCTCCCCCTACCCCCAACTCCTCGATACCCTCTGCTGTGTCGTCAGTTTTGTTTAGATCCTGCCTTTTTTGCATGATGCCGCTAACCCCGGCTAACCCTTTGCTACTTTATTTGATTGAAGCCTCCTAACTCTAGGTGACTCATCTGTTGCTTAACATGGCACAACACACCATATGTCCACTTTTCCTCTATCAAAATGATAGTCCTTTTAAAATCACATTTCAGTCTCCACATGGTTATGTGATTTATCCTTTTCTTAATTTCACCCCATTTATTCTTTCCCCATTAATTCTTTCATTAGATTATAAACTAATTGATTTTTATGCAAATAGTGTCTTATTTTTCCAATTACATGTAAAGAAAGTTTTAAACATTCATTTTCATAAGATTTTTTAGTTCCAATTTTTTTCCCGCCTTCCCCTCCACCCTCCTGAAGATGGCAAGCAATCTGATATAGGTTATACATGTCTAATCAGGCTAAAAAATGTCCACATTAGTCATGTTGTGAAAAACGAAACAGAACAAAAGAAGAAAAACATGGAAAACACACAGAAGAAAGTGAGAAGAGTATGCTTTGATCTGCATTCAGACTCCAACAGTTCTTTCTCTGGATGTGGATTCATTTTCCATCATGAATCTTTTGGAATTATCTTGGCTCTTTGTATTGCTGAGAAGAGCTAAGTCTGTCAGTTAATCATCACACAATGTTAATGTTACAATGTATAATGGTCTCCTGGTTCAACTCACTTCATTCAGCATCAGTTCATGTAAGTTTATCAGGTTTTTCTGAAGTTCACCTGCTCATCATTTCTTATAGCACAACAGTATTCCATTACCTTCATATACCACAACTTGTTCAGTCATTCCCCAATTGATGGGCATTCCCTTAATTTCCAATTCTTGGCCACCACAAAAAGAACTAGTATAAATGTTTTTGCACATGTGAATCCTTTCCCATTTTATATAATCTCTTTGTCACTTCATTTATTCTTGGAACATGTATTTTCAAGCAGAGGGATTTGTCTTAATTCTGAACTCTCCAACTAATTGGGCTGTCTGGTGCCCTTAAAACTATTTTTCTTCACATATTTATTTTTCATTAAGAAAAGATTATTCTCTGCCTCTTTGTAGCACTAAACAGTTCCCATAAAAATAAGACCACTCTCTCTACTTTGTTAACAAAGAGATTCAATTCCTCAAATCTATACTGCAGATTCTTTTTTTTTTTTTACAAACTATAGAATTTTCAAAATCCTACATGAAAATTGTATTTCATAATATTCCTATTTTGGCCCATATATTAAAACAAAGTTCTTTTTCTACTTGAATTAGATATCAAAGTGTTCATCAAAAACTATGTCAATATCCAACATCATTTGACAACCAATGTAAGTCTTTTCCTTTACATAAAAATACTTTTTTTATCCTTTTCATCATTAATTGCTCCTTATGAATAGGGTCTTAATGAGACAACACATCTTATACAAAATTGCCATTAAAGGATCTTATACAGAATGCTTGTCAATTAAATGATGTTTCTTCTTTCCCATGCCCAGCAAACTCTGGTAATTTTTTTTTACCTAATTCTTGTGAGTCACCATCAGCAGAGGAGAAAACTTTTCTCCTTTTATAAATACACACACACACACACACACACACACACATTTTGTACTTCTCATCAGTTTTGCCTCATATATGCCTAGTTCCTAACCTCTTCTACTTTCCCCTTTCACTGTGTTCTTGCATTCAGCTCCTTCTTAACCCTTCTATCTAATTATCTTCTCTTTATTGTATTCATGGAAACTTGGCTCTTACTACATCCCTGGCCAACTCATATACTGCTCCTTGCTCTTTCTCTTTGACTCCTGGCACACTGGACCAGAAGAATTCCACTGAGTTTTTGGTCCAGACAAACATTCTGTTACCATTACTCAACAACCTCTCTTTTTAGGTTAATTCCATTCATTTATATCATCATTACAGATTCAGGTTGCTGAAATCTACTGGTGTCCAAGATACTCTCTCTTTTTTCTTAAGGAAGTTTTCTCACCCTAATCTCCAGTCCCTCTCTCTTAGCCCTTTTGTTACTATGGCTCTGGCTTCTGACAATAAAATAATACAACTTCAATTCCATAAAGCTAGCTAAGATTTTACTTGTTAAAAGGGCAAGGACATAGAACATTTTTTTGGTTTTCATCTTATTCTGGTATAGTTCCTGGCATATTTTGCTTCAGAAACTATTTCTGTAACTGACATGGATAACAAAATCATTTTGCTAATACACCTGTTCGTTCAATGTGGAATTAGTTGTACTATTCTTTTTTTGCCTCATTTTCTTGCCTTCATAGTTTTGACCCTGTCGTTAACTAGTATCCATAAATATCCTGCTCTATCTTTGAGCCACTTGCCACTTTTGATTCTGACAATCTCTTCCTCACTATTCTTAATTATGGGTTAATTTTATCCTCTAGTTTCTCCCCTCCTACTTTGAGATACTGAGTGTCCATGGAGGAAGTAATGACGCCATGATGGCTGGGTTCATTAAAAAAAAGTTATCTAATCTCATTTGGTCCCTTTTCATGGCAACTCTTTTATCTTTCCCTGATTGGCTTTATCATGCCTCAAGCCCATCCCCTCATTCCACTGATCCATCTTTCTCCAAGGTACCTGTTTTCTCATGTCCTTGTCCAGCATCTTGTCTAGAGCTGAATAAGTGATAAGGAACATAGTAATCATTTTAGAGACAACCAAACAGCACTGTGATTTTCTCCTCCTCTCACTGACTCCACTGCCTTGGGGCAGAGAGAACAATATCAGGACCTGGTCAAAACTAGTTAATGTCAAAAAAAATTAATGACAGTAACACAATCAGGGGTTAGGGAAACCATCCTCTTAAACTACTGAATTCTTTTCTACTGCTCCCCTTTCTTCATGATAGCTCCTCAAAATTCTAAGACCTTTAAAGACACCTGGCTCTTCCTTGTTTCTAATTCCTTTGTCTCCTACCATATGGTTCAATTGCCAGCTAATAGAGACTTTTCTTTTCTTTCCTTCTTTTTTTATGTGAAAATATTCTGAAAGAAAACTGTAAGAATGATTCCTAGAGCAAGAGATTCTTAATTTCTAATTACACTACTTTTATTACAACCAAAATGAGGTAATTGATAATTTGTCTCTTTTCTCTCTTTCATTTTTTAGGTACTGAAAAGGCACTTGGAACATACAGGGCTCAGAGACGTTAGAGGCTCTCCAAAGTATCTCAGATTAACCAGTTTCTTGTTTTAGGAGATACTTTCCCTAATCTCAAACACTGCATGTTGCACGGGATACAACTTTGGACACCTTCAAATCTATCTGCTTTCTTTCTTTCTTTGGTCATCTTTAGATGATGTTAGAGAAGGGGCATAGAATACATACCAAAGAGGTGTAACACTAAGGTTACGCCATTCTTGTTGGAGTTGTATAAAGTCAACATGATATATTCATCATACTTTACATGTATAAAGTACAAAATGTTTGCTCCTACCTGTGGCAATCACCAGTTCACAAAGGTTAGAATTTCTTATAGTGTTTAAATAGGGGAAAATACTAGTGAAGTGCTTGGAGTTGTATGTCTGAAAAAGGTCTTCCCTGGATACCTTTGTCTCATCACTCCTCTGACACTCCTGTCAGACTGCTCTTCTGATCCCAAACCCTTCTCAAAGTTGCTTCTTTTTCATCCCCCCTCCAAATCACAGAATGCTAACATTAGAAGGGTTCTTGTAGGTAATTTAGTCTAATCACCTCCTTTTATAGATGGAGAAATTAAGAGCCAGAGACAGTAAGAGACTTGTTTAAAATCACATATTCTTATTTATACTTACGTAGTGATATATATTGATTCTTTTTGTCTGTCTTGTAACTTTTCCAGACAATCTCACAACATTTATGCTTTTTCTAGAAATAAAAGTTATTATCCAAATATCATGTTTTTTTGTACTGTATTTAATATTATAAACACGTCTAAGGGAAGAGTCTTTAACTAAATAAAGGAGAGAGTATTACCAGACAGAAAGTATTGAAATTTGATTACGTAAAATTTAGCTTCTGCCCAAGCAAAATCAATGCAATTAAAATTACAAGGAAACTTTAACTGCAGAAAAAAATCTTTGCAGAAAGGTTATTTGATAAAGGTCTAATATCCAATATATAGCAAGAATTGATTTAAATATATAAGAAAAAGAGCCATCCCCAATTTATAAATGGTCAAAGGATTTAACCAAGTGATTCTCAAAAGAAGAAATGCAAGCCATCGACAACCTTAAGAGAAAATGCTCCAAATCACCAATAATAAGGAAAATGTGAATTACAACAATGTAGAGGTTCTACCTCTACCCATCAGATTTGCAAAGATGATTAAAATAACAATTGTTGCTGGGGCTGTAGGAGGACACACATTGTTGGTAGAGCTGGAAATTTTGAGTCCAGATATCTCAGAAAGCAACTTAGTTCTATGCTCCAAAAGACACTAAATCTAGCCATAAATGCCACTCTGAGGTATGTAGTCCAAAGAGTTACAAGAAAAATGGAAAGGACCCACAGGTACAAAAATATTTATAGTTTTATTTTTTGTTCTAGCAACTAACTGAAAACTAATCAGATGTTCAATCAATTAAAGAAGGATGACAAATTATGGTATTTGAATGTAATAGAATATTAGTACAACATAAAAAAAGGCAAAGGAGATGGGTTCAGAGAAACCTGGAAAAGATCAGAATTAGAGAGAAGTGAGAACCATGGTATTAATTTAGACAATATCTATAATATAAAGAAAAGAAATTATGAAAGACTTGAGAATCCTGAGCAATACAAAGATTATTTGAGGCAACTGATAATGAAGCATGCTTCCTGTCTGAAAACAGTGATAGAAGGAAAGTGCAGAACATGACATATATTTTCACATATGACATGTAGAAATGGTTTTCTCACATATGCTTATTTATTCCAAGGGAAGTTTTAATTTTTCTGAGTGTGAAAGAAGAATAACTAAGGACATTAAAATTACAGTAGTGATGAAAAAAAGAAAAATAAAGAGATCATCAATGAAGCATTTAAAATACTGCATAGGAAAGAGTAAATTAAGGGTTTAGAGGGTAACACACACAGGACACCTTAGAACTAATATACTGAATTTATTGTATACGTTTGAAAGGGAAACAGAATCAAATATAGCTGGTATTCAGGTTTTCAAATGCAATCCACTTTTTCTATCATATATGGAAATGTTCATCTTTGTCAGTGTTTGTCAAGTTTAGAATAACAAAACGTTAAAATAAGAACACTTCCATATCTATACAAATAATTTCAATTTATATCTAAAATTCAAACCACCCCAAAATCTACCAATAATTTTTTAGACCTTACAATAATGTGATTACTGAATTTCCTTTTTACTTCTCAAATTAAAGTAAACTCACCATTCTTTATAGTTCAGTGGTAGTTGTTCCTTTATTTCAGTCGTGTCTGACTCTTTGTGACACCATTTTAAGGTTTTCTTGACAAAGATGCTGAAGTGGCTTGTCATTTCCTTCTCCAGTTCATTTTACACATGAAAAACTGAGACAAATAGGGTTAAATGACTCATCCAGGGTTACACAGTTAGCAAGTTTCTGAAGCCAGATTTGAGCTCAGGAAGATGAATCTTTCTGATTTCAAACATCCATTGAGATAGAGTGTAAAATATATTTTTATTTGATTATTTGAAAATCTATAATATGTGTTCAGTGTTTATGAACTTTTCAAATAGACTAAACACCACTTTCTTCAGTTATTTGGCAAAAAGAGAATGGGACCTTTTCGAAAGGACTTGACTATGGAGAGGAGCAGCTGAGTTAGACCAACAAAACCTATTTCAAGTCATAGCATTGTTACTTCCTAACCATATAACCTTGGGTATATTTGGGTCTGACAATTAGATATTACATTCATTGTTTTAATCTATAAAGTAGGGATAGTAATACTTGTGCTGTATATTTTAGGGGTTATTGGGGAGAAAACACTCTTTTAACATTAAATCACTAGAAAATTTCTAGCTGTTACTACTTCTATCTCATGTTATCTCCAAATCATTCCAGGGAGGTGAGTAGAGAAGATTCTTTTGTCCCTATTTTACATCTTTAACAGAGACATATTTGTAATAATTGGTCCAGAGTCACAATCTAGTTAAGAGATTAAGAGCTGAGAGTCTTGGAGGGCTGTTTTTCTCACACCTCCCTTTCTGATGTGAGCAAAGCCTTTCGGCATCTACTGAATGAAGATGAAGTCCTTGACACAGTTGCCAGGGTCTAAGCACGATGTATACCTCTGTCAGGATCCCAATGCCAAGACCACCCTTCTCTTTCCGTTCCTCTTGTTTTTCTATTACAAGACACTCCATTTTTCAGAGCTAAGGCCCAGCAAGCAAGCTATGCCCTGAACTTGGCATAACAACAATGTTTTGCTCTCACTCTCTGGATGAAGTCTGCTGCAGTTTAATCCCAGAATTGGCTAAAGCGGGCCCCAGGTGGTCCCTGAGCTTGAACAAGCACCTGCAGAAACCATGTTCCAGTCATAAAGCCCTTCTATGAAAGACCTTCTTTCCCACTAGGCACATTGACCTTATTATTACTGTTATCCCTCGCTGGGGGCTCTTTGTCTTGCCATAACTATATGCATGAAGGAGTAGTCTTATTATACCTTGTATGAGTAGACCTTGGCATACATGTCTAGCTTCCCTTCTCTAACAGAATAAAGAAAGGTTTTTGCTTATAACCTCTGTTAATTCTTTTTTCTTCTTTTTCAGAGTTGGCAATTGGTGTAATAATCTCGGTGGCTCTTTGGCCATTTATTTTCAGAGTTTGGCTCTGCTATCCCCTTTGTCTAGTTCTTGTTTCTGTCCCTTTAGCAGATATATCTCTAGGATTCCATCTTGTCTCCAGCTGATGACTAGTGGCTGAGAAGAGAGTCAAGGGTGGTTGGGGAAGGAAGAAAGCAGTGGCTCTCTCCTCTATGAATAATGATTAAAAACCAAAGCAAAATAAAGCCCCGAGGCTTTGTAGAAGATACAATGTCATCACTGCAAAATGATTACATCATTAACTGTATTATGATATGGTGTATTTATATCATGTTAATTAAAATAAAAATGGTATTAGAAAGCCCCGAGGCTTTGTAGAAGATACAATGTCATCACTGCAAAATGATTACATCATTAACTGTATTATGATATGGTGTATTATCATGTTAATAATTAAAATAAAAATGGTATTAGAAAGCCTCGGGGCTTTGTTTTGTTTTGCTTTTTAATTGCTTGCAATCACATACAACTCATATTGCCTTTAAAGATTTTTCCTTTTCAAGGTTTCCCTTTCTTGGCCATTTCAATGAGAGCAAACGCATCGTCTGGGAGCCTAATCAGAAACTTATTCCTAGAATAATAGAAGCACAGCATACATATGTTACAGTGTGGTGGATTTTACCCGGGTATTTATCACTCTCTTCTTCCAGCTAACACAGGTATCACTTACCTTCTCATAATTTCTCCATATAGCTTGGTACCATTTGCTATGATCAGATGAAGAGAGATTCTGGAGGGAGCTCCCTTTTTGATCTTTGATGTGTCATTTGAAGCTACTGCAATAGTGTGCCAGGATCCTGACAGCTGTGGAGAAGGGGTGTTAAAAGTTTCAACCCTCTCATTTTATCGATGACGAAACTGAAGCCTTCAAAGTAGAAAGTATTCCTTGTCTTATCTTGCTTGGTGCATGCATGATAACTTTTGGCATGCTAGAGGCCACTCTAGACTATTAATTAAGGGGTTCAGATCTGTCATATTAATTAGCTAGGTGTTGATGGGCAAAACACATTATTTTTATGCCTCAGTTTGCTCATCTCCCAGATGGGGAAATAAAACTAAAAGTTATTGTGAAGACTGAGATTTCAAAAAAAAAAATCTCATTCTACTTCTCCCTCCTAAACATGATTCTATTTCAGTAACATGGGGAAAGTAAGAGTGGGAATTATCACTGCAACAAGGGAAACTATAGAGGGATTTAAGTTTGTGACGCTTCCATTTCACTGATCAAAGACTTGAGTCCTGGTTCTCCTCTCTATCTGTCCAAGGAATTCTCTTCCTCTCTTCTCTGAGTGGCTCTGAGAATTTTCTCTAAGCCATGACAGAATCCACATAGTATCCAATCCCAGAGGCTACACAGACCTAAACTCCAAAGTTTTAGATTTAGATTTAGATCCTGCTAGTACAATGGGTATGAATGGCAGCTCTTAGGCGAAATACTGGGCAGCCCTACAGTTAGACTGATAGTTCTGCCATAGAACATTCTTGGCATTTATGGATCCCTTTTTATTTAGTTTCATTTGAAGTCAGGTAGGTTAAGATGAGTCATATTAAAGAACAACCTGAGAGAGTCATGGAATTCTTGAGCTAAGAGGTCTATAGAAATTACCTTGTGCATCATTTTACAGACACAGAAAATATCCAATTGATTTAGACTGTGAGAAAAAAGAATTTGCAGCATTTTAAAGAGGCTAGAGAGGCTGCTTGTATACCCAAACATCATTTATATCTATCCCTTTCCTACCTTCCATATTCACCCTCACATCATTTTGAGCTATGAAATAATTTGAGGAGTTCATATACTCCACAAGCATTCAAAAGGACAGCTTTGAATTAGAAGACACAAATCACTCGTCCCTTTATCTTTGCCCAGAAGGTATTGATCTGCACTGGGAGGGGGAAACACCTCACCTAGAAATTCCCCTTACAAATGAAATCTCTATCTCCTATGCAAAAGTTATTTGGACTCAAATACAAATCTTTTACATAATTTCAGGCTTTCAAATGATTTCAATCAGTTACATTGATTACAAGTATTCAAAAGGATAGCTTTGAGTTATGACACAAATACCCATCCTTTACATCTTGCCCTCCTCTACAGACAAATGTTTTGCTTCCTTTGCTTTCTACCACCCCACCAATTCTCCTAGCCTCCCCCCGACCCCATCTGTGCCCACTCTTGTTCATTTACATTTTGTTGGTGTTCCTCACAGTGGCCATTTCGGACCTGGAGGCCTCTGATCAGGGCCAGCCCCATGATTAGCAGCAGAAGTTTCATTTGCCTCGTGTCAGTAGCAGCTGGGACTATGAAAATGGTTCTGATGAATGTTCTGGATTCTCAGTTCATCTGCTTTTATACTTCATTTTAGAGTGGCAGTTCCTGATGATGTGGCACTTCAGGGACTCCTTCAAATAGCCCCCAAGAGACTTTGTATTGAGAATCTTGTGCCAATTATGGTTCATGAGACAAGCATCTCAAGAAACTTGACTGATGTGCTTTTTCACTCTGAAAATTGTACATTTCTCAAAAGAAAATTTCCAAGAACAAAAGACATGATTATGATGAGCCACCTTCCTGGAATAACTGGAAGATCTAAATTGAGATCAGAAAGTCCAAATATTGTTTCAACAGCTCCTCTGCTAGTCAGTTAGTTAATAAGCACTTACTAAAAATGTAAAGTACATAGGTTCCTGGGGAACAGTGCCAAAGACAGAGGAAGCAGTCATGGAGGAACTTTGACTTGTGATAGGACAATGTAATTCAACAAACATTTATTAAGTGTCCATTTTGTGTTAGATACTGAGTCAAATATGTTTAGATAAGGCTTGATCCCTGAGCTCATGGAGCTCCTAGTCTGGTCCCCAATAATGCATGAAAAGTTTTTTTTTAAAGAATTCTCTTGGGAACAGTGATTAGTGGAAACCCAGCAGACACAAAGGAGAGCAATTATTAAATGTTAATGATGCTGGCAAGAACACAATCCTGTGTACTTAAGGTAGGTATGTAAGTGTAAGTAAGTAAGACAGTTATGTGAGTGCCCTCAGATGTTAGTAACTCTCAGGCTGTATCTCATAGAATAAAAATATTCCTTTGAGACTGATATTTTAAAAAATCTTTAATATTTTGTTTTTTCTCTATTATATGTAAAAACTATTTTAACATTTCTGCCCCTCCCAAATTTTTGAGTTGCAAAATATCCCCACCTCCATTGAGAAGGCAAGAAATTTGACATAGGTTACACATGTGTAGTCATGCAAAACCCATTTCTAAGTAAGTCAGTCTGTGAAAGAAAACACAGACAAAAAAAAAGAAAAAAATTATCTTTGATCTGGATTCAGGCTCTATCAGGTCTTTCTCTGGAGACAGCATCTTTCATCTTAAGTCCTACAGAATTGTCTTGGATTCTGGGATTGCTGAGAATAATTAAATTTTTCATGGTCAGTCATTACACAAGATTGTGTTACTGTTTACAATGTTTCCCTGGTTCTTTTCATTTCACTTTCCATCAGTTCATGTAAGCTACATTGTTATTATTAAAAGTGCACCTGTAGAGATCAGATGCCACCTGTGGAATAGGAGCAGTGAGTCTGTGAATGAAATCGGGAGAGGACTGCTTCTATTAGAGCAGTTCAGGTGTTGCTGCTGATAACAGGACTGTGTATGACAGGGTAAGAGAGAATAAACACTGAGTCAGTTTAGGTTCTGAGGGAGTCTGGGAGTTTGAGACCCTAGCAGTTTGTATGTGAATACGGATACAGACGAGAGGTTTAATGGAACAAGAGGAGAGAGTACCAGGGTGAGCACAGTCTGACTCACTCCGCTTGTGTGTTCTCATGGCTTCCACAGCTATCACCTTAGTTCAGTCTCTCATCCACTGCTTTTCGTCTGTACTATTGCTATGGTGTCCCATGTTTCACTCTGTCTCAAATCTCTCTCTTCTCCTATCCAATCTCCACAGCTCATTTGACTTGCAAATACCACAAAGGATAGAAACACAATAAAGGCAAAGAAATGCAACTAGAAAGGAAGGCACAAGTAACAAAATAATTTACTTCACCCCTAAATACTTTTTATTGTTGTTCAGTTGACTAGTCCTGTCTGACTTCTTGACCCTACTTGTGGTTTTCTTGGCAAAGATACTGAAGTACTCTGCCATTTCCTTCTCCAGTTCATTTTATAGATGAAGAAACTGAGGCAAAAAAGAATACATACGTAACTCTTCTAGTTTCACACAGCTAAGAAGTGTCTGATGTTGCCTTTGAACTCAGGTCTTCCTTACTACAGGGCCCAGTACACTATCCACTATGTCATCTACCTGTCCATCTCTAGATACTACTAAAGGACAAAGCAAACAAACAGGTAGACCCCTACGGGGTTAAAAAAATAATAAAAGTGGAAACATTAAGAGATTTCTTTCTAAAAATACCCAAAGGGTTATTGTTGATGTGGAATTTAATGAAAAGTAGAAGTTATGGTGGAACAACAGAACCTCTGCAATGGTATGCTAACAAAACTGAGAACACAACAGAATATCCTCAAAATTATGAAATATGCAAACTGACAGAAAACCAACAGAGATCTAAAATAATTTAATCTCAGAAAAGGAAATAGAATTTTACCAGGGATGCAAGAATGGTTCAATGCCAGAAAAATAAGATAATTAATTATATTAAAAACAAAAAATATCCCAAACTAAGCAATTATCTCCAGAAAAAAGCTTAAAAAGTATAATGCTCACTTACTCTAAAAATCACATAAACTATAAACCTAGAAAGATCTTTGAAAATGTTACAAAAATTATTTATCTCAAATCCAAAGTTTGGGATATCTGTTCTTTCCTCCATTGTGTTATATGGTTCAAGAAACATTAGTAATAGCAACAAGACAAGATAAAGGAATTAAAGCTGTAAAGGCAGGCAAAGAGTTAAAACTATCCCTATTTGCTGCTGACAATGGTTTGTTTAGAAAACTTCTTACTTTTTAAATTTCCATTTTTTCAATCAAATATATTGAGATAATAATGTCAGTAACATCAGTAAATTTGCAGGCTACAAAATATCCCTCTCCCTGTCCCCAATCAGCAGCATTTCTATTGATATCTAAAAGTATCTCAAGCTTCTTGAGGACCTGGATTGTCTTCTGATTCTTTTTGTATCCCCAGTTCTTTGCACAGTACCTGGCACATAGTTGGCACTTAATAAACGTTTATTGATGGATTTATTGAAGGAGAAATCTCATTCAAAATAAATACAAAATGGATAAAATGTTTGAGCAAGATTGATTTACCAAAGTACACAAAATACTTGTATGGATGTAATTATAAAATTCTCTCTACGGAAATAAAAAAAAACATTAAAAAGTTGGAGCACTATAGCTCATGCTATGCAAATCAAACTATCAATGATTTACTTTACATATTTGCGAACCCATGATTCATGGGCAGAAGGCAATCTTTAGGTGGACTCTTCAACTACAATGTCAAAAGATATCTGGCGCGTAAAACTAAAATCTGGCTCTAGACTCCCAACCTCGACTTATTTCAGATTATTCTCCATCTTGAACTATACATTCCAGTCAAGCTACTTTGTTAGTTACCTGAATCTGACATTCATTCAGGCCTTCCTGATGTTGTATAGTCTCTCCCCATGTCTACCTTATTTTCCTTCTAGGTTTGGCTCAGAAGTTGCCTCTTTTCGGAGACTTTTTTTAATCCTCCCAGTTGTTTGGGCTTTCCCCTTCTTCAAATTACTTGGTATTACTTACTACTGTACCCATTCTATCTCCCAGTGCAGAATAAACTACTTTATCATGATTTGGATCTTTTTAATATTTCTAAAGGGGCACAGTTCCTTGCATATTAGCAGGCACAATACCTTTCTTGTTCAATTTTATTCATTAACCCATTTAACGTCCTATTTCTACACAGGAAGACAGAATGTCCAAGGTGAGTGGATTAGTATTGGTCATCCGGTCAGATTCAGAGCTTGAGTGGGTGTGAATGGATTGGTGTCAGTAATGAGATTGGGTGGCATTTAACTGTGGAAGGCCTTGAATGCCAGGCAAAAGAGTTTTATTTACAGATGAGGAATCAATATAATGGAGTGAGAGCACGAACTCACCTGAGTCCTACCACAAATTTCTTCAGATACCTCTAAAAAGAGAATCTGAACAAATTTTAGAGTTGCAGACTCCACTAGAAGACAGAGTGTGGAAAATTTCCAGTCTAGGAGAGACCAGGAGGTCGAAGGGAAGGATCTGTTAAACAGCGCTTGTGGAGAGCAAAGCTCACAGGCTTTTTTTGGAAATCTTTTTAAAAGTCTAAGTTAATGAACACGAAAGAGGGAGGGAGGGAGAGAAGGGGAGAGAGAGAGAGAAAAAGAGAGAGAGAGAGAGAGAGAGAGAGAGAGAGAGAGAGAGAGAGAGAGAGAGAGAGAGAGAGAACATTCCCATATATGAAATAAAAGAGAAAAAAGGAATACATATGTGAAACCATGTCTTTATTATATTTAGCTTGCTTAAAAAAACTGTACATAATAAATTAAACATTTTACTTTAAATCTTCCCTGCTTGTCTGTTTCCCTTTGAACTTTATTTTGTTCCCTTTTGTGCATTTTTACTATGCTTCTAAGAATCTTTTAAATTCATTTTCTTCATAATTTTTGGCAACTGACTGTCAGTTCTCCTTTCCCCTCCAAATAGAAGAGGAAACTACAATCTTTTTAACAAGTAAGTGTGGTGAATAAAAAAAAATCCCATATATGCTATGCCAAAAATATGCCTTATTCTGCAACCTAAGTCCATCACTTCTCTGTCAAAAGATAGGCAGCAAGGCAGCTTCAATGTCAGTCCTTTGAAATAGAGGCTAGTCATATTTTTTCAGCATTCTTAAGGGTTTCAAAGTTCTTATTTCTTTATAACTTTCTTACTTCTGTATAACTTGCTTTTCTGGTTCTTATCATTTCTTTCTGTATCAATTTATACATGTTTTCTTATGTTTCTCTGAAACCATCCATTTTATCATTTCCTTCATTTCCATACCACTATTTGTTCAGTCAGTTTCTAATGGTTGAACATTTATTTTCAGTTCTTTGCTATAAAAATAGCTGCTGTTTTTTTAAAAAATATATGGGTAATTTCCTTCTGATTTTAATCTCTTGAGGGGATAGACCTTGTGTCATTAGGTCAATGGATATGCATAGTATTGTGACTTTTTGGACATAATTCCAAATTAATTTCGAGAATGATTGGATCAGTTCATGGCTGCACCAACATGCCTGTCTTCTTACAGTCCCATCAATAATTTTACCTTTACTTTTAAAAAATTTTTCTCCACCTGAGGCAGAGTTGTTTTAGTTTGCATTTCTCAAAGTAATAGTGTTTTAAATATAGTTTATATGAATGTTGTTCATTTGGATTTATTCTTTTGAGATATGTCCACATCTTTTAACCAATTCTCAATTGGCAATGATTGTCATCCTTTTATACTTGAATCAATTTCTTATATATCTTGAAAATGAGACCTCTGGCAGCAAAATTGCTATAAAAGTCACCAGTTCTGAGTTTGAATTGCATTGAATTTGTGTAAAACCTCTTGGATTTTATATAATCAAAAATTGTCCATTTATCTTCTATAATCCTGTCTCTTGTCATGAACTCTAGCTTTATCCATAATTGAAGAAAAAATTAATTCTTTGAAATTTTAATTGGTTTACAATATAACCTTTAATCTGGTGTATCCATGTAGTGTTTATTGTGGTATATAGTATGTGATTTTGGTCTAAAACTATATTTTACTTAGTCTGCTTTCCAATTTTCTCAGTAGTTTATATCAAATAGTGATTCTATCCTAGTAGGTGGGAGTCTTTGGGTTTATTGAACACTATGCTACTATGTTCTTTCATTTCTGCATATTGTTTACTTAATTTATTCC
>CM053769.1:295648386-295668837 GCA_028658325.1 Potorous gilbertii | reverse complement strand
GTAAATGGTGAGAGAGAAATGTAGTGGGAGGGGAGAGGGTGAAATGGAATGGGGTAAATTATCTCTCATAAAAGAGGCAAGCAGGAGACTTCTTAGTGGAGGGAAAAAGAGGAGAGCTGAGAAAAAAACACATCATGCTTACTCTCATCACATTCGACTAACGAAAGGAATAAAATGCACACTCATTTTGGTATGAAAACCTATCCTACAATGCAGGAAAGTGGGGGAGAAGGAGATAAGCAGGGTGGGGGGGGATGATGGAAGGGAGGGCAATGGGAGGAGGAAGAAATTTGAAGTCAACACTTGGGGAGGGCCAGGATCAAAAGAGAGAATAGCAACAATGTGGGGCAAGATAGGATGGAGGGAAATATACTTAGTCTTACACAACATGACTATTATGGAAGTTACTTGCAAAACTACACAGATGTGGCCTATATTGAATTGCCTGCCTTCCCAAAGGGAATGGGTGGGGAGGCAGGGATGGGGAGAAGTTGGAACTCAAAGTTTTAGGAACAACTGTTGAGTATTGTTCTTGCTACTAGGAAATAAGAAATACAGGTAATGGGGAATAGAAAGTTATCTGGCCCTACAGGACAAAAGAGAAGATGGGGTAATGGAAGGGAGGGATGATAGAAGAGGGGGCAGATTGGTGATAGGGGTAATTAGAATGCTCAGTGTATTGTGGAAGGGGGAGGGGACAAGTGGGGAGATAATTTTAGAACTCAAAATCTTGTGAAAATGAATGTAAAAAGTTAAATAAATAAATTTATAAAAAAAATCAAATTAACCAATAATTAATATAATCCTAAACAATGAATAGTTTAAACAACAAATCATAGAAATAACCAAAAAATTCATTCAAGAGAGAGACAATAATGAAACAACCTACCAAATCCTATGGCATACTGCAAGAGCAGTTGTTAGGGGAAGTTTTATATCTTCGAATGACTACATGAATAAAATAGAGAAAGAGGAGATCAATGAATTGGGCATGCAGCTGAAAAAGCTCAAAAAAAAAACCAAATTGAAAATTTCCAAGTAAATACCAAATTAGAAATATGGAAAAGCAAAGGAGAGATTAATAAAATAGAAATTAAGAAAACTATTGAACTAATAAATAGTACTGAGTTGGCTTTATGAAAAACCCATAAAATAGATAAACTTTTGGTCAATTTGAATAAAAAAAAAAAGAGGAAAACCAAATTACCAATATCAGGAATGAAAAGGCTGAACTCACCTCCACCAAGGAGGAAATTAAAACAATATTTAGAAATTACTTTGCCCAACTGTATGCCCATAAATTCAACAATCCAAATAGGATGAACGGTTATTTTAAAAAAATATAAATTGCCCAGAATAATAGAAGAAGAAGTAGAATACTTAAATAACCCCATCTCAGAAAAAGAAATTGAGCAAGTCATCAATGAACTCCCTAGGAAAAAATCTCCAGAGTCAGATGAATTTACAAGTGAATTCTATTAAGAATTCCAAGAACAGTTAATTCCAATACTATATAGTATATTTAGGAAAATTAGTGAAAGAGTCCTTGCAAATTCTTTTTACAATACAAATATGAGTCTGATACCTGAAGCAGCAAAAGCCAAAACAGAGAAAGAAAATTATAGACCAATTTCTCTAATGAATATAGATGCAAAAATTTTTAATATATTTGCAAAAAAATACAGTGACTTATCACAAGAATAATACAATAGGATCAGGTAAGATTTATACTGGGAAGGCTGGGCTGGTTCAATATTAGGAGAACTATCAGCATTATTGATCATGTCAACAAAAAAACTATCAGGAACCACATGATTGTCTCAATAGATGCAGAAAAAAATCTTTTGACGCAATACAACATCCATTCCTATTGAAAACACTGGAAAGCACAGGAATATATGGAATTTTCCATAAAATAATGAGCGGCATCTACCTAAAAGCATCAGCAAGTATTATATACAGTGGGGATAAGCTAGATGCATTTCCAATACAATCAGGGTGAAACAAGGATGTCCATTATCACTACTGTTATTCAATATGGTACTAGAAATGTTAGGTTTAGCAATAAGAGAAAAGAAATTGAAGGGATTAGAATAGATAAAGAAGAAACTAACTTATACTTCTTTGCAGAAAATTTCATGATATACTTAGAGAATTCCAGAGAATCGAGGAAACACTGCTTTGACAAAATTGTAGGTTATAAAATAAACACAGATAAATCATGTGCATTTCTATATATTACTAGCAAAGTCCTAAAGCAAGAGACAGAAAGAGAAATTCCATTTAAAGCTATGGTAGACACTTTAAAATATCTCAGAGTCTACCTGCCAAAACAATCCCAGGGATTATATGAACACAATTACAAAATACTTTTTGCACAAATAAAGTCAGATCTAAGTAAGCAGAAAAACATCAGTTGCTCATGGGTTGTCAGAGCTAATGTAATAAAAATGACCATTCTGCCTAAATTAATTTACTTATTCAGTGCCATACCAATCAAACCAATACATAATTATTTTCTTGAGCTAGAAAAAAATAATATCAAAATTCGTCAGGTAGAACAAAAGTTCCAGAATATGAAGGGAACTAATGAAAAGAAATGTTAGGGAAGGTAGCCTAGCCCTACCAGATTTCAATTACGTTAAAAAGCGGCAATTATCAAAACCACATGGTACTGGCTAAGAAAAAGCGAGGTAGGCTAGTGAAATACTGGTACTTAAATACCAGGTACTCAAGACACAGAAGTCAATGAATATAACAATCTACTGTTTGATAAACCCAAGGACCCCAGCTTCTGGGATAAAAACTCACTGTTTGACAAAAACTTCCTGGAAAGCTGCATAACAGTGTGACAGAATAGGGGTGTGAATCAGTGTCTGACATCATACACAAAAGTAAGTTCAAACGGACATGATCTAGGAATAAAAACTGATGCTATAAACAAGTTAGAAGAACAGAGAATAGTATATTTGTCAGATTTATGCAGAATGGTGAAATTTTTGACCAAATAAGAGATAGAGAACATTATGAAGTACAAAATGGATAATTTTGATGACATTAAATTGAAAAGTTTTTGCACAAACAAACCCCATGCAACCAAGTTTAGGAGGAAAGAAGAAAATTGGGAAAGAATTTTTGCAACTAGTGCCAGCAATAAAGCCCTCATTTCTAAAATATATAAAGAACTGAGTCAAATGTACAAGAATACAAGTCACTCCTCAATTGATAAATAGTCAAAGGTTATGAATAGGCAGTTTTCAGAGGAAGAAATTAAAGTTATCTCTAGTCATATGAAAAAATACTCTAAATCACTATTAATTAGAAAGGTGCAATCAAAACAACTCTGAGGTGCCACATAAGATTGACTAACAAGATGAAACAGGAAGATGATAAGTGTTAGAGATGTGGGAAAGTTGGAACACTTATTCTTTGTTGGTGGAGCTGTGAGCTGATCCAACCATTCTGGAGAGCAATTGGGAACTATGCCCATAGGGCTACAAAAATGTGCATACCCTTTGACCTAGCAATATCACTTCTAGGACTAGAGATGGGAAAGGGTCCTATATGTACAAAAATATTTATAGCAGCTCTCTTTGTGGTGGTCAAAAACTGAAAATCAAGGGGATGTCCACCAACTGGGGAATGACTGAAAATCTTGTGGTATGTGAATGTAATGGAATACCATTTTGCTATAAGAAATGATAAACAGGAAGACTTCAGAGAGGCCTGGAAGTTCTTATATGAACTGATGCTGAGTGAAAGGAGCAGAACCAGGAGATGTCTGTATACAGCAAAAACCAGAGTGTGTGAGAAATTTTTCTGGTAGATTTAGCCTTTCACAACAATGCAAACACCTAAATATTTCCTAATGGACTTTTAAGGCAAAAAACCTTCCACATTCAGAAAAAGCACTATTGAATTTGATCACAGAATGAAGCAGACAATTTTCTCTTCTGTTATCTTTTGTTTAGTTTTGTTTTATGGTTTCTCCCATTCATTTTAATTCATTTTAATTCATATTAATTTCCTATGCAACGTGACTAAGGTGAAAATGCATTTAATAGGAATATGTGTATAGAAACTATGTACAATTGCATGCCATCTCGGGGAGGAAATGAGAAAAGAGTAGAGATGGAGAGGGAAGGAGACGATAAAATCTAAGATATATGGAAGTTATTACAGATAACTGAAAACAAATAAATTTATTTAAAATTTAAATTTAAAAAAAGAATTTTCCAGTTGGAGATGGAAATAAAAAGCAGCAAGACCAGCTAGCTTTTTACACAGTAAGGGGTTCTGCCTGCCTCAACGGGCTCGTAGCCTTTAGAAAAGCTTTTTGGTTTTAGTCTCTGGACAGTGAGCGGTTCCCTGACTCCTGAGTGCCATGATGTCAGCAACTGATGGATTTGGTGAAAGTGCCCATGATGATTCTGAAGCAGTTATAGGCCAAACACACATTCTCTTCTGCTGCTGCCCTTTCAATTGTTATAGAGGTTAGAGGGGTTTTTAAAAGTAATTATATTCCTCTTCATACACTTTCCATTCTATTCAAACTCGACTGTTAATGATTCACAATGTGGGACACAGTTTTTCTGACACCAAGCCTTTGAGAAAGGAATTTCTCTCCCTCCTGATCTCCTCCTTGTGGTTCCACAGATCATCCTTTCACAAGGCATGGATTCTACTAATACACTAGAGGCACTTTCTCACTCTAATGCAATTACGGTTTATAAGTTTGTATACATAAATGTGTGTTTATGTGTATGTGTGTGTATGACTTATTTACTTTCTTATATACTTTTTGCAAACTGCGCCTGGTCATATAAATGTTCCTTGGGAGCAGGGATTGTTTTCTTGATGTTTTTGTTTTGCTACTATCTAATACAGAGACTTGAACATAACAGAGTGTGAATAAATGTATG
Organism: Potorous gilbertii; assembly: GCA_028658325.1. Classification (NCBI taxonomy): domain Eukaryota; kingdom Metazoa; phylum Chordata; class Mammalia; order Diprotodontia; family Potoroidae; genus Potorous; species Potorous gilbertii. The sequence goes on along the minus strand of CM053769.1, from coordinate 295,663,915 downwards.
TTAAATTGAATAAGATTTTATTTTAGGACAAATTGAAGTGAGTTACCAGATCATGGCCTCAGATACATACCAGCAAGGTGACCTTCTTCAAGTCTTTTAACCTCTCATTACCCTCATAAAACTCATTAAAATGATAAGTTCCCAAGGAGTTGATGAGCTATACTGGTAGAACGAGTTTCATCTCTGGGAGACCTCTATACCCCTACATTCAAAGATAAAAAAACAGGGAAAAAAATGTCCTTATAATATAGTATTGTGTATTAAGCTGCGTGCACCACAAAGGAGATCAAGATCAAACATTTCAGTTTGGTCAGTGAGTAAAATTGTGCTCTGCCAACAGGGGGCACTTAACATCTATATTTGCTTATTTACATTTATATTTTATATATTTATATTTTTTAAATTTTATATTTAATAATATATTTATATATTATTATATATATAATATAAAAATATAAAATAAATTTTATATTTATTATGGAATTTCTACAAATTGACAGAAATTTCCCAGATAGTGATGAGGGACGTTTCTTTATTTGGACACTCTTCACGAATTACCTAAGACAAGACTGCATGTATGTTAATTGATTTGTAGGCAAGTTTCAATCCTTTTTTCAAATGGTAAGCTCAGTAATCCTTGCTGAGAAATTAATTGCCTGACTGACATAAGGACAAAAAACATAGGAACTATATTTTCAGATCTCTGGACAGACATGAAGTTGATATAAAGAAGTTGGCCAAATCTAACACTGACTGTTGATCTTGGAAATTTGCATTTCAGAATTATTAATTTTGTTGTTGTCAAAAAGTACTTTATTAATCTGTTGTTAAGATGTTTGGTTAGCAGTTATTCACTGAGTAGTGACTGCATAAAATATACTTTGAAGGATTAATGTCCCATAAGTGCCACATCATCGGGAACCCAGCCCCAGAATGAGGTATAAAGGCAGCTGACCAGAGAGCCAGAGAATTCATCATTATCCTCACACATTCAGGTGCTGCTGAAGCATCACAGAGAAACGCTTCAAAAGATGAAGCTTCTGCTGCTGATCATGGGACTGGCCCTGGCCTGTGGCCTACAAGAACTCAAAAACAATGCACAAGACTCTCTCCAGGTAAGTGAGCAAGAATGGGGCATGGTTGATAGAGTTGTTTGGCAAAGGTATTAAGGCAATAGGTAAGGACAACAGAGCCTCTTTGGGGAGCAGAAACAGGACTTGTAGCTGAAAGGAAAAGATAAGCATTTGTGTCTTCTCGTTCAAAACTGTCCTTCAGTTGTATTGTCCAACAATGATTACATCAGCAGAAAATATGAAATTGCTCATGAGCGTGTGCCCATGCCCTGTTTCTTTTAAATAACAAAAATAAAAATCCATAGAACAAATTCTGCTTCTGACAATGAAGGGTTGCACTGGATGATCTTTAAATGTTTTCTCGCTTTAAGGTGCTGAAATCCCTGAACACCATTCTTTCAAAAAACAAACAAACCTGTCATTGAAATTTATGCTCTAGGATTCTGATAGCAATAGTAAATGAAATGATAAGTTCCAGGAAGTTTCCTTTTCTGTGACCTACCATTTAAACCAATTCTGCTGATAGTATTCAAATAGTAGCTTGAAGGTTTTTGTTCTGCATATGGAGTAGGATTAGATGCCCCATGACTTCTCTGTTGATGAATTATGTCACATCCAGGTAAAGTAGAGAGAAAGAGAACCCCCCCAGGACCATGAGTGATTAGAATCAGAGAATGAACAAAACTCTTTCAAAAGTAATAAATGAGAATTACTTTTAGGAACCCGATACAGATCTTCCATGTTCTTGTGTCAAAATCTCTCCCAAATCGCCAAATAAATGAAGAAATTACCAGTCATGTAGAAGTCTAAGATACACAGTAAGGTGAGGAGGAAATAATGCTATCAGTAGAATAATGCCATGAAACACACACTGTGAATATAATTAGACCCCTTATAGGGGGTGAATTTTGTGGGGAGGCAGTGGCTGAACCTGAGGACTCAAGATCACATGTGGCCCTCTAGGTCCTCAAGGGTGGCCCTTTGACTAAATCCAAACTTCACAAAGCAAAACCCCTTAATAAAAGGATTTGTTCTTTAAAACTTCGACTCAGTCAAATGGCTAGACCTAAAGACTTAGAAGGGTCCATGTGGCCTTAAGGCCTCAGGTTACCCACACTTGCATTGAACAAATGAACAAAGTAGGAAAGAGAAAGTTCAAATAATTTTTAAAAAATCACGGGTAGGATTGGGATAAATATATGCTTCATTCTGAGGCGCAGTGTCCTCTCTTGTATAAGGTGGGATTTGGACTCTGGTCATTCGCAGCTTAAAAATACTATGAGCCTATGTGACCAAGGATGTCTTTGTTCATTTCTCATCTAAAACTATTCTCACAGATTAATGGAGAGTGGTTCACTGTTGGAGTGGCCTCAAATGTGACATCTAAGATTGAGGAAGGAGGTAGCTTTCGGATCTTTCTCAAAAGTATCACGAAAAATGGTGGTATTATTCATGGAAACTTCTTTAAAAGGTAAGTGCTACCTGTGTTAATTGGTGGATATGGGAGTGGGGACAAAAATTTGGGTAATAATAGTTCAGGTATCTTTTAACCCCCGCAGGCTGATCAGAATTAGTGATGAAATTCCCAGGGGGTGATTTGGTTTTTGAACATTGAGGGCAACTGCTCAAGGAAACAGAAATTAATACACTACACATATACTTGACGCTTATATGCAGTGGTGAAGGCAATGGTAATGAAAAGTATTTTTATATGAATTTTGGATCTTTTGAATTACCCCCCCGGGGAAACTACCATTTCCTTTCTATTCCAAACTCTGAGTCATTAGTCTCCATTTTGTAGTAGAGATGGGATACTTGGTGCCCTTCTGATAAAAAGACAGAAAGCAGAATGAGAGAGGGAAAAAAGATACTCATTTAACTCACACATTTGCAGCAGTTTATTTAGCTAGTCCCCAACTGATGAACATCAAATTTACTTAAAATTCTTCCACAAATCTAGTCAATTAATTTCACCTCTATTTGCCTCAGTTGCCTTATCTATAAAATGGGATCATAATGATATCTATTCCTAATGGTTGTTATGGTGATCAAATGAGGGAATTTATGGATAGTGCCCAGCCCAGCATTTGGCACTTAATAAACATTGATTAATATTATTATATGCTCCAATTCTTTCTCTATTATATATGACTATTAGTTCCCTATATAGTTTGAGTATTTTAAACTTAGATGTATGTGATTCAAAGCTTTTTTTCCAGCTCACTGTTTATTTTCTCACCCTAGTTATTTTACTTTGTTCAAAAAAAGCTTTTCAATTTCACTTAGTACAAATGTTCTCTTAAGTGTTTGTGAAAAGTGCTTAATATGATTTTCTGTTTATTTTTATTACCGTTAATATGCAACTAAATATTCCTATCGTTTACATTGATTAAACTGGGACAAATTTGTTTACTCTTGACCTTAAGTGTTGTGACTATACAACACAATAAAAAGTTCATATTTGTATACAATTTCTTCAGTTTAAAGAAGTTATAGGTTTTCTCCGTAATGAACTCATGAGGAAAGGCAGAACATTAGTATTCCTCTTTGGAAATGAGAACTGTAACTCTCTGAAAGGTGAAAAAGTTGTTTGCTCAAGGTCACACTGTTAGAAAGGGAAAAAAAGAGTATTTGAACCCTGGTATCATTTCACTTGATTTATGGAAAGCTCAGTGTTAATCCCAAAGCATTTTTTAATGCAGAATTACTAAAGAGAGGGCTCTTCTGTCCAATCTGGTATTTTTATTAATTGATTATCACTTTATTCACTACACCAAAGATAGCAGGTTGTCATTGAATCAAATTGAATTAAAAACATTTAATAATTTTTAAATGGTGAATTCAATTTAATGCTTTCTATGAAGAAGTTAGATCTCACCTTAGATTCATCATTGTTTGTAATGTTATTGTAAGAAATGAGAAAAGTACACATTTTTGCAGATAATACTAAAATTACTGCATCAGGGTACTTCTTAGTAAAATTTCCTTTTGCAAAATGAAGTGCTCTTGTAATTCTAATCTTTATTTCCAGGGAAAATGGTGAATGCATTTCATTTTCTTTGACTTCTTTCCCAGGAGAAGACGGTCAAAGATATGTGGAATGTAAGTATAAAAAAGCATCACAATGTCTTTCAGTATTATTCTGAAATGAATTAATGGAACCCGTGATTAACAAAAAAGGGGAAATGATGAGACACTAAGCAAAAAAAAAAAATGCCTTTTTTTAATTTCAACATTACTGCACTATGCAAAGACTAGATGAGAACCTTTGATCTTCTCTTCCTTCTTACAAAGCTCTAGAGGTCTGATTAGCCTTTATATAATTAAAATGAAAATCAATTTACTGTGCAGTCCTAAACATGTGTTTTGTCCTCCCTTGGCCTCAGTTTCCTCATCTATAAAGTGAGATGTTTGGACTAGATGATTTCCAAAGTTCCTTCAATTTCTTACATTTTATGATTCGAGAGGCAGATAAGAGAAATGAGAGTAAAAAGATAGGTCTGTCAACAAAATTACAGTTTGATTGGAATGGCAGAGCATGTGACAGAATTGAGTTTTCCAGACAACTTTGGGAAAGGCCTTTGCCTCGAGACTAACAAGTCTCAAGTCTTTGCCTTTGTTCCTGTAGTTTCAAAATTCTGACCTGACTTTTTGATGGTTTCACAGATGATGGACAAAATGAGTTGACCATTGAAAGTATAAGCTCTGAACATCTCATATGTATGTTGTATAATACCAAAGATGGGGAGGTGACGGTTTGGGGAATACTCTATGGTATGTATCCTATGATCACACCCTAATACTCTTCCTTTTCTCTTTTTCATCATAAAAGTAATAAAAGGAAATAAGCTGTAGTTTTGTAGCTTTGGGAGTGACCCAAACTGTCTTTGACTACAATTTAAATGCCTGAAATCAGGGGGAAAATAAAAGCTTCCCAGTGTAACAAACTGTCCATTTTGAGCTTCCTTCAGTAACTTCTGAAGACCACTCTGCACCTTAAGTAAAATTCAAGCTTTATAAGAGACAGGTCAGAGAGAAACAGAGACAGAGAGAAAGAGAGAGAGCAAAAGAAAGACCGAGAGACAGACAAAGAGAAGGACAGACAGAGACAGAGAGACACAGAAATAGAGACAGAGAGACAGACAAAGACAAAGACCAAAAAACGGAGCAAGACAAAGAGAGACCAAGATAGGTGCCAGTGTAAATCTTTCTCTTTGCTCTGAAAAATGTTAAATTTGGAATTAATTATTAGATGTTGTTCAGCTCAAGCATCTAGTTAGTAAAGAAAACATGAGTGGGGAGGCTTCTGTTCTGATATTGAGTCATTAAATCTATATCTCTTCCCTCCTGAGTGCTCCATTTTTGTCATTTAGGGCTGTACTCACTGAAGGACAAATATAGGTTGATAATGGAATGGTTGATCACATCTATCCTAAAATCACATCGTAAGTTAGATAAGCAGAAAAAACAAATCTCCTAAGAGACAGAAATAAATTTTTGGAAGTATACACTCCTCCTTGGGAGAAATTGAGGGAATGTGGAAAAGGGAGATGAATAATCAGGACTTCAAGTCTCAGGACTCTTAATGGTTTTAGCAATGTGATCCTATCCTACATGTCTCTTCATTGTTGTATCTCATGGCCCTGACATCCCAGATTCACTCCTCTTACCTCCCTGCCTCTCTCAGTCTCTGAGATGACTGTTGGCTGCCCATGTTAGATTCCCCTATGTGTTCATCTCCACACTCTGGATTCTCAACTTTTCCTCTCCCAATAAAAATTATTTTCATATTTCTTATGTAATAGATGTTTAGGCCTTATAACTCTAGGGGGTCACACTTGCATTTACTTATTTGTGAAGATGATTTTTTTCCAGTAGATGTAAACTCCTTGAAGGAAAGGATTAGCTCTCCATTATTTTTGAATCCCTATTGCTTCATGTGGTACTCAGCACTTAGTAAGTGCTTATAAATGTTTGTTAATTGACTTACTGATAAATCAACAGCATATTCTCTTTCCTCCTTTTTGAAAAGGTGTAACAAATTCTGGGGCACATGATAACTCCAATTCCCAAAGTTATTAACTCATTTGCCCAGATCAAAGGCCCTGTCCCTGGTACTCTGCATTCCACATTCATCTAGCTACCTCCTTTCCAATGTGTTGTTGAAAATAATCAGGAAGAGAGATTTAGCAACCCTTCTCATTTGCACCCTAACTACAGGCCGAACTCCAGATCTGCCAGATGAAATAAAGAAGAAATTTGAGGAAATATGTGAAAGATTTGGAATTAGGAAGGATCAAATTAGAGATCTGTCCAAGGATGGTAAGTTCTGTTCAAGTTGGAGACTGAAGGAGAGAATTTCCATTTTCCCTCTGAGACCTGGAGGAGAGAATTTCATACAATGGAATTATTCCCAGTTGAGCTCTCCTTGTCCTCACCCAATCTTAGTTCACTTACCTTTGGGATAGTGACAAAATGCTCTGAGAAGGATTCATATCTGAAAACCATTGTTATCCTGTTTTTGTCTCCACAGATCGATGTGAGAAATTTAGATAAGGAACTTGAGGCTGGCATGCAGGTTTGTTAATTTCAACTGTGGGATTATTGCCTGATAGTCATATTTCTTTAGAAAGCCATAGCAACCTTCAAATGCATATATATATATATATATATATATATATATATATATATATATATATATATTTACAGGTGCACACACACACATACACACATACATGGCATAGATCAGCTTTTGAGACCCTACTGGATGTTAGGTACTTTTAGAGTGTGTAACTGTACTTGGCCTCTCCTTGATCATCCCGACATTTTCTGGGAAAGCAATTACTTAAGGTGGGGGAGTGAGGGTGATTCATATTCCCTTTTTCCTAAAGTCTTTTTAAATTCTGTTCTTGCCCCTTTCTCTATCTTCCAAAAGTTGATGTATATGAAGTTAATATGAGAACATGGAATGAGCAGGGCAATGGTGCTTGGAGGGAAGATAGGAAACAAGATCAAACCAAGGAATTGGGAGAAGGATGTGGAGAAGTTTCAATGTTAGCCAATGGAGTGAGTTCCTAGGTGAGATTTTGGGATGGTGATTGGAATGACACTTTGGATTTTTTAATCCAATCAATCTAATCCATCCAATTTATCCATCTAATTCAAGATGAATTTTTGTTCTCAACAGCCTCAAGTTTTGTCTGTCTTAGTTTCCCAGCTTGACTGTAATAGGAATAACGGTTTTCATCTGGCTGCTTTTCATCCTTATCAAATTCCATTGACAATGGGTTTCCCCCTCACCTCAGACAATCTGACTGAATCTCCTGAAGTATATGCTTCCCTTGGTACTTTCTTATGAGTCAAAATTAGCTCCAGGATGCCCATTTTTCATCTTTGTTCCATGCTCCACATCTTACTTCCAATTCCTAAGCCACTTTTTGATATTATATGACCAGGATTCTTTCACTGTCTCACAGGAATTCCACAGATGAAATATCCCTGTATTCCGGTGAACAAGTCCTGTTGCCTCCAAACAGTTGTTGCTATGGATACAGAAAATTTCTACTGCCTTTCTGTTCTCTCCTCCAAATTCAAGGAGGATGCTCTTCCTCTCCTAATTCTGCCGCATCTTGTCTTGCCTGAAAATCTAATAAATGATTAATTCAGTACAATGTGTTCCAAATAAATTGGGTATGTGGTAGAGGTGGATAGCTATTGCATAAGAGTAGCTAAAGGAGATATTATCAGTTTATGGGAATTCCCCAAGGTGCCTTAACTGAGATAAATTTGTCTGTACATGGTATTGATTCCTTTAATTTTTACATAAGAGTCATCAATGCAAATACAGCACCCAATTATCCTGTGGGTCTTTCCTTGCAACTTAGAACCCCTTCTATTCTACCCTCTTTCTCCCTGCTACTACTCACCTGGTACCAGAATGGTACTTACGGGTATTCAAATTTGATGCTCAAGAAGGTGATTAGTCTCCAAAGTGCTAAAAGATATTCTCTGGAACTGTTCTCCCAGTGGTGTTCTTACTCTTAATAGTTAACGAGTAGACTCAATTAACACAAAGGAAAGGCATATATTAAGTTGGCCAGAGTAACACAGTAAGAATCTAGAAGTAATATGAAGTAATTGTTATTCACTTTTCTTTCTGTCTTTAGGAGACAAATTCCAGGTTAATCCACTTGGCACTTGTCTTCATCTTTCGTGATGTTTTTGTTTATTTTTGAGCCCTTTCCATTCTCACCACTCATTCCTGATAATTTGTCTCACATAGTCCTCTTCATAGTTTGAAACCCTTCCTTTTTATTGTCATAGTGTTCATACGCAACTTGAGAGTGACCAGCCTCATGCTTCTTGGATTGGGAACTATGAAAGCCTGCTTTCTATCCAAACTTCTAGGAGAAAACTGACCACAAGTTAAGGGGAGCCTTTCCATTAAGAATGGAAACCTCTTCCTATTTAGCCAGGTCTGCCCTGCACCATATTCACCTGTCCCAATGAACTATATTACCTTTTTTTGTCATATTGCCAACTAAGAATCGTGTGTTCTACCTGTTATACTTTGTTCATATTGTGGAGAGAAGGGAGGTCAGTCCATGTTACTGTCATGAAACAAAAGTAGAGGACATGCCAGACAGAGGTTGAAACATGAATCAGTCACAGTATTTGTGTTGAGTGGCTTTGGCACATAGGAGGAGGACCGAGATTTGTTAATTAGGATCAATGGAAGAAAGGAGGAGGACCAAGATTTGTTAATTAGGATCAGTGGAAGAAAACACAAGGTAATTTGACTTTCTGATGTTATTATCAAATGGTTTATAGTTTAGTGCATTGCTGTCTATGCCTATCTTGAGGCAGATTTTATTATTTTAGATTTAGGTGGTTTTCCCTTTTTAGAGTGATTTTCTAATAGATAACTTTCCTTCTCTAGAAGAATAGCATGACATCCTTTATCAAAAGTTTTCCTGAAATCCAGTTGAACTATATATCCCCAGCATTCCCTTCCTCTGCTAGTTTGACTTGTTCTTTAGGAAGCCATGCAGGCCTTGTGGAATTCCAATTCTAGATAGCCATCAACCATCTTTTTAATGATATGTCCTTCAATTTTCCTGGGAATAAAAATCAAGTTCACTGGTACATAATTTCACACTCTATTCTTTCCTCTATTTAGAAAATCAGGACATATGACCTTCTACAATCATGGAATATTTCTGCCATTTTCCATATTCTTTCAAAGACTACCCTCAATGGCTCAGCAATCACATCTGCCTGTTCTTTCAGAACATGAGGTTGTACTTAATTTAGGATGGATGACTTGGTTGCATCATGGATAGTTAGGTTCCTTCTTACTAAACTCACCCTTTATTTAGTTCATTATCAATTCCCTAGAGACCATTGGTGGCACAGTACATAAACTGAGTGGGCCTGGTGTCTGGAAGACTTGAGTTCAAATCCAGCCTCAGATACTTACCAGCTGTTGGCCCTGGGCCACTAGCTTGCCATTTATTTGCCCCAGTTTTCACATCTAGTAAATAGAGATAATAACAAGTGCCTTGCTGGGATTTTGGAACTTAGTAGGCATTATATACATATTTATACCTTCCCTGTTGGTCATTTTAATACCATAATTTCCATTTTAAAAGTTAATTAAAAACTGCTTTGTAAAAACAAAAGAAGTACTGTGAATTTTTGCTTTGTTTCTCTTGTCAGTTATGATCATTTCATCTCTCTAAGTAAAAACTCTATCGCTTCTTTATTCCTCTTTTTTCCCTCCTCATGTAATTTTTAAAATATTATTTTATTTTTTCCAGTTACAAGTTATCTCACAAAAAACAGGCATGGAAGAGTTTTACTGGGGAGTGATAATAGGGTGAATTGGTGGAGGGGAATTCTCGTAGCTCTTTCTCATCATAATTAACTCAATAAGGGAATAAAAGATGCCCTCAGCTGCAAATGGTTTAGGAAAGAGTGAGAGGAGATTAAGTGATAGCACTGCAGGGTAGAAGAGTTTCTCAAGGAGATTAATCATGAGGGCAGGGAAAGCTACAGGAAAAGATGACTAAAGAAAGGGAAAAATTTTTAAGGTTGAGGGAGGCATGGATATGTCTATATGTAGCCAGGATGTGACCAGTAAATGGGGAGAGGTTGAAAATAAGAAAAAGAGTGGCAATGTCAGTGGAAGCAATCTCCTGGGGAAATCTTGGGATGATATGATCATATATGCATGTTGCACAATAGGTTTTGGTGAGAAGAAGAACTCTTTCTTTATCTAAGACTAGATTGAAGTAGCCAAAAATGAGGAAAGATGGTATGATAAGTCATGGTATGAGATGAGGAGGTGGGCAAGACAATGAGACAAACTGAAAGGAAGAAGTAGTGGAGAACTGGAGAAGAACTAGAAACAATGTGTGGCAGAAGTGCAATGGTTGAAAAAGACAAAGTAGCTGCAGCAGAAAAGAGAGAGATGGAGAAAGGCCACGCATCTTAGACTAGAAGACCTGAGCTAAAGGCCCTGGTTATACCAAATGAGGATGATTCCCAGAAAAGACCAGGGGAGGTTCCCCTCTTCCCTCAATTTTCCTTCCTATTTTCTGTCCTTAATAGACATTGTAGTATACTTTACTCATTCCTATATCCCAACATTTACATAAACCTGAATTTTTGCCTCATCTGCATACCATTTGAAGTAAATGTCCAGCTGGAAATACTTCTGAATGTTTTTCACTGTACTCACCAGGAAATCCCCTACACCAATGAAAACCACAAGACTGAAAGCATAGTTAATGTCTTTGAGGCCATAGTTACAAATGGCTTCTTAAAAATGACTAGACCAGGAAATATAACTATCAACTTTACATTAATGAGCCTATTTTCCTTTAGCTATTTACCTTTTCTTTTTTCATTTTTAAGGATATTATTGACAAGAGGTAAAAATCTAAGAGGATATTATAATTTGCATTTCCATAATTATTTGTGATTTTGAAGAATATTTTTTCATACGCCTATTCAAGGCTTAGATTTCTTCAATTGAAAACAGTTAATATAATTGGCCTACTTATAGAATGTGTAACATTTCTTTTTCTTAAAAGTTCTCATCAGTTCCTAATATGTTTTAGAAATGAGGCTTGATCTCTGTAAAGATTCTTTACCTGTTAACTTTCTGTTACAATTTTAAGTATGTTATTTTTATTTATGTAGAAGCTTTTAGTTACAGTTCATGAAAATAATTTTTTCTATTTTCTTTGATCCTGTTGCTTTTTTGGTCACAAGTCCTTTCCTAATCTCCTTCATTCTCTACTACCTTTTACATCTGAGTCATGAATCTGTCTGAAACTTCCCTTGGTATGCAGTGGAAGATGTTCATCCATATCTAATTCCTACCTGATTGCTTTCCAGTTTGGCTAGCTGTTTTTATTGAATAATGAAGGCTGGCCCCAGTATTTAGGTAATTTTGAATTATTGAACACTACACTATATTCATTTTGCTCTACAAGTTGCAAACCAAAAATGTTTCGCTTCTCAGCCTCTCTTTGTTTTTTTTCTAAGATCAAACATTCTTGATAGTTACTGATTTGTTATTTAGTTTTAAATTTATTATTATTAAGGCAATTCTTTTATATTTTTAAATTTTCCTTCCAGGTTTTGTCATTTAATTCTCCTGAATGAATTACATTGATTTTTTAAAAATTTCTAAAGTAATTCTTCATTTATTGGAAGAGCACTTTATCCATACATATATTTAAGTAACATTTTCATTTTTCTTAAATTTGTTTAGCCTTCTGATGTGCCTTTAATCTTTACTCAAGTATTTATATTTGTCTTCATTTCTATGAAAATGTGTTCTTATTTTTAAAATAAGATTTATCTTTCATTGCTGGGTTTGATTAGTAAGAAACACATATGTTAATGATTTTTGCACTTTTCTTTTATGTACTACAACTTCTTTGAAGGTATAATTAGTTTCATTAATTTCAGTTGGTTGAAGATTAAAGTTTCTCTATGGAAAATATCATATTACAATAAAAAAGTGATTAATTTTTTCCTTTTTGACTATTCTTATTCCATCAATATTTTCTTATATTCTTGTTATAGCTAACATTTCTAGAACTCTAACAAAAAATGGTGATGATAATGAATATACTCCCTTTACCCCTTAACATATTAGATGGACCTCTACTGTATCCTCAGTACATATAATGTTAGAATTTGGTTTTAGATAGCTATTACTTATGATATCAAAAAAAGTTCATTACTTCCTATGCTTTTTGGTGATTTTTTAATGCAGACATATTGTTATTTTCCAAGATTTTTGCATCTAATGATATAGCCTTATGATTTTTATTTTCCCATTACTAATATGGCCTATTATTTTCACGGTTTTCCCCATAAGAAAACCAAATCTGAATTCCTAGTAAAAATACAATCTTTTCATAATCTATAATCTTTTTAATTTATGCTGTGGCCTATTTATTAATATTTTATTTAAACTTTTATACTTATATTAATTAAGGATACTGATCTATAGTTATTTCTGTTTTTTTCCTTTTCTAAGATCTAGAAATTGGCTACGGATTGAAAAAAGGACCATGTGAGGTACAGAAAGTAAAGAAATCTCTTCCCAGCTGTCAATATAAGTAGTGCTTTGTGAAAGCTGATTTTCATAATAATTATTATGAGTCATTTTAAGTTCCTGCTAATATAAGGCATATATGGAAACTTTTCTTCAAGCCAAATTATTGGACCAGTTTTAGCCCTTTTACTCTATGTCACTTCTATATAACCAAGAGTTTGCTATTGTTCTGTAGTTCTATTTTTTTTTAATTTTCATAAAAAGTACTCAAAAGTTTAGTACCTACAAGTTTAGTACTTTACAATATAATTTAAGACCTGGAGTACTTGTATCCATTTCCAATTTTTTTTTCATTTATATTCTTGATAATTTTTTTTGTCGCTCTAAATTAAATTTTTAGTGTTTTATTGAGATCTCTAAAATGTCCATTTGGTAATTTGATTATTAGAACACTAACTCTTTAAATTGAGAGAGCATTTTCATTTTTATTATGTAGACAGGTCTAGCCATGAATACTAAATATCCTTCCAGTTTTTAAAGTTTTCTTAATATCTTTAGGGGTAGCTGAGCGGAAGAGTGGATAAAACGTCAGGCCTGGAATCAGAATGACCCATCTTCCTGAGATCAAATTTGACCCCAGGACTATGTGACCCCAGAAAAATCATTTAATTTTGTTTGCCTCATGAATTAAATGTGCTGTAGGAGGAAATGTCAAACTATTACAATATCTCTTTCAAGGAAATCCCATGTTGGGTGAGGAAGAGTTGGATGTGATTAAAAGACAATTGAACAACAGCTAAAACAATTTCTTCAATAAACACATATATAATAAACACTATAGATCTTGAGAATGCTTTGGTCAGTTGACTGCCATATGTTTTATTCATACTGGAGTAATTTATAATGACAGTTTTTTCTTTATTGTTTCCTCCTCTATTTTATTGACTCGTGGGCTTAGAGTGTGTTCTGCCACATTGCTTCTCTTTTGATTCTCTTAACAAGTTCCAATGCTTACTCTGTAGGATTTTTCTAAGTAAAGCATTGAGTTATCAAGACATAATGTTGGTTTTGTCTCTTCTTTGTCTTTCTTATTCTTTTTACTTTTTTCTGTTGTTTCATTCCTATTATTAGTGTTTCTAGCCCAGTAGAATAAGGGGAAAGGGAATATGTTTGTTTTGTTTTAGTTCTTATTTCTGGCACCTGTTGAGAATCATCTGGTTTAAATTAAGAGACAATTACAGCCTCTTGGAACCATTTTTGATATTGATTTTTAAAATACCAGCTATGGTCAAGAATATATTGCTTGCTGTCATAATACATATTTGGAGCATTCCACACCAAATTGTATGCAGATCCTCTTAGACACACTAATGCAGATTCAAGTGGACCCACAGATACTAAAATTGTCACAAATCTTGACCATTGTAAATATCTTTGCTTTTTCAAATCAACCAGAATATGTATTTACTTCAAACAAAGACACTTACTAAAATAATGTAATTTAAGTGGATACTGTCAGTGAAAAAATTTGAAAACTTTTGACTCAATTATTGCCTATTAGGATTTGAAAAGTAAGCGGAAATCCCAGGAGTCAAGATGGTTGAGTGAATAGGAAATACAGTCAAATTTCAGAACTCACAAATCAAGGAGAAAATACTGTAAGCAACCTGAAAGAAACATTTCAAACATCATGCAACCACAGTCAGTATTATATAGGATTTTTTAGTCCCTGCATTAATAGATCAGTGAACTTGGAATAAGATGTTCTGTAAAGCAAAGGCACTAGGATTACAACCAAAAATCACTCACCTAGTGAAACTTAGCATAATTTTTCAGGGAAAAAATGGTCATTTAATGAAAGAGATAAATTTCAAGCTTTCCTAATAAAAAGACCAAAGCTGGACAAAAAACTGGTTTTCAATTACTAGAGTAGAGAGAAGCATAAGAAAGAAAAAGGAAAGACAAAACATGAGAGATTCTATAAGGTTAAGCTCTTTATCCTCACATGGGAACACTATACTTGTACCTCATAAGAACAGAATAACAATTAGTGCAGCTAGAAGGAAGATACATAGAGAGAAGGTATGCGTATGAGGTGAATATGATGGAATGATATGCAAAAAAAAATTACATAGTAAAAAAGAGGATTACGCTGGGAGCAGAAGGAAGGGAGAGGTAGAATGAGGTAAATTATCTCCTGTGAAAAGGCAGGAATGAGTTATTAGAGTTGAGTGGAAAATGGGAAGAGATGCTGTGGGTATTTGTTAAACCTTACTTTTACAAGAATTGCTTCAAAGAGAAAACGACATTCACAATCAGTTGCATATAGAAATCTATCTTACCATACAGGAAATAGGAGAGAAGGGAGTTAAGAAAAGGTGTACTACTGACAAAAGAGAGGGAAGAGTGAGTGAGATAAAGATCAAATAATACAAACCATTAACAAATTAATTAAAGAGAATGACAATGAGACAACCTACCAAAATTTATGAGATGCAGGCAGAGAAGTACCTAGGGGGAAATTACTTTCTTTTTTTTTTAATATAAATTTATTTATTTAACTTTTTACATTCATTTTCACAAAATTTTGGGTTTCAAATTTTCTCCCCATTTGTCCCCTACGCCTACCCCAATACACCCAGAATTCTAATTTCCCCTATCACCAATCTGCCCTCTCTTCTATTGTCCCTCCCTTCTCTTGTCCCCATTTTCTCTTTTGTCCTGTAGGGCCAGATAACTTTCTATTCCCCATTACCTGTATTTCTTATTTCCTAGTAGCAAGAACAATACTTGACAGTTGTTCCTAAAACTTTGAGTTCCAACTTCTCCCCATCCATCTCTCCCCACCCATTCCCTTTGGGAAGGCAGGCAATTCAAT
>CM053769.1:295623157-295647886 GCA_028658325.1 Potorous gilbertii | reverse complement strand
CCTAGGAGTTTCTCTTTTTGGATCTCTTTCAGGCGGTGATTGGTGGATTCCTTGAATACTTGTTTTGCCCTCTGGTTCTAGAATATCAGGGCAGTTTTCCTTGATAATTTCATGAAAGATGATGTCTAGGCTCTTTTGTGAAATTACTTTCTTAAAACTCTTACCATAATAAAATAGAGAAAGAAGAAATCAATGAATTGGGCATACAATTAGGAGCATTAGAAAAAAGAACAAATTTAAAATCCCCAGTTAAACATAACATTAGAAATCCTGAAACCCAAAGGTTAGACTTATAAAATTGAAAGTCAGAAAACTATTGAGCTAATAAATAAAACTAAAAGTTTATTTTATGGGTTAAAAAAGCAATATGATAAATTATTGATACATTTCTTTTCTTTTTTAATTATTATTTTATTTTTTTTCAGTTTTCTACAACCACTTCCACATATCTTAGTTATTTTCCCCTCCTTCCCCAACTTCCCTCCCCCCAACCACTCCCTCACTAGTGTCTATGATAAAGGCCTCATTTCTAAAATATATGGAGAACTCAGTAAAATGTACAAGAATACAAGTTATTCCCCTATTAATAAATGGTCAAAGATATAATCAGGCAGTTTTCAGAGGAAGAAATTAAAGTAATCTCTAGTCATATGAAAAAAATGCTCTAAGTCACTATTGATTAGAGAGATGCAAATCAAAACAGCTCTGAGGTACTTCCATATATCTTAGATATTTTCCCCTCCTTCCCCAACTTCCCTCCCCCCAACCACTCCCTCACCAAAATGGCATGCAATCTTATATAGATTCTACACATTTTTTCCTTAACGATGTTGCATAAAAGAATTAAAATGAATGGGAGAAACCATAAAACCAAACAAAACATAACACAAGATAAAATGGTCTGCTTCATTCTGTGATCTAATTCTATAATTCTTTCCCTGGATGTGGAAAGCATTTAGCCTCAAGAGTCCACTGAAATTTTTTAGGTCCTTACAATGCTGAGAAGAACTAAATCTACCTGAAAAACTCCTCACACACTGTCATTATTTTTGTGTACAAAGTTCTCCTGGTTCTGCTCCTTTTACTCAGCACCAGTTCATATGTCTTTCCAGGTCTCTCTGAAGTCTTCCTGTTCATTTCTTATAGCGAAATAGTATTCATACACCACAATTTGTTCAGCCATGCCCCAATTGGTAGGCCTCCCCTTGATTTCCAGTTTTGGGCCATCACAAAGACAGTGCTACAAATATTTTTGTACATGTAGGACCCTTTCCCATTTCTATGATCTCTTTTGAATAGAGACCTAGAAGTGATATTACTGGGTCAAAGAGTATACACATTTTTGTAGTTCTCTGGGCATAGTTCCAAATTGCTCCATCAACTGTATCAACTCACAGCTCCATCAATCTGTTCCACCTCTCCTATATCTTCTCTAACATTTATCATTTTGCTGTTTTGTCATATTAGTCAGTCTGATAGGTGTTATATGGTACCTCAGAGCTGTTTTGATTTGCATTTCTCTAATCGATAGTGACTTAGAGCATTTTTTTCATATGATTAGAGATTACTTTAATTTCTTCCTCTGAAAACTGCCTGATTATATCTTTGACCATTTATTAATAGGGGAATAACTTGTATTCTTGTACATTTTACTGAGTACTCCATATATTTTAGAAATGAGGCCTTTATCACAGACACTAGTTGCAAAAACTCTTTCCCAATTCTCTGCTTCCCTCCTAATCTTGGTTGCATTGATTTTGTTTGTGCAAAATCTTTTCAATTTAATGCCATTTTGCACTTCATAATGTTTTCTATCTTTGTTTGGTCAAAAATTTCTCTATTCTATATAAGTCTGACAAATTCAGTATTCCTTGCTCCCCTAATGTGTTTATATTATCACTTATACCTAGATCATGTATCCATTTGTACTTTATTCTTATGTATGATGTCTAGAATTTGTCTATGCCCAGTTTCCACCACACTGTAATCCAGTTTCCCCAGCAAATTTTGTCAGACAGTGAGTTCCTATCCCAGAAGCTGGGTTCCTTGGGTTTATCAAACAGTAGACTGCAATCTTCATTGACTACTGTGTCGTGAATACATAACCTATTCCATTGGTCTATCCCTCTTTTTCTTAGCCAGTAACAACTGGTTTTGATGACTGCTGCTTTATAATACAATTTGAAGTCTAGTATGGCTAGATCACCTTCCCTAGCATTTCTTTTCATTAGTTCCCTTGATATTCTGGACCTTTTGTTCTTCCAGATGAATTTTGATATTATTTTTTCTAGCTCTGGAAAATAATTATCTGGTAGTTTGATTGGCATGGCACTGAATAAACAAATTGATTTAGGTGAAATTGTCATTTTTATTATGTTAGCTCAGCTTACCCATGAGCAACTGATATTTTTCCACTTACTTAGATCTGACTTTATCTGTGAGAAAAGTGTTTTGGAATTGTATTCATATAGTCCCTAGGTTTGTTGTGGCAGGTCTCAGATATTTTATAGTGTCTACTGTAGCTTTAAATATGATTTCCATTTCCATCTCTTGCTGTTGATCTTTGTTAGTAATATATAGAAATGCAGATGATTTATGTGGGTTTATTTTGTAACTTGCAACTTAGTCAAAGTTGTTTTTGATTTCAAGTAGTTTTTTACTTGATTCTCTGGGATTCTCTAAGTATATTATAATGTCACCTTCAATTTTGCCTATTCTTTGCCTATTCTAATTTCTTCAATTTCTTTTTCTTCTCATTGCTACAGCTCACATTTCTAGTACCATATTGAACAATGGTAGTGATAATGGACATCCTTGATTCACCTTTGATCTTCTTGAAAATGCATCTAGCTTATCCCTTTTGCATATAATGCTTGCTGATGATTTTAGGTAGATACTCTTTATTATTTTATGGAAAGTTCCATTTATTTCTGTTCTCTCCAGTGTTTTCAATAAGAAAGGATGTTATATTTTGTCAAAAGTTTTTTCTGCAGTTATTGATATAATCATGTGGTTTCTATTAGTTTTGTTGTTGATATGATCAATAATGTTGAGTAGATACATTCCTACAATTTTCCACTTTAGTTCCTCACCCTTCACCTATGTATTTCCCATTTTACCAAATCAGCTACTGATACCTCTTCAATTTTTAAAAATGACCATTTGCTCATGAAGAAGAAAAGAAGAACAATAATCATGTTATACCTTTTATTCAAAAGAAGGCAAAAGTGAGGAAAATTTAAAAATACAGCTCTCCACCCATAAACCTAGATGACATCACCAGACTTTTCAGTATCCAAGGAAGAGAGTGAACACACACTTACAGAATTCCTTGCTGATGTTTGCCTTTTGTTTTAGAAGAGATCCCTGACATAAGGGAGGTAATTAACCCATTGAGCCCATTCAATGATTAAGGGATAATAAGAAATGAGAAATAGACTGGCTTATAAAAAAAAATCTTCAAGGAGGGGAAGATCCTCACAGTTTCAGGTCCAAACATAAACAACTGTTATTTACATTCATTCTGAGCCAATCAGGGCCTAAACAATGACCAAGAAGGACTGGGTCTGGGACCTATTTTTGACCAATCAATGAGAGTGTGAATGATATGAGCTAAGTCTAGTCTCCAAGAGAAAAAACAAAATTAAAACAAAAAAAGTTCAGAGATTAAAATTCACATTCCCTTTGGCAAGAGCATTTTCAGGCAAAGGTTTGAAAACCTAAGTGAAGAACAAGAGAGAGAGAAAGTGAGAAAGAGAGAAGGAGAGAGAGAGACAGAGACACAGAGACAGATAGAAAGAGAAGGAAAGAAAGACAAAAGAAAGAAAGAAAGAAAGAAAGAAAGGAAGGAAGGAAGGAAGGAAGGAAGGAAGGAAGGAAGGAAATAATGAAGGAAAGACAGTAGTAGCCAGATATGGATCGGGACATCATTCAGAAACTCAGCATTAAAACACATGAATAAGAAAATCCTTGTTCCCATGCCTCCTCATGTCTCTTTACTGCAATGCTTAGTGACATAATCTTTTGCTGAAATAGTGTAGACTATAATTTGTCTGCCTGTCTTCTTTGTCTCTCTGTTCCAGGATGAAATGTCTACTCTCTTCTGATGCTGGTATCAGGACAAATTGAAATTAGGTATTAGGTCAAGGCCTCAGATATACAAACGACCTTCAAGTCTTTTAATCTCTCAGTACCAACATATATAACTCTTTAAGAAGGCTAATTCTCAAGGAGTTGATAGTCTGTACTGGTAGAATGAGTTTCATCTCTGGGAACACTATGTACCCATAAATATCAAGATAAAGACCAGATAAAAGAATATCCTTAGAATATTTTATTGTGTACTAGATTGTGTGTACCACAAAGGAGATCAAGTCCAAGCATTTCCCTAGGCCAATGCCTAGAATTATGATTGGCAAATTGTAGGCACTTAAAAGGTTTTTATTGAATGTCTACAGACAGAAAGTTCCCAGACAATGAGGAGGGTTGTTTTCTACTTGGGCATTCTTCCCACATTAACTAAGACAAGACTGCATTACTTTAGGTGCTTTGTAGGCAAGTTTCAACATTTTATAAAATGGTGACCTCAGTGTAATCCTTTATGAGAAGTTAATTGCCTGACTGACATGAGGACAAAAAACATAGGAACTGTATTAAGAGGGCCAAATCTGACCTTGACTGTTGATCATGGAAATTAGCATTTCAGAACTGTCAAAATTTCATTGTCGTAAAGTACTTTACTAATCTGTCCTTGACATCTTTGGCTAGCAGTTAATCCCCAGATAGTGACTCCACATAAAGTATACTTTGAAGGATTCGTGTCCCTTAGTGCCACATCATCAGGAACCCAGCTCTAGAATGAGATATAAAGGCAGCTGACCAGAGAGGCAGATAATTCGTCATTATCTTCACACATTCAGGTGCAGCTGAAGCATTACAGAGAAACCCTTCAGAAGATGAAGATTGTACTGCTGACTGTGGCACTGGCCCTGGTCTGTTGCCATCAGGCTCACAAAATAAAAGTACAAGACGTATCAAAGGTAAGTGATCAAGAAAGGGAACAGGTTGATAGAGTTGTCTAGCACAGGTTGTAGGAAAACAGAGCCTCTTTGGGCAGAATAAAGCAAAAATAGGACTTGCAGCTGAAAGGAAAAGATGTGCATTTCTATCTTCTCACTCAAACTGACCTTGCCAATATTGTGTTGTCTTCCAAGCATTAAAGTCAGCAGAAAATACGAAATTACTTTGTGCCCATGCCTTATTTCTTTTAAATAAAAAATTGAAAGCCTATGGAATAGGTTTTGCATTTGACTTATTGTCTATAAAGATTTTCTGGCTGTAAGATGTTTTAATCCTGAGATGCTATTCTTTCAAAAAAACAAAAAAGAAAGAACAATTACAATGGAAATCTATGTTCTCTGATTATGATGACAACAGTAAATGAATCCAGAAAGTCTCCTTTTCTGTGACCTACCATTTAAACACATTTTGCTGATAGTATTTAGATAGTAGCTTGAGGGCTTTTATTCTGCATATATGCTGGGATTAGATGCCACATGAATTCCGTGATGAGGAGGTATCTCACATCCAGGTAAAGGAGAGGAAAAGAGAATCCCCGAAAACCATAAGTGATTAGAGTCAGAGAAAGAACACAAGTTTTTCATAATTAATGAAGGAGAATTAATTTTAGTACCCCAGTAGAGATCTTCCATGTTCTTGTGGAAAAATCTCTCCCTAATCCCCAAATAAATGAAGAAATTACCAGATACATAGTAACACAAGGGGAAAATAGCGTTATCAGTAGAATAATGCCATGAAACACAGTGAAAATATAATTAGACCCATCATGGGGGGAGAGAGGAAAGAGGGGTTGGCAGTTTGGGAGAGAGAAGGTGGAGGAACCTGAGGTCTGAAGGACATAAGTGGTCTTCTAGGTCCTCAAGTGTGGACTTTGGATTGAATGAAAATTCACAGAACAAATTTTCTCAATAAAAAGAATTGTTCTGTAAAACTTGAACTCAGACCAAAGGACACACCCAAAGGCTTAGAAGGGTACATGTGGTTTCTAGACCTCAGATTCCCCACCCTTGCATTGAACAAATGAACAAACTAGGACACTAAAAGGTTAATAACTTGCCAAAAGTCACAGAGTGGGGCAGTATCAGAGCTGAATCAGAACCCAAATCACCTAAATCCTAGTCTCCTGAGCTTATGGCTTTACTATAAAGATAATGTGTGAATTAGGTAGGACTGGGGTAAAGATATACTTCATTTTTGAGGTCTTAGTCTCCTCATTTGTATAATGAGGGATGGGACTGTGGTCCTTCCCAGTTTGAAAAATATCATGTGACCAGGGATGTTTTTTTCAATTCTCATCCACTTTTCCACAGCTTAGCGGAGAGTGGTTCACTATTGCATTGGCCTCAAATGTGACATCTAAGATAGAGGAAGGAGGTAGCTTTCACATCTTTGTCAAGAATGTCCAAGGACAGGATAATATTCTTTATGCAGACTTCTTTAAAAGGTAAGTGCTACCTGTACTAATTGATGGATGTGGAAGTGGGGACAATAACCTGGGAAATAATACTTCAGGCATCCTTTAACCAATACAGACTGAAGCAGGAGTCAGTAAGTGATGAAGTTCCTAGGATCTGGTTGGTTTTTGAACATTAAGGGCAACTGTTCAAGGAAAGAGAAATTAATACACTACACACATATGTGAAATTTGTACACAGTGGTGAAAGGCGATACTAATTGAAAGTATTTTTACGTGAAGTTCTGGTCTTTTGAATCTCACCCTTTGGTGGGCCTATCATTTTCTTCTGTTCCAAACTCCCTGAGTCACCAGTCTCCATTTCCTAGTAGAGATGGGATACTTGAGAACTCTCTGCTAAGAACCCAAAAAGCAGAGTGAGAGAGAAGGGAAGAATATTTGCAGTGCCTGATTTAGCCCAATTCATGGGCATCAACTTTACTTACAGTTCTTCTAGAATTCAAGCCAAGTCATTCCACCTCTATTTCTTTCAGTTTCTTTGTTTGTAAAAAGGGAATAATAAAAACACCCATTTTCCATGGTTCTTGTGCTGATCAAAAGACATGATATATGCAAAGTGTTCAGCGCAGTATGTGGCACCCAATGAACACTTGATAGATATTATTATATGCTTCAACTTTCTCTGTTGGGCAAAGGCTTTGGGTCTTAAATATTGCTATTCGTTCCTATATAGTTTCACTATTTTAAACTTAGATATATTTGATTCAAAGCTTTGTTTTTCTTCCCAACTGACTGCTTCCTTTCTCACTCTAGTTATTTTACTTTATTCAAACAAAAACGTTTCAATTGCATTTAGTATAAAATGTTCTCCTCAGTGTACTTGTGAAAGGTGCTCAATATACTTTGCTGCTTATGTTTATGACCATTAATATTCAACCATATATCCCTTTGAGTTATCATATACATTTATGGTTTAACATTATCTTCAACCTAATCTCTGCCAGACTACTTTCCTGTTTCCCAAGAAATTCTTGTCAAATACAAATAAATACATTTTCCAGGTAATATATGTTTTCACATGTACCAATCTTTGATTCTTTCTTGTTCTTTTATTTTTCCCTCATCGACTTTTCAATCTTTTGTAAAAGGGAATATGAAATAGTTTAGATCATTTCAGTTGAGTTACTTACATTTGGATAATATTTGTTTGCTCTTCTCCTGAGATGTTGTAACTATAAAACACGATCAAAAATTCATATTTTATGTAGTCCTTTCATTTTAAAGAAGTTGTAGGTTTTCTCCACAGTGAGCTTAAGGGGAAAGGCAGAACATTAACATCCCTATTTAGATGATGAGAACTCAAATTGTCTAAAAGGAGAAAAGACTTGCTTGCCCAAGGTCACACTGTTAGAATGGTGATGAACCAGGATTTGAATCCAAATCCAAATTCGGTTGAATGATGGAAAGCACATTGATTATTCCAAAGTACGTTTATTTTATAACTACTAAAGAGAGAGTTCTTCTCTCTAATGTAGTATTTTCCCTAATTAAATATCACCATCATTCATGATACCAGAGATTCTGGATTTTCAAGCCATACAAATTTAATTTAAAATATTCAACATCTTTTAAGTGGTGAACTCAATCCTTTCTAAGAAGTTAGAAGCCACCTTAGATTCAGTGTTGTTTATAATGCTATTATAAGAAATGGAAAAGTGTATATTTTTCAAATAATATTAATAATCTAATTAATACATCAGAGTATTTCCTAGTAAAATTTCCTTTCCTAAAATGAGGTGTTCTTATAATCCTAGTTTTCATTTCCAGGGAAAATGGAAAATGCATTCCATTTTCTGTGATTGCTTTCATCAATGAAGATGGTGACATTAATGTGGAATGTAAGTATAAATGAACATTGTCATGTCTTTCAGAATTAGTCTGCAAGGAATTAAAGGACCAGGTGATTAACAGAGAAGTAGAAAAAGATTAGAAACTATACAAAAGGAGCCTTTTTGCAACTGTCCCTCCAAAATCCTGTCTTAATTACATCATGACTGCACTGTTCAAAGCCTAGATGAGACCCTTTAATCTTCTCTTCCTCCTTATAGAGTTCTAAAGGTCTGATTAGCCATTACAAGATTGAAATGGAAATTAATCTAAGGTGTATCCTTGAGCAAGTATTTTTGCCATTCCTTGGCCTCAGGTCCTCATCTACAAAGTGAGATATTTGGACTAGATGGTTGTCATTTCTAACAATTTGTAACTCTACACACATGTAAGAATGATGAAAAACTATAGGTCTGTCAAAAATATTACAGTTTGGATGGAATGGCAGAGCTTATAGTGGAATTGAGTTTACCAGAAAACCCTGAGAAAGGCCACTGCATGAAGTTTGACTACTAAGTCCCAAGTCTTTGCTTTTGTTCCTGTAGTTTCAAAATTCTGACCTGACGTTTTGATGGTTTCACAGATGATGGACACAATGATGTCACTGTTCAAAGTCTGGGCTATGACTATGTGGTATATATCTTGTTTAATAACAACAAGGGAGAGATAACTGTTTGGGGAGAACTCTTTGGTATGTATCCTATGATTCTGCACTAATACTATTCCCTTTGTCTTTTTTATGAAGTCATTAATAAAGGAAAATAAGTTGTAGCACTGTAGCTTTTGAGGGTGGCCCGAACTGTGGTTGACTACAATTTACAATGCCTGAAATCAGGGGGAAAACAAAGGCTTCCTAGTACAGCAAAATGTCCATGTTGAGCTTCCCTTCAGCAACTTCTAAAGGCAGCTCTGAAACTTAAGTTGAATTCAAGCTTTGCAAGAGCCGGGTCTCAGAGAGACAAAGAGAGAGACAGAGACTGAGAGACAGAGAGAAAGTGTGTGTGAGAGGGAAAGAGAGAGAAAGCCACTGAGAGACAGAGAGTAAGGGACAAAGAGAGTTGGAAAGATGGACAGAGAAGGATAGAGGAATAGAAAGAGAGACAGAGACACAGAAAGACAGAAAGAGAGGAAGAAACAGGAAGAAAGGGATGGAAAGAAAGACAGAGAGAAATACAATGGCGAGTCAGAGAGAGGTCCTAGGGCAAATCTTTCTTTCTCTCTACTCTGAAAAATGGTTGATGTGGAATTAATTATTATCTATTATTTGTCCCAAGTCTTTAGCCAGTAATGGAAATGTGAGTGAGGAGGCCTCTGGCCTATTATTGAGCCATCAAATCTATGTGTCTTCCCTCTTGAGTGCTCCGTTATTGTCATTTTGGACTATACTCACTGAAGGACATATGTAGGTTTGCAATGGAATTCTCAAGCACATTTATCCTAAAATCAGATGATAAGTCAGTTAAGCAGAAAGAGCAAATCCCCTAAGAGATAGGAATAAATTTTGGAAAGGATACAATCCTCCTTGGGAGAGACTGAGGGAATGTGGAAAAGGGAGATAAGTAATCGGGAGTCCAGGAATTTTAAAGATTTCAGAAATGCGATCCTGTCCTATGTTTCTCTTCATTGTTGTATCACATGGTCCTGACATCCCAGATTTGCTTCTCATACCTCCCAGTCTCTCTCAGTCTCTGAGATAACTGTTGGTTGCCCATGCTAGATTCCCTTACATTCTCATCTCCACCCCCCAGATTCTCTAGTTCTGTTCTCCTCATAAAATTTTACTTTCTATTTATCTTTCATATTTCTTATTGAATAGAAGTTTAGACCTTATTGCCCCAGGGAATCACACTGCCATTTACTTATTTAGGAAAATGTTTCTATCCAGTGGACTGTAGACTCCTTGAGGGAAAGGGCTATCTCGCCATTGTCTTTGCATCTTAATGCCTTATGTAGTGCTTGGCATCTAGTAAGTGATTAATACATACTTGTTAGTTGACTTACTGATAAATCAACAGGAGAGTCTCTTCTCTCCTTTATTAATAGTTGTAACAAATACTGGGACAAATGACAGTTGCAATATCCAAAGTTATTAGCTCAGTCACCCAGATCAAAGGCCCCCTTCCCTGGTACTCTGCATTCCACATTCATCTAGCTACCTCCTTTCCTATGTATTGTTGAAAGTGATCAGGGAGGGAGATTTAGAAACCATTCTCACTTTCACCCTTCCTACAGGTCGAACTCCAGATCTGCCAGATGAAATAAAGAAGGAATTTGAGGAAATATGTGAACGCTTTGGAATTAGGAAGGATCAAATTAGAGACCTGTCCAAAGATGGTAAGTTCTGCTCAATTCTGTCTCTAATTCCCCATTTTCCATCTGAGACCTGGAGGAGAGAATTCCACAGAATGGAAACACTCCAGTTTGACTCCCCTTGTCCTCCCCCAAACAATCTTAGTTCACTTACCTTTTGGATAGTGACAAAAAGCTCTGAGAAGGATTCCTGTCTGAGAATCATTGGTATCCTGCTTTGTCTCCACAGATCGCTGTGTGGAACTTAGATAAAGAACTTCATCCTGGAATGCAGGTTTGTGATCTTAAACTATGAGATTATTGCCTGAGAGTCACATTTCTTTAGAAAACTGGAGCAGCTTGCACTAGTCTTCAACTAGATAGATAAATAGATAGACAGATAGATAGATAGCTATAGATGATATAGACATGATGTAGATATAGATATAAGCTTGTGATATAGACCAGTTTGTAAGACTCTACTAGATAGGGTGCTCTTAGAATCTTCAGCAGTGCTTGACCTCTCCTTTGTAGAGAATGCCTCATCCTGGCATTCTCTGGGAAAGCAAATGGTTAAGGTGGGGCTCTGAGGGTGATTCACATTCTCATTCATTAAGGCTACTTAAATTCTGTCCCTTGCTTCTTTCTTGGCCTTCCAGAATTTGATGTAAATGAGATTAGTATGAGGATGTGGAATGGTCAGAGAGGTGGGGACTGAAGGGAAAGTAAGGAAAGGAATTAAAGGAAGGCATTGGGAGAGGGACATGGAGAGATTTCAGTGTTAGGAAGTGTGGCTAGGATCCAGCTTAGGTTTTGGCATGGTGATTAAAATGACAATCCGAATTTGTAATCCATACAATCTAATGCATTAAATACATTCACCTAATTCAGGAACGACTTTTATGCTTCTCCATCTCCTAAAGTTTTGTTTCCTAGCCTGAGTGTAATAACAATAAAAATTTTTATCTGATTGCTTTTCATCCTCATCAAATTCCATTCAGAATGATTTCCCATTTATCTCAGACAATATTACTGTGTCTCTTGAAGTCTATGCCTCCTAGCTACATTTTTGTGGGTCAATATTACCTCAACGATGTGACTTTTTCGTCTTTCTTCCAAGTTCTACTTCTTACTTCCAAGTGACTTTGTGATATTATATAACCAGAATTCTTTCACTATCTCACAGGAATTTCAAGGATGAAACATCTCTGTGTTTCTGTGAGCCATTCCTAATTCATCTGAAGAATTGTTGATATGGATGATGAAAATTTTTCCTGGTTTTCTGTTCTTTCCTCCAAACTCAAGGAGGATGCTATACCCCTCCCTGTTCTGCTTTGTCACAGGCAGGACTCTTGCCTGAAAATATCTAATAAATGATTAATCCAGTCCACTGTGTCCCAAATAAATTGGATATCTGGGGAAGGTGGGTAGATATTGCCGAGTAGCTGCCCAAGGAGGTCTTATCCGGTTTATGGGAATTCACCAAGGCTCTTCCAGGGACAGAATTCTATCTGCACATGCTATTAATTCCATTAGTTTTTACAAGATAGTTATTCATGTTTATACAGCACCTTTTCATGCAGTGAAACTCTCCTTACAACTTATTACCATGTCTGTATTACCCTCTTTCTTTCTGCCCACTCCCAGCAGTCATCACTGCGGTACTTACAGGACTTCAGATTCTGTGCTTAAGGTGATGATTACTCTCAAAGTTACTAATAAAGTTGCTGTGGATGCACTCTCCTAAAATGACCCCAAGGTTTCAAAGGTATCCTTACTCGTAATAGTTAGCCAGTAGACTCAGTTAACACAAAGCAAAACACCTATTAAATTGTCCAGAGTAAGCAAACCTAGAGTAATACAGTAAGAAACCAGAAGTAAAATGAAGCAATTCTTATTCATTTAGCTTTCTATCTTTAGGAGGCAAGTTTCTGGTAAATCACCTTGGAAGTTGTTCCATATCCAGTCTTCTTCTTTCCTGATGTTTGTATTTGTTTTGGAGCCCATTTCATCACATCACCCATTCCTAATAATTTGTCTGAAATAGTACTTTTCATAGTTTCAAACCTTCTCTTTCTATTATCACTGTGCTCATACTCACCTTGAGACTGATCAGCCTCATGCTTCTTGCATTGGGGACTGTGAATGCCTAGCTTGTTCCCTGCTTTCTATCCAAATTTCTAGAAGAAAACTGACCACAAGTTAATAGGAACCTTTCCATCAAGCATAAAAACCTCTTCCTCTTTAGCCAGATATTCACTGCACCATCTTCTCCCACCCCACTGAATTATATTCCCTGTCTTGGTCATATAGATAATTAGGAATAATGGGTTCTACCAATTATAGTTTATGAATGTTGTGGAGAGAAGGGAGGTCAGTCTAAGTTACTGTCATGAAATAAAAGTCGAGGACATGACAAACAGATCTTGAATCACGAAGTAGTGAGATAATTTTTGTTTTCTGTCTTTGGCATATAGGAAGGGGATAGACACTGTGTAGGCAGGATAGACGGGAGAAAGCACAAGGTAATTGGAATCTCTGGTGTTATTAGCACCTGGTTTTTAGTTTGGTATATTGATGTCTAACTCTTTCTTGATTCAGATTCAATTACTTTAGATTTGGTTTATTTTTCCTTTTTAGAGTTATTTTCCTGTAGATAACATTCCTTCCTCTCTAGAAGAATAGCATGACACCCTTTTTCAAAAGCTTTCCTGAAATCCATTTGAACTATATATCCCCAGCATTCCCTTCATCTACTAGTTTAGGAATCCTGTGAATAAAGGAAAGGAGCTTTGTTTGCCATGACTTGTTCTTTGGGAAGCCAGGCAGGATTCGTACAATTACTGCTTCCCTTTCTAGATAGACACCAACAATTGTTTTAATGATATATCCTTAAATTTTTCCAGGAATAAAAGTCAAGCTTACTGTTCTATAATTTCACACTCTATTCTTTCCTGTTTTTAGAAAACTGGCACATATGGCCTTCTGCAATCATGCAATATTGGTGCAATTCTCCCTAGTCTTTCAAACACCACTCTCAGTGGCTCAGCCATCACATCTGCCTGTTCTTTCAGAACCTGAGGATATACCTTATTTAGGATGGATGTTTTGGGTACCTTGTGGATAGCTAAGTGCTTTCCTACTAAACACACCCTTTATTTATCTTCATTATCAGTTCCTTCAAGACTGTTGGTAGCAGAGTAAATAGTCTGACTGGGTCTCAAGTCAGAAAGATGTGAGTTCAAATCCAATCTTGGCTACTTACTAGTTATGTGGCCGCAGGCCAGTCACTTACCCTTTATCTGCCTCAGTTGCTATACCTACTAAATAGGGATAATAACAGCAAGTGCCTTGCGGGAATGTTGGAACTTAGTAGGCAATACATACATTCTTATTACCTTCCCTGTTTGTCATTTCCACACCATAATTGCCATTTCAAAATTCAGTTGAAAACTGCTTTGCAGAAACAAAAGAAACATCATGAATTTTTGATTCATTTTTTATTGTCAGTTATGATCAGTCCCTCCATCCTAAGTAAAAACCCAATCACTTTTTGTTCCTCTTTTTTCCTGTCCTCATGTAGTTTTTAATACATTATTTTACTTCTTAAAATTCTGAAATTATGTCACATAAAGCAGAAATGAAAGAACTTTTACTGGGTAGTGAAAATTGGATAAATTTGTGGAGGGGAGTTCTTAAACCTCAGGCTCATCCTAAGTAGCTCAATGAGGGAATAGCAAACACATTCAGTTGTGTATAGAAATACATCTCACCCTGTAGATAAGAATTTTAAAAGTCCATTTGATTTATCAGTCAAAAGATTTTTAGTATTTTTGGGGAGGTCTGCTTCAGTTGAATGATGTGGTTGTCATTCAGACTCCAAATGGTTTAGAAGAGAGTGAGAGGACTGAATATAGATGACTTTCTCAAGAAGATTAACCATGAAGTGGAAAAGAGCCACAGAAACATGATAAAGGAAAGTGAATTTTTTTAATTTATTAATTAATTTGTTTATTTATTTATAAATGTTCTACAATCACTTCCTTAAAATTAAGATTTTATCCCCTCCATACCTTTCCCCCGCTACCTTTCTCCCTTCCCGTGACAGCATACAATTCTGTATAGGTTCTACATATAAGGAAAGTGAACTTTTTAAAGGATGAGGCAGAAATGGATATTTTTATAGGTAGTAGGGATGTAAGCAGTAAGTGGAGAGAGGTCAAAGATAAGAAAAAAGAGTTGAAATGTTAGTGGAAGCCACCTGATGGAGACGTCTAGAGATATCTTGTCATGTGTCTATACATGTGTATGTATCTCTCTGTCTACATATATATATATATATATATATATATATGTGTGTGTGTGTGTGTGTGTGTGTGTGTGTGTGTGTGTGTGTGTGTACATATACACTTATACATATAAATATTCAAATATTTAAGAATACAAGAAATTCCTCAGTTGATAGACGGTTAAATGTTATGAACAGGTAGTTTTCGAATGGATCGAGTTACACAATTTGTAGTCATATAAAAATGCACTAAGTCATTACTGATTAGAGCAATGCTGATTAGAACAGCCTTGAGACATCATTTTACATTTACCAGATTGACTAAACTGATATGATAGACAGAGTGACAAATGTTGGAAAGAATGTGGAAAAACTGGTATACAATTCATTTTCAGTGGAACAACAAAATGATCAAACCATTTCGTTTTTTAAAATTAAGTTATTTTATTTGTTTTCAGTGTTCGCCAATCACTTCCATATATCTTAGATTTTTTTCCATTCCCTCCCCAGCATTCCCCCAACTTTCCCCAATCATTCCCTGAGACAGTGTACAATCTTACATAGGTTCTACATGTACTTTCCTATTGAATACATGTTGCATGGAAAAATTAAAGTGAATGGGAGAAACCATAAAATAAAATGAAACAAAATGTAATTAAAAAAAAGTCTGTTTCTATCTGCGATCCAGTTCTATAGTTCTTTCTCTGGATGTGAAAGGTGTTTTGCCTCAATAATCCATTGGAAATTATTTAAATCCAAGCCTTTCAATGAAGTAGTAAGTCTACCAGAAAAATTCCTCGCACATTGGTTGAAGCTGTGTACAAAGTTCTCCTGGTTCTGCTCCTTTCACTCAACATCGGTTCACACAAGTCCTTTCAGGTCTCTCTGAAGTCTTCCTGTTCATCATTTCTTATAGCACAATAGTATTCCATTACATTCATATACCACAACTGTTCAGTCATTCCTCAATTGATGGACATGACCTTGATTTCCAGATTTTGACCACCACACATAGAGCTACTATAAATATTTTTGTACATGTGGGATCCTTTCCCATTTCTGTGATGTTTTTGGGATGGAGTCCCGGAAGAGATATTGCTGGGTCAAAGGGTATGCCCATTTTTGTAGCCCTTTGAGCACAGTTCCAAATTGCTCTTCAAAATGGGTTGGATCAGTTCACAGCTCCACCAGCAATGAATTAGTGTTCCCACTCTCCTACATCTTCTCCAACATTTATCATCTTCCTGTTTTTGTCATGCTAGCCAGTCTGATAGGTGTGATGTGGTACCTCAAAGATGTTTGGATTTGCACCTCCTTAATCAATAGTGATTTAGGCATTTTTTCATATGATTATAGACAGCTTTAATTTCCTCCTCTGAAAAGTCCCTGTTCATATATTTTGATCATTTATCAATTGGGGAATGACCTGTATTCTTGTACATTTGACTAAGTTCTCTATATATTTTAGAAATGAGGCTTTTATCACAGACACTAGTTACAAAACTTCTTTCCCAGTTTTCTGCTTCCCTCCTAATCTTGGTTGCATTGGATTTGTTTGTGCAAAAACTTTTCAATTTACACTAATCAAAATTATCCATTTTGCATTTCAGTAGTGATCTCTATCTCATGTTTGGTCATAAATTTCTACATTCTATATATATCTGGTAGATAGCCTATTCTTTCCTCTCCTAATTTGTTTATAATATCAATCTTTATACCTAGATCATGTATTCATTTGAACTCTATTCCTGTGTACAGTGTCAGGCTTTGGTGTACGTCAAGTTTCCACCCCACTATTATCCAGTTTTCAACAAGTTTTGTCAGACAGTGAGTTATCATCCTGGAAGCTGGGGTCCTCGTGTTTATCAAACCGTAGATTGCTATATTCATTGACTACTGTATCTTGAGTACCTAACATATTGCACTGCTCTACCCTTCTATTTCTTAGCCAGTACCAAGTGATTTTTGATGATTGCTGCTTTATAATACAATTTGACATCCAGTAGGACCAGGCCACCTTCACTTTTGTTTAGTTCCCTTGATATTCTAGACCATCTGTTCTTCCAGACAAATTTTGATATTATATTTTTTAGTTCTAGGAAAATGATTGTCTGGTAGTTTGATTGGTATGGCATGAATAAGTATGGATGCTATACCACTTAGTGTATATATGTTTAGCTATGAAATTGCTTCATTGTCTCTGTGCCTTTTTAACAGGGTATAGTTTCCTTCATTATCTTTTTTGACTGATCTCTTCTGCTTTTGCTTTTGCTTGAGATTAGGATTGCTACCCCTGCTTTCTTTACATAAGATGAAGCACAATAAATTCTGCTCATACGTTCAACATTTACCCTATGTGTATGCCCCCTTTTCAAACTTTTGATTCTTTCTTGTCCTTTCATGTTTTGTCATCTAATTTTCTATCTTTTGTGAGAGGGAGTATGAAATATTTTAGGGCATTGCAATTAAGTTAATTATATTACGATAATATTTGTTTGCTCTTCTCCCAAAATGTTGTGACCACAAAATATAATAAAAAGTTCATATTTATGTGTAGTTCTTCAAGTTAAAGAAGTTATAGGTGTTTTCTGCAATGACCCTATGGGGAAAACCAGAACATTAATATCCTTATTTAGATGATGAGAACTCAAATTGTCTGAAAAGTGAAAAGACTTGATTGCCCAAGTTTACACAGTTAGAATGGGGATGAACCAGGATTTGAATCCAGGCCCAATTTCAGTTGAGTAATGGAAAGCCAATTGATTATCCCAAAGTATTTTTATTTCATAACTACTAAAGAGAGAGGTCTTTCTAATGATGTATTTTCCTTAATTAAATATCAACATAATTCATGACATCAGAGATTCTGGATGTTCTTTCTTTCTTTCTTTGTTTCTTTATTTGTTTGTTTCTTTGTTTCTTTAATATAAATTTATTTATTTAACTTTTTACATTCATTTTCACAAAATTTTGGCTTCCAAATTTTCTCCTCATTTGTCCCCTCCCCCCACCCCAATACACCGAGCATTTTAATTTCCCCTACCACCAATCTGCGCCCTCTTCTATCACCCCTCCCTTCTCTTGTCCCCATCTTCTCTTTTGTCCTGTAGGGACAGATAACTCTCTATTCCCCGTTAACTGTATTTCTTATTTCCTAGTAGCAAGAACAATACTCAACAGTTGTTCCTAAAACTTTGAGTTCCAAATTCTCCCCATCCCTCCCTCCCTATGCATTCCCTTTGGGAAGGCAGGCAATTCAATATAGGCCATATCTGTGTAGTTTTGCAAATGATTTCCATAATATTCATGCCGTAAAAGACTAATTATATTTCCCTCCCTCCTGTCCTGCCCCCCATTTTTGCCATTCTCTCTTTTGATCCTGTCCCTCCCCAAGAGTGTTGACTTAAAATTGCTCTCTCCTTCCATTTCCCTCCCTTCCATCATCCCCCCACCCTACTTGTCTCTTTCTCCCCCACTTTCCTGCATTGTAAGATAGGTTTTCATACCAAAATGAATGTGCATTTTAAGAGGCAAGCAGGAGACTTTTTATTGGAGGGAAAAAGAGGAGAGCTGAGAGAAAAACATGAAGTTTACTCTCATCACATTCGATTAAAGTAAGGAATAAAATGCACACTCAATTTGGTATGGAAACCTATCTTACAATACAGGAAAGTGGGGGAGAAGTGAATAAGCAGGTTGGGGGGAATGATGGAAGGGAGGGCAATGGGAGGAGGAAGTAATATGAAGTCAACACTGTTGGGGAGGGACAGGATCAAAAGAGAGAACAGAAGTAATGAGTGTCAGGATAGGATGGAGGGAAATATAGTTAGTCCTACACAACATGAGTATTATGGAAGTCATTTGCAAAACCATACAGATATTGAATTGCTAGTTTCCCAAAGGGAATGGGTGGGGATGGAGGGATGAAGAGAAGTTGGAAGTCAAAGTTGTAGGAACAACTGTCAAGTACTGTTCTTACTAGTTGGAATTAAGAAATACAGATAATGGGGTAAAGAAAGTTATCTGGCCCTGCAGGAGAAAAGAGAAGATAGGGACAAGGGGAGGGAGGGATGATAGAAAAGAGGGCAGATTGGTGATAGGGGAAATTAGAATGCTCAGCCTTTTGGGTTCAGGGAGGGGAGAAATGGGAAGAAAATTTGGAACCCAAAATTTTGTGAAAATGAATATTAAAAGTTAAATAAATAATTTTTTTTTAAAAAAAGAAAACACTGGAAAAGGCCTTTTCATGAAGTTTAACTACTAATAAGTCTCAAGTCTTTGTCTTTGTTCCTGTAGCTTCAAAATTCTGACCTGACTTTTTGATGGCTTCAAAGATAATGAGCACAACGATTTCACCATTCAAAATTTAGGCTCTGAGCGTGTGGTACATATCTTGTTTAATACCAACAACAGAGCAGTAACTGTTTGAGGAGAACTCTTGGTATGTATCCTATGATTCTGCACTAATACTAATTCTCTTGTCTTTTTCATGAAATGATTAATAAAGGAAAATAAGTTGTAGTACTGTAGCTTTGGAGGGTGGCCCAAATTGTTCTTGACTGTAATTTACAATGCCTGAGATCAGGGGGAAAATAATACCTTCGTAATACAACCAACTGTCCATGTTGAGCTTCCCTTTAGTAACTTCTGAAGGCAGCCCTGAACCTTAAGTTGAATTCAAGATTTGCAAGAGCGAAGTCTGAGAGGGACAAAAACAGAGAGACAGAGAGAAAGTGTGTGTGTGTGTGTGTGTGTGTGTGAGAGAGAGAGAGAGAGAGAGAGAGAGAGAGAGAGAGAGAGAGAGAGTCAGAGAGAAGTCCTAGGGCAAATCTTTCTTTCTCTCTGCTCTGAAAAATGGTCAATTTGGAATTAATTATTATCTGTTCTTTATCCCAAGTCCCTAGCTAGTAAAAGAAATGTGAGTGGGGAGGCCTCTGGTCTATTATTGAGCCATTAAATCTTTGTATCTTCCCTCCTATGTGCTCCATTATTGTCATTTTGGGCAGTACTCACTGATGGACAAATACAGGTTTACAATGGAATGCTTAATCACGTTTATCCTAAAATCATATCATAAGTCGGGTAAACAGAAAGAGCAAATCTCCTAGGAGATAGAAATACATTTTGGGAAGGGCACAGTCCTCATCGGGAGAGATTGAAGGAATGTGGAAAAGGGAGATGAGTAATCAGGGGTTCAGGACTCTTAATGATTTCAGAAATATGAGCCTATTCTACGTTTCTCTTCATTGTTGTATCACCTGGCCCCGATATCCCAGATTTCTTTCTCATACCTCCCAGTCTCTCTCAGTCTTGGAGATTACTGTTGGTTGCCCATGCTAGGTTCCCCTACATTCTCATCTCCACCCCCCGGATTCTCTAGTTACCTTCTCCCCATTAAAATTTACTTTTTATTTATCTTTCATATTTCTTATGTAATAGAAGTTTGGACCTTATTGTCTCAAGGGGTCCCACTTGCATTTGTTTATTTGTGAAGAAATTTCTTTCTACCACACTTTAAACTCCTTCAGGGAAAAGGCTACTTCTCCATTCTCTTTGCATCACTAATGCCTAACATAGTACTTGCCACATAGTAAGTGATGAATAAATGCTTGTTAATTGACTTACTAATAAATCAACAGGGTATACTCTTTCTTCCTTTATTAATAGGTGTAAAAACTCCTGAGGCACAAGCTAGCTCCAATTCCCAAAGTCATTAGTTCATTTTCCCAGCTCAAAGGCCCTTTCTCTGGTACTCTGCATTCCACATTCATCTAGCTACCTCCTGTACTGTGTATTGTTGAAATGGATCAGTGAGAGAGATTTGGCAACCATTCTCATTTCACTTTAACTACAGGCTGACATCCTGATCTGCCAGGTGAAATAAAGAAGTTGAAATAGGTGAATGTTTTGGAATTAGGAAGGATCAAATTATAGATTTCTCCAAGGATGGTAAGTTTTGCTCAGCTCTATCTCTAATTCCCCATTTTCTACCTGAGACCTGGAGGAGAGAATTCCATAGAATGGAATCATGCCCAGTTTGACTCCCCTTTACCTAACCCAGACAAGCTTAGTTCACTTGCCTTTGGGATAGTGACAAAAAAACTCTGAGAAAGATTCATGTCTGAGAATCATTGGTATCCTGCTTTGTCTCCACAGATCGATGTGTGAAACAGTGATAAGGAACGTCACTCTGGTATGCAGGTTTGTTCTCTTCAACTGTGGGATTATTGCCTGAGAGTCATATTTCTTTAGAAAACCACAGCAGGTTGCTCTGGTCTTCAACTGCATGTGTAGATATATACACGTATGATATAGATCAGTTGGTGAGACACTACTGGACTTTGGTACTGTTAAATTCTTCAGTAGTGCTTGCCCTCTCCTTTGTCACTCTGACATTTTGTGGTAAAGCAAGTGTTCAAGTTGGGGGAATGAGGGTGATTCATATTCTCTTTTTCCTAAAGGCTATTTTAATTATGTCCCTTGCCACTTTATCTTCCAAAAGTTGATATATATGAGAAAATATGAAGGTGTGGAATGGTTAGAGAGTCACCACTTAAAGGGAAGATAAGAAAAGGAATTAAACCAAGGAACTGGGAGAAGGATGTGGAGGGATTTCAGTGTTAGGAAGTGGAGGGAGTATCCAGCTAAGGTTTTGGCATCGTGATTGGAATGAAAATCTTAATTTGTAATCCATTTGATCCAATCCATTAAATTCATCCATCTAATTCAGGAAGGACTTTTGGGCTTCTTAACCTCCTAAAGTTTTGTTTCCTAACCTTAGCATAATAGGAATAAGGATTTTTATCTGGCTGCTTTTCATCCTCATCAGATTCCATTCACAAGGGGGTTCCCAATCACCTCATACAATATTTTTCAGTGTTCTGAAATCTAGGTCTCCCTAGCTACCTTTTTATGGATCAAACTTATGTCCAGGATGTGAATTTTTTCACTTTTTTCCAAGTTTTCCTTCTTATTTCCAATTTCTAAGTGAACTTGTGATATTTTATAATTAAGATTCTTTCACTGTGTCACAGGAATTCCTAGGATGAAATATGCCTGGGTTTCTGCAAAAGAGCCCCATTTCCTCTGAAGAATTGTTGATATGGATGATAAAAATTTTAGTGGCTTTCTGTTCTCTCCTCCTAAGTCAAGGAGGATGCCATTCCCCTCTCTGCTCTGCCTTATCACAAGCAGGTCTTTTGTCTGCAAATGTCTAATAAATGATTAATCCAGTACACTGCATCTTAAATAAATTAGATATCTGGGGAAGACTGAAGAGAAGTAGTTAAAGGAGAGGTTACTAGGGATAGTAGAAGAACTGACAGAATTTTATCTGTGAATGCTATTAATTCCTCTCATTTTTACATGACAGACATTAATGATTATACAGTACCTGTTTATCTAGTGAATCTTTACTTTACCCTTTCAAGATTACCTTCTTTCTCTCACCCCCTCCCACTAGACACCAGTAAGGTACTTCCAGGACTTCAGATTTCATGATCAAGGAGATGATTTCTCTCAAATTCGCTAATAAAGTTGCGGTGGAAGCACTCTCCTAAAAGGAGCTCAAGTCCCCAAAAGCATCCTTACTCTTAATAGTTATCCAGTACACTCAGCTAACACTAAGCTAAGGCATCTATTAGGCTGCTCAGAGTAAAAACACCTAGAGAAACAAACCAGAAGTAAGATGAAGGAATTTTTATTCATTTTTCTTTCTGTCTTTAGGAAGCTTGGAAGTTATTTTCTTCTTTTGTTTGTTTTTGCACTCATTCTATTCTCACCACTCATTCCTGATAATTTGTCTGAAATAGTCCTCTTCATAGTTTGAAATCTCTTCTTTCTATTGTCAATGTGTTCACTCTCATTTTGAGACTGACCAATGTCATGCTTCTAGGATTAGAGATTGTGAAAGACCAGCTAGTTCCTTGCTTTCTATCCAAACTTCTAAGAGAAAACTAGCTACAAGTTAATAGGCACCTATCCATCAGTCATGGAAAACTCTTCCTTTTTAGCCACTGCACTGCACCATCTCTTCTCCACTCCCATTAAATTACACTTTCTTTTTTGTCATGTGGTTGAATTGGAAGTGTTTCATTCCTTTTATTGTTTGTGAGAGAAAGGAGCATCAATTGAATACCATCAGCAAACATTATAGGTTATGGGGATAAGGTAGAAGCATTTCCAATAACTTCTGAGTGAAACAATGATGTCCATTATCACTACTATATTTCAATACTGTACTATAAATGTTAACTTTACCAATAAAAGAAGAAAAATAAATTGAAGGAATTAGAATAAGAAAATTAGAATAAGAAATAAACCTATCACTGTTTGCAGGTAATATGATGATATACTTGAAAGAATCCTACAGAATTAGGTAAAAAAATACTTAGTAAACAAATTTAGTAAAGTAACAGGATGTCAAACAAACTCACATAAATTATCAGGATTTGTATATATTAAATGTGTGTGTATATGTGTGTAAATATATGTGTGTGTGTGTTTGTGTGTACACATGGAGGCTCTGAATAGGGAACCCTACTGGCAGATTCTGGGCAGAATGGAATGCTTCTGGTGGCTCACAGGCAAGAGGGCATACCAGGAGAGGAGTGAACCTCTTCCTTGATTGTGCCATCTTGGAGGAACTGAGAACTTACTGGTTCCCAGAGTATATCCTCCTCTTGAAAAAGGCCTCAAAACTCGAGTAACTGTCTGGGAAAATGCTCAAAAAAGGGGGAAAAATAAGACTATAGAAGGTGACATTCTTGGTGAACAGGTATTTTCTTCCATCTTTTCAGATAAAGAAGAACAAGGCAAACACTCAGAGGAAGACATAAAAGTCAAATCTTCTACATCCAAAGTCTGCAAAATAAGTATGCAATGGTGTCCAGTCATTGAAGAGCTCAAAAAGGATTTTTAAAATAAAGTAGGAGAGGTGGAGGAAAAAATTGGGAAGAGAAATGCAAGCAATGCAAGAAAATCATGAAAAGTGAGTTAACAGCTTGCTAAAGGAGACCCAAAAAATACTGAAGAAAATATCACCTTTTAAAATAGACTAACTCAAATGACAAAAGATGTCCAAAAATCCAATGAGGAGAAGTATGCTTTAAAAAGAAGAATTAGCCAAATGGAAATTGAAAATCAAAAGATCACTGAAGAAAATAACTCTTTAAAAAGTAGAATGGAGCAGATGCAAATAATGACTTCATGAGAAAATAAGAAATTACAAAACAAAAGGTAAGGAATGGAAAAATAGAGAACAATATGAAATATCTCAATGGAAAAACAACTGACCTGGAAAATGTATCCAGGAGGCACAATTTTAAAATTATGAGACTACCTGAAAGACATGACCAAAAAAAAGCTTAGACATCATCTTTCCTGAAACTATAGAGGAAAACTGCCCTGATATTCTAGCACAAGAGGCTAAAATAAACATTGAAGGAATCTTCTATTCACCTCCTGAAAGACATCTGAAAAGGATAACTCCTAGGAATACTGTAGTCAAATTCCAGACTTTCTGGGTCAAGGAAAAAATATTGTAACACCCAGAAAAAAACAATTTCAGTATTGTGGAAATACAATCAGGATAACACAAGACTTGGCAGCTTCTACATTAAGGGATAGAAGGGCTTGAAATATGATATTCCAGAAGTCAAAGGAACTGGGATTAAAACCAAGAATTACCTACCCAGTAAAACTGAGTATAATACTTCAGGGGGAAAAAATGGTCATTTAGTGATATAGAGGACTTTAAAGCATTCTTGATGAA
>CM053769.1:295588023-295622657 GCA_028658325.1 Potorous gilbertii | reverse complement strand
AAAAATGTGCATACCCTTTGACCCAGCAATATCACTACTAGGACTGTATCCCCAAGAGATTATGAAAATGGGAAAGGGACCCACATGTACAAAAATATTTATAGCAGCACTCTTTGTGGTAGCCAAGAACTGGAAATCAAGGAGATGCCCATCAATTGGAGAATGGCTTAATAAATTACGGTATGTGAATGTAATGGAGTACTATTGTGCCATAAGAAATGATGAACAAGAAGACTTCAGGGAGGCCTGAAAGGACTTAAATGACCTGACGCTGAGTGAAAGGAGCAGAACCAGGAGAACTTTGTGCACAGCAATGACCACAGTATGTGAGAGTTTTTTCTGGTAGACTTGGAGCTTTGTAATAGCACAAGAACTTACTGGAAAAAAAAAGAACTTACTGGAAAAAAAATCCCAATGACGATTTTCTAAGGCAAAATGCCTTCCACACTCAGAGAAAGAAATATGAAAGTCATTCGCAGAATGTAGCAGATCATGTTTGTGTGTATGTGGGTTTTAGTGTATTATATTTTGATTTGTTATATGATTTCTTCCGTTTTAGTGCAACTACATAGCATGACTGTAGTGAAAATGTGCTCAATAGGAAATTATATGTAGAACCTATACAGAATTGTATGCTGTCATGGGGAGGGAGGGGGGTAGTGGGAGGAATGTGTGGGGGGGGTTAAATCTTAATTTTAAGGAAGTGATTGTAGAACATTTAAAAATAAAAAAATAAAATAAAAAGAGAAAAAGAAAGAAAAAACTAAATGAATGTTGAAAACTAAAAATAAATAAATGAACACTAGAAATATAAAATGCAATGTTTGATGTTTGAAGTATTTCCTATCAAAGCTCCAGCCCCTTATCTTTCTTATTATTGACATTTTACTTGCTGTTTTTACACCCTAATTCAGTGATACTGGCTTCCTTTTCCTTTTAGGGGACATTCCATCTCCTCACACTTTCTTTTCACTGGCTCTTCCTTGTGCCTGCAATATTCTCCATCTTCCTCTGTGCCTCCTGATTTCCTTCAAGTTTCAGCTTCAATCATATCTTATATCTATAGGAAACTTTTTCTGATTCCCCTTGTTGCTAGTACTTATCTTCTTTTTATTATTTCAAATTTATCTGCTGTCATTCCTTCTTGTATATAGTCTTTTGTTTTCCCTCATTAGACAGTGAGGTCCTTGCGGATATTTTTTGGTCTTTTCTTATATTTCTCGAATGCCAGGCACATGATAGCTGGTAAGACATATTTATTATTAATTAATAAATTAATTGGAAGAATGGTGTACAATTAGTTAAAAAAATAGTGATGGAAGGGAATTTTTATAATGGGTTGTAGAAAATCAAATCTTTCCATAGTTGTTCTCAACTTTTAAAACTCTCTAACACAGGCCATTTCAATGTTCCATTGAGAAGGGACAAGATAGCTGAGAGAATGTACGTTGAGCCAGAAGTGAATACATTCATATCACATGATGCTTCTGAGGACCCAATGGTACATTAGTTTGACTCCCTCGACTTTACCATCTTCTCTTCAGATTCAATTAAGTAATACTTTACTGTAGGTGCTATCAGAAACTGCCCAACCACCACTCTCAATAGTGTTCTTATTTCTATGATAGGTAAGAACAGCAGCATCTCTTGCAGACACATTCTTTCCCTGTTCATGATAAGAAAACAAACAAACGAAAAACCACTCTAGTGTCCAAAAAAAGAGAAAAGCTTCCTTTTGGCCTGATTTCATTGCTATGTGACATCCAGAATAATTTCTCTATGGCAAAGATCCTTGCCATGTGATATCTTAGTTGTTAATAATTATAATAAAAGTGATTTAAAGGAAAAATAAATAATATTTCACTTCACACCCAGTAAATTGACAAAGAACTAAAAAATGTGAGTAGTTAATGTTGCATGTATTTTGGAAAGATGTGTACATTGTTGTTGGAGCTGTGAACCATTTTGAAAATCAATTAAAAATTTTTATAATAGTTTCTTTTTGTAATATCAAAGGATTGAAAAGAATGTAGATGCCTGTAGATTGAGGAATAACTAAATGAGATGTGGCTCATCAATGTAATAGGATGCTTTTAGAAATGATGAATATGGTGTATATGGAGAAAGATGGGTAGACTTAGAAACTGATTGGGAATAAAGTATTCATGGAGAAAGGGGCAAAATGGCAGTGTGAGAGGAAATATTTTTGCCTACCTAGCTTTACACGACTCCTCCACAAGAACATAAAAAAGTATGCCAAACTGAGTTGAGATTGAGCAAAAGAAGCAATGCTACATTGAGTGATTCTTTTCCATCCAGGGCAACCTAAGCAGACTGACAAAGAGTTCTGTGGACATTGATGTGAGGTTAAGCAGGAAAACAACATGATGTCAATGGCACCCATGGCAGGACCCTTATCATTATGTAGGAATTGAGATGGTAGGTGTTATCCTTCATTCTTGAAGAGGATCAAAATGACAACATCATGATAGAAACAAGTTTCAATGAGTTCGACTGTGGCTGATCAAACCAATATGAGCTCAGAATGCTCTACCACAGGTTGGGCACAGATAGTCCGTGTGAATATTTGGAGTGGATTCTCCAAATTTGCACATCCTATATTTCCTTTGTGCTGTCTCCATTCTGTTTTGCTCCTAGAGAACAGCACCTTTCTGATGTGGGCAGGCCATACTGAGTGGTCCTGTGTAGTGTCTCCCGTGGCACACAATCAAATCCAAAGTTCTTGAGAGAGACCTTGAGAGTGTTCTTATATCACTTCTCACCAGCATGTGATCACTTGCCCCATGTGAGTTCTTCATACAATAGTTTTTTTGGCAAGCATACATTTTGCATTTGAACAATGTGGCCAATTCATCAGAGTTGGCACTCTCTGAAGCATGGTTTGAATGCTTGACAGCTTATTTTGAGCAAGAACCTCAGCGTCTGGTACCTTATCATGTCAGGTGATCTTCAGAATCTTCCTAAGACAATTCAAATGGAAGCAATTCAGTGTCCTGTCTTGGTGCTGGTAGACTGCGCATGTTTCAGAGGCATACAATAATGAGGTCAGCACAACAGCTATGTAGAACTTCATTGTGTTAGTCAGTCTAATACCTCTTCTCTCCCAAACTTTTCTTCAGAGCTTCTCAATCACTAGGTCTGGCAATACATGTGTCAACCTTGCTATCAATGTGTACATCCTTAGAAAGTACAATATGAAGGTAAGTGACCTTACCCATTGCATTCAGAACCTCTCCATGTGTTGTAACCAATGGTTCAATGTATGGAGAGTGTGGTGGTGGCTGATGGAGTACCTGTGTTTTCTTGGTGTTAATTATAAGGCCAAAGTTAGCACAGGAAGCAGAGAATTGATCCATCTCAGTTTCAGAGACTGCATTGAG
This sequence comes from Potorous gilbertii, assembly GCA_028658325.1. Classification (NCBI taxonomy): domain Eukaryota; kingdom Metazoa; phylum Chordata; class Mammalia; order Diprotodontia; family Potoroidae; genus Potorous; species Potorous gilbertii. Next base: position 295,619,256 of record CM053769.1, on the reverse strand, counting down.
TACACAATTATCTGCAAACAGAAAATCGTGCACCAACCCTCCCTCCACTTTGGTATTTTCTTGTAGTCTTTTCAAATTGAAGAATTACCATCAGTATGGTAGCTGACTTTGATGCCATGTTCAAAATAATTGAAATAATTTGACAACATAGCTGAAAAAATCATGCTAAAAAGCATGGCAGCAAGCACAAAGCCCTGTTTCACTCAACTGGTGACTGGGAAGGCAGGAGAGCACTGTCCGCTATCCAGAACCTGGGCAAACATACCATCATGAAATTCATATACAATATTGATGAACTCCTCAGGGCAACCAAATTTTGACCTAATTTTCCATAAGCCCTCACTACTAACAGTGTCAAAGGCCTTGGTCAGATATACAAACATTGTGTATAGACCTCTGTTCTTCTCCTGGCATTTCTCCTGGAGTTGATGGGCAGCAAACACCACATGGACTGTTCCTAGGCCCTTTCTGAAGCCACACTGGCTCTCAGGTAGATGACCACCTTCCAGGTGAAGGATGAACCTACTAGGAGGACTCTATCTTACCCACAATGACTAAGAGAGATACGCCACTATGTTACAGGACAATCTATTTCCTTTATCTTTATAGAGATGGACAATGGAGGCATCCTTGAATTCCTGGGGGATAACCTCCTCTTGCCACATAACCTTGAAAATTTCAGTCAACTTTTGTATGAGCAATGGTCCCCTTGCCTTGTAAATCTCAGCTGGAATAGAATCAGCACCAGGTGCTTTGGTGCATGAAAGGAGACTAGTAGCACTCAAAGTGTCTTCTTCAGTTGGAAGTTCTTCTCAGGAGGGATTGACTTCAATTGGAGGTAAATGATCAATGGCTTCACCATTGACTGATGATGGTCTTTTGGGATCACTATGGAATTATTCAGTCCAGGTCTCTAGGATCACCATCCTTATCACTAATCAATGTGGCTCCATCAGCACTAAGTAGTTGTTATGCACCATAGGTTTTTTGGTCCATAAATAGCTTTCAGGGAATCGTAAAATTGCTTTCTAATGCTACTATCACCATAAAACTGAATTTCATCTGCCATCTTACTGAGTCAGGAATACTGCTTCTCTCTGTGCTTTGCTTGTACTTTGCTTTCGATGGAATTAAATGCTGTCTTCTTAGAGATGGATGAACTATCTTGCTGATAATTCCTGTGAAGTTATCATTTTTCATTTAGCAGTTTCTGTATTTCCCCATCATTTTCATCAAATCTGTCTTGGTGTTTGCAAGTGTTCTGACCCAGATGAGCAAACACAGTACTGTACACCAAATCTCTGAAAGCTGCCCACTCCTTTTCTGCTCCACTGTTGTCAACCATGTTTTGGCTCAACTTCCCCTCCAAGTTAGCAACAAATTGTTAATGCTCAGAGAAGAGCTCTAATTTGTTGACATTAAGTCTTCTGGTAGTCGTTTTGCTTGGGGGAGACACTTTTGAAGAAGGTGAGTGTTTAGCTTGGAAAGGATAAGTCTATGATCAGTCTAGCATTCCACACCACACATTGACTTTGTCTTTCTCACATCTTGTCTGTCTCCTCTCCTTACAATCACATAGTGTGTTGGATGCCAATATTTGTGTGAGGGTGCATCTGTGAAATTTTATCCCAGTTAAGTAAATAGAAAACAGTATTGGTTAAGAGAAGGTCATGTGATGCAGAAGTCTTCAGCAGTAAATGATCATTGCTATTGGTGTTTCCAAGTCCATTCCTCCCTAAGACTCCCTACCAAATCTGGTAGTCTGAGCCTGCTGTAGCATTAAAATCATCCAGAATTATAAGCTTGCTCTCTTTTGGTACATTGATGATAAGTGTCTAGGTCTTCATAAAATTTTTTCTTTGACCTCATCAGGGTTCATCATGGTGGGAGCATAGGCACTGATGATCATGGCAAGACATTTTCCTGCAAGTAGCAATCGTGTTGTCATGTGTCTGTCATTCACTCTTTTTGGCAGGCATACCAGTTTGCTGACTAGATTAGTTTTGATTGCAAAACCTACACCAGCTTCACAGCTCTGCCCTTCGTTGTGACCACGCTAGGAAAATGTGCATCCAGTTCTAATTTCGGTAAATTGACCTTCATTTACCAGCCTTGTCTCATTCAGGGCTGGTACTTGGATGCAATACTTGCTGCATTGTCTTGCAACAAGAACAGTTCATCTTTCAGGTCTACTGGATATTGTGTTGTCTATAAGTGTGTGAAATCATATTTGCAGACATTTTGTACATTTTGTATATTCTTTTTTGTATTTAGACTGCAGAGTGGGAGTCTCTGCTTGCCATGGCAACAGACAGGTTTTAGGGCACCTTTTCCAGCCCCCTTCCTCACACCAGAAGGTGAGAAGTATGATCCTTAGAAGGCTGCTCAGACACCCAGGGGGCTGCTGAATCCCAGTGCTGTGTCTAGTGAGAAATGACACCATGGCCTGAGTTGCCTATGTTGAGGGATGTCATCAGCCTCACTCTCTCCTCCAGAGTCATCTTAGTCTAGTGGCAGGGCAAAATCAAGACAACGGACGATGGCTCAGGATTTGGTGGATGACCTTGGTGTCTTCAGTGTCTAACAAAGCTATAGCACTCCATATCACCTGCTTCAGATGCCTTCATGACCTTGTAACAAATTGTTCTCATCCAACCACTTTGTCAGGAGAAGTCTTCATTCCTTGGGGTAACTCACTAATGCATTTGAGGCCCCTTGGTTACCCTCAACCTGATTTGGCCCATCTGCCTAAAATGGTTTACCAGGGTGTGGCTGCTGCACATGCTGCAGCTTCTTGGAGCCACAGTTGAGAGTTGGGTGGAATAAGTGAACACCAATGGTAGAAAGAAGCACAGAAAAAAGCTCCACAGCCATCACATCAAAGATACTGATCCTCCCTGAAAACACCCTACAACCCAAGGAAGCACTGGGGCAAATAAAGAACCCAAAACACCTCTTAACTAGTCCTGGGAGCAAGAATGTGTGCCATCTGGCAGTTCTGTCCTCAGTTACCCAGTTCCAGGTCACAGTTTTAGGGCAGATAGGAATCAACAAATCTATTAAAAGCATGGGGCTCTAACTGGCTTATGAAGTCTTAGAAATTTACCTGCAGGATTATGAGCCCAGGAGCAGGATGGTAGCTCAGTGATAAGCCTTAGTACACCTATGAGACTGTAGTAGAATAACTAGAGTAAGATGAAGATTCAAGGGGATTGAGAAGTTCAACCATCATGAGACTGCAGAATGCTCCAGTAGGCTAGTGATGACTGAGTTTAGTCAAATCTACTGAAAGTCACCTACACACAAATTAGTAGAACTAAACCTGTATCAGACATTTGCAGCACTAAGCCTAAGAGATTACTAAGGAAACCTTTCCCTAGATAACACGAGTTTGGTAGCACTGAAAACTTACAGATCTCCAGAATGAGATACGAAAGCAGCAGAGAACATGAGGACAGAGGCCAAAGAGAGACATCCTCATCCCCAGAAGTGTACAGGGCCCATAATAAGCACATAGTTCAAAGTCAAGAAATAGGCTAAAATAAAGAGCAGATAACAACAAAAGAACTTTATCATCAAGAACTCTTATGGTAACAAGGAAGTTGAAAACATAAATGCAGAAGGCAATGACTTAAAAATGCTAACAAGGAAGAGTCAAATGGTGGATTAAAAGCAGGGACTTCCTTGAGGTCGTCCCACAAACACCTCCAAAACTCTGTAAAAATGACTAAGCAAATTCTAGAGCTGCAGGATCCACAAAATGATGGAGTGAAACAAATCTCCAGCCCAAGAAAGCCTGGCAAATTGACAAGAAGTATCTCTCATACTGTGGTAGGAGTGGAGAGCAGTCCAACATGTGCTGTACCAGCACAGATAGGGTCAGAGAAGGCCTCAGGGAACCGAATCATAGATAGCTGTGGCAGTTTCCAGATTGATCAACCAGGAAACACCAAAAAAGATCAGTGGGACCTGGTTAAAAGAGGAGTGCCCAGTCTGACCAGATCTGGCCTCAGCCTCAGGGTAGTAGGGGTGGTGGCAGCAGCTGGTGGTGTCAGTGGCAGCATCTACATCAGCACTGGAAATGGTAGCTGCTTCTGGAGCTGTGGGCCCATAAGGAGTAGGGAACTGAGAGGCTAATATAAACTGCTGAAGCCTGTAACAGTACACCCAATTTTCCTTCAAGAGAGATGAGATTATCTTCTAGCTATAGTCTTGGGCATCAGCCTGAATGATTTTGTTTTCTTTGTACTACAGTCAAAACTGACTCCTAGTCTTTGTTCAAGGAGACCAGAGAACCCTTGAGACACTGGGAAACCACCTTCTTCTGGAATTCCTCTCAATTTAATTCCGTCTGCCTACATTAGTCTTGCTATCAGCTGAATTGTAAACTTAAATATTTTCAGGTTGTCCTGACTATCCAAGTAAATGTAATTGGTGGCCAAGGTGATATTTATTTTTATTTTGTTTTTCTAAGGGATATGTCACTCACTGATTATGCCTTGGAAAATATACAGGAAGCAGAACCCAAGATATCAATACCATCAGCCAAGGCCTAGAACATGATGTAGAGTGAGGGCAACATCCCCAAGGCTATAATCAAAAGCTGTTATCTGACAGGAAAACCTAGCCAGCTCTTCTCTTGTGAACGATCTCCATCGGGATCCATGAGGAAGGCAGAAGGGATTGATTGACAGTGGGGAGTGAGAATCATCTACCTGATCTAAGATTCTAAGGGTTGAGAATGGAAGGACAGAGCACAAAATACAGACAAATTCCCCTCTGCTTTAAGCATCGACATAGGTAGGTGTGAGGTGCAAAATCTCCAAAAAGGATTTCCCTGATCCAATAAGGAGCTTTCTCTGGAGGTTCACAGGATGCCTGTTAAAGCCTCTTCATGAATTTTAGGGACACCATGGTTGATTTTTCCTTGACATGCACTTTTTGGCTGGACCTCAGGTCCCAACATATTTAATTAATACTAGTAATAATGAAGATAAATCAAAAGCCCACAGAAACCTTGAAGAAAAGAAGATTAAACAACATTGCTTTAAAATGGCAGGACTCATATACAACGTGAACAGGTAGGTGACAATGTTATTAGTTCCTTAGAGGATACTTCAATACACTAAATTTGTGTCTAACCTGGGTATAGTACTGATTCCCCCCACTCTCAATTCTCTTTACACTCTATCTTTTCCTGGGCCAATGATGTTGGCCAATCAGTGAGAGTGTGAGTGATATGAGCTATCTTGTCTCCAAGAGAAAAAACAAAATTAAAACAAAAAAATGTTCAGAAATTAAAATATACATTCCCTTTGGCAAGAGCACCTGCAGGCAAAGGTTTGAAACCTTCTGTGGGGAACAAGAGAGAGAGAAAGGGAGGGAGAAAGAAAGAAAGAAGGAAGGAAGGAAGAAAAGAAAGAAAGAAAGTAGGAAAGAAAGAAAATAGGAAAGAAGGAAGGAAAGTAGGAAAGAAAGAAAATAGGAAAGAAAGAAGGAAAAATAAAGAAGGAAAGAAGGAAGGAAGGAAAAGAGAAAGAAAGAAAGGAGAAAGAATGGAGAAAGAAAGAGAGATAGGAGAAAGAAAGAAGGAAGGAAGGAAAGAAATAAAAAGGGAAAGAGTGAATGAAAGAAAGAAGCAAAGAAGAAAGATGGTAGTGGCCAGATGTGGATCGGGACAACTGGAGGTGCCCCAGGATTCAAGGGGGGACCTTGGCCTTTTCAAGGTTAGATCTTTAACACGTCTTAGTGTGACAATTACAGAAACTCAACAGTTAAACACCTGAATAAGAAAATTCTTGTTCCCATGGCTCCTCATGGCTGTTTACTGCAGTCCTTAGTGACATAATCTTTTACTGAAATACTGTGAACTATGATTTGTCTGCCCCTCTTTTTTGCCTCTCTGCTACAGGATGAAATAGCTGCTCTCTTCTACTGCTAGTATTTCTGTGTTTCTCTATAGCTACTGAACTAATGTTAAATTTATTTTAGTAAATCAGCCATTTGTAGTCTTTCACTGATACAGAAGGCCTAAACCTGGGGTTTGTAGCTTTCAATGTCTAATCCCTTGGATGGGTGCAGAACCAGTCTAAACCACTTCTGGGACAATCTTTCCAATAAGCCAGAGAACTTCAAAGTTCCTCAGGTCTCTTTATGCCCTAAGGTCTTTTCCCCTCACCAAATAGGGAGGGAGGTAGACAACAATGATTCAGGTCCCTGAGTGATTTTCCTTCTCAGGTTGCAGATAGCATTAACACCATTCCAGCTCATCCCAACAACAACAGGATTCTGATGGCCTTCAAAGAGCCCTCTCAGCACCTTCAGGGATTTACTTGCCTTCAAAAGATCTCCAGCTGGGAAATATAGTTAGTCTTATACAACACGACTATTATGGAAGTCATTTGCAAAACTGCACAGATATGGCCTGTATTGAATTGCCTGCCCTCCCAAAGGGAATGGGTGGGGAGGGAGGGATAGGGAGAAGCTGGAACTCAAAGTTTTAGGAACATTTGTTGAATATTGTTCTTGCTACTAGGAAATAAGAAATACAGGTAATGGGGAATAGAAAGTTATCTGGCCCTACAGGACAAAAGAGAAGATGTGGTAAGGGAAGGGAGGGATGAAAGAAGAGAGGGCAGATTGGTGATATGAGCAATTAGAATGTTCAGTATATTGGGGAGGGGTGAGGGGAAAAATGGGGAGAAAATTTTGGAACCCAAAATCTTGGAGATTCTGTCCCTGAAGCCGGCTCAAATGTGCTCCTCTCGGTGCCACATGACCAAGGCAGGGCTGGGCTCTGCTCCACATCTGGTGCACAACAAAACTTTCCCATTGGTTTTTCATGTTTCTCTGTAATGGAAATCTCCTCCACTCCATTGTTCTGTGGCTTCTGCTGCTCCAGAATTTGTTGAAAGTTCTTTACAGGTATTTTATGGGCTGTGGGGTAGGAGCTACAATACGTGCATCTTTCTACTCTGCCATCTTGGCTCCTCCCCCCTCCATGATGATTCTGAAGCAGCCTTACAGGACAAAACACACATCCTCCTCTGTAGTTGCCCTTTACATAACTCCACAGGTTGGGTCAAGGTTACCTTCCCATTTTAAATCATAATATTTCCTCTTCACACACTTTCCATTCTAGTCAAACTGGAGTGCTAGTTATTGGCAATGTGGGACACAGTTTTTTCTGACACCATGCCTTTGAGAGAGGGATTTCTCTCTCTCTTCTCAACTCCTCCTTGCAGTTCCAAAGATCATCCTTTCATGAGGCATGACGTCTCTACTAGTAAGTAGAGGCACTTTCTCACTCACTAGAAATTATATAAGATACTATATATAAATGTGTATGTGAGTGATTGATTTACTTTCAAATATACAAGTGGTAAACTTCACCTGGTCATATGAATTGGGAGCAGGGATTGTTTTCTTGATGTCTTTATTTTACTGCCATCTACTACAGATTCTTGAACATAATAGAGTATCAATAAATGCATGTTAAGTTGAATAAGATTTTGTTTTAGGACAAATTGAAATTAGTTATTAGATCAAGGACTCAGACATATAAGGGACCTTCAAGTCTTTTAACCTCTTAGTACTACCATATAACTCTTTAAGAAGGCTAATTCACAAGGAGTTAATGTGCTATATTGGTAGAGTGAGTTTCATCTCTGGGAACACTATATATCCCTAAATTCAAAGAGAAAGACCAGAAAAAAGAATGTCCTTAGAATATTTTATTGTGCACTAGATTGTATGCACCACACAGGAGATCAAGTCCAAATATTGCGGTCTGACCAACACCTAGAATTATGCTCTGCAAACCATAGCACTGAAAAGATATTTACTGAATTTCTATAAACAGAAAGACAGTGATGAGGGTTGTTTTTTTATTTGGTCACTCTTCCCACATTAGCTAAAACAAAGCCGCATTACTTTAGGCCTTTGGAAGCAAGTTTCAACATTTCATAAAAAGTTGATCTCAGAGTAATCCTTTTTGAGAAGGTAATTGCGTGACTGACAAAAGGACAAAAAACATAGGAGCTATGTCAAGATAAACATTGAAGTGATCTGATGAAAGTGGCCAAATATGACTTTGACTGATGATCTTGGAAATTTGCATTACAGTATTGTCAAAATTTTGTTGTCATAAAGTACTTTACTAATCTGTCCTTGACATTTTTAGCTAGCAGATAATCCCCAGATAGTGACTCCACATAAAGTATACTTTGAAAGATTAGTGTTTTTTTAGTGCCACATCATCAGAAACCCAGCCCCAGAATGAAATATAAAAGAAGCTAACCAGGGAGGCAGATAATTCATCATCATCTTCACACATTCAGGTGCTGCTGAAACATCACTGAGAAACCTTTCAAAAGATGAAGATTCTATTGCTGACTGTGGGGCTGGCCCTGGTCTGTTGCCTCCAGGCTTACGAAATAGAAGGACAAGATTCTTCACAGGTAAGTGAGCAAGAGAGGGAACAGATTGATACAGTTGTCTAGCAAAGATGTAAGGGTAAACCATTAAGGCAAACAGAACCTCTTTGGACAGAATAAAGCAAAAATAAGACTTGCAAATGAAAGAAGAGGATGTGCATTTCTGTCTTCTCACTCTAACTGATCTTGCCAATATTGTGTTGTCTCCCAAGAAATAAAGTCAGCAAAAAATATGAAATTACACATGACTGTGTACCTATGGCCCATTTCTTTAAAAAGAAACCCATGGAACAGATTTTGCATGTGACAGTGAACAGTTGCACTGGGTGATCTATAAAAATTTTCTGGCTGTGAAATGTTTTAATCCTGAGATGCTATTCTTTCAAAAAAAAAGAAAAAGAATTATCTTCTCTGATTATGATAACAACAGTATATGAAATGATAAATTTCAGGAAGTCTGTGACCTACCATTTAAACACATTTTGCTGATAGTATTTAAATAGTAGTTTGAGGGCTTTTATTCTGCATATATACTGGGATTAGATGCCACATGAATTCCATGATGAGGAGGTATCTCACATCCAGGTAAAGGAGAGGAAAAGAGAATCCCTGAAAACCATAAGTGATTAGAGTCAGAGAAAGAATACAAGTTTTTCATAATTAATGAAAGAGAATTAATTTTAGGACCTCAGTAGAGGTCTTCTATGTTCTTGTGGCAAAAGTCTCTCCCTAATCCCCAAATGAATGAAGAAATTACCAGTCATATTTAAGTCCAAGATACATAGTAATATGAGGGGAAAATAATGTTATCAGTAGTATAATGCCATGAAACACACAGTGCAAATATAATTAGACCCATCCTGGGGGGAGAGAGGAAAGAGGTGCTAGCAGTTTGGGAGAGAGAAGGTGGACGAAGCTGAGGTCTGAAGGACATAAGAGGCCCTCTAGGTCCTCAAGTGGGGACTTTGGATTGAATGAATAATTCACAGAACAAATTTTCTCAATAAAAAATTTGTTCTGTAAAACTTGAACTCAGCTCAAAGGACACACCAAAAGACTTAGAAGGGCACATGTGGTTTCTAGACCTCAGGTTCCTCAACCTTGCATTGAACAAATGAACAAACTAGGACACTAAAAGGTTAATAACTTGTCAAAAGTCACTGAGTGAGTTAGTATCAGAGCTGAATCAGAACCCAAATCACCTAAATCCTAGTCTCCTGAGCTTATGGCTTTACTTTAAAGGTAATGTGTGAATTAGGTAGGACTGGGGTAAAGATATGCTTCATTTTTGAGGTCTTTATCTCCTCACTTGTATAATGAGGAATGGGAAGATGTTCCTTCCCAGCTTAAAAAATATCATATGCCCAGGTGACCAGGGATGTTTTTTTTCAATTCTCTTCCAAACACTTTTCCACAGCTTAGCGGAGAGTGGTTCACTATTGCATTGGCCTCAAATGTGACATCTAAGATAGAGGAAGGAGGTAGCTTCCACTTCTTTGTCAAGAATGTCCTTGAACAAGATAATATTATTTATGCAGACTTACTTAAAAGGTAAGTGCTACATGTATTAATTGGTGGATGTGGAAGTGGGGACAAAAACCTGGGAAATAATGCTTCAGGCATCCTTTAACCAATACAGGCTGAAGCAGGAGTCTGTAAGTGATGAAGTTCCTAGGATGTGGTTGGTTTTTTGAACATTAAGGGCAACTGTTCAAGGAAAAAGAAATTAAATATTTGAAGCTTGCACACAGTACTGAAAGGCAATGCGAATTAAAAGTATTTTTTATGAAGTTTTGGTCTTTTGAATTTCACCCTTTGGTGGGCCTATCATTTTCTTTCTGTTCCAAACTCCCTGAGTCACCAGTCTCCATTTCCTAGTAGAGTTGGGATACTTGAGAACCCTCTGCTAAGAACCCAAAAAGCAGAGTGAGAGAGAAGGGAAATTTGCAGTGCCTGATTTAGCCCAATTCATGGGCATCAACTTTATTTACAATTCTTCTAGAATTCTAGCCAAGTCATTCCACCTCTATTTCTTTCAGTTTCTTTGTTTGTAAAAAGGGAATAATAAAAACACCCATTTTCCATGGTTCTTATGCTGATCAAAAGACATGATATATGCAAAGTGTTCAGCGCAGTATGTGGCACCCAATGAACACTTTATAGATGTTATTATTATATGCTTCAACTTTCTCTGTTGGGCAAAGGCTTTGGGTCTTATATATTGCTATTCATTCCTATATAGTTTCACTATTTTAAACTTAGATATATTTGATTCAAAGCTTTGTTTTTCTTCCCAACTGACTGCTTCCTTTCTCATTCTAGTTATTTTACTTTGTTCAAACAAAAACTTTTCAGTTTCATTTAGTATAAAATGTTCTCCTCAGTGTACTTGTGAAAGGTGCTCAATATACTTTGCTGCTTATGTTTATGACCATTAATATTCAACCATATATCCCTTTGAGTTGGCACATGAATTTACATTATAACATTGTCTTAAACCTAATCTCTGCCAGACTACTTTCCTGTTTCCCCAGAAATTCTTGTCAAATATAAATACATTTCCCAGTTAATTTATGTTTTCACATATACGAACATTTGATTCTTTCTTGTTCTTTCATTTTTTCCTCATCAACTTTTCCATCTTTTGCAAAAGGGAGTATGAAATAGTTTAGATCATTTCAGTTGAGTTACTTACATTTGGATAACATATGTTTCCTCTTCTCCTGAGATGTTGTGACTATACAATACAACGAATTATTCATATTTATATGTAGTCCTTTCATTTTAAAGAACTTATAGGTTTTCTCCACAGTGAGCTCATGGGGAAAGGCAGAACATTAATATCCCTATTTAGATGATGAGAACTCAAATTGTCTAAAAGGACAAAAGACTTGCTTGCCCAAGGTCACACTGTTAGAATGGTGATGAACCAGGATTTGAATCCAGTTCCAAATTCGGTTGAATGATGGAAAGCACATTGATTATCCCAGAGTATTTTTATTTCACAACTACTAAGGAGAGAGTTCTTCTCTCTAATGTAGTATTTTCTCTAATTAAATATCACCATTATTCATGATACCAGAGATTCTGGATTTTCAAACCATACAAATTTAATTTAAAATATTCAACATCTTTCAAATGGTGCACTCAATCCTTTCTAAGAAGTTAGAAGCCACCTTATATTCAGTATTGTTTATAATGCTATTGCAAAAAATGAAAAAGTGTATATTTTTCAAATAATATTAAAATTAATCAAATTAATACATCAGAGTATTTCCTAGTAAAAATTTTTTTTTGTAAAATGAGGTGTCCTACAATCCTAGTTTTCATTTCCAGGGAAAATGGAAAATGCATCCCATTTTCTTTGACTGCTTTCATCAAAGAAGATGGTGCCATGACTCTGGAATGTAAGTATAAATGAACATCTCCATGTCTTTCAGTATTATTTTGCAAGGAATTAATTGACCAATTGATTAACAGAGAAAGATTAGAAACTATACAAAAGGAGCCTTTTTGCAGATGTCCCTCCAAAATCCTGTCTTACTTACATCATGACTGCACTGTTCAAAGCCTAGATGAGACCCTTTAATCTTCTCTTCCTCCTTACAGAATTCTAGGGGTCTGATTAGCCATTATAAGATTGAAATGGAAATTAATCTACAATGTATCCTTGAGCAAGTGTTTTTGCCATTCCTTGGCCTCAGGTTCCTCATCTACAAAGTGAGATGTTTGGACTAGATGGTTGCTATTTCTAACAATTTTTAACTCTACAGACACGTAATAAGAATGATGAAAAACTGTAGATCTATCAACAAAGTTACAGTTTGGATGGAATGACAGAGCTTATAGTGGAATTGAATTTACCAGAAAACCCTGAGAAAGGCCACTGCATGAAGTTTGACAACTAATAAGTCCCAAGTCTTTGCCTTTGTTCCTGTAGTTTCAAAATTCTGACCTGACGTTTTGATGGCTTCACAGATGATGGACACAATGATTTCACTGTCCAAAGTCTGGGCTATGACCATGTGGTATATATCTTGTCTAATATCAACAAGGGAGAGACAACTGTTTGGGGAGAACTCATTGGTATGTATTCTATGATTCTGCACTAATACTATTCCCTTTGTCTTTTTTATGAAATCATTTATAAAGGAAAATAAGTTGTAGCACTGTAGCTTTTGAGAGTGACCCAAACTGTGGTTGACTACAATTTACAATGCCTGAAATCAGGGGGAAAATAAAAGATTCCTAGTACAGCAAAATGTCCATGTTGAGCTTCCCTTTAGCAACTTCTAAAGGCAGCTCTGAAACTTAAGTTGAATTCAAGCTTTGCAAGATCCAGATCTCAGAGAGACAAAGAGAGAGAGAGAGAGAGAGAGAGAGAGAGAAACTGAGAGATGGAGAGAAAGTGCATGTGAGAGGAAAAGAGAGAGAGCCACTGAGAATCAGAGAGCCAGAGAGAGATGGAGAGATGAACAGAGAAGGACAAAGGAATAGAAAGAGAGAGATACAAGGACAGAAAGAGTGGAAGAAACAGGAAGAAAAGGATGGAGAGAAAGTGAGAAAGAGAAAGAGACAGTGGAGAGTCAGAGAGAGGTCCTAGTGCAAATCTTTTCTTTCTCTCTACTCTGAAAAATGGTAAATTTGGAAATAATTATTATCTATTCTTTATCCCAAGTCTTTAGCCAATAATTGAAATGTGAGTGGGGAGGCCTCTGGCCCCTTATTGAGCCATTAAGACTATGTGTCTTCCCTCTTGGGTGCTCCGTTATTGTCATTTTGGACTATACTCACTGAAGGATAAATATAGGTTTGCAATGGAATTCTTAAGCACATTTATCCTAAAATCAGATGATAAGTCATTTAAGCAGAAAGAGCAAATCTCCTAAGAGATAGAAATATATTTTGGAAAGGATACAATCCTCCTTGGGAGAGACTGAGGGAATGTGGAAAAGGGAGATAAATAATCGAGAATCCAGGAATTTTGAAGATTTCAGAAATGTGATCCTATCCTATGTTTCTTTTCATTGTTGTGTCACATGTCCTGGCATCCCAGATTTGCTTCTCATACGTCCTAGTCTCTCTCAGTCTCTGAGATAACTGTTGGTTGCCCATGCTAGGTTCCCCTACATTCTCATCTCCACCCCCCAGATTCTCTAGTTCTGTTCTCCTCATAAAATTTTAGTTTTTGTTTATCTTTCATATTTCTTATGTAATAGAAGTTTGGACCTTATTGCCCCAGGAAATCACACTTCTATTTACTTATTTATGAAGATGTTTCTATCCAGTAGACTGTAGACTCCTTGAGTGAAAGGGCTATCTCTCCATTGTATTTGATTCTTAATGCCCTATATAGTGCTTGGCATCTAGTAAGTGATTATTACATGCCTGTTAATTGACTTGAATCAATTAACTGTTAATGTTATACATTAACATGCCTGTTAATTGACTTGAATCAACAGGAGATTCTCTTCTCTCCTTTATTAATAATTGTAACAAATACTGGGAGAAATGATAGTTGTAATACACGAAGTTATTAGTTCAGTCACCCAAATCAAAGGTCCCCTTCCCTGGTACTCTGCATTCCACATTCATCTAGCTACCTCCTTTCCTATGTATTGTTGAAAGTGATCAGGGAGAAAGATTTAGGAACCATTCTCACTTTCACCCTTCCTACAGGTCGAACTCCAGATCTGCCAGATGAAATAAAGAAGGAATTTGAGGAAATATGTGAACGCTTTGGAATTAGGAAGGATCAAATTAGAGACCTGTCCAAAGATGGTAAGTTCTGCTCAATTCTGTCTCTAATTCCCCATTTTCCATCTGAGATCTGGAGGAGAGAATTCCATAGAATGGAAACACTCCCAGTTTGACTCCCCTTGTCCTCCCCCAAACAATCTTAGTTCACTTACCTTTTGGATAGTGACAAAAAGCTCTGAGAAGGATTCCTATCTGAGAATCATTGGTATCCTGCTTTGTCTCCACAGATCGCTGTGCGGAACTTAGATAAAGAACTTCATCCTGGAATGCAGGTTTGTGATCTTAAACTATGAGATTATTGCCTGAGAGTCATATTTCTTTAGAAAACTGGAGCAGCTTGCACTAGTCTTCAACTAGATAGATAAATAGATAGACAGATAGATAGATAGCTATAGATGATATAGACATGATGTAGATATAGATATAAGCTTGTGATGTAGACCAGCTTGTAAGACCCTACTGGATAGGGTGCTCTTAGAATCTTCAGCAGTGCTTGACCTCTCCTTTGTCATCCTGGCATTCTCTGGGAAAGCAAACAGTTAAGGTGGGTCTGTGAGGGTGATTCACATTTTCTTTTCATTAAGGCTACCTTAATTTTGTCCCTTGTTTCTTTCTCTACCTTACAAATGTTAATGTAAATGAGATTAATATGAGGATGTAGAGTGGTCAGAGAGATGGGAATTGAAGGGAAAGTAAGGAAAGGAATTAAAGGAAGGCATTGGGAGAGGGATATGGAGAGATTTCAGTGTTAGGAAGTGTGGCTAGGATCCAGCTGAGGTTTTGGCATGGTGATTAAAATGACAATCCGAATTCGTAATCCATACAATATAATGCATTAAATACATTCACCTAATTCAGGAACGATGTTTATGCTTCTCTATCTCCTAAAGTGTTTTTCCTAGCCTGAGCATAATAACAATAAGAATTTTTATCTGACTGCTTTTCATCTTCATCAAATTCCATTCAGAATGGTTTCCCATTTATTTCGGACAATATTACTGTGTCTCTTGAAGTCTATGCCTCCTAGCTACATTTTTGTGGGTCCACATTACCTCAGCGATGTCAATTTCTCATCTTTCTTTCAAGTTCTACTTCTTACTTCCAATTCCTAATTGACTTTTTGATATCATATAACCAGAATTCTTTCACTATCTCACAGGAATTTCAAGGATGAAACATCTCTGTGTTTCTGTGAACCATTCCTAATTCATCTGAAGAATTGCTGATATGAATGATGAAAATTTCTCCTGGTTTTCTGTTCTTTCCTCCAAACTCAAGGAGGATGCTATACCCCTCCTTGTTCTGCTTTGTCACAGGCAGGACTCTTGCCTGAAAATATCTAATAAATGATTAATCCAGTCCACTGTGTCCCAAATAAATTGGGTATCTGGGGGAGATGGGTAGATATTGCAGAGCAGCCATCCAAGGAGGTATTATCCAGTTTGTGGGAATTCACCAAGGCACCTCAACTGACAGAATTTTATCTGCACATGCTATTAATTTCATTAGTTTTTACAAGACAGTTATTCATGTTTATATAGCACATATATACGGAGTGAAACGTTCCTTGCAACTTATTACCATGTCTGTATTACCCTCTTTCTTTCTGCCCACTCCCAGCAGTCACCACTACGGTACTTACAGGAATTCAGATTCTGTGCTTAAGGTGTTAATTACTCTCAAAGTTGCTAATAAAGTTGCTGTGGATGCCCTCTCCTAAAATGACCCCAAAGTTTCAAAGGCATCCTTACTCTTAATAGTTAGCCAGTAAACTCAGTTAACACAAAACAAAACACCTATTAAGTTTTCCAGAGTAAGCAAACCTAGAGTAATACAGTAAGAAACCAGAAATAAAATGAAGCAATTCTTATTCATTTAGCTTTCTATCTTTAGGAGGCAAGTTTCTGGTTAATCAGCTTGAAAGTTGTTCCATATCCAGTTTTCTTCTTTCCTGATGTTTGTATTTGTTTTGGAGCCCATTTCATCACATCACCCATTCCTAATAATTTGTCTGAAATAGTCCTTTTCATAGTTTCAAACCTCCTCTTTCTATTATCACTGTGCTCATACTCACCTTGAGACTGATCAGCCTCATGCTTCTTGCATTGGGGACTGTGAATGCCTAGCTTGTTCCCTGCTTTCTATCCAAATTTCTAGAAGAAAACTGACCACAAGTTAATAGGAACCTTTCCATCAAGCATAGAAACCTCTTCCTCTTTAGCCAGATATGCATTGCACCATCATCTCCCACCCCACTGAATTATATTCCCTTTCTTGGTCACATAAAGCAGGAATGAAAGAACTTTTACTGGGTAGTGAAAATTGCATAAATTTGTGGAGGGGATTTCTTAAACCTCAGGCTCCTCCTAAGTAGCTCAATGAGGGACTAACAAACATTCAGTTGTGTGTAGAAATACATCTCACCCTAAAAATAAGAATTTTCAAAGCCTATTAGATTTATCAGTCAAAAGATTTTTAGTGTTTTTGGAGAGGTCTGCTTCAGTTGAATGATGTGGTTGTAATTCAGACTCCAAATGGTTTAGAAGAGAGTGAGAGGAGAAGAAGTGTAAGGACTGAGTATAGATGACTTTCTCAAGGCGATTAACCATGAAGTGGAAAAGAGTCACAGAAACATGATAAAGGAAAGTGAATTTTTTAAAGGATGAGGCAGAAATGGATATTTGTATAGGTAGCAGGGATGTAACTATGACATGGAGAGAGGTTGAAGATAAGGAAAAGAGTGGGAATGTTAGTGGAAGCAACCTGGTGGAGAAGTCTAGAAATATCATGAAATGTGCATCTATGTGTGTATGTATGTATTTCTTTGTCTACATATATATGTGTGTGTACATATATATTTATACATATAAATATTCAAAAATATAAGAATACAAGGAATTCCTCAATTGATAGATGGTTAAATGGTAAGAACAGGCAGTTTTCTAATGGATCAAATTACACAATTTGTAGTCATATAAAAATGCACTAAATCATGACTGATTAGAACAACCTTGAGACATCATTTTACACGTATCAGATTGAGTAAAATCATAAGACAGACCGTGACAAACGTTGGAGAGGTTGTGGAAAAATTGGCACAGTAATTCATTGGGATTGCAAAATGATCAAACCATTTCATTTTCTTAAATTAAATTATTTTATTTATTTTCAATGTTTGACAATAACTTCTATATATCTTAAATTTTTTTCTATTCCCTCCCCAACCTTCCCCAATCCCTCACTGAGACAGGGTACAGTCTTATATAGGTTCTACATGTACTTTTCTATTGAATACATGCTGCATAGAAAAATTAAAGTGAATGGGAGAAACCATAAAATAAAACAAAACAAAACATAATTTTTTAAAAATGGTCTGTTTCTATCTGCGATCCAATTCTATAGTTCTTTCTCTGGATGTGAAAGGTGTTTTGCCTCAATCATCCATTGGAAACTATTTAAGTCCAAGCATTTCAGTGAAGTAGTAAGTCTATCAGAAAAATTCTTCGAACACTGGTTCAAGCTGTGTCCAAAGTTCTCCTGGTTCTGCTCCTTTCACTCAACACCAGTTCACATATGTCCTTTCAGGTCTTTCTGAAGTCTTTCTGTTGATCATTTCTTATAGAGTAGTAGTATTCCACTACATTCATATACCACAACTATTCAGTCATTCCCCAATTGATGGGCATGGTCTTGATTTACACTTTTTGGCCACCATACAGAGAGCTGCTCCCACCATTCCAAAGTTTTTTCCAGGGGGCAATATTCTCTAAGTTTGTCAAGGTCAACAAAGAGAGGGAGATAGCAATCATTCATCACTCTGACATCTTGGCTCCTGGAACTGGAAATCTTGATCAGATCATTTTTGGGGAACAATCTGGAATTGTGCCAAAAGAGTTGTTAAGCTACCTATATCCTTTCACCACACAATATTACTATTTGATCTATTTCCCAAGATGATTAGGGATAAAAGAAAAGAACCTACATATTCTAGAATGCTTCTATCAGCTCTCTTTGTGGAGGCAAAGGCCTAGAAATAGCAGGGATGTCCATCAATTGGAAAGGAACTGAACAAGTTGCTGGGTATGATCACGATGGAATACCATTATGATATAAGAAATGATGAGCTAAACAGTTTTAGAAAAAATTTTAGAAATGAGGAAGAGTAAAATGAGCAGAGTCAAGAGAAAATCATAATCAGTAACAGTATTGTAATTTTAATAAGGACTTTGAATAAATTCTGTAATTACTGTAAGTAACCTGAAAGCATCATTTCAAATATCATGGAACCACAGTCAGCATTACACAGGATTTTTCACTTCCTACATTAATAGATCAGAGGGCTTGGAATATGATATTCTGGAAGGCAAAAACACTAGAATTATAGTCAAGAAAGACTTATGTACTGAAACTTAGCATTATTCTTCAGGGGAAATGTAGTCATTTATAAAATACAGAACATTCAAGTTTTCTGATAAAAAGATCAGATAAAAAGTTAAATAAAAAGTTGGTTTTCAATTACAAGAGCACAGAAAAGCGTAAAAAGGCAAAAAGGAAAGAGAAAACATGAGAAATCCCGTAAGGTTAAACTCTTTTTATCCCTGAATGGGAAGATAATACTTGCATCTCTTAAGAGCAGAATTACAATTAGTGCAGTTAAAAGGAGTGATATAGAGAGGAGTGGGTATAAGGTGAATATGATGAGATGATATCCAAAAGCAAAATTACACACTGAAAATGATTACTACAGGGAAGAGCCAAGTGATGGATTAAAAACATGGACTTGCTAAAGCTCTCTCCACAAACAGAGTCAAATACCTATTAAAATGATTCTAAACAAATTCTGGAGCTACAAAATCCCCAGAATGATAGTGAAGCAAATCTCGAACCCAAGACAGCCTGAAAGGTTGACATGAAGCATATACTGTGCCACACTGAAAGAGAGAACAGTCCAGCTTAGGCAGCACAGTCACAGACAGGACCTGAGGAGCTGAATTTCTGGCAGCTGTGGCAGTTTCCAGACTTCAAAACCATAAGAGACAGAGGACAAATTGGAAGTTAAGCCAAAAAACCTGTGGGACCTGTGTGAGAGAGTAAAGTATTCAGGCCCCAGTCCCAGAGCAACAGAAAATGTGGAGGAGCCTGCAGCTGCTGCAGCAGCAGAGGCAGCAGTAACTGCTGTTTCTGGAGCTCTAGGCTCACAGATTGAGGGAGATCAATCCACTTATAGTACCACCACCACCCCGAATGGAAGCAGAGAACTACCTTGACTATGATCAAAAGTCACATAAAGGACTGGGAAAATGAGCAAAAATCAGACTATAAAATCTTACTTTGGTTTCAATGAAGACCAGAATAAACAAAGGAAGGACAACAAAGTCAAATCTCCTACATGCAAAGCCTGCAAGAAAAATATAAAGTGGTCACAGGACATGGAAGAGCTAAAAAAAGGATTTTGAAAATCAAGTAAGAGAAGTAGAGCAAAAATTGGGAAGAGAAATGAGAGTAATACAAGAAAATCATGAAAAATGAGCCAACCACTTGCCAAAGAGGACCCCAAAATACGCTGAAGAAAATAAGACCTTGAAGAAATAGACCAACTAAATTGGAAAAAGAGATCCAAAAAGACAATGAGGAGAAGAATACCTTAAAAACCAGAACTGGCCAGATAGAAAAGGAGGTCCAAAAATTCACTGAAGAAAATAATTCCTTCGGGATTAGAATACAGTAGATGAAAGTCAATGATTTTTAAAAATCAAGAAATTATAAAAGAAAACCAAAGGAATGAGGAAATAACAAACAGTGTGAAATACCACATTGGAAAAACAATTGACCTGGAAAATATATCCAGGAGAGACAATTTGAAAATTATGGCTCTACCTGAAAACCATAATCAAACAAGAGCTTATGCATCATCTTTTGAGAAATTATCAAGGAAAAATTGCCTTGTTATTCTAGAAACAGAGACTAAATTAGATATTGAAAGAATCCACTGATCATCTACAGAAAGAGATCTCCAAAGTAAACCCCAAGAAATAATGTAGCCAGATTTCAGAATTCCCAGATGAAGGAGAAAATATTGCCAATAACCAAAAATAAACAATTAAAGTATTGTGGAAATATAATTAGGATAACACAAGATCTAGCAGTTTCCATATTAAAGGATTCAAGGGATTGGAATATGATACTCCAGACATCAAAGAAGCTAGCATTAAAACAAAGAATCACCTACTCTGCAAAATTGAGTATAATACTTCAGGGGAAAAGATGGTTATTCAATGAAATAGAGAACTTTCAAGAGTTCTTGATGAAAAGATGAGAGCTGAATAGAAAATTTGATTTTCAAACACAAGAATCAAAAGAAGCATGAAAAGGTAAACAAGAAAAAGAAAACATAAGGGACTTTCTATGATTGAACTATTTATATTCCTTGACAGAAAAACAAAATTTGTAACTCCTGAGACTTTATCAGTATTAGAGCAGGTGGAGGGATTATAAACATGCAGAGAGAGGGCACAGGGTGATTTGAATATGAAAGAATGATTTCTAAAAAAATAAAATGAAGGGGTGAGAGCAGAATATATTGGGAGAAGGAGAAAAGGATAAATAGAGTGGGATGAATTATTGCTCATATAAAAGGGGCAAGAAAAAGCTTTTTCAGTGGAGAGAAAGAGGGGGAGATATGAGAAGAAAAGAATTAACTTACTCTTATAGGATTTGACTTAAGAGGGAGTAACATGTACACTTTATTTGGTATGAAAATCTATCTTACTCTACAGGAAAGTAGGGGAGAAGGGAAATAGCAGGGGTTAGACGATGAAAGAAGGGAGGGCAAATTGGAGGAGGGGGTAATTAGAAGCAAAAATTTTTGAGGAAGAACACATCAAAAAAGAGAATAGAATAAATGCGGGCCAAGATGATGGAGAGAAACATAATCTTTCACCACATGACTGTTGTGGAAGTGATTTTCATGCCGACATGTAACCTGGGTGGGGAGGGGGGAAGGGAGGGAAGTTGAAACTCAAAGTTTTACAAACAAACGTTAAAAATTGCTTTTACAGGTAACTGGAAAATAATATATTCAGGCAATGAGGTATAGAAATCGATCCTGTCCTTCAAGAAAATAGAAGGGATGGGGATAAGAGAAGTGAGCAGTATGATAGAAGGGAGGGAAAATTATGGGAAGGGTAATCAGAATACAAGATGTCCTGGGGTGGTGGAGGGGAGACATGGGAAGAAAATTAGAAACTCAAAATCTTGAGGAAGTGAATGTTGAAAACAAAAAATAAATAAATAAATTTGCAAAAAGGGAAAGAAAAAGAGGATAACATTGGGAACCAAAAGAATGGAGAGGTAGAATGAAGTAAATTATCTCACATGAAAAGACATGAATGGCTTATTACAGTGGAGTGGAAGATGAGAAGAGATGCAGTGGTCATTCAATGAATTTTACACTTGTCAGAATTGACTCAAAGAGGTAATGGCATTTACAATCAATTGCATATAGAAATCTATCTTACAGGGAAGTAGGAGTGAAGTTACTTACTGAGAAAAGGGAAGGAAGAATGAGCGTGACAAAAATAAAACATAGAAACAGTTAATAATTTCATGAAGGAGAATGACAGTGAGACAACCTACCAAAATTTGTGAGACACAGCAAGGATAGTACTTAGGGAAAAATTTATTTATTTAAACTCCTATCAATAAAATAGAGAAAGAGTAGCTCAGGCAACTAAGAAAACTAGAGAATAGAAGAAATTTTAAATATCCAGTAAAACACCAAATTAGAAGCCTTAAAAACCAAAGGTAAGATTTATAAAGTTGAAAGTAAAAAAAAACTATTAAACTAATAAACAAAACAAGAAGCTAGTTTTATGAACAATCATTAAGATAAGTAAATTGTGGGTTAATCTGATTAAGAAAGAAAAGCAAATTATCATTATTAAAATAAAAAAAAGGAATTAATCATCAATATAGAAGAAATCAAAGAAATGATTAAGAAATATTTTACACAATTATATGCCAATAAATATGACAATATAAGTGAAATTGACTAATATTTACAAAACTATAAATTGTTCAGATTACAAAGAGAAGAAAGAAAATTCTTTAATAACTCTATCTTAGAAAAAGAAATTGAACAACCCATCAACGAACTCCCTAAGACAAATTCCCAAGGCTAGGTTCACAACTGAACTCTACCAAGCAATTAAAGAATAACTAATTTCAATATCATATAAAGTATTTGGAATAACAGGTGAAAAAGAAATTCTACCAAACTCTTTTTATCACAAAAATATGACCAGGAAGACCAAAAACTAGAAAAAAATTTATACCAATATCTCTAATGAATATCAATGCAAAAGTTTTAAATAAAATATTAGCCAGTAGATTACAGCAATCTGTGAGAAGGATCATACGCTGCAATCTGGTAGCATTATTACCAGGTATGAAGGGTTTGTTTAACATTAGCAGAACTATTAACCTGATTGACTATATCAATGACAAAATCCATAGAAAAATATGAATATCTCAATGGATGCAGAAAAAATCTTTTTGACGAAGTATATACCCATTCCTATGAAAAACGCTATGGATCATAGAAATAAATGGAACTTTCCTTAAAACAAATAAGCAATATCTATTTCAAACCATTAGAAAATATTATCTGTAATGAGAACATTCCAAAAACCTGAATAAGATCAACTGTTCAAGAAATATTGTTCATTTTCACCACTTTTTGATGTGGTACTCAAAATCTTAGCTATAGTAATAAGAGAATAAAAAGAAATTGAAGCAATTAGAATAGGCAACAAGACAATAAAAGTATTATTCTTTGCAGATCATATGATTATATGCATAGAGAATCCTAGAAAATCAACTAACATCTACTAGAACAAATTATTAACAAAATTACAAGGTATAAAATAAACTTATATAAATCATCAATATTTCTAATTATCATCAATAAAGCTCAGTAGAAATATAAATTTGAATTTCTTTTAAAATATCTGAAGACAATATAAAATATTTGGGGGGGCTATCTGCCAAGATATTATTATTAGGTGAACAAAATCACAAAATGCTTTACACACAAAATCAAATGTAAAGGCCTGAAAAAGTATTATTATTTATGGATATGCTGACCCAAAATAATAAAAATAATCATTCTACTTAAATTTCATTTTCATATTCAGTGTCATAGAAATAAGGAAACCCAAAAATTACTATCATGAAGCCAGAAAAATACTATCAAAATTCACGTGGAATAAGAAAAGGTCAATAAAAGCAAGGGAATTAATGAAAATAACACAAATAAAGGTACCTAGTCATACTGTATTTCAAAACTATCTCATATTGATTAAAAAATAGAATGGTGGATAAGTGGAATAGATTAGGTAAACAAGACACAGTGGTAAATGACCATAATAATCTAAAGTTCAATAAATCCATAGAACAGAATTTCTATCATAAAACACACTATTTGAAAAAAAGTTCCGGAAAAACTGGAAAACATTAAGGCAGATATGAGGTATAGACGAATATCTCACACAGTATATGAAGATCAGATCAAAATGAGTACATGATCTAGATAAAAAGGGTGATACTATAAACAAATTAGGAATGCAAAGAAAAGGTTACTTGCTAGATCTATGAAGAAAGGAAAAACTCATGACCAAATAAGAGCTAGATAGTGTTATGAGATGCAAAATACATAATTTTAATTTTATTCATTTAAAAGGGCTTTTTCACAAACAAAATCATTGCAAAGAAATTTTAAAAAATCAGAAAGCTTAGAAATAATTTTGTAATGAGTCTCTGATAAAGATCTTATGTCTCAAATATGTAGAGAACTAAGTCAAGTGTGTAAGAATAGATGTCCTTCCCCAACTGAACAATGGTAAAAGAATATGAACAGGCAACATTCTGGTGAAGAAATAAAGCTATAAATGGTTACATGAAAAGATTCTCTAAGTCATTATTAATTAGAGTAATGCAAACTAAGACAACACTGAGTTATCATTCCATTTCAATGAGATTGGCTAATAGAAGAGAAAAGGAAAATTATAAATGTTGAGAGATTTGAGGAAGACTGGGGCAATAATGCATTGGGGGAGGATTGTGTACAGATCCAATTGTTCAGAAGAATAATTTGGAATTATGCCCAAAAGGCATTCAAATTCTGCACACTCTTTGATTTAGCAATATCACTGCTAAGTCTGTATCCAAAAGAAATCATAAGAAAGGGAAAAGGATTAACATTTACAAAAATATTTATCAGAGTTCATTTTATAGTGGTAAAGAATTGGACATTGAAGGGGTGCCCATCAAATATGGAATGATTGAACAAGTACGAATGTAATAGAATACCATTGTAGTGTTGGAAATGGCAAAAAGCAAAATTCAATAAACATTTGGAAATATTGGCAAAAACTGAAACAAAATGAAATGAGCAAAGGTTAGGAGACCATTGCACAGAGCATCTGAAGGATGTGTGATAATGAACTGTGGATGACATTGCTCTCCTCAGCAATACAGTGATCCAAGACAATTCCAAAGCACTCTTTTTTTATTAATTTATTTAGTTTCACATTGTAAATACTGATTTCCAAGAGATTTTGAATTCCAAATTTTATCCCATCTCTCCTCTCCCAACCACAAAACACCATACATTCTGATTACTCCTTCCCCCCAATCTGTCCTTCCTTCTATCACGTCCCTACCTTTCCTTATCCCCATCTTGTCTCTTTCCTTGCAGGGCAAGATAAATTTCTATACCCCATTACCTGTATTTCTTATTTCCCAGTTGCATGCAAAAACAATTCTCAACATTTGTTCTTAAAACTTTGAGTTCCAACTTCTCTTCCTTCCTCCCTCCCCAGACATTCCCACTGAGAAGGCAAGCAATTCAACAAAGGTTATACATGTGTAGTTATGCAAAAGACTTCCATAATAGTAATGTTGCTAAAGGAGAGCTATATTTCCTTCCATCTTATCCTGCCCCCTATTGACTTTTAAATGCTTTGTTAAGGTATAGCCTTTGTTAAGCTACAGCTTCCAGTGTGGAGAGTGTATTGTCCCAAGCTTCAGGGGTTTTGTGCAGCTGTATTCAAAGATATTTCTAGGGACCTGTAAATTATTAGTTCTTCCAAGGTTGTGTAATCAAAGGATTTAAACCTCTCCTGGCCTGTGCTCTGATCTATGAGTGAGGACAAGCATTCTTTCCTTCCTTGGAACTGGAGAGGATTCCCTCTCCTCTACTTTCACAAACTCCCCCAAAACAGTGCTCCTCTTTGCCTCAAGACCACCCATCCAAGACTCCATCACAGTTCCAAGCACAGGCAAAGAAAGAGAATCTTGCCTCAGCATCAGCAAAGAGATTCCTGCAATCCCCCTCTGATCAGCTATTCTATCCACCTACTGTGGCAAGAATTCCAGAAACCACCACTGTCATGATCCTAGAACTGGGACTGGATTATGCTCCTCTCCCACTCAAGTCCAATAGACCTTTCCTACTGATTTTCTAAGTTGTCTTTGGCATGATGTGTTGAGAAGTCTGAAAACTGCCACAGCTGCTAGTAATTCAGTACCCTGAGACCTGCTCTAGGTTTGCTGGATTCTATGCTGTTCTGGGCTGGGCTATGATCCTCTCCCAGCCTGATATAACAGACATTTTCTGTCGACCTTCCAGGTTGTCTTGGGCTGGAAATTTGCTTCACTCTGTCATTTTGTGGGTTCAGCTGTCCTAGAATTTGTTTAGAGTCATCTTTCACAGGCATTAGAAAGGACTTGGGAGACAACTTCAAGGAAGTCCCTGCTTTTACTCCACCATCTTGATTGTTCACATTTTGAAGATTTTAACTAATTCTCTTTAATTACTTACCTGTTGGAGAATGATATTAATTTTACACATCTCTTTTTGCTCCTTTGATATCAGAATCTTTTCAACGATATTTGATACACAGATTTAATATAATTCACCCAACTTCTACTTCCCTTTTGTTTTTTAATAGTGTTTTATTCTTTTCTTTTCTATGTGAAGACATTCCACACTTGAAGCTATAGCTTAACAAAGGCTATACCTTAACAAAGCATTTAAAAGTCAACTAACTGGCTGGGAAAATGAACACAGTGGGAAAATCCTTAGACTATGGAATCTTACTTTGGTGACAAAGAAGATCAAGCACATAGTCAGAAGAAGACAAAGTCAAACTCCTCCATCCAAAGCCTCAAAGAAAAATATGAATTATTCTCAGGGCCATGGAAGACTTCCAAAAGGATATTAAAAATGAAGTAGGAGAAGCAGAGAAAAACTTGGGAAGAGAAATGAGAGTAATGCAAGAAAATCATGAAAAATTGGTCAATAGCTTGCTAAAGAAGACCTCCTAAAGTACTGAAGAAAATAATGCCTTAAAAATAGACTAACCAAAGTAGTAAAAGAGGAGAAGAATGTCTTAGAAAACAAAATTGATCATCGGAAAAAGGAGGTCCAAAAAGTCACTCAAGAAAATAATTCCTTATATACAATAAGAAATTTAATTTAATCAATAAACTTAATTCCTTAAATAAAATAAAAAAGAAAATAAATTCCTTAAAAATTAGAATGGAGCAAATGGAAGCTAATTCTATGAGGAATTAAGACATTATAAAAGATAACCAAATGTATAAAAAAGGAAACAATGTGAAATATATCATTGGAAAAACAAGTGACCTGGAAAAATAGATTCATGAGAGAGAATTGAAAAATCACTGGACTGTCTAAAAGCCATGATCAAAGAAAGAGTCTGGACATCATCTTTCAAGAAATTGTCAAGGAAATCCGACCTGATATTCTAGAACCATAGGGTAAAGTTAAAATTGAAAGAGTCATGCAATCATCTGCTAAAAAAGATTCCCAAAGGAAACCTCCTAGGAATATTCTAGACAAATTCCAGAGTTCCCACAGCAAGGAAAAATATTGCAAGTACACACAAAAAAAATAATTCAAGTTCTGTGGAAACACAATACAGATAAAACAAGATTTCACAGCTTCTACATTAGTGGAGGGATTGAAATATGAATGTGTGTGTGTATACTTAAATACATATATACAAACATATATGCACATATACATACATATATACTTACATCCACATATACACATGTCTATGTATATAGACAGAATTCACAGGGTGAGTTGAATGGAGAGACATGATATCTATAATATAAAATTAACAAGAGAGAGAGGAATACTGTGGGAGAGAAAGGGGGAGGTACAATGGAGTAAATTATCTCATACAAAAAAGGCAAGAAATAATCTTTTTTTAAAAATTTATTTGTTTACTTTTAGATTTTGACATTCATATCTACAAAATGTTGAGCTCCAATTTTCCTCCCCATCTTCCCTCCCCCCACTCCATAATACCTTGCATAATGATTACCCCTTCCCTCAATGTACCCTCCTTTTCATCACACCCCACCCTTCCATTATCCCCATCTTCTCTCTCTTCTTGTAGGGCAGGATATATTTCTATATCCCGTTACCTGTATATCTTATTTCCCAGTTATATGCAATAATAATTCTCAATATTCATTTCTAATACTTTGAATTCCAACTGCTCTCCTTCTCTCCCTCCCTACCTTCCCACTGAGAAGATAAGCAATTCAATACAGGCTGTATATGTGTCACTTTGCAAAAGACTTCCATAATATTCATGTTGTGTAAGGCTGACTATATTGCCCTCTATCCTACCCTGTCCTCCCCTTTTTTCTATTCTCTAATTTGACCTTGTCCTTTCCCAAAAGTATTTATTTCTAGTTATTCTCTTCTCCAATTTGCCCTCCCTTCTATCATCCCCTTCACCCCACTTGTCCCATTCTCTCTTACTTTCCTTTAGTGTAAGATAGATTTTCATACCAAATTTAGTGGGCATGTTATTCCCTCCTTAAGTCATATGTGAAGAGAGTAAGCTTCATTTTCCCCCTCTCACCTCCTCTCTTTTCTCCTCCATTGAACAAGATTTTTCTTATCTCTTTTATGAGCAATAGCCTGCTCCATTACATTTCTCCCTTTCTCCTCCCAATATTTTTTCTCTCACCTCTTAATTTTATTTTATTTTTTATGTATATCATCTCTTCTGATTCAACTCAACCTGTGCTCTGTGTGTGTGTGTGTGAGTGTGTTTGTGTATTATCCCTCCACCTACCCAAACACTGAGAAAAGTCTCAAGAGTTACAAATATTATCTTTCCATGTAGGAATGTAAACAGTTCAACTTTAGAAAGTCCACTATGAATTCTCTTTCCTGTTTACCTTTTCATGCTTCTCTTGATTTTTATGTTTGAAAGTCAAATTTTCTGTTTGGTTCTGGTATTTTCATCATGATTGCTGCATCATTGAGTGACCATTTATTCCCTTGAAGTATTATACTCAGCTTTGCTGTGTAGGTGATTCTTGGTTTTAATTCCAGTTCCTTTGATTTCTGGAATATCCTATTCCAAATCCTTCAATCCTTTGATATAGAATCTTCCATATTCTGTATTGCATTTCCACAACTGTTTTTTCTAGTTGCTTGTAATATTTTCTCCTTGACCTGGGAATTCTGAAATTTGGCCACAATATTCCTAGGAATTTCTCTTTTCAAGTCTTTTTCAGGAGGTGATTGGTGGATTCTTCCAATATTTATTTTGCCATCTGGTTCTAGAATGTCAGGGCAGTTTTCCTTGATAATTTCATGAAAGATAATGCCTAGGCTCATTTTTTTATCATGACTTTCAAGTAGTCCCATAATTTTTAAATTGTCTCTCCTGGGTCTATTTTCCAGGTCAGTTGTTTTTCCAATGAGATGTTTCACATTTCCTTGTGATTTTTCAGGCTTTTGGTTTTGTTTTTTAACTTCATATCTCATAGTCATTAGCTTCCTTCAACTCCAGTCTCTCTTTTAAATAACTGTTTTGGTCAGTGAGCTTTTGAATCTTCTTTTCTATTTGTCTCATTCTGCTTTTTAAAGCCTCCTTCTCCTCATTGACTTTTTGGACCTCTTTTTCCAATTGAGTTAGCCTATTTTTAAAAGTGTTATTTTCCTCAGCATTTTTTTGGTTCTCCTTTAGCAAGCTGCTGGCATCCTTTTCAAGTTCTTCTGTGGCCTGAGCCCATTTCATATTCATTTTAGAGGTGCAAAAACTCCAAGAGGTTATACTTGATCCAATAAGGATCCATCTCTGGAGGTTCAAAAGATCCCTGTTAAAATTTCTTTGGGAATTTTAGGCAGACAATGAATGACTTCTTCCTTAATATTCACCACTTTTCAGCGGATCCCAGGAATCAGAAAGTTTAATAATATTAATAAATTAAAAGCCTACAGAAACTCTAAGCAAAATAAGTTTAAGCTACATCATGTTTAAAAAGGCAGGACATATATATATATATACATATATATATATATGTATATATATATATATACATATATATATATATATATATATATACACATATATATTAGACTCTATCTACTCTTGGGCTAAGGCTGACTTCTTCACCCCAGCTGTACCCACTCTGACAGGGAGTATTTGTATCACTCTCTCTATGAGAGGAGTAGCTTAGCTGCTAGTACTCATCTCCCCAGGGAGAGGCACAGAGGGAAGAGCAGATATGTGCTCTTCCAGATGAATTTTGATAGTGTTTTTTTTAGTTCTAGAAAATAATTCTCTGGTAGTTTGATTGGTATGATGCAGAAGTAAATTATTTTGGGTAGAATCGTGATTTTTATTACATTTTATTACATTAGCTCTGTCTACCCATGAACAACTACTGTCTTTCCACTTATTTAGATCTGACTTTATTTGTTCAAAAAGTGTTTCATAACTGTGTTCATATAGTCCCTGGATTTGTTTTGGCAGATAGACTCCTAGATATTTTATAGTGTCTATTTTAGCTTTAAATGGGATTTCTATTTTGATCTCTTGGACTTTGTTACTAACATAAAGAAATGGAGATGATTTATTGGAGTTTATTTTTCAACATGCAACTTTGCCAAAGCTGTTTATTATTTCAAGTAGTTTTTTAATTGCTTCCCTGGGATTCTCTAATATCATCATATCATCTGCAAAGAATGATAACTTAGTTTCTTCTATGACTATTCTAATTCCATCAATTTCTTTTTCCTCTCTTATTGCTACAACTAATATTTCTACTACCATACTGTTTAATGATGGTGATGATGGACATCCTTGTTTCACCCCTAAACTTATTGGAATTGCATTCAGCTTATCCCCATTGCATGCAATGCTTGCTGAAAGTTCTAGATAGATACACTTATTATTTTAAAGTTCCATTTATTTCTGTGTTCTCCAGTGTTTTCAATAGGAATGGGTGTTGGATTTTGTCAAAACTTCGTCTGCATCTATTGAGATAATCATGCGGTTTCTGTTAGTTTTCTTGTTAACATGATAAATAATGCTAATATTTTCCCTGACATTTAACCAGCCCTGCATTCCTGATATAAATCCTCTCTGATCATAATGTATTATTTTCATGATGAGTTGCTGTATTTTTTTTTGTTAATATCTTCTTAAAAGTTTTTGCATCTATGTTCATTAAAGTAAATGGTGTATTATTTTCTTTCTCTGTTTTGGCTCTTCCTGGTTTAGGTATGAGAATAATAATTGTATCATAAAAAGAATTTGTAGGACTCCTTCTTTGGCTATTTTCCCAAACAGTCTACATAGTACTGGAATTAACTGTTCTTGAAATGTTGATAGAATTCACTCGTAAATCCATCTGAATCTGGAGTTTTTTTCCTATGGAGTTCATTTATGGCTTGTTCAATTTCCTTTTCTGAGATGGGGTTATTTAAATACTCAACTTTGTCTTCTGTCAATCTGGGCAGTTTATAGTTTTTAAAATAATCAGGGGAGTGGAGCCAAGATGACAGAGCAGAAAGACACATATACTCTAGAGTTACCCCACAGCCCACAAAATACTTATAAAAATGACTCTCAACAAGTTCTAGAGCAGCAGCAGCCACAGAATAACAGTGGGAAAGAGGTTTGCAGCCAGACAT
>CM053769.1:295552375-295587523 GCA_028658325.1 Potorous gilbertii | reverse complement strand
CTATGCTCTCTGAGTGTACAGGGGATGGGGAAATGTTTTGTGTGTTAAAGCAAGATTTCCCCTCATATATACTTCAGTAGAGATAATCAAAAAAGGGCCCACAATGAAGCTGTAGTGTTAATGAGGTGCAACATACTGATGTCATTTAGAGTGGCCAAGGTCTCTTATTGAGTCAAGAAGGAACAATTTTATTGACATAAGATACTTCATGTAAATATCTTACAAGAGTATAGTGAAGAGTGTAGTGACTTCATTAGGGTCAAGGATAAATATATTTCAGAGACTGTGCTTCAGTTTAGAAATCCAGCTCCACACCACAGTCGGAAGCCTCTAATTATAATAATATTTACCATAACAAGAATAACGATGGCAGTAATAACTGACCTTTCTATATTGCTTACAGCTTTGCCCATTACTTTACATATTTTACCCCACTTGATTCACAACATATTCCGTCGTTAGCCGTATTTCACAGATGAAAAACTGAGGCTCAGAATAAAGTACCTTGCCCAGGGTACAGCAATTGGTATGTGTCTGAGTATGGAATTGAACCTGGGTTATCCTGAGTCCAAGTTCAATGTTGTAACTATTGCATCAGTTGTAAACAAGGATGTTGCATGAGGTCACTTCCATAGTAATCATTTTCTAGGAATATATAATCCCATGGTTCTAGGGGCAAAAAAGCCCCTTCATTCTCTATATTGTTTTTAACTTCCTTGTCTTTTAAAAACTTCTAGCTAGTGCTGTGGAGTGGGAAGAACACTCATCTGGGCACCAGGAGATATGAAACCAAGTCTTAGATATGTCATGTATCTCACTATGCAACTTAATTACCCAAGTTGGACTTCATGGTTTTTTTAGCTGTAAAATGAGAGGATTGGCCCACATGGCTTTTGATATTCCTTCTAGCCCTGACATCCTGAGTCTCTCTAACAGAACAAAAGCTATTTTTACCTGGCCTTAAGTTTAAATCTTTATCAAGCTATTGTTTTCAAATATCATCCAAGTGCAAATGAGGAAAAGGAGGTCCAGAGATTAAGTAACCTACCCAGATTCATAATGCTGATAAGTGCCTTAGTCAGAATTTAACAAATGGACTCTCATTCTCTATCCACTCCATAGCACTGCCTTTCTCTAATAGTATTCTTATCTTTCCACCATGCTGCCTATGATTTTGTGTAATTTCTCTGAGCAGACACAGGTAGAATTATCTAAGATACTAACCAAGACTTTAATATTGTACACAGATAATCCACAAAGGGACCTTAGCAGCGACCAACAACTTCTCTTACCCATTATCATCTTCCCATTCCCTTCCTGTCTTCTCCTCCCCTGCAAACAAACAAAAAAAAACCCTAAAAAGGAATTTCTCTGAGTTGATCTATGTCACCATAGCTTCCAGTCAATCTAAAAGACAGGGAACTGTTCTGCTGATATTAGAAATCATTCCGAAATTTTGTAAATATGCTATGGTCACATATACATGTGCATAGACATACATGCATTGGGATGGTTCAAATAACTAAACAAAGTCAAAGACACTTTGATATTCAGTATCTTAGAGCAATTGGATTTAAGATGGATTAATTAGAAGTGAATACAAGAAAATTGTGAGTCATCCTTTCCAGTGAGAAAGAATCCATCTGAACCTCAGAAAGATAAATCACAATAACATAAATATACACAGACATGTATGCACTCACACACGAGTTTAGACTTTAAATGTTTCATGGTGGTGAAATGCTAATCAAAGCCCAGACTACTAACTCTAGTACTGCTTTTCTTTGTTTCATGTCTCTAAATCCCCTCTTCAATCCCATGTCAGTCTACACAATTCTTTTTACCCACTTGTACCTTGTTAAAATTGATGTCTTTTACTGAACCGGTGGCCTTGACCTGGAGAGTGCAGACCAGGGCCAGGCCCATAGTCAATACCAGAAGTCTCATCCTCAGAGCCCTTATTTCCTTATCTTCAGCAGTCAAGAAATAACAAGATATGGTTCCTGTGAATATCCCCAGCTCTCTCTCTCTGCTTTTATATCCCCTCTGAGACCTGGGTTCCCCCTAAATTGACCCTCTCATTCCCCATAATGGCTTTTCCCTCATTGAAAATTTGCCAATTATTAGCTATTCTTCAATAATCTCAAGGACAGCAATGGTTCATCCCCTGAGGAACCTACTGTTCTCTTTCTCTAAAGTTCATTTCCAAGATCAACAGAACATATTGTAATGGGCTGGCTTCCAAATAATTATTTGTGCTTTGATCACAAGTTGCAATTAAGAAGGTTAGATTAAATCTCTGGTCCATCCCTGAGGCCATTCTGAACTAAAGAAAGGGAAAAGTGGGAAGTCTTTCTTGAATTCACCTGAATTATCACTTCTTTCCATTGTATTCTCTCAGATTTCAGGGCTCCATTTGCAATTATGTTTCTCCATGTTTGCTGATATATCACTATGTCACAACTCATAAGAGGTGCACATTTGTGAGTGTGTGTATCAGTTTCCTGTCCATTAGACAGAAAACTCCAAAGGAAAAGGATTGTGTCTTCAACTTTTTTTTAGACTCTTACTATGGTGCTTTATACAGGGCTCCAACTCAATTTATACTATTACTTCACTATAATCATCTATTATTTCCTTGACCTGATAATTCTGAAATTTGGTTATAATGGCCCTTGGAGTTTTTATTTTGTGATTTTTTTTTTTACTGAGGTGATTGGTGAATTCTTCCAATGTTTATTTTGTCCTCTGGTTCTAGGACATCAGGGCAGTTTTCCTTGATAATTTCTTGAAAGATGCTGATTATGACTTTCAGGTAGTTCAGTGTTTCTGATGTTTTCTTTCCTGGATCTATTTTCCAGGTCATTTGTTTTTCCCATGAGGTATTTTACATTTTCTCTCAATGTATCATTATTTGAATTTGTTTGATTGAGCCATGATTTCTTACAGAGTTATTAGCATCCACTTTGCCCAATTCTAACTTTTGAGGTGTTGGTTTCCTTAATTAGCTTTTGTATTTCCTTTTCCATTCAGCCAATTGTACTGTCTTCAGCGAATTTTTGTATTTCCATTTCCCTTTGGTCAATTCTACTTTTTAAGCTGTTGAGTTTTTTTCATAATTCTCTTGTTCACTATAATTTCTTGTCACATTTTTCCTCTACCTCTCTTATATGATTTTTAAGCTCATATTTGAAATCTTCCATTAGTTTTCTAGGATTAAACCTCTTCCTGTTTTTCTTTGGGATTTTCCCATAAGTGTTTTGACATTGTTGTCTTCTTCTGAGTTTGTCTTGGTCTTCCCTGTTACTATAATAATTTTCTGTGGTCAGATTTTGTTGTTGTTGTTTTTGCTCGTGTTTTATTTTTCCTTTTTTGGCCTTTTTCCTTTCTTTTAAATTTGAATTCTCCACCTGGGTTGAAGGGGCACGGTCTCAGATTTCTTGTGCCAGTGACTGAGGACCCTAGTTGTTTTCCTTGTGCAGCACTGATGTTACCCTGAGACCCCTGATGAACCCTTGTGTCTGGTGCTATGCTGAGGGTGTGGAGTGGAAGTGGGGGGTGCTGTTGGAGGCAGTAGGGGTCTGGCAGTTTACCTGGTGCTGAATTGGGATCCTAGTGGTGGTGTTTGGTGTGTGCTAAGGCCAATAGGGTGTTTCTGCATTTCCCTGAGGCTACACTGAAGCACATGGAGATCTGGCCATTGGAGGATGCCTATTTGCCCAGACCTCTGCTGAAGTACATGGAGGTTCTCAGAGCTAGAGTCCGCTTCACTTATGCTGTGGCATGTGGAGAATCCTGGGATGGGCACTTGCCTCCTCCACCATGATGGGACTCAGGCTCTCCTACTGGTTAGCTGAGACAGGGCTTGCTGCTGGCTTACTGGGACCCTTCTTGTACTGAAATAAATTTCCCTTTTACCTGAGTGAGACAGACTTTTCTTGCCAATCTTCCAACTTCCTCGGGCAAAAAAAGATTGTTTTACCCTTTTTCCTGGTTCTACTGTTCCAGAACTTGTTTTGGGGGGCTATTTTATATTTGTTTCAAGGTGTATATGGAAGAGTTAACAGCAATTTATTGCTTACTCTGTCATCTTTGCTCCCAGAAGTCACCAAGTGTTCAATATTGTTTTTCTTTATAATGTGGATATTATTTATAAATTATTGTTCAGGTCCTGCTCACTTCAATCTATACTATTTCAAACACCTCTTCTGAGATTTCTCTGAGACTGTCCTTTCAGTAATTTCTAACAGTATATAATGTTTCATTCTATTAATATACTATAATTTATTCTGCCATTTACCAATTAGTAGGCATCTTCTTAGTTTTCAGTTCTTTGTTTTACCAGAATGGGAAAAAAAATGCTATAAATGTTGTTGCACATAAGGGTCCTTTTCTTTTCTTTCTTTGATCTCTTTTGAGTATAAGCCTAAGAGTTGTATTTCTGTTTCAAAGGATATGCACAATTCAGTAATACTTGAGTATGACTCCAAATTACTTTTTGGAATAGCTGGATTATTTTATAGTTCAACCAAAAGTGAATTAATGTGGTTGTTTTTTTCTACCCCTTGATCCTACCCCTTTCACTATTCATATATAATGTAGGATTATTGGCTCTTGGTTTTACATAGAAATTTTTCTATCATATTAAGGAATGACTCATTCATACCTGTTCTTGGAATTTTTAAAAGAAAGTGGTACTGAGTTTTGTTACATGTTTTTTTCAAATATGATTATAAAATGTACTTTTTCATTTTTTGTCTATACTTCTCTTTTTCTGCTTTTTTCCCCCACTATCTTTGGTATTAAGATGATATATAAATAAAAAAAATGAGTTTGATAGCGTCCCTTCTTTACCTAATTTTGAAAAGTTTATGTAATGTTAGAATTACCTGTTTTTGAACGCTTGTTTCTTAATTATTCTTATTTCTTATGTTACATATTTCTCAAATGCATGTACAAAAAATTAACAATCCTTTTGTAAAAATTTGAGTTCCACTCTATCTTTCATCCTACATTCTTCCTTAAGAAAATAAGCAATTTGATATCAATATACATGTGAAATCATGTAAAACATATTTCCATATTAGCTATGTTGCAAAAGAAAACAGACAAAATAAAATAAGAAAAATAAAGTGAGGAAAAGTAAGTTTCAAAATGTTTTCAGAGTTCATCAGTTCTCTCACTGGAGATGGATAGTATTTTTCATCATGGGTCCTTTGAAATTATCTTGGATAATTGTCTTGATCAAAGTAGCTAAATTTTTGTTGTTGTTGTTGTTGTTTTACAGTTGCCCATCCCTACATTTATTGCTATTATTGAGGACAGTGTTCTCCTGGTTCTATTCACTTTATTCTGCATGAGTTCATGGAGGTTTTCCCAAGGTTTTCTGAAACCATCCAGCTCTTCCTTTTCAATAGCACAATAGTATTCTATTACAATCACATACAACAACTTTTTCATCCATTACTCAACTGATAAGCATCTTCTTAATTCTAATCCTTACCACTATTTAAAAAAAAAAGAGCTGTTATAAATAAGTACGTATAAGTAGATGCTTTTCAAACATTTTCTTTTGATCTCTTTGGGGTATGTGCACAGTAGTGGTATTTTTGGATCAAAGGCCATACTTGGTTTTGTACTCCTTTGAACTTAGTTCCAAATTACTCTAAGAATGATTGGATCAGTTCACAAGTCCACCAAGAGTGAATTACTGTCCCAATTTTTCTACATCCCTTTCAGAATTTTCATTTTACTTTTCTGCTATGCTAATCAATCTGATAAGTGTAAGGTTGTATCTCACAATTGTTTTAATTTCCATTTCTCTAATCAGTATTGATTTAGAGCATTTTTGTGAGACTATTGATATCTTTGATTACATCTTTTGAAAACTGATTGTTCATATCCTTTGACTATTTATTAACTGGGGAATTGCTCTAATTTTTTTTCATAAATTGGACTCAGTTCCCTTTATATATGAGGAATGAGACCTTTATCAGAGAAACTTGATTTTTTTTTCAACTTTAATGTTTTCCAATCTTGGCCTCATTGGTTTTGTTTAAAAGTTTTTAATTTTATATAATCAAAATTAACTATTTTTTATCCTGTAATCATCTCTGGATTTTTTGTCATAAACTCTTCCCTTATCAATAGATCTGGTAAGTATATTTTTCCAGACTCACTTAATTTACTTATTATATCAACCTCTATGTCTAAACCATCTATCCATTTTGACCTGATCTTTTTATATGGTGTGAGATGTTGGTCTGTGTATAATTTCTACCAAATTGCTTTCCATATTTTCCAGAAAATTTTTGAAAAATAGTGAGTTTTTGTCTAAAAATCTTGGATCTTTAGGTTTATCAAACACTAGATTACTATGCTAATTTACAATTGGGTATTGTATACCTAATTTATTCCATTTGATCCATTACTTTGTTTTTAGCCATTACCAGATTACTAATGATTACTGCATTGCAATACAGTTTGAAATCTGGAACTGCTAGGCCACTTTCCTTTATATTTCTTTTAATGAATTCCTTTGATGTTCTTGAACTTTTGTTCTTCCAGATGAAATTTTTTCCTGTTTTTTTCTAGCTCTTATAAAATAATTCCTTGGAAGTTTGTTTGGTATGGCACTTTATAATATAATTGGGCAAAATAACTCCTAGTAATTTCATCTGCATTGGTGATAAATTTGCCTTTTTCATTTTTAATAATGGTAATTTGGTTTTCTTTTTTAAATAATCAAATTAATCAATGGTTTATCTATTTTATTATTATTTTTCATAAAACCAGTTCCTACTTTTATCTATTAGTTCATTGTGTTTCTTTGTTTTTTTTTTTTTACTTTTAATTCTGTTAATCTCTCCTTTAATTTTCAGGATTTCCTTTTTGATATTTAATTGGATTTTTTTAATTTATTCTTTATCTTGGTTGTTTTTTGTTGTTGTTGTATGCCCAATTCAATGATTTTTTTCTTTCTCTCTTTTATTGTATACATTTACTGTAAGTATTGCTTTGACCGTCTTCCACAAATTTTGAGTATTGTTTCACTGTTGTCATTCTCTTTAGTGAAATTATTCATTGTTTCTATGGTTTGTTCTTTGACCCATTCATTCTTTCAGAGTATGTTGTTTAGTTTCCAACCAATTTTGATCTATGCTTCCATGGCCCTTTATTAATTAAAATTTGTGTTGTACTAAGGTATGGAATGTTGCATTTAAAATTTCTGCTTTTTTGCCTTTGGTTGTAGAGTTTTTATGCTTTAAAAAATGGTCAATTTTTGTAAAGGTGCCATGTACAGCAGAGGAAAAGCTATGCTCCTTTCTATTTCCATTCCATTTTCTTCAGAGCTCTTTCATATCTAATTTTTCTAAGATTATATTCATCAGTTTTACTTCTTTCTTATTTATTTTAATGTTAGATTTATATGTC
The DNA here is from genome assembly GCA_028658325.1 of Potorous gilbertii. Lineage (NCBI taxonomy): Eukaryota > Metazoa > Chordata > Mammalia > Diprotodontia > Potoroidae > Potorous > Potorous gilbertii. The sequence continues at coordinate 295,580,089 of CM053769.1, read as the reverse complement.
TCCTAGAGGGGAAGATTAAGGGCCCCCACTAATATAATTTTGCTGTCTATTTCCTCCTATAATTAATTTAACTTTCCTTCTAAGAATTTAGATGCTATGCTATTTGGTGCATATATGTTTAGTATTGATATTACTTCATTGTCTTTCTATGGCTCCTTTTTAGCAAGATGTGGTTTCCTTACTAATTCTTTTAAATTAGGTCTATTCATGTTCTTGTATTGTCTGAGATCATGACTGCTACCCTGGCCTGTCAGCTCAAGAACAATAGATTCTGCTATAGACCCTTATTATAACTCTGTGTGTCTTTATTTCAGTGTATCTCCTTTCTCCCAGGACATGTCTTTTACTCATTCATTCAGTTTTTTAAAATCATCCCAATATAATTGACTCCTATACCATCTTTCTACATAGAATCCTAATAAAGTTATTATATGATACATATGTCATATTCCCATATAGAAAGGGAAAAATTTAACCTGACTGAATGCCTTATGATTTCTTTTTCACATTTAGGTTTTCATGTTTCTCTTGAGTCTTGTATTTCAAAGTTCAATTTTCTACTCTTCCGTTTTCTTTTTTTTAATTAAGTTATTTTTAGTTTTCAACATTCACTTCCATAAGTTTTTGAGTGCTAAATTTTCTCTGCCTTCCTTCCCTCTTCTCTCCCCAAGACAGCATGCAATCTGATACAGACTACATATATATTCACTTTTAGCATATTTTCACATTATTCATGTTGGAAAGAAGATTCAGAATCCAATGGAAGGAACCACAAGAAAGAAGAAACAAAATAACAATAACAACAACAGCAAAAGAGCAAATAGTCTGCTTCCCTCTTCATTCAGACTCCATAGTTCTTTCTCTGGATGTGGATGGCATTTTCCATCATTAATCATTTGCAGTTGTCAGCAATCCTTGTATTGCTGAGAAGAACTAACTTTACCGAAGTTAGTCATGACATAATATGGCTGCTACTGTATGCAACGTTCTCTTCCTTGTGCTCACTTCACTCAGCATCAGTTCATATAAGTCTTTCCAGGTTTTTCTGAAGTCTACCAGCCCATTATTTCTTATAGTACAATAATATTCCATTACATTCATATACCACAATTTGTTAGCCATTTCCCAATTGATGGGCATCCCCTCAATTTCTAATCTTTGGCAACCACAAAAAGAGTTACTATATTTTTATACCTATGGGTTCTTTTCCCATTTTATGATCTCTTTCAGATATAGACCCAGAAGTGATATTGCTGGATAAAAGGGAATGTACAATTCTATAGCTCTTTGACCATAGTTCCATATTACTTTCCAGAATGAATGGATCAGTTCACAACTCCACCAATAATGCATTAGAGTTCCAATTTTCCCACATCTTCTCCAGCATTTATACTTTTCCTGTTTTGTCATGTTAGCCAATTTGATAGGAATGATGTGATACATAAGAGTTGTTTTGATTTGAATTTCTCTAATCAATAATGCTTTAGAGTATTTTTAAATGACTATAGTTTTAATTTCTTCCTCTATGAGCTGCCTGTTCATATCCTTTGCTGATTTATCAATAAGGGAATGACTTGCATTCTGTTAAATTTGACTCAGTTCTCTATGTATTTTAGAAATTAGGCCTTTATCAGAAACACTGCTTATAAAAATTCTCAGCTCTAGTATTTCCATCAGGAATTCTTGAATGTCCTCAATTTCATCAACCATCCATATTTTTTCCTTGAAGAATTATACTCAGTTTTGCTGGTATATTATTCTTGGTTACTAATGCAACTCTTTTGCCTTCTGCAATATCTATTACAATATCTACTCCTTTAAAGCAGTACCTGCTAAATCTTATGTGATCCTGACTATGGCTCCATATTATTTAGATAATTTCTTCCTGGCTGTTTGAAGTATATTCTCTTTAACCTAGAAGCTCTGGAATTTGATTATAACATTCCTGGGAGTTTTCATTTGGGGAACTCTTTCAGAGGGTGATAAGTGGAATCTTTCGATTTTTATTTTACCCTCTGAATCCATGATATCACAGCAGTTTTCCTGGATAATTTCTTGAAATATAATGTTGGGGCTCTTTCATTGTGATTTTCAAAATAGTCCAATAATTCTTAAATTATCTCTCCTTGATCTATTTTTCTGGTCAGTTATTTTTTCTGAGGAGGTAATTCATCTTTTATTCTATCTTAAAAAATTCTTTTGATTTTGTTTAATTGTCTGTTGTTGTCTTATGGAATCACTAGTTTCCATTTACCCAATTCTAATTCTTAAGGAATTATTTTCTTCACTGATATTGTTTCCATTTGTCCAATTCTGCTCTTTAGGAAGTTATTTTCACAATTGACCTGAGAAATAGATCCAGGAAAGAAAATTTAAAAATTATTGGACTATCTGAAAACTATGATAAAACAAAAATATAGACATCTTTTTAAAAATTATCAAGGAAAACTTCCTTGATATTCTAAAACCAGAGGGTAAAATAGAAATTGAAAGAATCCACCAACTGCCTACAGCAAGAGATTCCAAAAGGAAAATCCCTGGGAATATTGTTGCCAAATTCCAAAGATTCTAGGTCAAGGAGAAAATATTGCAAGTAGCCAGAAAGAAATAATTCAAATATTATGGAAAAGCAATCAGGACAACAGGAAACTGTATTCTGCCAAAAGGCATCATAGACAATGTAGCAATATCATTACCAAACATACATGCTCCAAGTGGTATAGCATCCAGATTCTTACAGGAGAAGTTAAGGGAGTTACAGGAAGAAACAGACAGAAAAAACTATTCTTTGGGGGACCTTAGCCTCTTCCTTTCTGCAGTTGACAAATCTGAACTCAAAATAAAGAAATAGATGGTAAGGAGGTGAATAAAACTTTGGATAAGGTATATATGATAGATCTCTGGAGAAAATTGAATGGGGATAGAAAGGAATATACTTTTTCTCAAAGTACATGGCATATATACAAAAATTGATCTTGTGCTAAGTCATAAAGACCTCACAATCCAGTGCAGAAAAGCAGAGATAGTCGATGCATCCTTCTCAGATCACAATGTAATAAAAAATTATATGTTATCAAAGACCAGGGAAAGATAAACTAATTTGAAACTAAATAATTAAATAATTAAAGATAAATAATTAAATAATTAAAGATAAGCTAATTTGAAACTAAATAAATAATTAAAGATAAATTAATTTGAAACTAAATAATCTAATCCTAAAGAATGAGGGGGTTAAACATCAAATCATAGAAACAATCAAGAGCTTCATTCAAGAGAATGGCAAAAATGAGACAACCTACCAAATCTTATGGAATACTGCAAAAGCAGTACTTAGAGGAAGTTTTTATATCTTTGAATACCTTTGAATATCCTTTGAAGAGGAGATCAATGAATTGGGTATGCTGCTGAAAAAGCTCAAAAGAGAATAAATCAAAAGTTCCCAAACAAATACCAAATTAGAAATACTGAAAACCAAAAGAGAGAATAACAAAACTGAAATTAAGAAAGCTATTGAACAAATAAATAAAACTAAGAGCTAGTTTTATGGAAAAAAAACAATAAAATTAATAAACCTTTGGTCACTTTGATTTTAAAAAGAAAAAAGAAAACCAAATTACCAATATCAAAAATGAAAAGGGTGAACTCACCTCCAATGAGGAGGAAATTAAAACAATAATTAGAAATTACTTTGACCAACTGTGTGCTCATAAATTCGACAATATAAATGAGATGGATGATTATTTTTTAAAAATATATATAAATTGCCCAGATTAACAGAAGAGGAAGTTGAATATTTAAATAACCCCATCTCAGAAAAAAGAAATTGAACAAGCCATCAATGAACAACCTAGGAAAAAATCTCCAGGTTCAGATGGATTTATCAGTGAATTCTATCAAACATTCAAAAACAGTTAATTCCAACACTATACAGACTATTTGGGAAAATTGGGAAAGAAAGAATCCTACCAAATCCTTTTCATATACAGATATGGTGCTGATACCTAAACCAGAAGAGTCAAAACAAAGAAAGAAAATTATAGACCAATTTCTATAATGAATATAGATGCAAAAATTTTAAATAAGATATTAGCAAAAAGAATGTAGCAACTTATCTTGAGAATAATACATTATGATCTAGTAGGATTTATACCAGGAATGCAGAGGTGGTTCCATATTAGGAAAAATATTAGCATTATTGCTCATATCAACAAGAAAACTAAAAGAAATCACATGATTATCTCAATAAGTGCAGCTCTCTTTGTGATGGTCAAAAACTGAAAAACAAGGGGATGCCCATCAATTATGAAATGGCTGAACAAATTGTGGTATGCGAACATAATGGAATACTATTGTGCTATAAGAAATGATGAACAGGAAGACTTTAAAGAAAACTGCAAAGATTTATATGAACTGATGCTGAGCGAATATACACAGCAACATCCACAGTATATGAAGAATTTTTCTGGTAGACTTAGTCCTTCATAGCAATGCAAGGACTTAAAAAATTCCCAATGGACTCTTCAGGCAAAACACCTTCCACATCCAGAGAAAGACCTATGGAATTGGATTGCAGAATGAAGCAGACCATTTTCTCTTGTATTATGTTTTGTTTTGTTCTATGGTTTCTCCCATGCATTTTAATTCTTCTATGCAACATGACTAAGGTGAAAATGTCTTTAATAGGAATGCATGTGTAGAACCTATGTGAGATTGTATGCTGTCTCAGAGAGAGAATGGGAAGGGAAGGGAGAAGGAGGGGGAGTGAGGAGAAAAAATCTAAGATATATGGAAATGATTGTAGAACACTAAAAACAAATAAAATAATTTTTAAAAAAGAAATAAAAAACAAACTTTGTTCTCTTAAAAAAATAAATAAATACAAATAGTAGTGCTCCTCTGTCAATGTCTCTCTCAAGAAGTTTGGATTTGACTGTGCAACATGGGAGACACTGGCACAGGACTACTCAGCATGGAGTGTCCAGATCAGAAAGGGTGCTGTGCTCTATAAGCAAAGCAGAACTGAGAAAGCACAAAGTCAAGATAGGATGTGAAAATTTGGAGTAACGACCCCAAATATTCACATGGACTATCTGTGACCAACTTGTGGTAGAGCATTCCAAGCTCATGTTGGTCTGATCAGCCACAGTCAGACATACTGAAACTTCACTTTAACATCAATGAACTCCCTAGAAAAAAAAATCTCCAGGGCCAGATGGATTTACAAGTGAATTCTATCAAATATTTAAAGAACAGTTAATTCCAATATTATATAGACTATTTGAGAAAATTGAGGAAGGAACACTCACAAATTCTTTCTATGATACAAATACGGTTTTAATACCTAATCCAGAAATACACAAAAGAGAGAAAGATAATTATAGACCAATTTCTTTAATGAATACAGATGCAAAAATTTTAAATAAGATTTTAGCAAAAAGAATACAGTAACTTATCACAAAAATAATACATTATGATCAGGTAGAATTCATACCATGAATGCAGGGCTCATTCAACATTAGGAAAACTATTAGCATTATTGATCATATCAACAAAAAAACTAGCGGAAACCATATGATTATCTCAATAGATGCAGAAAAAGCTTTAGACAAAATACAACATTCATTCCTCTTAAAAAACATCGGAGAGCATAGGAATAAAGGGAACTTTCCACAACATAATAAGCAGTATCTACCTAAAACCTTCAGCAAGCATTATATGCAATGGAGATAAGCTAGATGCATTTCCAATAAGATCAGAGGTGAAACAAGGATGTCCATTATCACCACTATTATTCAATATGGTACTAGAAATGTTAGCTGTAGCAATTAGACAAGATAAAGAAATTGAAGGAATTACAATAGGCAAAGAAGAAACTGAGTTATCACTCTTTGCAGATGATATGATGATATACTTAGAAAATTCCAGATATTCAAGTAAAAACCTACTTGAAGTAATAAACAATTTGGCAAAGTCACAGGTTACAAAATAAACCCACACAAATCTTTTGCATTTCTATATAGCAGAAACAAAGCCCAACAGCAAGAGACAGAGAAATTCCATCTAAAGCTAGAGTTAGACACAATAAAATATCTGGGAGCTTACCTGACAAAACAAACTCAAGGACTATATGAACACAACTACAAGACAGTTGTTGCACAAATAAAGTCAGATCTCTGTAAGTCGAAAAACGTCAATTGTTCATGAATAGGCAACATAATAAATATATTATAAATATATAATATAATATATTATAATATATATTATATAATTATATAAATTATATATAATTATATTAATATAATGTAGTATAATAAATACAAATATAATAAAAATAACAATTTTACCTAAATTAATTTGCCTATTTAGTGTCATATCAATTAAATTATCAGATAATTACTTTCTAAAGCTTTAAAAAATAGTATCAAAATTCATCTGGAAGAACAATAGGTCCAAAATATCAAGGGACTCATGAAAAGAAATCGTAAGGAAGGTGGCCTAGCACTACCAGATCTCAAATTGTATTATAAAGCAGCAATTATCAAAACTACTTGGTACTGGCTAAGAAACAGAAGGGCAGACAAGTGGAATATGCTAGGCACTCAAGACACAGTAGACAATGAATATAGCAATCTACTGATAGATAAACCCAAGGATCCCAGCTTCTGGGATAGGAACTCACTGTTTAACAAAAATTGCTGGGAAAACTGGATAACAGTGTGGTGGAAACTAGGCATAGACTCATGCCTGACACCATACACAAGAATAAAATTCAAACAAGTACATGATCTAAGTATAAAGATTGATTCTGTGGACAAATTGGTGGACCAAAGAATAGTGTATTTATCAGATTTATGGAGAAGGGAAGAATTTTTGACTAAAGAAGAGATAGAAACCCTTATGAAGTTCAAGAGAGATAATTTTGATTACATAAAATTGAAAAGTTTTTGCACAACCAAACCCAATGCAACTGAAATTGGGAGGGATATAGAAAATTGGGAAAGAATTTTTACAGCTAAAGTCCAGGATAAAGGCCTCATTTCTAGAATATATAGAGAACTGAGTAAAATGTACAAAAACATAAGCCATTCCCCAATTGATAAGTGGTCAAAGGATATGAACAGGCAATTTTCAGAGGAAGAAATAAAAATATCTATAATCATATAAAAATATCTATAATCATATAAAAATGCTCTAAATCACTTTTGATTAAAGAGATGCAAATCAAAACAACTTTGGGTTATCACATCACACCTATCAGATTGGCAAACATGACAGAACAGGAAGATGATAAATGTTGGAGAGGATGTGGGAGAGTTGGAACACTAATACATTGTTGGTGGAGCTGTAAGCTGATCCATCCATTCCGGAGAGCAATTTGGAACCAAGTCCAAAGGGCTACAAAAATGTGCATACCCTTTGACCCAGCAATACCACTTATAAGACTGTATCCCCAAGAGACCATAAAAATGGAAAAGATTCCCATATGTACAAAAATATTTATAGCAACACTCTTTGTGGTTGCCAAAAACTGCAAATCAAGGGGATGCCCATCAAATGGGGAATGGCTGAATAAATTATGGTATATGAATGTAATGGAATACTATTGCATTATAAGAAATGATGAATAAGAAGACCTCAGAGAGGCCTGGAAAGATTTATATGATCTGATGATGAGTTAAAGGAGCAGAACCAGAAGAACTTTGTGCCCAGCAATGACCACAATGTGTGAGAGTTTTTTCTGGTAGACATGAAACTTCACAGAAATGCAAGGACCTAAAGAAAATGTTTCCAATGATCTTCTAAGGCAAAATGCCTTCCACATCCAGAGAAAGAACTATGGAATTCAATCACAGAATGTAACAGATCATTTTTTTGGTATATATCTTGTTTTGGTTTGTTATATGATTTCTCTCATTATAATTCTTATACACAGCATGACTATAGTGAAAATATATTTAATAGGAACATATGTGTAGATCCTATATAAAATTGAATTCTGTCTTGGGGAGGGAGAGGGGAGGTAGGGAGAAAAAAATCTAAATTATATGGTAGTGATTTTTAGAACACTAAAAATAAATAAAATTAATATTAAAAAAGATAGATAAAAAGAAATAGGAGTAAGAGGTTTTTTAAAAAATCAATTGACAGAAGGATCTAAGGGGCAAAAGATTTAACAAGATATTATAGTCAGGAGAAAGGTAAGAGTAAAAATTAGTATTCTATGGACTAAATATTATATTTTCCCATAATTGAACTATAGTTTTTGTCATAGTATATGGTTGGTAATATAGTACTGAGTCACTTTAGCGGAAAGAAAGGAAACAAGAGACAGAGAGGGACTAGAGATGTGCTCCCATCTGAGCCAGACATAAACAAAGAGAGATTGTAATTTCTACAGGCATGAGAGTCTGTGGGAAAGTAGAGTAAAAATATTGAAGGTCAAGGAAAAGAGTTAGGAGGGCAATATACTGAGAGGCTGGTCTTTGCCTAGAAATACAAATCAAATAGTGCCATTAAAGTTTATTCTCAAAGTGGAGAAGAAAACAGGCCTAATAATGGGGTGTGTTTGGAGGCAGTTGGCCTGTTAGGAGACCACCTTCTTGGTAAATATTATGCTTCCCAATAATGTATGTAACCTCAGGACAACCACTGTAGATCCCTCTGGGAGTCATCAAGTGTCAAGAATGGTATAGATGTTCTCTTTCATGAGTTGATATTTCTAGGAGTGTGACATATCAGGAAAAATGCAGAGCTGCAAAGAGAGACAGAGATACAGGGGGGACAGGGACAGGACAAAGAGAAAGAGAGAAAAAGGAAGTATGTGGCGCAATCTACAAATGTCCTAATACAGAATTGAGAAGGCGGTTGAATGTTTTTATTCAGTAATTTGCCTTTAAGGATGAAATGAGAGAAGGGTCAAGTATGCATGTTAAAACTGTCATAATATTAGTTTATGTGGAATTTTTTTAAAAAACAAAGAAACAACGTATATACCTTTTGGTGACTGCCTGAACAAATAGTGATATATTATTCTAATGAAATATTATTGAGACATAAAAAATGATGATAAGAGGAACTGAGAAAACATGTGAAGATGTGTACAAATGATTCAGAATAAGCTAAGCAAAACCAAGAGAACGATATACATATGTTAATAATGAAGGAAATACAAAGAATGCTAAAACTAAGCTAAACTCTGTTGAGTCATAATGAATAGTCATGTCCCTTGAGAAGGGATGAGCAAATGCACTTCTCTCCTTGTCTTTGAAAAGTAGATATCTGAGTGATTGATTACATGTAGACTGTGTTCGTTACTTTTAACTGTTTTTCTTTGTTACAAGGGAAAGTTTGAACATAGGAAGAGTAGAATTATATTAGCTATAATGTAAATACATATCATATAAAATACATTAATAATCATGTATTACTGGAGTCTTTTGACAGTATTGTATTTCAGAATTTTAAATCAATATTCATTAATGATAATGCTTTATAGCTATCTTTATTTGCTTTATATTTGCCAAGTTTAGACATTAGGAATTTATTTGTGTCATAAAAGAGGTCTGGAAAACTTTTTTTTTCTCAGTGTTTGAGAATAATTTGGGTAACATGGACTAAGTTCTTTAAAAGTCTTATAACATTTTCCTATACATCCACATAGGATGAGTTTATTGTTTTTGTCTTCTCTTCTGTAGCTAGTTCAATTTCCCTTCTTGAAACTGAATCATTTAAGATCTCTATTTGGTGTGCTATTATTTTCAGTATTTTTATATATTGTAGACAATACTCTATTTCCTTTAAGTTCTCATTTTTGCTGGTATATAATTGTGTATTGTAGGTCCTGGTAGTTTTTAAAAGTTTATCTTTGTTGTGATTTCCCCACATCCATTTTAAATTTTGTTCACTTGATTTTCTTCCTTCTTTTTAATCCAATTGACTAAAGATCTATCAATTTTGTGAGCTTTTTTTCAAAGAAGAAACTTTTAATTTTATCATATGTTCTTGTTTATCAATTTATCTTTTGCTTCTTAAGTTTTCCAGATTTCCTCTTTGGTGCAAATTTTGAATTTATTTGTTGACTTCTAAATCTTTTATTGTGTATCATAGCTCTTCTGACAAGACTACCTCTAAAGAGGCCTGAGTCACTACAGTTTCTAGGAGTGGTTTTTCTTTTAAGCATAAGAGGAAACTCATAATAGGATCAGAGCTGGAGGACAAACTACTATGATAGTTCGAAAAATCTCTGAAGAGAGACACAGAAAGAGTTGGAGAGATCATAGCAACTATGGTCAGTGGTACTGGAAGAGACAAAGAAAAATAGATGACTCCCTAAAATATTTAGAAGCTTCATAGGTATTAGTCTTTTCCTTTCCCTTGCTCAAAGCCTAACCTATTAAAGTAAATCCAGCAGACTAATGGAATTCTGGCTTCTAGATATGTCTTTATTCTCCTAGGCAAGCTAATCAGCTTAACAGCAAAAGAATGAATTGAGGTTTTTGGAAAAACTCTCACAGACTTGAAGACTTCTGCATCTATTGCTAAGAAATCATCCCCTCTCCCTTAGGCCCCAAGCATCTCAAACAGACTAGGGACAACTAGTGCACAGGATAAATCATTTATTGGTCTTTGCAGGAATGGTGTCACCCAAGAATACTGCCTAAAAGGAGGCAGAACTCTAAGGACAGAATCGCCCTGAGGCTTGGAGAAGAGGCAGAGGCCTCCAGAACTTGTGATTATCACGCTGATAATTCTTTGGTGAAAGCAGATGGGGAGCCCAGCAAGCAAAGGATGTAGTCTCCTGGGAATCCCTAAAGAACAAAGAGAAGAATCTAATTATAAAATACAGTCACAGATTGAACTGGGAGTGGGAACAACTCAATTTAATATACATTTATTAAGTTTCTACTGTGTGCCAGGTAGGTATTGTGTTAAGTGCTGATAATATAAAATAAGAGGAGAAAGATAATCCCTACCCTCAAGAAACTTACAATCTAATAGAAATAATATACAAATACATACAAAACAAGCTATATACTAGGTAAATAGGAAATAATTATCAGAGGTAAAGCACCAGAATTCAGAGGGGTTGTAGAAGGTTCCCTATAGAAGTTATAACTTTGGTTGGGATTTAAAAGAAGTCAGGGAAGTCAGTAGTTGTAGAGGAGGAGAGAGAGTATTCCAGGCATAGAGGACAGCCAGGAAAAAAACATGTGCAGAGTCAAGAGATGGGGTATCTTGTTTGTGGAACAGCCAGAAGAATAGTGTCATAGGATAGAAGAGTAGATATCAGGAAGTAAGGTATAGGAAGACTGGGAAGGTAGAAGGGAGTTGGGTTGTGAAGGTCTTTGAATGCCAGACGGAATGTTTTGATTCAAGAGGCAATAGGTAGCCACTGAATTTCATTGACTGGGGGCGGGGTAGAGGGATATAATATGGTCAGAGCTGCTTTTCACAAGAATCACTTTCGTGACTGAGGGGTGGGTGCAGAGTTTTGGGGAGGGTTGACTCAGCAGCAAACTATTGCAATAATGCAGATTTAAGTTGATAAGAGACTGCATTAGAATGGTAACAATGTCAAAGGAGAAAAGGGGACATACTCAAGAGATAAAACTGGCAATCTTTGGCAACAGATTGGACATGAGGGGTGAGAGTGAAGAATCCAGACAACTCCTAGGTTGCAATCCTGAGGAACTGGGGGAATGATGTTGCCCTCTATAGTAATAAGGAAGGCAGAAGAGTGGGGTAGTTTAAGTGAAAAGATACTGAGTTCAGTCTGAAACATATTGTATTTAAGCTACCTCCTGAGCATCAAGTTCAAAATGTCTTGAGGTAGATTTGAGAATCATTAGCATAGAGATAGCAGTAAAGTATATGAGAACAGATTAGATGAGAAAGTGGAGTAATATAGAAGGAGAAGAGGATCCAGGACAGAACCCTGAAGAATACTTAGGGTTACAGGGCATGATTATAGGGGCATCCAGCAAAAGAGATAGAGGAGTAGTCACATAGGTAAGAGGAGAACCAGGAGAGAGCAGCATCCTCAAAACCTGGAAAGAAAAGAGTAACAAGGAAGAGAGAGTAGTCAACAGTGTCAAAGACTGCAGAGAGATCAAGGAGAATGAAGGTTGAGAAAAGGTCATTGAATTTGGCAATTAAGACATCATTAGTAACTTCAAAGAGAGCAGTTTCAGGGGGAACGAAAAGAGCAAAAGCCATACTATAAGGGAATAAGAAGAGAGTAAAAGAAGAGAATGTGGAGGCACCTATTGTAGAAGGCCTTTTTTAGTTTAGCTACAAGGGCAGAAGAGATATAGGACGATAATTAGCAGAAATGCAAGAAATAAGCTTGCAACCTGGGAGAGAAATATACATAGTGGAGGTAAATTTAATCCATAAGAAAGAGAGAGATAGACTGTGACAGATTCGGCATATATTATCTAGGATGAACGGAAGCTCCATGGATGAAGAATTGTGAAGATGAGGCCAGAATAAAACAACCAGGAAAATACAATTTCTTGTTCCTATAACCCTCTCTGGGAAACAGGTACAGATATCTTTTAGGAGAATCAGAGATGGGAAAAATATAATTTAAATGGATTACTGAAGTGAAGAATGTTTCCCAATCACAATTAATTAATTCCACTTCCACCATGAGCCCAATTTCTAGCCCTGATCTCCCTCTAGACTTGCATTAACCAATCCCCAGCCTTGAGGTAATTCCACATCCTCATTCCAATCTTCAGCACTGATCTCCTTCCAAACTCTCTTTAAACTCACACACATTAATTTCAGGGGAAGGGGAAGGAAGAGAAGATGAAAGGGTAGGGAAGGGAAAGGAAGAGAAAAGGAATATTGGGTAATGTTATATATAAATATAGGATGATTAAAATAACTGCAATCAGAAAGGGAATGTTAATCACCCTCACTTCCCCATTTTAAGTATTTACTTTAAAGGAATATGCCAGGATAACCAAGGAGAAATAAACTTTGGGGACTCACAAAAAAGCAAGGTCTCATCAACTTAATCTATATCTGTCCCCCATTTTTGTGGCTATCCCCTGAGGCACTCTGTTCTGATTTTTCTAAAGTATGATTCCCAAGGAATAACACCAAAGTTAAATATCACAAACCTGAAGGACAGAGTCAGCTTCCTTATTGGTCAAACTCCTAGCAGTGATCTGTGGAGAGAAAGCAAGAAGCCAATGATGCTTACATTCAAGACCTACTTAGCTTTTGTTTGCCAAAGGGAAGGGGAATAAGACTTTCTTGGGTAAGGGTAGAGAAGCAAATCTGAGAGAGCTTTAATCCTTTTGAATCTTCCTTAATGTCATCCAGAGAAATTGAGAATAAGCAGACAGGAATATACAGGACTTACCAACTTCAGAAACATCTAAAATGTTTTCCCTCCTAAATCCTCTGTTTATAAAATCTTCTTCAAATCTTTTCTTGATTTCATTGCTCAGATTTGGAGTCCGCCCTGTAGTCAGGGTGAAAGTGAAAGTGCTTAGTGAGTCTCACACACTGATCATTTACAAATATCAAGGGGAGAAATGACTCCATGGGAGAGGAATGGAGAGATGTGGGGAAAAAATTCATACTCGTTATACAACTTTGGGAACTGGAGCTGCCATGGTACCTAATATGAGGTATGACATTTCATATCTTGAAAAAGGGAGAAGAGACAATCCCCTAATCACCCAGTAAATCAACCAAGTATTTATAAAGAACCTACTATATTTTATGTATGGACATGCTCAAATTTAGAGATAGAAACATGAAAGACACAGCTAGCAGGGTTTATAGTCTAGAGAATATAGAAAGGAAATTATATCTTCATAGATAAAGTAAATACAAGATAGTTATCTAACTAGATATAGATAGGACAAATACAAAAGCAATTTTCCTGGGTGCAGTATCAACAACGAGGGGAATCAGGGAAGACTTGAAGTATGTGGTACTTGCCTCAAACCTTGAGAGAAACTAAGGCACCCAAAGGATAGAGATGATAAATGAGAGCATCTCAAACAAGTGTAACAGGCTGTGCAGTAGAACAGAGGCAAAATATGTCTTGTAAGAGCAATAGCAAGTAGACCAATTTGACTGGAACATAGAATATGCCAGATGTAATCAGTCTAGAGAAATAGACTAGAGCTAGCTAATCAACACCTTAAATGCTAAAAAGAGGAGTTTCTATTTTGTGCTAGAGGCAACAAAGAACCACTGATGCTTTCTGGGTTGGTTAGAACCTTGGTTACCCCTGTGTTTTAGGAATATCCATTTGGTGGCTCTGCAAAATATAGGTTTGAGATGGGAGATTCAGAATACAGGGAGACCAGTTATGTTGGTAAGCTTGTTGCAATACTCTAGGCCATAGATAAAGAGGACAAAAATGAGGGAGGCCGTATTTGAAGTAGACAGAAGAGAATGGATGGGACAGAGAGAAACTTTGAAGGTACAAGATTTTGGAGGGAGTTGATTGTATATATGGGTGAGAGAGAAGGAAGAGTCAAAACTGACTTCTTGTTTGTGACACTAGGTGAATGGAGGAGTGGTGATTTCTTAGAAAAGTGAAGCTAGAAAGAGGAATGAGTTTAGAGAAAAATATAATGAATGTACCTATTGAGTTTGATATACCAGTAGGAGATCTATAGATATTCCTGGGAACTCAAGGACAAGATATAATGACTAAATATATTGATTGGAGTGTCATCTACAAAGAACTTTTGACTGTTGATCAGAAAGTGAGAGAGAGAGAGAGAGAGAGAGAGAGAGAGAGAGAGAGAGAGAGAGAGGAGTGGGCCTGGAATATATCTGTGTATAGGAATGGAACACAGATAAATCATCCTGCAAAGAGAGTGAGAAATGAGTGGGAAGTGAGAATGTGGAGATAGTATTTTTCCTCCAAGAATCTGGCTATGAAAAGAGACAGATAGAACAATAGTTACCACAATACTTGTTGCAGGAGAGTCTGAGGTTCAACCTAAACCTTTCATGAGTATAAGAGTGATTGGAGGAATTATGAAAATCCCTTTTAGAGAGATTCTGGCACCCCCTCAGGTCCTCCCTCACTCTCCCTGTCTCTCATCACTTAGAAGACCATCACTTCATTACACTCTTTACAACATGAAAGCTGTAAGACATAGGAGAGATCATAAGTCTAAGTCCCTAATTTCACAAAGGAAGGAAATGTGATTCCTTCAGGTCATGTAATAAGTGGGGAGAAGGAAGATGAGGAATATTTGGCCTGGCCTGGCCTGTCTGTTAGCACCTCAGGCTGTCTTGAAACGCAGAATTAAAGTTAAAGATAACAAGTTTGTGAGTGAATACAGAAGTGTGGTTCTTCCCAACATCTCCCACTCCAATCTCATCACTGTCATATTACCTGGGGGTCCTTCTCCTATAAGGACCTTCTAGTCAGCTCTATCCCTTCAATTCCCTCCTTAAGCTCAAAAATCATCTTTATGAAGTCCTACCTCATCCCCCACCAGAAATGATCTCTCCTTCCTAGGAACTGCATTGACAGTTTTTGTTTTACTTTCCCATTTTACTTTATCACTTTTGTATTCATTTCATTCATTAATGAGAGAATCAATCAATAGATTTTTCTTCTGCTAGAAAGTAAGGTCTCTACTAAATGGTATCTTTGCTCTATATTCTTTCCCAAGCAGCATAAGGATTTGCTAAGTAAGGTTGATGATTCCTTAATTCATTCAACAAGCATTTATTAATAACTTACTCTATGCCAAATTCTGTGCTAAGTATCTGGATATAATGACAACAAACAAAAATGACCTCCTGCATCAACAAGCTTACATTCTATTAAATTCTCAGACTGGCTGCCTCTAGGGGTCTCAGAATGATCACTTGCTGTCCTGGAAAATGTTTTCTTTGTCTTAGACTCTGCACTTTGTTGTTGGAGTCGCTGCTCATCTTCTGTCAAGGAATGAAGAAGGGAATGAGTGCCAGGGAAGGTTACATACCAAAGAGTTTTGACACAATGTTCACTTTTCCATCATGGTAGTTATACAAGATGATTATGGCATATTCACTTGGCTTTGAGCTTTCATAGTAGACATCATTAGTTCCATAATCTATAAAATCAGGAGAGGGTAGAGATTAAAATTTCTGATGCTACAAGAACTAGGGGTAAAACTTGATATCTATCT
The DNA here is from genome assembly GCA_028658325.1 of Potorous gilbertii. Taxonomy (NCBI): domain Eukaryota; kingdom Metazoa; phylum Chordata; class Mammalia; order Diprotodontia; family Potoroidae; genus Potorous; species Potorous gilbertii. The sequence continues at coordinate 295,563,923 of CM053769.1, read as the reverse complement.
GTAGTTGCATGCTAGGTAAAGGCATTTCTCAGTCATCTCTGAAATCCCAAACTATGGTTTTGTTCACACACCTTTTCAAAGATATACCTCCCCTTCCTTGAGCCTTCCCAAGTCACAGATTGGTAGAATGAAAGGGACATTGGGAGGTCATGTACTCCAGGTATATCATGTCACAGGAGGGGAAACTGAGGTTCAGAGAAAGGAAGAGACTTGTGCAAGGTCACACAATGATTTAGTTCCCATTTGAGTCCTATCACACATTATCTGACCTCTACAGCTATCAGAGGGACAGCAGTTGGGGGGGCGGGGGCATTAGTTTGCACACTGTGGTAAATCGATGGGTTCATTAATTAATTTCAGTGAATAAGACTGAATGACAGTAGTATTCTGGTTTATACTTACAGTTCATCTTAAAATGCCGTGCCTCCTTAGTCTGGAAAGCAGTAAGATATAATGGAATGCATTGGCCATTTTTCCTGGAAATAAAGATTAGGATTATAACAACACTTCATCTTTGCATGGTGAATTTTGCTTTCAAAATCTATCCCAAAAACCTCAATCTTGTCCATCAAATTATTTTGCATCCATTTTTGTTGTTGCTGCTTAATCATTTAGTAATATCTGACTCTGTGTCCCATTTTGAGGTTTTCTTGGCAAAGACACTGGAGTGTTATTATTTCCTCCTCCACCTCATTTTACAGATGAGGAAGTGGAGGCAGATAAAGTTAAGTACTTTGTCCAAGGTCAACAGCTTATGTCTGAGGCCAGATTTGAATACCTAACTCCTTCCTAACTGCAGGCCCGGTACTGTATCCACTGTGTTACTTACATGCCTTCAGTCATCACTATAAAATTACAAGCAATGAAATCTTCTGAGTGACTTCTGATTCCTTAAAAAGTATTAAACTTTGCTCACCATTATAAAAATTGATAATATATTTATTGAATTCTTATTTTTCTAATGTCTGTAATCAGCATATGGAATATATGTGCCAGTCAAACAAAATATTCATACAGAATGTCTACATAAGCATACTTTGGGATATTAACTTTATTTGTGAAAGAACAGTGTCTCAGGTGAACACTGTCAGAAGTCAGAAGATTTGGGTTTGATCCTCACTGTCAATCAATCAAAAACTGTTTATTAAGTACACTTTATGTTCCAGGTGCTTTGCTAAGAACTTGGGATAAAAAGAAAATTGTCTTTCCATTCCCCCCAAAAGTGACCTTGATCAGTCACTTTATTCCTCTGAGATTCGATGTTCTCAATTTTAAAATGCAAATAATAATTACCTGTATAATTGTGGAAAGAATTTTTTGTAAACTTGAAAGCACTAAACATGAAATGACATCATTATCTCATTTTATCTCCACAACATTCAGAAAAGATGAGCAGAGTAGATAGCATAGTCCCCATTTAAAAGATGTAATCGGGACGCAGAGTTGAAAAGAGATGGTCATTTAAGCACTAGTAGTCAGTGGATGAATGAAGACTAAGACTCAGCCCAGGGTTTCTCTTCTATAATTTTCATCTTGGCAGAAATTCTGGAATTAAGAGTCTGGGAAGACTGATGTAATCATAAATTCCTTTTTGATGTGGATAAAATATGTCATGCATTTCAAGTCTTATGGATAAAAGATGATTCTGTTGATATTATCTGGTATGACATCAATATGTCCTTGTGATATTTATTTCTCTCCTCTCTGTTCTCTTAGCAAAGTTAAATCTGTGAACCTATCCTGCCTCCAAATGATGGTGGGTGACTGAGCAGTGGTTTAGGGAGAGTGGGGGGAAAGAAAGAATCGGCTCCCCTAGCTTGCAGTTAAAAAGACCTTAACCTCATTTGCACTCAATACTGTCCTTCCAATGCACACACACTTCAAATCTGTATTTTGCCTTTTATCAGTCAATCCCTCAATATTTACTGAGTGTCTATAATGTACCAAGCACTGTGCTAGGAATTGTGAATACAAAAAAAAAAAAGAAAGAAAGAATGAAGCAATTCCTTCTTGAAAAGAGTTTATGTTAGTATTGTCTCCTTTCCAAGGTTACCCTTCATGTTTATAAGACTAACTTCCATGGAAGCTTCATCACTGACTAATACCTAGGATAGGCAAGCTCAGCCTGTGTGGGGAGAGAGAGTCCAAAACTGTGGCCAAGTTGTCTGTCACTCTTCCCAGCTAACTTGAGCAGCACTTACCTTGCCCAAAGGAATCCTTTCAAGTTTCCATTTTCTACAGTGATATTTTGGACAAAAGTCCTAAAAGGACCTTCCTCCTGAATCAGAGATATATCACTTGAGGCCAATACAACAGTGTTCCAGTGTCCAGAAAGCTGTGGGAAAAGGTCTGGGTGAGTATGGAAGAGAAGAAACCATCCTGATCAGAAGAACATGGGATTTTAGACCTGAAGGGGGTCTTAGCCCAAACCCTTCATTTTATCAATGAAGAAACTGAGGTTCCCTACCCCAATTCTGCCTAAGCATGTATATTGAGGTTCCCTACTCCAATTCTGTATTAATAAGTGTATTTTAATCATGAGAAAGTAGAAACAGTGCTTAGAATCAGTGTTAGGAAATTTTATTTCCAGTCCCACTTGAATACTATTAGCTATGTGATCTTTGGCAAGTTATTTGATTTTTCACTGCCAGTTACTGTGTATCTTGCCTTTGATACAACCAACAAATTAGTTTTATTTTTTTAAAAATTGGAGGGAGAAAGAGAAACATAAAATTTTCAGTAGGGAACTTCCTTTGGGGATCTTAGCAGTGACAGTCACTTATGGAAGACTTGGACTAGTCCTGGGTCCTTTATCTGACTCTAATCAGTAAGGTCTCTGAGGAAATCCTCTTCCTCTCTTCTTTGACTGGGTCTGACTGAGATCACTCCCCAAACCATGACAGAATTCTTGCAGCACATAAAAGTAACTCAAGTGCAGAAGCAAAGCTCCAAGTCACCATTAGCATCTTGTTGAGAAAGTATTTGAAACGGCAGTTCAGAAAAAGAGAACCTTCAGACTCCATGTCTTGGAGTGCCTGGTTCTTCTATGAGATTTTCTAAGATCTATCAGCAAATTTTCTATGAGAAGCCAGGAGAAGAGATTTTAATCATGGTCCCTGGGATTAGGTTTAACTTTTGAAAGAACAGTAGAATAGAATCATAGAATTTTAGAACTAGAGGATCCTCAAAGTTTGCCTGGTCTATCCCTTTCATTTGACAAGTACAGAAAGTTCCCCTATGAGATTATGTGATAGGAAGGAAAGGTTGAAACATTTCTTCTTATTCTTTTTTGAAGGCTATACAAGTCATAGGCAAACATATAAGCAATCATGCATGATTTTGTATTCTGATATTTGCAGACAGCACAACTATTGGGAAGGACAACTTTAAGTCAGAAGACCTTGTAGAGCTGTTTTGAGAATCAAATGAGATCTTATCTGTAAAAGTTCTTCATAAAGCATAAAGGCCATATTTGTTGTTGCTGTTCAGTTATTTCAGTTATGTTGACTCTTTATGACTCCATTTAGGATTTTCTTGGCAGAGATACTGGAGTGATTTGCCATTTCCTTCTCCAACTTATTTTATAAATGAGGAAATTGAAGCAAATGGGTTAAGTTACTTGCCCAGGGTCATATAGCTAGTAAGTATCTAAGGTCAGATTTGAATTGAGGAAAATGAGCCTTCCTGACTCTAGATCATGCACACTATCCACTATATCACTTATCTGCCCCTAAAATGCTAGCTCCTAGAAGACACACATTCACATATTTCCATCTTGCCCTAAGTCCTGCTTCCACCAATCCAGTTGAGTTGAGAAGTTTTGTTCTCATTATCTGTTACTCCCAACCACCCTTCCCCTCCCAGCCCATTCCACCCTGTGCCCTTGTACCCATTTTTGTTCCTTTTCATCTGACAGGTCTTCCTCTGATCTGCTATACTCAGGTTGGAAGCCGCAGACCAGGGCCAAGCCCATACTCAGCAACAGAAGCTTCATTTTTCTGGGGACAGTCTCTGTGCCTGCAGTAGCAACTAAAAATGTAAGAACGATTCTGATGAATGTTCTGAGTTCTTAGGTCACCTCCTTTTATTCTCCTTCATGGACCCTGATTCCTGTGATGAGGCAACTCCTCCTACTATACTGAATAATACATCATTCAGAGTCTTTAGCCAATAATTACCACCATCCAGTTATTCCAAGAACATCCCAGAAATTTTTACATTTCTGAAATGTGAATTTCTAAGAACAACCAGTGTTATGTAGCACTAACTTCCTGGAATTAGCTCTAGAGCTTCCCTGAGCCCAGGTGGTTCATTTTCTATGATTTGTCCCTGGGAAGTTAAGTGACTTAATAATCACTTACTAATTTTGCCTGTATGTATGTGATGTGAGTTCCTTAAGGTCAGGAACTATTTTTGCCTTTCTCTCTATTAGATCACAGCCTAAACATAGTAAGCCTTAATACAAAACCCTGTTCTAAGCAATTTGAGAGGCCTCGATAATATATGTTCTCATTGAATTGATAGTCTAGTACACAGTAATGCATTCTAAGTAAATTTTTTTTTGGTCTGGATCTATGATTTCAAAGGTGTAGAAAACAATCAGGGATGAAGATTTCTCTACCAAGGCAAATATTTTGCAATTTATTATCACAACAAATTGCTAGACCCTGAAAATGCTGACAAATGGGGAAGATGTGAGTTCCCATGAAGCCACAGCAGCACCACCTGTTCACAGATGTCAGTGATTCCCAGGGCTCATGGCAGTGTCAGGCCTATTTCACTGATGTTGGTGAGCTAGGACACATAACTGGGGAAATTAGGCCATGTGTGTCAAGGAGGAATACAAAGTCTAATGGAGCAAGTACAAGACTGTTTTGGAGGAATAATTCAGGCATTGATAGAACAACAGTGCTCTACTTACTGCTCTATAGTAAGAAAGAAAAGAGGAAAAGAATAGACATATATATAACACCTGGACAGCTAGGAATTAGGAAGGCCTGATATCAAATCCAGATTCAGACACTTACTAACGGTGTGACACTGGATATGTCACTTAACCCTATTTGCCTCAATTTTCTCATCTATAAAATGAGCTGGAGAAAGAAATGGCAAACCACTCTAATATATTTGCAAAGAAAATTACAAATGGGGTTACAAAGAGTAACATCTACTGTATTTAGCACACTCTGTATCAATGCTTTTATAAATGCTTGTTTTATTCCATAAATTAAAACTAAATAAATAAATTTAAATTTTTAAAAATAAATATTTTATTTGATCCTCACAAAAACCTTCAAAAGGAGGCATTACTATCTTTTTGCTATAGTTGAGGAAACTGAGGCAAACATAGATTGTGATTGGATCAGGATCACACAACTAGAAACTTTCTGAAGTCAGATTTAAACTTGGGTCTTCTTGACAAAAGGTCCAGCATTCTATCCAGTGTGCCACCAGCTAATTCTAAAAAATATGGACTACTTCATGAATATGCATCAAGATACAGAATAGTGTTAATATTGTTAGATGCGAGAATCCAGGAGCTTAGGAACTCCCGGGAGGTGTGAGAGAGATTGTGAGCAGGAAGAGTTTAACCCAGGGTGAAATAATAGATTAAGAGAAGGAATTATTACAAGGATAGCATGCCCAATCTTGAATCTTAAAACCCATGAGACTGTATCTGGACTCTGGATCCTAATGTTATACTAGATAATGATAGATAGATAGATGGATAGATAGATAGATAGATAGAACAATAGACTGATAGATAACTATCTGTGTGTATACATGATAACTATATAGATAGATAATTATATATAGAAAAATTATAGTATATAAGGGGATCAGTGATAGAAGTCCAACATAAAGGATACCTTGACATATGTCTAATTTCCATCATGCTTACCCCTTGTTCTTCAGAGTTTGGAGAGAGATTTCATAGTGCATACTAAAGAACTTCCCTATCTTCCATCTTCCCCTGCATACTCCACACTAATTATAGCCTTCTACAATCACAAAACTTTAGACAATTTGTATCATACATGGTGATACTCCTCCTGTTAGAAGCTAGCAAACTTCCTGCTCTCAATCTCTGTGGTCCACAGTCACCATCTGCAGAGACAAATATAAATTTTCTAATAATTTCTTCTTTCTCTCAACCCTTTCAGTTCATCCTCCTTAGCCCCAATTCTCTTCTTCCTTGCTGCACACACACACACACACACACACACACACACACACATACACACAAACTTCATTGTTATCACACTTTGTCCATCTTCTTACATTCAGGGAAACCCAGTACTCCCTTTATTGCATCCCTGGGTAACAGGCATAATTAGGCATATTTTGACAAGGGAGAAGTGAGTAATCATGGACAGAGGACGTCATCTACTTAGTTTTCAAATATGGTTTAGCAGAACAAATGTGGTGACATGGGGTGCATCACTCAAGCAAGAAAGACAGAACCTTAACTTACTCAGGGAGGAAATGCACTCCAATGCACCCCCCTCCTCCTAAGCAGGAAGTATACCTTCTAGTAAATCCACACCCCTCCTGGTAAATCAATACCCTGGGACCAAGCACTGCTTACCCAGTGCTTAATCTCAATCTCTCTCTCTCTCTCTCTCTCTCTCTCTCTCTCTCTCTCTCTCTCTCTCTCTCTCTCTCTCCCCCTCATCTCTCCATTCTTCCTCTTTCTCTCTCTCCCTCTCTCTTTCTCCCTGCTTCCTCCTCTTTCCCAAAGGTCCATTTTGCTTCTAACCACTGCATCCCTTAATCCACCCTCTTCTTTATACTCACCCCCTTTCTCTAATCTCTTTCTACTTCTTTTCCCCTATTGAATAAGTTATATTTCTATACTCAGCTGAGTGGATATATTATTCCCTCTTTGAATCAAATCTGATGAGAGTGAGGTTCAAGCATAGCCCGACCCCACCCTACACTTTCCCCTCCATTGTAAAAGCCCTTTCTTGCATACCTTTTTTATATGAGAAAATTCTCCCTATTCTACCTCTTCTTTTCCGGTGTATCCTTCATTTCCCTTCCCTCTTCATTTCCCTCCCCTTCATTTCTTTGAGGGGGGGTAGATGATTTCAACATAATTAAGCTAACATCCTTACCTTCTGTCTGTGCTAACTCTTTCTAACTGCCCTAATAAGGATAAAGTTTCTAGGAGTTACATATATCATCTTCCCATATAGGAAAGTAAACAATTTAACTTTATTGAAGTTTTTGTGATTACTCTTTCATGTTTGTTTATACTTTCTTTGAATCTTTGGTTTCGATATCAAATATCTATTCAGCTCTAATCTTCTCATCAGAAATTCTTGAAAGGCTATATTTCATTAAATATCTATTTTTCCCCTGAAGGATTAAACTCAGTTTTGCTGATTCTTGGTTGTAATCCTAGTTCCTTTGCCTTCTGGGATATTATATTCCAAGCCCTGCACTCCTTTAATGTAGTATCCACTAAATCTTTTATGATCTTGACTATGATTATAATATTTCAATGGTTTCTTTCTGACTATTTGAACTGTTTTCTCTTTGACATGGGAGTTCTGGAATTTGGCTATAATATTCTCAGAAATTTTCATTTAGGGTTCTCTTTCTGGGGTAGTGGATTGTTTCCATTTCTATTTTAACCTCTGGATATAAGATACCACAGAAGTTTCTACTGATAATTTCTTGAAAGATGATGTTTAGGCTCATTTTGCTAACATGACTTTCAGGCGGGCCAATAATTCTTAAATTATCTCTTCTGGAATAGTTTCCCGTCCCATTGAAGTGTTTCACATTTTCTTCAATTTTTTTTATTCTTTTGACATCTTTTTATTATTCTGAATGTTTCAAGGCTTCCATCTACCCAATTTGATTTTTAGGGAATTATTTTCTTCAGTGAACTCTTATACCTCTTTTTCCATTTGGACAATTCTGTTTAAAGAATTCTTTATTTGCAGTGAATTTGGCACTCCCTTTTCATTTGACCTATTCTGCTTTTAAGGAGTTCTTTTCTCCAGTGAATATTTATGCCTCTTTTACCATTAGGTGAATTCTGATTTTTAAGGTATTATTGTCTTCAGTATTTTTGTGTCACCTTTACCAAGCAGTTAATTTTCTTTTGTAAAATTTTCTTGTGTTTCTCTCATTTCCTTTTCTGATTTTTTTTCCTCTGCCACTTTTATCTCTTTTTGAAACTCTTGCAGGAACTCTTGCTCGTCTTGGATCCACTTAGCATTTTTCTTTGAAGTTGTGTTAGTAATTGTTTTCGCATTGTTGTCTTCTGAGTTTATATCTTCTCCTTTCCTACCACTGCAGTAGTTTTTTACAGTCAAATTATTTTCCTTGCTGCTATACACTCATTTTTTCAACTTATTTCTTTTTTTTCTGACATTTCAATATGGGTGGAACATTGAATTATTGCTTCACTTCAGCTCCTTCATAGCCAAACCAGGAGGCAGGGACCGTTTGTTTCTCTGCCTTCTCTTTGTCTGTGATGCCCAATGTGTACAGGTACCTGCTGCAGTGAATCTCAAACTTAACTTTGTCCTTGTTTTTCTTCATCTTGACAGATTCGGTATCTTTTTAATTGATGGTGAATAGGAAGTCCTTTATTTCCTTGATTTTTTGGGGCATGGTAAAGGCAGCAGTGGTAAAAGGGGAAGCATGTGACCCAAGATGTTACACCTTGGGAGAGATACTTATAACTTCAAACTTATTTCTTGACTTTGAACTTTATGTTGAAGTTGGGTTCTGTTTACCTGAGGGTAGAGAGACACTGTCCAAAACTTCAGGTCTTTTCATACTACTATTTACAGGGGTAGCTCTAGTGGTCTGTAATTTTTTGGTATTTCTAAGGTGTTATTATCCTGAGAGAGAAGTCTTCACTGCCATCCTGATCTGTTCTCTCGTATCGATCAAGAAAAGGCTCCTGGAAGAAGGATTCTTCCCAAATTCTTTTCATGATGCAAATATGGTTCTGATACCTAAACCAGAAAGAGCCAAAACAAAGAAAGAAAATTATAGACCAATTTATCTAATGAATATAGGTGCAAAAATTTTAAATAACCTTTTAGCAAAAAGAATACAGCAGCTTATCATGAGAATAAAAATGATCAGGTAGGATTTATAGCAGGAATGCAGGATGGATCAATATTAGGAAAGCTATTAGCATTATTGATCATACCAACATCAAAATTAACAGAAACTGCATGATTATCTCAATAGATGAAGAGAAAGCTTTTGACAAAATACAACATCCTTTCCTATTGACAACACCAGATAACATAGGAATAAATGGAACTTTTCATAAAATAATAAGCAGTATCTACCTAAAACCTTCAGCAAGCATTATATGCAATCTGGATAAGCTAGATGCACTTTCAATAACAGGTGTAAAAAGGATGTCCATTATTCCCATTATTATTCAATATGGTACCAGAAATGTTACCTCTAGGAATAAGAGAAGAAAAAAGAAATTGAAGGAATTAGAATAAGCAAAGAAGAAACTAAGTTACAATGCTTTGCAGATGATATGATGATATGTTTAGAGAATCTCAGAGAAGCAAGTAAAAAACTACTTGAAATAATAAACAACTTTGGCAAAGTTGCAGGTTACAAAATAAACCCATACAAATCTTCTTCATTTGTAAATATTACTAACAAAGCCCAAAAGCAAGAGATAGAAAGGAAAATTTCAGTTAAATCCAGGATAGACACTATAAAATATTTGGGAATCTATCTGCCAAAACAAAAACAGGGACTATATAAATACAAATACAAAACACTTTCCATACAAATAAAATCCAGTCTAAGTAATTTGGAAAACCATCAATTGCTTGTGGGGAAGCTGAGTCAATATAATAAAAATGACAGTTCTGCCCAAATTAATTTACTTATTCAGTGCCATGCCAATCAAACTATCAGAAAATTACTTTCTAAAGCTAGAAAAAATAATATATCAAAAGTCATCTGGAATAGCAAAAGTTCCAGAATATCAAGAGGACTAATGAAAAGAAATCCTAGGGAAGGTGGCCCAGCACTACCAGATCTCAAATTATATTTTAAAGTAGCAATTATCAAAACCACTTAGTACTGGCTAAGAGAAAGAGGGATAGACCAGTGGAATAGGTTAGGTATTCAAGACACAGTAGTCAATCAATATAGCAATCTATTGTTTGATAACTCCAAGGACACCAGTTTCTGAGATAAGAACTCACTGTTTGGGGGAGCAGAGCCAAAATGGCGGAGTAGAAACACTCACATATGCTAGCTCCAAACCCACAGCCTATAATTATCTATAAAAAGAACTCCCAACAAATTCTGGAACAGTGGAGCCACACAGCAACGGGGTGGAAGAGATTTCCATTCCAGAGAGCCCTGAAAAACCGACCCCAAAGGTCCATCGTGCACTGCTCGGGAGCGGAGACGAGCCCTGCCCTGGTCGCGTGGCATGGAGAAGAGCTAGCAGATCCGAGCAGGCTTCTGGGATGGAATCTCCAGTGGCCACAAAGGTCCCTCCACCTACAGACGCACAGGTCAGTGAGAGAGACATCTGGAAGGACTGAGGGGGAGCAGGATGTCTCCGTGACTCTGGGCCACCTCAGGAGGCAGCAGCAGAGGCAGTGGGTTGCCAGAGTCTCCTGGAGCACGCAGAGCTCGGCAGGACCTCGGGTCCATTTGGAAGGTCTCCACATAAACCCCCTGAGAGAACTGAGCCTGGGAGGCAGCCCTGCCCCAACCTGAACACCAGAACTTAAGCGCCCGGGGGCAGAGTCAAGATGGCAGAGTAGAAAAACTCACATATGCTAGCTCCGAACCCAAAGCTAGAGGCTCTCAGAGCAGGCAGGAGCTACATTACAAAAGGTGTCTGCATAAACCCCTGAGGGAACTGAGCCTGGGAGGCGGCCCTGCCCCCACCTGAGCACCAGAACTTAAGCTTACATTGAATAGCAGCCAGGCCTGCCGCCAAAAGCTCTGAGGCTGGGGAGCAGCATTTGAATCTCAGAAACCAAGCACTAGCTGGGCAGATCTGGAGGCAAGGTGGGGTGGAGAGGAATCTCAAGAAGCCAAGTAACTTCCTGGGAAAATGCCCAGAAAAGGGAAAAAACATAAGACCATAGAAGGTTACTTTCTTGGGGAACAGATGACTCCCTCCTTCCTTTCTGACGAGGAAGAACAATGCTTACCATCAGGTTAAGACATGAGTGTCAAGGCCTCTGTATCCCAAACATCTGAAATAGATATCCAATGGGCTCAGGCCATGGAAGGGCTCAAAAAGGATTTTGAAAATCAAGGCAGACAGGTGGAGGAAAAACTGGGAAGAGAAATGAGAGAAATGAAAGAAAAGCATGAAAAACGAGTCAATACCTTGCTAAAGGAGACTCAAAAAAATGCTGAAGAAAATAACACCTTGAAAAATAGGCTAACTCAATTGGCAAAAGAGGTTCAAAAAGCCAATGAGGAGAAGAATGCTTTAAAAAGCAGAATTAGCCAAGTGGAAAAAGAGGTGCAAAAGCTCACTGAAGAACATAGTTCTCTCAAAATTAGAATG
>CM053769.1:295515495-295551875 GCA_028658325.1 Potorous gilbertii | reverse complement strand
CAAATGGGGAGAAAATTTTGGAACCGAAAATCTTGTGAAAATGAATGTAAAAAGTTAAATAAATTTATTTAAATAAAAAAAAATGAAGGATGAACACAGGCTGTGCATAGACTGAGCTGCCTCAACTGGGGATTCAGCTAGCAGAATAACTCAACTCATGCTCTCCTTTCTGTCCTACTCTGCCTTCCTTCTACTCTCCATAGGAAGGTATATTTGGATGACCAGAAGATTCCCAGTTACCTTGGGGTTTACTGGCTACATCCTCTCTCTCTCTCTCTCTCTCTCTCTCTCTCTCTCTCTCTCTCTCTCTCTCTCTCTCTCTCTCTCTCCCTCTCTCTCTCTCTCTCTCCCTCTCCTTAAACCCAGTGCACTCTGATGACCATAGATTGGACTCCATTTAATGGCTGTTTTATGAACCCTCCTGGCTTAAGAGTCAATATCAATAACCATTTGCTATTTCCCTCCCAATTTGGTTTACTTACACACATATTTTTTTTTCTTTTGCTCATTAATGGGGCCATTCCCTGATTACTTCTTAAAGAGAACTATTCACTGAATCACCGTTACCTCACTCTGAATAAGAACCTGAATAGGCCTCAGCTGAAAAAGGCCAAGGTCTCCCATTGCATCCTGGGCCATCTCCAGTCATTCTGATGAATATCTCTTCACTGGATCCAGATGGTTCAGAAGAAGAAAGTGGCGTTGGTGATCTTGCACAACCCTCCCTCCTTCAAAACAGAGCCAAGAGCAAGCCATGTCACTATTTCTCTGACGTCATGGTCTTCTTTAAAAATGAAAGATGAACACAAATACAATTCATTGAAGCAAATAAGCAAGCCTTCTGTGATTGAGAACCATGGACTAGAGGAAAGATTAAGTGACTTGCCAAATGGCACTAAGGTAATATGTATCATAGACAATATCTGAGCCCAAGTTTTGAAATTTAAAAGCCAACTTTGTCTCTAAAATACAACATTGCTTTTCACAGGGCTGGGCAATATTTTCATTATGGTTTTGCTGTGATAAAAATGCTATGTAAACTTCAAAGAAATACAGAAAGAAGAATTACCAACAAATACCTAGGTCTTTCAGAAAAATCTGAAGAGATTTTTCTACCTTTAGTTATAGTAGAAAGGGAAAATAGGGATTCTAACCTTGGGAAAATTGAAAAGCTAGAATAGACTAGTAAAGGAGATTGAGCAATTTCTGTCTTAAGTTTAAATTTTCCTGTTTTTAGAATGTGAAGAATAGTAGTTATGGTAAGGATAATTACTTGTAAATCTAATCTCTCTGCAGTGTGTTGTCTACATATTATTGGATTCAGGGTAGGTGTTCAGGTCAACTGAACAGCATAGTATACGTGTTAGTGGCCATGAATGCACAAAACAAATCAGAAAAAGTAGAAGGCAAAAGGAAGAAAAATATTTGAGCTTATCTTTTGTTCTGATTCCTCCACACATACTCAAATTTGTGAGAGAACAAAAAGGTTCTTGATGTAAAAAATGCCGGGGTCCAGGGTGGACCCAAGAGGGTGAAGTAAAAGCAAGGACTTGCTTGAGCTCTCCCCGCAAAACCCCTCAAATACCTGTAAAAAAATGATTCAACAAATTCTGGAACTTCAGAACCCACAGAATGATGAGGTGGAGCCAATTTCCAGCTCAGGACAACCTGGAAAGTCCACAGGAAGCATCTATCATGACAGGCTGGGAACAGAATGCAGTCCAGCACTGGCTGCACCAGCACAGACAGGGACTGAGTATCACTGACAGCTATGGCAATTTCCAGACTTCTTGACCCCAAAATGCCAAGGACAACTTGGAAGGTCAGTCAAAAAAAACCTCTCAGACCTGTGTGAAAGAGTAGCATGGTTTGGCCCCAGCAGCAGGACAATGAAGGGGATGGAGGAGCCTGTAGCAGCCTCAGCAATAGTGGCAGTGGCAGCAGCTGTTTCTGGAGCCCTAGGCCCACAGATTGTGGGAGGATCAAGTGACTTACAGTATACTACCCACTCCACTGGAAGCAGAGAAATACATTAAAAAAAGAGCTTGAAATTCAAACAATTGGCTGGGGAAATGAGCAAATAGTGGGAAAAAGTCAGACCATGGAATCTTCCTTAGGTGACAAGGAAGATGAAAACATACAACCAGAAGAACATCCAACATCCAAACATCCAAAATCCAAAGCCCCCAAGAAAAATATGAACTGGTCTCAGACCATGGAAGAAGTCAAAAAGAATTTTGAAAAACAAGTAAGAGAAGTAGAAGAAAAATTGGGAAGAGAAATGAAACCGATGCAAGAAAATCATGAAAACTGAGTTAACTGCTTGCTAAAAGAGACCAAAAAAAGAAATACTGAAGAAAATAACACCTTAAAAAATAGACTAACTCAAAGGGCAAAAGAGGTCCAAAAAAACCAATGAGAAGAAGAATGACTTTAAAAGTAGAATTGACTAAATGAGAAAAGGAGGTCCAAAAGCTCACTGAAGGAAATAATTCCTTAAAATTAGAATGGAGCAGATGGAAGCTAAGCAGATGGAACTTCATGAGAATTGAGAAATTATAAAACAAAACCAAAAGAATGAGAAAAATAGAAGAAAATGTGAAATATCTCCTTGGAAAAACAACTGACTTGACAAATAGATCCAGAAGGACAATTTATATATAATTTATTTATTTTTCAGTTCTCAACATTCATTTCAATAATAACCTGAATTCAAAATTTTCTCCCCATCTCTCCCCACCACCCACTCCAGGACAACATGCACCCCAACCACCTGTTCCTTCAGTCTGTCCTCCCCTCCATTGTCTCTCCTTTTTCCATATCCTGCTATTTTCCTGAAAGGCAAAATAGATTTCTATATCCCATTGCCTATACATCTTATTTCCAAAGTGCATGCTAAAACAATTTTTAACATTCTTTATTAAAGCTTTGAGTTCCATATTCTCTCCCTTCCTCTCTCTCCATCCACCTACTTTGAGAAAGTAAGCAATTCAATATAGGTCATAAATGTGTCGGCATGCAAAACACTTCTATAATAATTATGCTGCAAAACACCACCAATATTTCTCTCTGTCCTATCCTGCTTTCCATTTATTTCATTCTCTCCCTGGACCTGTCCTCCCACAACAGTGTTTGCTTCTGATTATCTCTTTCTGTAATTTTGCATCCCGTCTTTAATCTTCCCTCTCCCATCTCCTTTCCTGCCTTCCTGCAAGGTAAAATAGGTTTCTATATCCAATTGAGTGTGTGTTTTTCCATTCTTAAGCCAAATCCTCAGCCCAGGAAGCCTGAAGCACATGCAGCACAGCCCAAGATATGCAGAGCACAGTGTGACATGGCAAGGACAGGACCATGGACAGACTCCAGGGAGCCACCAGCAGCACCGATTTCCAGATTGCTCAATCCACAAACACCTTTAAAAGAACAGTGGGAGGGCTCCTTCACCCAGGACAGGGGAGCACAGACTGAAGTGGCAGCCCTGGGAAACCTCCACCTAAAGACACTAGGGGAATTGAGCCACTGATCTGAATCTCAGTCTTGAGCTCCACCCTGAAAAAGAACTCAAAATTCAAATAACTACCCAGGATAATGCCCCAAAAAAGGGAAAAAGAATAAGACAATAGAAGGTTGCTTTCTTGGTGAGCTGTTATTTTCTTCCATCCTTTCAGATGAGGAGGAACAATTTAGATCTTCAGAAGAAGACCAAAAAGTCAAGACTTCTGCATGCAAAACCTCCAAAATAAATATGCAATGGTCTCAAGTTATGGAAGAGTTCAAAAAGGATTTTGAAAATCAAGTAAGAGATGTGGAAGAAAAATTGGGATGAGAAATGAGAAAACCATGAAAAGTGAGTCAACGGCTTGCTACAGGAGAACAAAAAAAATGCTGAGGAAATTAACACCTTAAAAAACAAACCAACTCAAATGGCAAAAGAGGCCCAAAAAGCCAAGGAGGAGAAGAATACTTTAAAGAGCAGAATTAGCCAAATGGAAAAGGAGGTTCAAAAGCTCACTGAAGAAAATAGTTCCTAAAAAATTAGAATAGAGCAGATGGAAGCTAATGACTTTACGAGAAACCAAGAAATTACAAAACAAAACCAAAAGAATGAAAAAGTGGAAGATAATGTGAAATACTTCATTGAAAAAACAATTGACCATGGAAAATAGATCCAAGAGAAACAATTTAAAAATTATGGGACTACCTGAAAGCCATGATCAAAAAGAGAGCACAGATATCATCTTTCATGAAATTATCAAGGGAAACTGCTTTGATATTCTAGAACCAGAGGGTACAATAAATATTGAAAGAATCCACCAATTACCTTCTGAAAGAGATCCAAAAAGAGAAACTCCTAGGAAAATATTGTAGTCAAGTTCCAAATATCCCAGGTCAAGGAGAAAATATTGCAAGCAGCTAGAAAGAAATAATTAGAGTATTGTGGAAACACAATCAGAATAACACAAGATCTGGCAGTTGCTGCATTAAGGGATCAAAGGGCTTGGAATAGGAAATTCCAGAAGTCAAAGAAATTAGGATTAAAACCAAGAATCACCTACCCAGCAAAATTGAATAAAATACTTAAGGAGAAAAAATGGTCATTCAATGAAATAGAGGACTTTGAAACATTCCTAATGAAAAGACAAGAACTGAATAGAAAATTTGACTTTCAAGCACAAAAATCAAGAGAAACATGGAAAGGTAAACAGGAAAGAGAAAACATAAAGGACTTTCTAAAGTTGAACTGTTTACATTCCTACATGTAAAGATAATATTTGTAACTCTTGAGACATTTCTTAGTATTTGGGTAGTTGGAGGGATTACACACACACACACACACACACACACACACACACACATACACACATCACACACACATACAGAGGATGTAGGGTTAGTTGAATAGCAAGAGATGATATCTAAAAAAAATAAAAATTAAAGAATGAGAGAAGAATATATTGGGAGGATAAAGGGAGAAATTGAATGGGACAAATTATCTCTTGTAAAAGAGGTAAAAATAAACTTATTCAATGGAGGAGAAAAGGGAGGAGATGAGAGGGAATAAATGAAGCTTACTCTCTTCACATTTATTTTAAGGAGGGAATAACATGTTCATTCAATTTGGTATGAAAATCTATATTACACTACAGGAAAGTAGGGGAGAAGAGGACAAGTGTGGTGAGGGAGGTGAAAGAAGGAAAAGCAAATGAGACAAGGGTTTAATTAGAAGTAAACCCTTATGGAGAAGGACAAGGTCTAAAGAGGGAATAGAATAAATGGGGGGCAGGATATAATGGATGGAAATATAGTTAGTCTTACATAACATGCCTATTATGGAAGTCTTTTGCAAAACTACACATATATAACCTATATTTGCCTGTCCTCTCAGTGGGGATGGGTGGGGAGGGAGGAAGACAGAGAAGCTGGAGTTCAAAATATTAGGAATGAAAATTGAGAAATGCTTTTGTGTACAACTCGGAAATAAGAAATACAGATAGTGAGGTATTGAAATCTATCTTGCCTGACAAGAATAGAGAGAAGATGGGAATGAAGGAAGGGAGGGGTGTGATACAAGGGAGGATATATGGAGGAAAAAGGGTAATCAAAATGCAAGATCTTATGGGATGGGGAGGGGAGAGATGGAGAGAAAAATTGGAACTCAAAATTTTGTGGAAATGAATGTTGAAAACTAAAAATTAATAAATAAACATTTAAATTTTTTAAAAAACCAAATTCCATGAGAATAAGGCTCACTTATTCCCTTTCATCTCCCCCCTCTTCCCCTCCATTGTAAAAGCTCTCTCTTGCCTCTTTTACATGAGGCTTTCTTTTTCTCCTACCCCTAGTACATTCCACTCAGCAGTAAATTTTAATTTTTAGTTAACTGCCCTTCATATTCAGCTCATCCTCTGCCCTGTATATATGTATATGTATATGTATATATATTATATATATAATGCATATATGTATATATATATACGCATACACATGCACACCCACTTACCTATACATACCTACACATATATAATATACACATACATACATAGACATTCAAATCTAAATATACATATATGTACATATTTATATATGTATATATTCCCTCTAACTACCCTAATACTGAAAAATTCTCAAGATTTACAAGTATCATCTTTCCATGTAGGAATGTAAAAAACAGATGGCTTTGCAGGACAAAGGGAGGCTGGTGACCTTGCACAACCTTCCCTCACTCAAATCAAAGTCACTTGCAAGCCATGTCATCATCTTCATGTCATGGTCTTCTGTGAGAACAAACCTCACCTCAGTATGCTTTCATGGCCAAAAGCTGTCTTTTTTCCTTTTGGTTTACTGGCTAGATTTGTTGCTCAAAGCCCAACCTTAAGTCCAATTCACTCTGGTGCTCATATATTGGACAACAGGTCCCTGACCACCTAGCACATAGTAAATGTAAATAATAAATACTAACTGTTTCTCTTTTACCCAGTAAGATAAGGGTCTTCTCCTCCCATTTTGATTGTTTTTTAATAAAGGGGCCATCCCTTGATTAACTACTTAAGGAAGTCTTTTTATTGAATGAATTAAACTGAATAAATGAATCAATCGAATTGAATTCAATCTCCCTCAGAGTGAGCACAGCCTTCCCTCATTCAAATCAAAGTCAACTGCAAGCATTATAATTATCTTGATGTCTTGGTTCTCTTCCAGAATGAAGAACAAACACTACACCAACAACAACAACAAAAACTTCCTTTTCCATTAATCTGGACAATTTCTATTGTTTTTAAAATATTGCTCCATTTCATTAAGATTGTCAAATTTATGGGCGTACAGCTGGACAAAATAATTTCTAATTACTGTGTCAGTTTCCTCATCAGTGGAGATGAATTTACCTTTTTCCTTTTTGATACTGGTAATTTGATCTTCTTTCTTTTCTTTTAATCAGAATGACCAAAGGTTTGCTAATTTTGTTGTTTTTTTCATAAAGTCAATCCTTAGTTTTATTTATTTGTTCAATAGTTTTCTTAATTTCAATAATATTAATTCCTCCTTTTCTTTTCAGTATTTGTAATTTGGTATTAAATTGAGAATTTTCAATTTGTTCTTTTTCTACCTTTCTCAGTTCCATGCCCAATTTGTTGAACTTTATTTTGTCCATGTAAGAATTTAGACACATAAAACTTCCCCAAAGAAGTGCCTTCACTGCTTCTCATACACACACACACACACACACACACACACACACATACATACATACATACATACATATATTACCTCTAACTACCTTAACACTGAGAAAGGTTTCATGAGTCATTATCTTTCCATGTAGGAATGTAAAAAGGGTTCAGCTTTCATGAGTCCCTTATTTCTTCCCTTTTCCATTTACCTTTCACTTTTCTTTTGATTCTTGTATTTGAAAGTCAAATTTTCTATTCAGCTCTTGTCTTTTCAGCAACAAGGCTTGGAATTTTTCTATTTCAATGAAATTCCTTTTTTTCCCCAGTTTTATTGGGTAGGTGATTCTTGGTTTTAATCCTAGGACCTTTGATCTCTAGAATATTATATTCCAAGTCCCCATAGAATAGAAGCTGTTAAATCCTGTATTTTCCTGATTGTTTTTCCCCAATACTTGAATTGTTTCTTTCTGGATCATTGTAATGCTTTTCTTTGATCTGGGAACTCTGGAATTTGGCCAAAATATTCCAAGGAGTTTTCATTTTGGGATCTCTTTTGGGAGGTGATCAGTGGATTCTTTCCAATTCTATTTTACCCTCTGTTTCTTGAATATCAGGGCAGTTTTCCTTAATAATTTCTTGAAGGCTGAAGTCTCGGCTCTTTTTTTGATCATGATTTTAAAGTAGTTTAATAATTTTACAATTATCTCTCCTGGATCTATTTTCCGGTTCAGTTGTTTTTCCAATGAGATATTTCACAATGTCTTCTATTTTTTCATTCTTTTGATTTTGTTTTATAATTTCTGGATTTCTCATAAAGTCATTAACTTCTGTTTGTTCCATTCTAATCTTTAAGAAATTATTTTTTCAGTCGGCTTTTTGACCTCTGTTTCCACTTGTCCAGTTCTGCTTTTAGAAGCATTCTTCTCCACGTTGATTTTTTGGACTTCTTTTGCCATTTGGGTTAGTCTATTTTTAAAGGTATTATTTTCTTTAGCATTTTTTGGAGTCTCCTTTAGCAAGCTGTTGACTTGTTTTTAGTGATTTTCTTTCATCGCTTCCATTTCTCTTCTCAATTTTCCCTCTACTTCTCTTACTTAATTTTCAAAATTCTTTTTGAACTCTTTGATGGCCTAAGACCATTGCATATTTGTCTTGGAAGCTTTACATGTAGGAGCCTTGATCTTGCTGTCTTCTTCCAGTTGCATACTTTGATATTCCTCCAGTCTTTGATCTTCCTCATTGTAGGAAAATACCTTTTCACCAAGAAAGTAGCCTTCTGTAGTCTTATTTTGTTTCCCCCCTTTGGTGATTTTCCCAGCCAATTGCTTGGCTTTTGAACTCTATTTAGTAGAAGGTGAACTGCCCCAAGTTGCAGGAGTTTTGTGTAGCTTTTTTCAGAGATATCTTTAGGAACCTGTAAATTCTCCATTTTTCCAAAGTAGTATGAATAAAGGAGAGGTGTTTACTCCTCTCCTGGCCTGCACTTTGGCCTGTCAGCAACCACAAGCACTCTTTTCTGCTATGGAATTGTGAGTAGCATTCCTTCTCCACAGCCACCACCATCTCTGCCATAGCAGCACTCCTCCTCACCCTAAGACTAATACCAAGGACTGAAACTCAGATCAACCACTGGATTCTTCCACCGTCCAGAAGCCATCACTGTTTCAGCAGTGGCTTCTGTCACCCTAGGGCTGGAAATAGAGCTGGGTCCAGACTACATCCTTCTCTCATCATATGAGAGAGCCTTCTTACTGACCTTTGAAACTGTCTTTGGCATTTGTGTATTGAGACATCTAGAAACTGCCACATCTACCACCAACTCCAACGAACTCCAGTTCTGTCTGTGCCCACATGGCCCATACTGGGCTGCACTCTCCTCTGAGCCCTGTGCATTAGGCCCTTCTTGCCAGTCTTCCAGATTGTCTTGGATTGGAAATCTGCTTCATTCTATCATTTTGTGGCTTCTGCTGCACTAGAATTTGTTTAAAGTCATTTTTACAAGTATTTTGAGGGGTTTGGGGGGAGAGCTCAAGCAGGTTTCTGCTTCTACTCTGATCCCTCTGATTGTTCCTTTTAAGGAGTTATTTTCTCCAGTTAGGTTTTGTACCCCTTATCCATTTGACCAATTTATATCATTGGTCAATTTTTCTTCTACCTCTCTAATTTGGTTTTTAAAATCCTTCTTGAAAACTTGTCCTTTCACTTCACCTCCTCCTACTCCTGTTCCTTCCTCCTCTTCCCTTCCTCCTCCCCCACTTCTTGCTGCTGCTCAAACTCTTGTTTGTACTGTGCATTAGACACTTCATCCCAGTCCCAGGTGAGCAGTGTTGCATTTATGTTTTTATTTGATGAAAACAAGCTGCTGCATAGCCATTGGTACCTGTATTGGGAAAATATGTCATACAAGCAAAGATCCTTACAGTCTCTGTGGCAAAACCTTTTTCATGTCAGAGACCGAGAACTCTTGCAGTCATTTACGTCATCCCTTCTTCTCCAGACATAAGATACCAAAAAGTTGCAATCAAAGATCTCTTCACCTTATTGCTAAAACCACTACTAATAAGCCAAAATATCTGTCAACATCAACCACAGCATTTCAGATCAGTTCTATTGCTACAAAATGCCCCATCTGATTGCTAAGGTTGAGGGCAAAGGAAATGGAATAAAGATAGTTACAGTCAACATGATTGACATTGCAAAGGTGCTTAACTGGTCTCCAACATATCCCACCAAATATTTTCTTCAAGAGCTGGGATCACAGACCCATTTTCATGTTAAGAATGACCATTGTATTGGCAATGGATCTCATGAGACAAATAAGCTACAAGACATGTTGGATGGATTCATTAAAAAATTTGTTCTCTGTCCTGAGTGTGAGAATCTTGAAACAGATCTGCATGTCAATCCTACGAAACAAACAATAGGTAACTCTTACAAAACCTGTGGCTATCAAGGCATGCTTGACACAAACCATAAACTCTGCACACTCATTCTCAAGAAACTTCCTCAGAATAATGACAGTGTTATGGGGGAAGAAAGGAAAAGAAAATACAAAAGACAAAGACAAATAAAATGGTTCTGTGTCCAGCAATGAGACAGCACCATCACCACCACCACCACTCAATGAACTTAACCATCACATGCTGTGGAAAATGATGAAGATGAAGATTGGGGAGAGGAAATGACCAAAGAAGCTCAAAAGTACAGAATGGAAGAAATTAGTGATCATGCAAAAGTTCCAACAATTAGTGATGACCTAGAAAGAACAGTTAAAGAAAGGGTCAATATTTTATTTGACTTTGTGAAGAAAAAGAAAGAAGGTATTATCAATACATCTGACAAGGAAATTGTTGCTGAAGCAGAAAGACTGGATGTAAAAGCTATGGGCCCTCTCAGTTTGAATGAGGTTCTTATTAATGAGAAGATTTGAGAGAAAATTAAGAAGTATAGGCGTAATTATCTACAATTCTGCCATGATAACAGAAAAGCTCAGAGATACTTTCTTCATGTTTTGGAGTGTGTAGTAGCTATGCATCAATCTCCAAGATTCCACATATCTTGAAGGAAATGTATGATGCAGATTTTTTGGAAGACGAGGTCAGCATTTGCTGGTCATAAAAGGCCTCTAAGAAATATGTCTCAAAGGAACTTGCCAAAGAGATTTGTGTCAAAGTGGAGCCATTTATAAAATGACTAAAGGTAGCAGAAGAATCTTCTGGTGGAGAAGAGGAAGATGAAAATGAAAATATTATGGTGGTGTATTTTAAGACTGCCATCATACCTCAAGTTGAAACTGTGAAGTCTGCTGATAATAAGGATGATGACATTGATATTGATGCCATTTGAAACATTGCACCTGAGCTTACAATGTAATGAAATGAATTTCTCTGCATTTTCAGTCCAAAGTGCAACATGTATGTGCAGAAGCTAAAATGGCTTAACATCATGCCGCAAATTGTACTCAAAACATCTTTTTACTGTGAGTGGTCTTCTGTAACCAAGTCTAATAAGACATCTAGGGAGTCCATATGCATCAACGCCCAGCTTTAGTTTGCTTATTTATAGCATGTTAATTATGGGGGAAGAAACTAGTGATGGACATGTTTGAATTACATTTATTTAGTTGAAAAAATAAAAATTTGGTTTTGGTCATTCTTCAGTTGTTACTTGGAATGACTTGAGTCTAAAATGACACTAACTTCAGTGTCTCAGCCAGTATAAGGGAGAAAGGGAAAAGGTTGAGTTTTTTGTGATCTTGGGTGCTTATTAGATTGAATATTTCTGGGAGGGCTTCACCTTGGGGAAAAGTTGATACTTAGACATGGGTGTTAATCCTGTTTAGCAAAATATGTGGAGAGTAAAATCCCCCTATTTCTAACCCTTGAAATTTGGCATCTGAAATTGTTTCCTTAAAGTAGTAAATGTCACCATAAAAATGAGGGGATAACAAATTGTTTCATTGAAAGTTGAGGATAAAATTGTAAACAAAAGTTGAAAGAATTTTTTTGAAACTTGAACTGTGGAAATTTATGTATGTATGTCCCATATTGTCACTGAGTTTTAGTGCCATGTACATGTGGGGTAAGCTGAAAATTCTTCCATATTAACAAATGAAGTATTTCTGTATGTGTAGCAATTTTACTGAGTGGAATTTCAAACTTTTTGGATATGATTGAATAGATTGACCTAAAAAAGTACAATCAAATAAAATCCTTCTTGAGCTCTTCCAAGAATGCTCTTTGGGCTTGCAACCAGTTCATACTCCCTTTTGACGTTTCACATGTGGGTATATTGTCAATACTGTCCTCTTCTGAATTCATATTTTGATTTTCCTGTCCCTGTAGTAAGATTCTATGGTCCTTGATTCTCTGATTTGCTTCTTGCTCATGGCAATTGTCTTTTTTCTGACTTTTAAAGTGGATCGGTCCTTCTGGGACACAGGAGACTCTTTCCCACATTTCAAATGTGGGGAGTTTGAGGCCTGATTTCTGGCTTTGTGTGTTGTGGTCCCTGATTCTTTCAGCTACAAGTTCATTGAATCTTCATTTATGTATAGAAGAAAGAAGGCAGAGAGTAAGGAAATAGGACCAAAGGAAAGGAGAGAAGAAGAGAGTAAAGGGGGAAAACTGATGAAAGGGGATGAAGACCAGGAGACTCAAAAGTTTGAGAATCCAGTCAAAGATACAGAAGGCATCACCTCTTCCTACTTGGAGTCCTAGTTCTTTCTTTGGGAGATAATTATAATATTAATAATAATATTAAGCATTTATATAGTACTCACTACATGCCAAGTATTATTGCTAAGTGCTTTACCATTTTATCGTATTTGATCCTCACAACAACCCTGCGAGGTGAGTGCTCTTATCATCTCCATTTCACAAATGAGAGAACTGAGGGAGAAAAGTGGTTAAGTGATGAGCCCAGCATCACACCACTGAAAAGAAAGGGGAAGTGCAAGATGGGAAGGTAGCACAATAGTGCCCTTGAAGCCAAGTGGGATCCTTCCTTATTGATTCAAAGATGTCTTCCAATTATTCACCTGGATTTCAGAGTACAACATATGAATGGCATTAAGGAAATATTCATCTTAGGGCATAACCCCAAAGTCAGATGTCACAGGCTGCTGGCTGATGCTAATTTTCTTACTTTTCATTGAGGAAACATCGATCTGTAAAGAAAAAGTAAAACACAATTGGCCTTACACGTCTTCCCATATCAAACACTCTGGATGAAAGAAAACTAAGACATTGTGTTAGGATATGAGCTAAGTAGTGACTATTTCATTACATTGAATTCTCTTCCTTGTCTCAGTAAATCAGAAATAAATATTAGATAGACTTACCAGTGGTGGTCCAGTCAACATAAGTACCATTTATAATTCCATGTAACTGACGGATTTGCTGAAATTTATTTTTTACAATTTCATTCAGAGTCCCAGCTATACGTCGGCCTGCATTTGGAGAGGATTAACTGTTACTCACATAAATGTAGCTAAAATCTTGATAGAGATTGTCATCAAAACAATGACTACATAAGATTTATGCCCTGGACTTCAGGAAGACAGAGGTAAATCCATAAGATTTATGCCCTATATTTCAGGAAGACAGAGGTAAATCCAGAGTCTCTCCCTAAATGGCTTTGATATTTTAAATGATTCAGCAGAAAAGGTCATCTATTCACTGAAAGGGATCATGAAATGCAAGTAGTAAGATCAGAATTTGAAAGAGTAAACATGTTTGGGCCAGCTGCCATGGGCAGAGCTGCAGGAATAGGGGTTAAAGGACACTTACTGTAGAGCTCCACTCCCAAGATTTTTATGTCAAACTCATTAATTGTGGAGACCAGGAGGAAATCTTCCGGATCAGCATCTTCTACTTGGAATTCATGTCTACCTGGGTCTATAAAGGAGTAAAATAAAAATTTCTTTCGTGGCCCAAGGCATGAGGACAGAAAGACCCTTCTATAATACTCAGTGATTGGTACTTCCCTAAGACAAACTTTCTGGCCTGATTCACCTCATCAATAGGGTTGATGGTCCTGCTTTCTTCTGCCCTCATCACAACTTATATCTGGAGCCCTGCAGTCATATCTGGATAGCACACTTTAGGGAGGGCAATGATAAATTGAAATGAGTATATAAAAAAGTGACTAGGATAATTAGAGAACTTAAATCCATGCCACATAAGGATTCATAAATGGGATGAGATATGTTTAGACTAGAGAAGAGAGGAGTTAGGGTTGGGGGAATAGCATGATAAAGTCTTTTGTTTGTGCAAAGGCAATCCTTAGAAGAAGATACCATGGAAAAGATATTGAGAAAGGATACGGAAATTATTCAGTTGGGTATAGATTCTCTGACTCTTTCTTTGCCTTTTTGGTGTGGTGGCCAGAAGCATTTGTCCAGCCTGAGGAGGACTGCGGTTTTTGTACTCTAGTCTTTAAGAAGAAAACTCAGCATTTCAAACTGTTAGTTCACTGGACCAATTAAATCTGAAAGATGATGTCATTACTTTTTAAGGAAAGACTAGAAGATTAGACTAACTTGGATAGGGATGGAATGGAGCAGGGAAGGGAGCTGCTCCTGACTTGGTCAAAGAGAACTTGTTTTGTTTGAATGTGCATATTTGACACAAGGGTTTTCTTTTTCTTTTTTTTTCCAGTTGTGGGTGGAAGGTGAGAGACTGAGAAAATATATTTTCGTTAATTTAAAAAAAGGAAGGCTCCAAAGGGGACAAAATGAGGAAAAATAGGAAAAAAATGTTGCAGAAGGATATATTTATATAAGTGTAAAGCACCACTTTTTTCACAAGCAAAACTATCCAAAATTGGAAAGACCTTTTACAGAAAGTTAGTGGTTTCTCTATCACTTGAAGATTTCAAGTAAAAGGCAAGGGGTGTTACATGGAGGTTCCTGTCCTTGAAGGTCTGACTAAAATGATACCTTTTTAATGAAAGTTTTTTGGACTGATCAGATTCAAACATTAGTAAAAATTGTATTATTATTGATACATACATTTAAACCTGTATCTATTAGTTTCCACTCTGAAAGCAATCATTTTCATTTTCATGCATCCCTCTTCATCCCTAGAAAGAAAAAATCTGAAACTTAGAAACAGGTAGAAGGCATTGCTTGAATTTTATTTCCAATAGAAATGAAAACTATAAAGTGGCTACTCTGCTGACTACTGGATCATGGGTAGGAAAATATTATTGATTCCAATGGTTCTGCTGCCCTTCTTCATGTAACCTTTGGGTTCTAGCAATACAAGCCCCCATTACATTCCAGGATTTTCTTATTCCAGTCTCATTACTGTCCTGGGGACACTGAAAAGGAATTCCCACACCTGAACCCTTGAGCTAGCCTGTGTGGAGCAATTCTCCACAGTAACCTACAAGCTTTCCCCTCCTCACTCACTTACCTCATAGAGAATATTATTGCTAAATCATCAACAGTCACAAAAATTTTATAGATTGAAGCTCCCAAGTCCTGTTTGTCCCAACTGCTATAGGTAGAGGCCAAGAGAAAGGGATACCACCGTCCTGAAAGCTGTGGAGAAATAGTTCCATAAATGGAAAAGAGAGAAAGAATAGAAAAGAGAAGAGGAAAAGGGGTGAGCTGGGAAAAACACAACAAAACACAAAGTGCCTGGTGTGTCTGGACCTAATATTACGTGAATATGAAAAGAGGAGATAAAGGTCTGGACGGGATGTAAAATATTCTACTCTTTATGATCTCTGATTCAGGAGTGTTTATGGACTCTATGGCCCTAGGGATGGACTGTGGGCTGAATGGGGAACAAGGGAAGGTTACAATCTCCCTTGTACCAAGGTCTAGGCTGTCTAGTAGATCTACCAAGGACTTCTGATAATGTAGTCCAGAAAAGGCTTATGCTAGCAATGGAATTACATTGACAACCTCCAGTTACAATGAATGGTGGCGCCCACTGTGAATTGGGGTCTTCTACCAATAGCTACGCTCAATCAATACAGAGAGACAAGGGAGGTGTTCCATGTTCCAGTGAGAAGAAGCCTGGACAGAGTATATGATGAAGGGGTAGATATAAAGCCAGAGATATAATAAGGAAAAGTCAACTGTTTTTTTTCTCATGGCACTGAATTTGAAAAGCATACCTGAAACAGTTCAGTAGTATATGAACAACAGCGTTAATTACAAGCCTGGTGTTCCCTCCTCTACTGGCTTAATATTCAGTGTCATTGGATCTCTCTGTCTTCTCTCAATGAGGTGGGGAGGTTTCCTGACATGTATATTGACTCAACATGCATTTCATGCTTCTGTTCTCAGAGACAGCTGTCCATAAGCATAAACATTTCTAATTATACTCTTTATAGTTTTAAAGAAGAGAGGGGAATGAAAGGAGAAAAATGCCATTTATTGGAGAAGTGCTGTAGTATAAAGAACACTGGCTCAAATACTAGAGGATCTAGATTCAAATTCTTCCCACTACTTTTCTCTTCTTTTCTTTTTCTTTTTGTCTTTCTTTTTTCCTTGCAACTTTGGAGGGCTGTATCAGTCATCCAATAAGTACTCATTTATCAATTACTTATTATACACAACCACTGTGATGCTTAACAGATCACTTTAACTTCTCTGGCCCTCAGTTTCCTCACTTGTAAAATGAATATGTGGGAGTAGCTAGTCTACAAGCCTCTTTCCTCCCCTAAAGGCTATAATTGCCTTTGAAAACTCTTAGTGGGGGGTAGTAAAAAGAATGCTAGTCTGGGTTGAACTTGAGTTAGACTTGGGTTGAAGTCCCAACTCCTCTGTATAAATAACTGTACAAATCATTTTCCTTCTCCAGGCCTCAGTTACTTCAGCTGCAGAATGAAGGAGGAGGCATAAATGCTTCAAAAAGGATCTTTCTAGTTCTTGTTTTCTATGATTCTCCAATAGAGTCAAGCCTAGTTTTAGTCTGGCCTTCAGCCAAGCTGAAATCTTCATGAAATTATTTCAGATATCAATCAACAAGACCTATCGGCAAAGCATTGTTACAGAGACTATGGAAAAGACAAAGAAATATAAACCTTGCTGGTGAGTTTACAGGGTTAATAAAAGTTGGTGTTGATAAGGATGTTTTTGTGGTGCCATAAATCTCTCACTACATAAGCCTATGTGTCAACTTTCTATTAGCTAGAGCATCAAACTTATTCATTCAATATCCATGCTGAGTAACAGAGACCTTACTATGGTTTTCTATTGACTATAACAATGCATGCTATATTAATTTATAAACAAAGATTTATTGAGCTCCTTCATCAGACTGTATTCATCTTTGGATTATCCCTACAAAGGGAAGAAAGGTAATGCAGGCAATTTGAAATGGTCTTTGTTACAGAAATACCTTTCTTCCTAGCTTAGAAAAACCCTTAGAAATCAAACTCCTCCATTAATAATGGGGGAAATGGAGGCCAATAGAAAGCAAATTGCTCAAGATCAGGATCAGGTACCTCAGTTGATGTAGACTAGAGTGAAAACTAGGAAAAGATTCAGAAATTGAAGTGCTCTTTTCTCTCAGAGGAAACTGCTCAGTCATACTGAATCTGATTTTACTTTACTACTCTCCATTCCCTGAGTAGACTGATAGAAGAACTATACCTAGCTAGAGTTTTAAAATTCACTCCAAATAATCCAATCAGGGGCCTTAGCAGTGAACTACTTTGCTCTCTCTTCTATCTTCTTCCAATCTCTTACCCCCAAGTAAACTACAATTGAATATTCACGGTGATTTATGCCACTAAACCCTCCTGTCAGCTCCAAATACATAGAACTAGATGATGATATTGATAACCATTTCCAAAGATTGGAAATGTGATATTCTCCCTCTCTCTCTCTCTCTCTCTCTCTCTCTCACCCACACACACACACACACACATACACACACACACACACACACACACACACACACACACACACACACACACCTATCCAAGATGGGTTTAAATGAAAACTCAAGTTCAAAAACTCTTGGAGTTCAGTTCATTAGGGTGATTGGGTGTAGGATAAGATTTGAAGTTATTGCAAATAAACTGGGTTATGCAGTATTGCAAGTAAACTCTTTTCCAATGAGAAAAAATCCATTTGAATACCAGAAAGTATATATACACAGATACACAAATGAATGCAGACATGTTCATACTTTCAGTTATTTCCATACCTTTTGTAATGCTACCTAAAATCTTACATGATCCATGATTTTCCACACTAATTTGTCTCATTTCAGTTCTGTAAATTTCCACCCTCACATTCCCACCCCAATCATACAACACTGTGCCCTATGCTACCTTGCTCATATCAAAATCTTCTTCTGGAGCAGCAGTCTGAGCCTGAAAAGTACAAGACAGGGCCAAAACCAAAATCAGAAACAGAACCCTCATCTTCACAGCATTTATCTCTCTTCCTCTAGCAGTCAAGAAAGATGGAGGTTATTCTTACGAATATCCCCCAGTTCTCATTCAACTGTGTTTTTAAAATAAATATATCCCTCTCCAATAAGGTGTTCCCATTAAAGATATCAAGCAATATATCTCATGCCCCTTGTGACCTTAAGTTGGTTGATAATTGCCCAACTACTCAGTTTTCCAAGGACAGCCATGCTCCATTGATACCTACTGCCATGTTCCTCCAAGGCTCATTTCCAAGAGCAACAGATCATGTTGTAATGGGCTAGCTTCCAAGTCACTCTAAGAGACCATTTGCCACAATTTGAAAGGTTGGATTAAGCTCTGATCCATGGACAGAGATGCCAGTTATTTCTGAAGGGACATTCTGAGCTAAAGGAAGAACAGAAAATAAAGTCTTTCTTTAATTCACCTGATCTTGATCACATCTTTCTCTTGTATTTCCTCAGGCACATGAGGTCTATTTACACTGTCTTAATTAGTTCTTGGTGACATAATGTAGTACTAAATTTATAAATTGTAAGCATACGTGTACATGAGTGTGTGTATGTGCATATGCACATCATACTTGTCTAATAATATCAATCAATGCTTGTCTCAAATGCGTAAGGTGCTACTCTTTCGCTCTCAAATAATGCTGTCTCTTATCTCTGTTACCATACAAATGTATGGGCAAGTTCATTCCTGGGAAAGTCAGACCACTTAAAAAAAAGGCTCAAGCTCTTTTTCTAATATTCTTCTGATTTTTATACTATTACTACTATCCTGAGAAAATTGCTGGAAACTTAGGTTTGTCTTCTATCCACAGACTCCCTAAAGGGAAAGTAGAACTATAAAGTATAGATCAGGTACAGGGCCTCTATTTATTGTTTTTACACAAAAGAATTGCTTAATACATATAAGGTTAACAAGACAGAAAAACTTAAGCCACAGATATAGCACAATTGCTGTCATATTCTCCTAGGATTTTGAGGCTTTAAATCATCAAAACATAAAAAGTTTGGGGACTAATAAATCAATATTTCATATTTCACCTTGATTCTGTATTGTCCAAACAGGTCCCTCCAAGTTCAAATATTCTACCATACCAAGCCAGGGATTAGTCTCATTCTTTTGCAGGTGTCTGTTTTCTCATTTAAGAATAAATTATATCAAAGATGAGAGGGAGTAAGTGAGCCTTCCTTTCATCAGATTTGGCTTTAGGAAGGAATAACATACACACTCAATTGGGTATGGAAGTTTATCTTACCCTACAGGAAAGCAGTAGGGAAAGGAATAAGAGAGAGGGGATAATTGAAGGCATGGCAGACTGGGGCAAGGGATAATTGGAAGCAAACACTTTGGTAGAAGGACAGTTCAAAAATGGGAACAAAATAAATGGAGGGTGGGACAAAATAGACAGAAATATAGTTAGTCTCTCACAACGTGATTGATATTGAAATGTTTTGCATCACTACGCATGTATAACCTATATCTAATTTCTTGTCTTCTCAATGAAGGTGGATGGGGAGGGTAGAGGGGAGAGAATCTGGAACTCAAAGCTGTAAAAATTGTTTTTACATACAGCTAGGAAATAAGATATACAGGCAATGGGGTATAGAAATCTATCTTGCCCTGTAATAAAAGAGAAGTGAAGGGGGCACAGTATAGAAGAGAGGACAGATTGGAGGAAAAAGTAATTAGAATATATGCTCTCTTGGGGTGGGAGGAGAGGGAAGTTGGGGAGAAAATTTGAAATTCAAAATTTTTGTGGAAGTGAATGTTGAAAACTAAATAAGTAAAAATTTCTTTTAAAAAAGAATAAATTATTTCAGCTGGTAGTGTTGATACATGTCTGTAATCCTTGCCACTAAGAGCATGGTGAATAGCACAGTTCCATTTCATGGTGGATGAGACTGGTGGATTACTTAAACTTGGGAAAACTAAGCTTTGTTGTAAAGTCAATCAGACATCCACATTAATTCTGGCATCAATATGATGTACCCCCAAATCAGGGACTCATCCAGATGCCTAAGAAAGGACAAATCAGTCTAGGTAAAAGTTTCTGTGCTGAACAGCAGCAGAATGGGTGAGTGAGTAGATGATAAATTTGTAAACTGAGAGAGATATGGGGAGATAATCTGAAAATAAAAATAAACTAACAAAAGAATAAATCTATTCCTTTAGTTCATTTTCATGTCATTCACTAAAGATCTTAAGATTAAGGGAAAATTTCTTCATCTGAGCCACTAACAACAATCATAAGGCTATAAAGGACAGGATACCTAAAAGGAGTTTTAACAGGAGTTAAAAGGAATTTCCTAAGCCCAAGTTACGTAACTGTCTTGGACACAGGAGGAGAAAAGCAGTCAAATGAATAAATTTGAAGAACTTAGTTGAGTGATTGACTACAGATGTTGACAGATCTCTTAAGTGTTATAGGAGCTGAAAGTTGTCACTACAATTCCACTCACTACAACTGGATTCACCACAACAATCTGAATTCCTTCCTACTTCTACCTGAATGAGGGAAATCTTATCTGTGTTTAATCAAACTTCTTAGGAAAACAATGTCCTGCACTTAAAAAAAACAAAAAACAAAAACAAAAAAAACCCTTTTAACCCCTCACCAAAGATCTAACCACTTTTAGAAGGGAAAACTGGGTGAAAGTTTAAGGAGAAACTCTAAACTCCTGGAAAGTGGATTCTATCGGTAACCAACTTTAGTAATCCCACCTTAATCTAAGGTCATTGCCTATCTCCCCCTCTTATCCTTTACTCTCTCCAAGAAAGTTTCTATTATTTTTTTTGATGAATCAAAACTGATCATGAAACTATTACCTGATATTTATAATTGTTTTATCTTATTATATAATATTATTTTTGTCTGACAGTATTAAAAAAATGTAACTCAATAATAGCTCATGTCAAAGAGATTTTCAAAGGGAGAACTCATTTCTGTTCCTTTTTGCATTTCATTATCTCTAAGAAGTGCATAGAATTAAATACAATCAGTAAGTTCATTTTTAGCAAGCTTCTGCCTAAAACACAGAGTTCAGATTTTTTTGTTACACATTCTTCTCTTTACCTTTTTCATCTAGTTCCTGCAAACTTTTATGCTATGATAAGTCCCTTATAAATGACACAACTTCACCCTAGTTCACCACTTTTTGCAACTCGTTCTGAGGTAATCCAACTCCATCTAATGGCCTACTGCATCATGCCTTTCTTCCCATAACCTAAAAGAATGCAATGGGAAATGAAACTCCCAAGTAATTTCTTTTTGATCTGCCTGAATATTTTCTGTGGTTGTCATGATGTGGGAAATTATGAACCCATGAAAAAGGAAAGAGGAAGGGGACAAGCATTTATTAAGTTTCTACTATGTGCCAGGCAGTGACCTAAATGCTTTACAGATATTAACTCATCTGATCTCCACAACACCTTTCATAGGTAGGTGCTATTATTATATAATGTATTTGGGGAATAATGTCTGAGTCAAGTAAATGTTAAGTGACTTCCTATGGGTCGCACAGTTAGTATGTGTCAGATGTCATATTTTAACTCCTGTCTTCCAAAGTCTAGGCTAAGTGTATCAGCTGGTTGCCCAAGAACAAAGTATATCAGAAACTCCGGAAATTTTTATTCCTCTGAGACACAACATGATATGGTACAGGGAAAAATATCATTGGTTTGCAATAGAAATTTGGGTTCTAATAATTCTCATTTTTGCTACTTAATGCTTTTAATAGATTCATAGTATCAGAGATGCAAATTTCAAGGGAAAGTTTGTCATCTAGTCCAAATCCCTCATTTTACAGATGGCAAAAATAAAGACTAAACAAATTAAAGAAAGAGGAAACAAATCTATGTATCTCTGCAAACTACATAATGGTGTGCTCAGGAAATCCCAAGGAATCAGTGAAAAAACTAGTTGAGACAGATTTTCTTCATTCTTCAGAAAATCACTTTCATACAGAAGCCAACTTTTCATAATTTGGAGGAAGAACCAGACCTACAGTTCCTATAACAATTTAATTATCTCAGGACCCCAAATTTAAGAAGGATGGGAAGATTGACCAAAAGAAAGGTATTCCCTTGAAATTCTCTGACTCACTAAAAAGAACTTGGTATCTGAGCAAATACCAAGTACATCTAAAAAATCTTTTGTAGAGAAATACCTTAAAGACTGCTTGCATAGCACAATTTCCTAAAACAGGTGCTTAAAAGATGTCACTAGTTCATTGTTGGTGGAGCTGTGAACTGATCCAACCATTCTGAAGAGCAATTTGGACCTTTGCCCAAAGGGCTACAAAAATGTGCATACCCTTTGACCCAGTAATACCACTTCTAGGACTGTATCCCCAAGAGATCATAAAAATGGGAAAGGGTCACACATGTACAAAAATATTTATAGCAGCTCTCTTTGTGGTGGCCAAAATTTAGAAGTCAAGGGAATGCCCATCAACTGGCTAATGGCTGAAAAATTGCAGTATATTAATGTAATGGAATACTATTATACTTTAAGAAATGATGAACAGAAAAAATTTAGAGAGGCCTGGAAAGGCTTATATGAGCTGATGATGAGGGAAAAGAGCAGAAGCAGGAGAACATTGTACACAGCAACAACCACAGTGTGTGAGGAATTTTTCTGGTAGACGTAGTACTTCATTGCAATGCAAGGACTTATAAAGTTCCCAGATGGACTCTTGAGGCAAAACACCTTCCACATCCAGAGAAAGAACTATGGAATCGGATAGCAGAATGAAGCAGACCGTTTTATTTTGTATTATGTTTTGTTTTGTTTTATGATTTCTCTCATTCATTTTAATTCTTCTATGCAATATGACTAAGGTGAAAATGTATTTAATAGGAATGTATGTGCAAAATTTATATAAAATTGTATGCCATCTCAGGGAGGGATTGATGAGGTAGAGGGGAAGGACAAGGAGGAAGGGGAAAACATCTAAGATATATGGAAGTGATTGTAGAACACTGAAAACAAATAAAATAATAAATAAATAATACCTCAAAATAAATTCTGGAGTGGTAGAACCCACAAAATGATGAGGTGAAACTATTTTCCAGCCTCATACAACTTAGAAGACTAGCAGGAAAAGTCTGCTGCATTGAGATGACATTGGAGCCCCAACCAGCACAAGCAGTACATAGGATATAACAGCTTCTACATTAAAGGATAAGCAGGTTTCTAATATGATATTCTGGAAGGCAAAGAAGTTAGGATTACAACTAAGAGTCATTTATCCAGCAAAATTGAGTATAATTTTTTAGGGGAAAAATGGATATTTAATGAAATTGAGGAGTTTCAAACATTCTCAATTGAAAGACCAGAGCTGAATAAAAAAAATTGATCTTCAAATAAAAGACTCAAGAGAAACATAAATAGGTCAAAAGAGACAAAAAAGGGAAAACATAAGGGATTCAATAAGGTTAAACTGTATATATTCCTTTTTTTTACAGTGCTTTATTCATTTTCAGAGTTCTACAATCACATATCTTAGATCTTTCCCCTCCCTTCCTCCTCCCTTCCCACTCTCTCCCCAAGACAACATGCAATCTTGTATAGGTTCTACATATACATTCTGATTAAACACATTTTTACCTTAGTCATGTTGAATAGAAGAGTTAAAATGAAAGGGAGAAACCATAAAACAAAATGTAATACAAAAGAAAATGAT
This sequence comes from Potorous gilbertii, assembly GCA_028658325.1. Lineage (NCBI taxonomy): Eukaryota > Metazoa > Chordata > Mammalia > Diprotodontia > Potoroidae > Potorous > Potorous gilbertii. Next base: position 295,528,111 of record CM053769.1, on the reverse strand, counting down.
CTGTTTCATTCTGCAATCCAATTCTGTAGCTCTTTCCCTGAACATGGAAGGCGTTTTGCCTCAAAAGTCCATTGGGAATTCATTAGGTCCTTGTATTGCTAGGAAGGACTAAGTTTACCAGAAAAATTCCTCACACACTATAGTTGTTGCTGTATACAAAGTTTTCCTGGTTCTGCTCCTTTAACTCAGTATCAGTTCATTTAAGTCTTCCTATGTCTCTCTGAAGACTTCCTATTCATCATTTCTTATAGGACAACAGTACTCCATTACATTCATATATCACAACTTGTTTAGTCATTCCCCAATTGATGGGCTCCACTTGATTTCCAGTTTTTGGTCACCGCAAAAAGAGCTGCTATAAATATTTTTGTACATGTTACCCTTTCCCATTTTTATGATCTCTTGGGGATACAGTCCGAGAAGCAATATTGCTGGGTCAAAGGGTATGCACATTTTTGTAGCCCTTTGGGCACAGTTCCAAATTGCTCTCCAGAATGGTTGGATAATGTCACAGCTACACCAATAATGAATAAGTATTCCAGCTCTACCATATCTTCTCCAACATTTACCATCTTCCTCTTTTTTCACGTTAGCCAATCTGATAGGTGTGATGTGGTGTCTCAGTTGTCTTGATTTGCACCTCTCTAATTAATAGTGATTTAGAGCATTTTTTCATATGACTACAGATAACTTTAATTTATTCCTCTGAAAACTCCCTGTTCATATCCTTTGAGCATTTATCAACTGGGGAATAACTTGTATTATTGTACTTTTGACATAGTACCCTATATATTTTAGAAATGAGGCATTTATCACAGATCCTAGTTGCAAAAATTCTTTCCCAGTTTTCTGCTTCCCTCTTAATCTTGGTTGCATTGGATTTGTTTGTGTAAAAACTTTTCATTTTTAATGTAATCAGAATTATCCACTTTGCACTTCTTAGTGTTCTCTATCTTTTATTTAGTCAAAAATTTCTCCATTCTCCATAAATCTGGCAAATGCACTATTTCTTGCTCCCCTAGTTTTTTTATAGAATCAATCTTTATACCTAGATCATGTATCCATTTGGACTTTATTCTTGTGCATGGTGTCAGACATTGGTCTATTCCCAGTTTCTGCCACACTGTTATCCAGTTTTCCCAGAAATTTTTGTCAAACAGTGAGTTCTTATCCCAGAAGCTGCAGTCCTTGGGTATATCAGAGTAGATTGCTATATTTGTGGACTAATGTGTCTTGAGTACCTAATCTATTCCCCTGGTATACCCCTCTGTTTCTTAGTCAGTACCAAGTGGTTTTAATGATTGCTACTTTATAATACAATTTGAAATCTGGTAGCATTTCTTTTCATTAGTTCCTTTGATATTGTGGACATTTTGTTCTTCCAGATGAATTTTGGTAATATTTTTTCTGGCTCTAAAAGATAATTATCTGGTAGTTTGATTGGTATGGCACTGAAAAGTGAATTAATTTAGATAGAGTTGTCATTTTTATTATATTGGCTCGGCCTACCCACAAGCAGCTGATGTTTCTCCACTTACTTAGATCTGACTTTAATTATACAAAAAGTACCCTATAATTGTGTTCATGTAGTCCTTGGGTTTGTTTTGGCAGGTAGACTCCCACATGTTTTATAATGTCTATCATAACTTTAAATGGGATTTCTCTTTCTATCACTTGCTGTTGGACTTTGTTAATAATATATAGAAATGCACATGATATTTCTGTGTTTATTTTATAACCTGCAACTTTGCCAAAGCTGTTTATTATTTCAAGTAGTTTTTTTATTTGATTTTCTGGGATTCTCTAAGTATATCATGAAATCATCTGCAAAGAAGGATAAGTTAGTTTCTTCTTTGCCTGTTCTAATTCCTTAAATTTCTTTTTCTTCTCTTATTGCTACAGCTAACAATTCTAGTATCATATTGAATAACAGTGGTAATAATGGGCATCCTTGTTTTACCCCTGATCTTATTGAAAATGCATCTAGCTTATTCCCATTGCATGTAATGCTTGCTGATGGTTTTAGGGAGATACTGCTTATTATTTTATGGAAAGTTCCATTCCTATGCTCTCCAATGTTTTCAATAGGAATGGGTGTTGTATTTTGTCAAAAGCTTTTTCTGTGTCTGTTGAGATAATCATTTTGTTTCTGTTAGGTTTGTTGTTCATACAATCAATAATGTTAATGGTTTTCCTAATATTGAACTAGCTCTGCATTCCTGATATAAATCCTACCTGATGAAAGTGTATTATTCTCATGATAAGTGGCTGTATTCTTTTTGATAATATCTTATTTAAAATTTTTGCATCTATATTCATGAGAGAAATTGATCTGTAATTTTCTTCCTCTGTTTTGACTCTTCTTTGTTTAGGTATCAGAACCATATTTTTATCATAAAAATAATTTGGTAGGACTCCTTCTTCCCCATTTTTCTCAAATAGTCTATATGGTATTGGAGCTGTTATTTAAATGTTTGATAGAATTCACTTGCAAATTCATCTGACCCTGGAGATTTTTTCCTATGGAGTACATTGATGGCTGATTCAATTTCTTTTTCTGAGATCGGGTTTTTTAAGTATTCAACTTCCTCTTCTGTTAATCTGGCCAATTTATATTTTTAGAATAATCATCCATCTCATTTAGAGTGTAGAATTTATGAGTATACAGTTGGGCAAAGTAATTTCTAATTATTGCTTTAATTTCCCCCTCATGGAGGTTAGTTCACCCTTTACATTTTTGATATTGGTAATTTAGTTTTCTTCTTTGTTTTTTTTAAACAAATTGACCCAAGTTTTATCAATTTTATTGGTTTTGTCATAAAACAAATTCTTAAAAAAAACAGTTCTTAGCTTTATTTACTAGTTCAATAATTTTCTTAATTTCAGTCTTAAACTGTATGTATTCTTATATGGCAAGACAGTGTTTGTTCTCTTAAGAACATTATCATTATAAGGGCAATTAGAAGGAGTATACATAGAGGTTGCAGGTGTAAGACGAATATGATGGGATGATATCCAAAAACAGAAAATTAAAGGATGAGAAAGAAGACTGAACTAAGAGAAAAAGGAAGAAAGCGATAGAATAGGGTAAATTATCTTACATAAAAGAAGAGCTATTACAGTGGTTGGAAAGATGGAAGTGGGGTGGCAGACAATGCTTCAACTTTAATCTCATCAGAATTGATTTAAAAAGGGAATAACATACACTCAGCTGTATATAGAAATCTCTTACCCTATAGGGAAGTAAAAAGGAATGAGGATAAAGGAAGGGAGAGGGAACAAAGAGAAGAGAGAGTGGATTGAAGAAGGTACTGATCAGAAGTAAAACATTTATGAGAAGTACAGAGTGAAAGGTAAGAGAGAGAGAAAGATAAACAAGGGAAAGTAGAATGGAGAGAAATACACACTTAGTTATCATAACTGTAAATATCAATGGAAAGACCTCACCCACAAAATGAAAGTAGACAGCAGATCTGATTAATGAATGATCTGTCTTTTCCCCCAGGTGAAGCCTTTACATGCTTGGGGTAGCCACATCCCTCTAACTCAGCAACAGATTTGAGGTCTGTAGCTTACCTCAATCTGGTTTAGCGCATCTGCCAAGACAGTTTTATTGGACTGTGACTGTTGTGCAGGCTACAGTTTATTGAAGCAACAAGTGAAAACTAGGTGACAGCGAACATTAAAAATGACTGAGCATCCCTAAAAAGGACTCAGTAAGCCCTTACAACAGAAGTGCTAGTCATTACTGAACACCCCATTTTTTAAAGATATTATCCCATCATATTGGATTCACAATCATGCCTTCTATATATGCTCTTTCTATTTGCCATAATAATGAGAAAGTATTTAAAGGTTACAAGTATTATCTTCCTATGTGGTAATGTAAATAGTTTGACCTTATTGAATCCTTTATAATTTCTGTTTCCTGTTTTCTTTTCTGTGCTTCTTTGGAATTTTGTATGTGAAAGTAAAATTTTCTATTCAGCTCTGTTTTTTTTTCATCAGGAATGCTTGAAAGTTCTGCATTTCATTGAATATCCATTTTTCTCCTAAAAGATAATATTTATTTTCTCTGGACTGGTGATTTTTTGGTTGCAATCCTATCTCCTTTACTCTCTTAAATATCATATTTCAATTCTTCTAATCCTTCAATGTGGAATCCACTAAAACTTGTGTGATCCTGACTGTGGCTGTACAACATTTAAATACTTTCTTTCTGGCTTCTGGCAAAATTTTTCCTTGACCCGGTAGCTCTGGGATTTGGCTATAATATTCCTGAGAGTTTTCACTTGGGGATCTCTTTTTTAAAATAATATTTCATTTTCCTCAATCACATTTAGAAACTATTATTAACATTCATTGGGGTTTTTTCAAGTTTTAAGTTCCAAATTCTATCCCTCCCTTCCTCTTTTGTCCTCTTCCTAAGACAACAAGCAATATGATATATGCTATACATATGCAATAGTATAAAACATTCCATATTAGTCATGCAAGAGGACTCAAAGGGAGAGAAAAAGAGGAAGAAAAAAAGAAACATGGAAAGAAAGAAGGAAAAAGAAAGACAGAAAGATAGTCTATTTCTGCCTGTATTCATTCCTTTCTCCAGAGGCAGGTAGATTTTTCCTATTGTCCTTTTGGGATTATCCCAACTTTCCCATTTGTCCTTTGGGATTATTTTAGATCTTTATATTGCTGAGGATAGCTAAGTCATTCACGCTTCTTTATCCTACAATACTGCTTATTGCGTAAAATCTTTTCCTGGTTCTCTTCACTTCACTTTGTATGGGTTCATGTAAGTCTTTCCAGGTTTTTTTAATCATCCTGCTCATCATTTCCTATAGCACAATAATATTCCATTATAATCATACACGACAACTGGTTCAACTATTCCCTAATGGATGGATATTCCCTCAATTTCAAATTCTTAGCCACCTCAAAAGAACTACTATAAATACTTTTTTTACAAATAGGTCTTTTTCACTATTTAAATTTATTTGGCATATGGAGCTAACAGTGGCATTGCAGAATCAAAGGGTATGCACAGTTTTTATAGCCCTTTGGGCATAGTTCCAAATTGCCCTCCAGAATGGTTGGATTAGTTCATAACTCCACCAAAAGAACATAAGTATCTCAATTTTCCCACATTCTCTCAAAATTTTATTATTTTCCTTTCCTGTCATATTAGCCAATTTGATAGATGTGAGGTGCTGTCTCAGAGCTCTTTTAATTTCCATTCCCCTAATCAATAGAGATTTAGAGAATTTTTTTCATATGACTATAGACAGCTTTGATTCCTTTGTATGAAAACTGCCTGTTTATATCCTTTTATCACTTATCATTGGAGAGTGATTTTAATTCTTATGAGTTTGACTCAGTTCTCTATATATTTGAGAAATGAGAGCTTTACCAGGGACACCTGCAGTAAAAATTGCTTCCTGGTTTTCTACTTTCCTTCTAAACTTGATTGCATTGCTTTTCTTTGTTCAAAACTTTTTTATATAAATGTTTTGTAATGCTCTCTATAGCTTGTTTGGTCCTAAATTCTTCCCTTATTCAAAGATATGACAGGTAAACTGTTGTATGGCCTCCTAATTTGCTTATACTAGTGCCTTTTATGTATAAATCTTGTATCCATTTGACATTAACTTGGTACATGATGTGAGATGTTGGTCTATACAAATTTTACGATTTGATTAGTTGACCATTTTACTATGCCATTAATTTATTATTTTACTATCTTCCTATTTTATTATTTTACCTACCTTGAAATACTGTGGTGATGAGGAGTTACAAAGCAGTAGGTGGAGATACATTGGGAGTTGTAGTGATAACCTTTCACATAGATGACCTAAGTTACAGGGTCATTTTCCTAAAGCAGTAGTGGGATTTGGCAGCCCTTTGGATGTCTGAGAAGCTTTTTAAAGGACTGTAGTGCTCATCTCTGAACATGAGGAAGGGACTAGATATGTGCCCTAAATTGCTTCATCAAACCTTGACCTGCTTTCTGCAGCAGACAGGGATCCCACACTGTGATTGAAACACCAAAAAAAATTTAAAAATTGCCTTCACAAATTATTTAACTCAGCACTGGTATTTAGAATATTGGAATGTTCATGAACAACAGAAAATCTAGTAGACCTGAAAGACAAAAACTCTTGTTGTGAAAGAATTCGGCAGGTATTGCTTCCAAATAGCATCCCTGAATGAAACAAGACTGGCAAATGAAGACCAGTTTACTGAGTCACTGCTGTGATGAAGAGCACTGTGAAGCTGGCCTAGATTTCACAATCAAATCTAATCTAGTCAGCAAGTTTGTATGTCATACAAAAGGAGTGAGCAACAGGCCCCTGACAGTGTGGCTGCCACTTGCAGCAAAGTACTATGCCACCATTGTATGATAATGTATGATAATGAACCCTAATGAAGGTGAAGAAAAATGTTATGGACACCTGGAGACCCTCATCATTAATGTCTTGAAAGAGGACAAACTTGTAATTATGGGTGATTTTAATAGTAAAATAGTCACAGACTATCAGACGTAGCAGGGAGTCCTTGGGAGAAATGGAGTCAGAAACAGCAACAGTTACCACTGAAGACTTGAGCATCTCACAACTTTCTTATCACCACCACTGCCTTATATTTACCTAAGTGGAAAAAAAATTATTGTGTATGCATTGTCACAGCAGTCATTTAACAAACTATATCATTGTAAATAGAAGAATCAGGCAAGATGGGAGTGCAGAAGGTGATATGTGGTGTAGAGTGTGGGATCAACTATAGATTTATTCTCTCTGCGCTAAGTATTCACATTCAACAAAAGCTGAACCTGCAAGACAAAATGCCTCTCAGGAAACTCAATATCAACAATTTAGAGCACTCCTCCTTGTGATGAGTGTTTTGTCATCGTATTCATATATTTCCCATGTGACTTCTCAGGTAGACTCTCAAGTATTTTGTGTCCTTTGTATTTCTGTTAAATGGAATTTCTCTTTCTTTTTCTTCCTGCTGGACTTTGTTGGTAATTATTTATATAAAGAATAATATATAAATGATTTATGTGGGTTTATTTTAAATCCTGCAACTTTGCCAAAGCCGCTCATTGTTTTGACTATTTTTGTATTTAGTTTTCTAGGGTTCTCTAAGTACACCATCATATAGTCATTTAATTTTGCTTCCTCATTGCTTGCTTATTCCTATAATTTCTTTCTTTTGTTTAATTGCTATAGTTATCATTTTTAATACTGTTGGCAAAATTGTCAGTGCTACAACAAACTAGAACTAAAATCCAAAACTAAAACCATAACCCAAATCCAATACCATAAATTTAAAAACTTTTGAGGGTTTATTGAATTCTACAGAAAGGCAGACTCTCCCACATAGCCAGACTTATATGTATACACACATGCATCCATTTATGGATGGATGGATGGACAGACAGATAAATAGATAATATGTGCATATATATGTATATATACATATATGTGTATTGTGCATGTGTGTTTCAATTTAGACACAAGGTGAATTGAGTATGGAATACCTCAAGATTGAACAGGGCTGTTGCTGGGTGCTAATAACTGATTAGTTATCTCTTGTAACCCTGCCTTAAAAGAAAGGACTGTCCTTGCTACTCCAGCAATAAGGAAGGAAGTGTTACTCAGACAGAGTGAGGGGTGCAGTATAAACAGGGTCATGGGCAAGATAGAGGAACTGCAGACAACAAAGAGTTGCTTTGGCTCTCTCTGCCACACACAGTACACTATTGAATACTACTGGTAATAATGGCCATCTTTGCTTCATATCAGATCTTACTGGAAAGATTTCTAGCTTATCCTCGTTACAGATAATTGTTCCTCTTGGTTTTAGATATATACTACTTACTATTTTAAGGAAAGTCCTATTTATTCTTGTGCTTTTTAGTGCTTGAAATAAGAACGAGTGTTGCATTTTGTCAAAAGCTTTTTCTGCATGTATTGAAATAATCATATGATTTCTAGGGATTTTTTTAGTCATATGATCAATTATGCCTGTAGTTTTCTTTATATTAAACCAACCCTACCTACATCCCTGGTATAAATCCAGTCTGACCATAGCATATGATTTTTGTGATATATTATTGCAATCTCCTTTTTATTTTCAATATATTTATATGTATATATTTACATGTACATATATATTTGTTTTCAATATATTTTATTGAAATTTTTTGTTTCAGTATTTATTAGGAAAATCAGTCTATAGTTTTCTTTCTCTGTTCTTGCTCTCCCTGATTTTGGTAGTAAAACCATATTTATGTCAAAAAAAAAGATTTTGGCATGACTCTATCTTTTCTTTTTCCTAACAGCTTATATGCTATTGTCATTAATTGTTCCTTAAAAGTTCAGGAGAATTCACTTGTAAATCCACCCAGTCCTCGGGACTTTTTTTAGAGAACTTATTTATGGGTCTTTCTAAGTTAGTGTTGCTTAGAGACCAGATTTGTTTAATAAAAAATTAACTCAGGCTTTAACTCAGGACTCCAGGTTATGTTCACACACACACACACACACACATACACACACACACACACACACAACTTCCAAGAGAGTCAGATATGAAGACTGATGCAAAGAATGTAAAGAGTTTTCTCCTATTATATTCCTAAGATAATCTGTATTTTATCTTGAAACTTCCTCCATTCTGGTCAATCAGATATTGTTTCCTAGTTTATTTGATTGACTTTATAATTAATGTAAAACTTACAGAGATAGGATGAGGGTGATAGAAAAGTGGGCCACCTCTTTTTTGGGGCTCTTTCTCTACCTCCTTTCCTTGCCAGATATCTTAATAAATCTTTGAACTTGTTTTTTCAGTTCTGGGTCTGTTCTCTGCTGACACTCTGCCATTTAATTCATTTATGTTCGGAATTTATTTTAATTCATTGTCTATGATAGCTTTAAGCAAAATGTAGCTTCCCCCATTGTCTCTTCTAATTAAGTCTATTTTTATTTTTGTTTGAGATCATGCTTGATATCCCTTCCTTTTCTTTTTTACTTCAACTAAAGTATAATAGGTTCTGCTCCAATCCCTCGTTTTCATTCCGTGTGCATTTTTGTGGTTTTAAGTGAATTTCATGTACAAGATATATTGTTGGATTCCGGTTTCCAATCTACTCTGTTATCCTCTTCTGTTTGAAGAGTAAGTTCCTTACATTCACATTCACATTATGATCACTAACTCTATATTTCCCTCCACAATATTTTTTTTCTATTTTTCCTTCTCTTTTTATCCTTTCCCCTCTTTATGTGTCTGTTTTGCTTCTCAATGCCGCCTTACTTAAACTCTTCTCCTTTTACCTCATCCTCTTTCTCTGACCCCTTTCCCTCCTACTTCTTTAGTGGATAAGATGAATTTCTGTGTGTATGTATATTCCCAGCTGTGTGTCTGTATATTCTTCCCTACTTTGAACCATTTCAAATGAGAGTAAGATTCAAGCATTGCCTGCTCCCTTCCCCTAACTCTTTCCTCCATGTATAAACTCTTCCATATGTACCTCATTTATGTGAAACAATTTTTCTCATTCTTCCTCAACCTTCCCCCTTCTCCCAGTGTATTCCTGTTTTTTACCCATCCATTCTTCTTTTGAGATCATCCCAAAATAATAGACTCATAACCATGTTCTCTTAGTAAATTCTTTCTAAATGCTCTACTGATGACAAAATACTTGGAGAAGGGGGCTTACATGTATCACTTTCCCATATAGGAATGTAAACAGTTTAACCTTGCATAGTCCGTTATGATTTCTTACTCATGCTTAGCTTTTTATGTTTCTCTTAAGTCTTATGTTGAATATCAAATTATATATATAGCTCTGGTCTTTTCATCAGGAATGCTTGAAAATCCTTAATTTCATTAAATATCTATTATTTCTCCTATAGATTATACTCAGTTTTACTGAATAAGTCATTCTTGATTGCAATCCTAGCTCCTTTGTTTTCTAGAATATCATTTTCTAAATTCTCTGTTCCTTTATAGTTGTAGTTGCTAAATCATGTGTGACCCTGACTATGGTTGCAGTGTTTGCTTGTAATGCTTTTTCCTTGACCTGAGTTTTGCTTATTTTGCTTATAATATTCCCAGGAGTTTTCATTTTGGGATTTCTTTCAGAAAATGACTAGTGGATTCTTTCAATTTCTACTTTGCCTCTGATAAGGATAGCAGTTTTCCTTTATAATGTTTTCAAGTATATGGTGTGAAGATCTCTCAAAAGATCCTATTGTTCTAGGATCTCCAGGGCTAAAATGACTCATTATAACTCTTTCTTGCCTTTACCACTCAGAATTCAGTTTTGCACATTTTTAGGGCTTTTGTGAAAATGGTTCTAGAGAAGTTGAGACAAAATTTCCAATCTCTCATCTGCCATTCTGACTCCATATACTTAATTTGTAATGCATCTTGTAGTGTTAAATATTCATTCAATTATTAATTGAATAATGGAAACTGACCATAGGAAAGTACCTCTGGGATGAATAAGGACAGGCATGCTCAGCTATTTGGATACTCACTGGCAGAGACCATGACAGGAGTGGGAAGTAATGCTTCAGTTACACTTTAACAAGTCAGAGAAAGTATAGAGGCAAATGGCATCATGGTACAGATGGTGTAGGAATAGGGATGGGATAGTAGAGGGAAGCAGGCAGTGTGGGGTTGGGATGAGGAGGGGAGAGGGACAGAGAATCAAGTATTTAACCCTGGATTGGAAATAGGTATATTCAGGCAGCACGGATTCAGATGGAAATGAAAGTGGGCTTGGGGACAGGTGTTTGGGGTCTCATTTTTATAGGATTTTGATGGGAGACAGACTAACTCCTATCCATGCCACCTTGGGGTTGACTTATTAACATACCAATTTCATTTCAAAGTTATCAGCAACATCTGATCTTACTGTGGATTCTGGAGTTTATCTGAGGTTTACAGATCATGAGCAGTTAGTAGGACCGAAGGGCCCTTACAGTAAGGTCTAACTGGTTTTGCTGATTTAGCATATAATCTCAGAATGTAGCTTTTAATTAAATTACAAGATATCTTATAAGTAACCATTTTGTCTCAATTATCTATTGGACAGTTTTTAAGTGATTTCAAGGTTTCTTTTTTCAATCTTACTTCCTGTTATTGCTTTTTATATTAGTTAATTATAAATTTACTATACTAACTGGAAGAAGGAGGGGAATTCAGGGGACAGGGAAAGATACAATTTTACCATAAAGAGCTAAATGGAGTGTTGCAAAAATGATGGTTTTAAATGTCAGTTTGAGGAAATTGTTGTGAGCAAAGGTTTGAGAAAAGATGAAGATATTGTTTTCATACCATGGTTGGAAAGAAAATGAAGAAGGGGGGGAGGAGCCAAGATGGCAGAATAGAAAGACTCACATATGCTAGCTCCAAACCCACAGCCCATGGATTTCCTCTAAAAAGAACTCCCAAGAAATTCTGGAACAGTGGAAGCCGTGCAGCAACACAGTGAAGGAGATTTGCATTCCAGAGAGCCCTGAAAAACTGATCCCAAAAGTCCATGGGAGCGGAGCCCAGCCCTGCCCTGACCACACTGCACCGAAAGGAGCTAGCATATCCGAGCAGGATTCAGGGACAGAATCTCTGGCGACCACAAAGGTCCCTCCACCCACAGCTGCACAGGTCAGTGAGAGACACTTCTGGGCTGGCCGAGAGGGGAGCAGGGTGTCTCCATAACTCAGGCCCCCTCAAGAGGCAGTGGCAGAGGCAGAAGCAGAGGCAGCAGCAGCCAGAGGCTCCCGGAGCAGGTAGGAGCTCAGCACGAGCTCCATTACAGAAGGTGTCTGTATAAACCCCCTGATGGAACTGAGCCTGGGAGGTGGCTCTGCCCAAACCTGAGCACCAGAACTTAAGCTCCCATTGAATAGCAGCCAAGCATGCTGCTGAAGAACTAGCTGGGCGGATCTGGGCGTGGGTAGAGAGGAATCTCAAAAGTCAAGTAACTGGCTGGGAAAATGCCCAGAAAAGGGAAAAAAAATAAGACTACAGAAGGTTACTTTCTTGGGAACCAGATGACTCCCTCCTTCCTGTCTGATGAGGAAGAACAATGCTTACCTTCAGGGAAAGACAAAGGAATCAAGGCCTCTATATCCCAAACATCTGAAATAAGCATCCAATGGGCTCAGGCCATGGAAGAGCTCAAAAAGTATTTTGAAAATCAAGTCAGACAGGTGGAGGAAAAACTGGGAAGAGAAATGAGAGAGATGCAAGAAAAGCATGAAAAACGAGTCAATACTTGATAAAGGAGACCCAAAAAAATGCTGAAGAAAATAACACCTTGAAAAATAGGCTAACACAATTGGCAAAAGAGGTTCATAAAGCCAATCAGGAGAAGAATGCTTTCAAAAGCAGAATTAGCCAAGTGGAAAAAGAGGTTCAAAAGCTCACTGAAGAAAATAGTTCTCTCAAAATTAGAATGGAATTGATGGAGGCTAATGACTTTCTGAGAAACCAAGAAATCACAAAACAAAACCAAAAGAATGAAAAAAATGGAAGAGAATGTGAAATATCTCATTGGAAAAACAACTGACCTGGAAAATAGATCCAGGAGAGACAATTTAAAATT
>CM053769.1:295488436-295514995 GCA_028658325.1 Potorous gilbertii | reverse complement strand
AGAAATCAAGGTAAACAGTGAGAGAGAAATGGAGTGGGAGGAAAGAGGGTGAAATGGAATGGGATAAATTATCTCTCATAGATGAGGCAGGCAGGAGTCTCCTTAATGGAGGGAAAAAGAGAGCTGGGAGAAAAAAAAAAAACCAAAACATGAAGATTATGATTTTTCTTTGGGACACATTGAATTTGAGATGCCTACAGTACATCCAGTCTGAAATATCCAAAAGACAGTTGATGATGTGGAAATATAGCTCAGGAGAGAGAAAGTATTTTCATTGGAAAGAGATTTGTTTGAATCAGAAGACTAATTCAGTGTTTAGAAGAAAATGGGAAGCAAACAGGTAGTGTAATGTGTAGAGCAGGGCAATATCTAGGATGATATTTAGTGTAGATCATAGCATCTGAGTGCTTCAATGGACTATGAAAAAAGAGGCTGAGATAAAGGGGATATATAATTTGTAATGAGGTTTGTTTTTCTTGCTTTCTTAATAGGTGTAGGAAAGAGAAAATGAAAGAAAATTCAGAACTGAAAATAAAATTAAATTTTAAAAAACAACAAAAGCAATTAAGGAAGAACATAAATCTGCCTTTCTATAGGGACATCTCAGATAGTACTAGAAAACATAAACTTGCAGTGGGATCCAGTCAGCATAGTTAAATGACTTCTTTTTTTAGCTTGGTCTAGCAGCATATGACTAAGAGCAGAGGAGATGGATGATAGCAGTAATGCAAGTCAGGATGGAACTTCCCTACTCTTATCAAGGATATCACCATCTTTCTAGCCATCCAGGATTGTATACTTGGAAGAATCTTCAACTAATTCATTCTCCCTGATTTCATGTTGTAGGCATGTAAGACAGGTACCTTTTAATTTCTGTTTCAATGTTGGGGCACAATGAGGCACTTATAAATTATTGAACCATAGATGAAGGAGGTTTACTTTTCTCAAACACAGTAAGACTATGTATAAGGACAAAGTGTCAATTATAGTTGTAAGGCTTCATAACATTGTAGATTTTCTGATATTCAGAAAGGCTTGTACACTGGCGAAAGGTTTTCTAATTTTTTCTTATATTTCTAAATTTGGCATGACTAAGGGAGTATCCAGAGACACTCTCTATGTGTAGCTCATACAGAACGACTGCCATGTCATCTGCCATGCTGATGCTTCCCTTAAAGAGAGGGCTTACGAATCTAATAGTAATAGCCAGCATTTGTTATATAATGCTTTAAGGTTTTCAAAGCACTTTTACATGTAGCTATATTACTATCTTTAGTCCTTACAACACCCTGGGAAGGTAGATGCTGTTATTACCTGCATTTTATAGATGACGAAACTGAGTTTGAGAGAAGTTGTGTCAAATAATAATTGTAAAGTCCTTAATAAAATGCCTGCCACCATATAAATGTTACCTCTTGTCATTACCAAGAGGAATAACCAAACCAACAACAATAGGCATTGATCTGGAAATGGTGCACAATGGAAAGGGGGAATTCATGGGAAAAGTCCTTGGAAGTCAGTGGCAGAATACACCTAAAGGGAAGACCCCAGAATGCATACCTTGGAAATTGGGGTTTTTTATGGTCAATAATTATTTATTAAGAGCTATTACTAAAAATAATGACAGTAGTTGCTGACATTAATATATACCAGTTCTATTGGGAGCTAACAGACAGCAGTTTGTCAGTAATTTGAGCTTCTTGGCCATTTTATCTCATTTGAACAGATTTTTTAAAATCATAAAATGATTATATAACAACATAAGCAAGTTATATAAATGAACATGTATCTAAATACTACCTGCTTCCTTTAAGTCTCTATCAAAATATCATTATAAGTGACATGTTAAGTATTACCAAAACAAATTGTATGGAGGGAAAAATATTTTTAAACTCTATTTTAAACAAAGTATATAAGCATTCCTTTACAATTGCTTCTACTGTTCTATATTAACCTCTGTCAAAGTCTCATCCTTGTGCCCCATTGTGGCATTGAGGAAAATTCTGGATGACTATGCTATATAATCATCAGAGTCCAGATTTAGAGTTGGAAGAGATCTAAAAGGTCAGCTAGTACAGTTACTTTACACTTGAAGAAACTGAGTCCCAGAGGATTTAAGTGACTTGCTCAAGGTCACACAAGTGGTCAGTACCAAAGATGGGATGTGAACCCAGGTCCTCTGACTTCAAACTACCTTGGAAGTTTAGACAGCATGAAGAATACAGAGAAAAGAGAGAGACCAGATTATTATAGGAGTCATGAATAAGGATGAGGATGAGTGTGAAGGTGTAAACAGAAAGAGAAGATGGATAATAAAGGAAATAAGAGAAATCCTTTTTTGGAAAACGGTGCAAAAATGAAATTTACAAACTAAGGAATAGGACCAGCTGAATGGAGGAGAAGAAAAGGGGTTATCAAATGAAGAAAAAGCAACCAGTAGAAACAGTGCCACCTTTAAAAAAGGATTAAAGCAACTAAAGGAATATAATACTATGCAGAAATAGAAATACAGCAGAAAAGGGAACTTGAAACTGAAAAGCTTCTACACAGACAGTATCAATACATTTAGGATATGAAGAGAAGAGGTTAAATGAGAAAGCATCTCTATGCTAAATTTCTCTAAGAGTTTATTATTCACATATATAAATAGATACATATATTCATGCATGCATATATACATATAAACAAATATAGATTTATACATATGAATAATAGCTATTCCCAATATGTAATGGTCAAATGAAATTAGCAAACAGCTCTCCAAAGGAATATTTCAAAATATTCACAAACACACACACACACACACACACTGTTTAAAATCAGTAATAATAAGATAAATGCAAATCAAAGCAACCTAAAAGCTTTACCTCACACCTCAAAAACTGGCAAAAATGACCAAAATGTCAACTCAACATCAGAGGGATTACAAAAGGGTAGACCCAATAATACATTGTTGCCAGAGCTATGAAATGACAAAACCATTTTGGAAAGCAATTTGGAGTTATATGAATAAAGGGACTAAAATATCCATATCCTTTGAACCAGAGACTACATTACTGAGCTTCTAGCCCTAGGAAGCCATTGATAAGAAAAAAAATAGTCCTCATATATTCCAAAACGTTTGTTGTAGCATTTTTTGGGATAGGTAAAAATTGTAAATAAGGTAGAAGTTTATCAGCTGGGACTGACTAACCTAATCATGGTTCATGAATGTAATGGAATATTACTGTAATATAAAAAAATTGTATATATATATGTGTGTGTGTGTATACATATATTATTAATGCATAGAGGAATGGAGAGATCTTTATAAATTAATGTAGAGGGAAATAAGTAGTCAAGAAAATAATATACATAGTAATTTTATTGATGTCATCAAGTTATTTCAGTTGTCTCCAACTCTTCACACCCCATTTGGGATTTTCTTGACAAAGATACTGGAGTTGTTTGTCATTTCCTTCTCCAGTTTATTTTACAGATGAAGAAACTGAGGTAAACAGGGTTAAGTGACTTACTCAAGGTCACACAGCTACTAATGTCTAAGACCAGATTTTAACTCCACAAGGCGATTCTTACCTGACCCCTGCAACTAGCACTTTATCACTGTTCCACATAACTGCCTGTCCACAGTAACAGCAAAAGTATAAATGGAAAGAAAACTACACACCAAGAAAATCAAAAGGAAATTTAACAAAATTATGAAGATCTAGTGGAACTCAAATGAAGACATGTGAGAAAATTCCTCCAACCAGTCCCTTAATTGAGGTGAGAGCTCCTCAAGTGGTACATGTTGCACACATTTTTGTTTTGAGGTTTTTTTCATAGAAGTATAGGTTGTTTATTGAATTGCATCTTTATTTTTGATTTTTAGAGATCAAAATTGATGTTTCCATTATAATATTTCAAGGACATACCTTACTTTTTTCTTCTAATCATTTTTTAAATGATTTGATATTTTATCTCCCCTCAATTACACACAAAAATAATCTATAATATTCATCTTTTTGAAAACTTTGACTTTCAAAATTTCTCTCTCTCTCACTACCACCACACACACCCCCAATGAAAAGACAAACAATTTGATACAGGTGATACATGTGCAGTCATGCAAAACATATTTCTATGTCAGTCATATGGTAAAAGAAAACACAGGCTAAAAAAAAATAAACAAGATAAAAAAAGCAATTTGACTTCTAATCTAAAGTGAAATTCTCTTCTGCTCAATCTTAGGTAGAAGATAGAGATTTTTTGTTTAGATTGCCTATAACTGGAGTCAACTTAGAAGTAAATGACATAATCAAAGTACATTAAAATAGGTTCAACTCGTCATTGTAATATTCATTTTCTCATTAATTGTTAATCAGAGTTGATTGCAATGCTCAGGAGCATCCTTCTTCCATGGGCATAAAACTTGTGAGCCCACAGCCATGATGGTTTTTGCATTTGAAAGTGCTATTGACCTTTTATTTAAAATGTTGACATTTTTAATAAAATGATTAAATTACCCAGAAATTATGTTTCTCAAATTTTTTAAATGCCAAACTCCATCATATCCTCCCCATTTATCCTACTCTCACTTTCATTTCACCCTAACTGTCCTCAAAAGTGTTTTGCTTCTGTCTTTTACAAACTTCAATCCACCTCATCTCTTCTATCACCATCCCACCTCTTCCTCTCTTACTTTCCTGTGGTGTAAGATAGATTGTCATACCAATTGAGTGTGTAGGTTATTCTTTCTTGGAGACAATTCCAGCGAGAATAAGGTTTACACACTCCCCCTCCCACTTCACCCATGTTCCCATCCACTGTAAAAGCTCTTTCTTGCCTCTTTTATTTTGCCCCATCCTACCTCTCCCTTTCCCCTTCTTCTAGTGTATACCTCTTTCTCATCCCTTAATTTTATTTTTTAGTTATTCATCTCATTATATTCAATTCACATCTATACCCTTTGTCTATGTATATTCATTCTAACTGCCTTAGTAAGAAGAAAGTTTTAGGTGTTACAAATATCATTTTCCCATATAGGAATAAAAACAATTTAATTTTATTGAAATTATGATTTCTCTTTCCTGTTTATGTTTTTATACATCTCTTTTATACATCTCTTCATTTTTGTATTTGAAAGTCAAAATTTCTATTCTAGGAATACTTGAAAGTCTTTTATTTCTTTGACTATGCATTTTCTCTCCTGGAGGATTCTATGCAATTTTTTCTGGATAAGCAATTCTTGGTTGTAATCCTAAATCCTTTGCCTTCCAGAATATCATATTCCAGGTCCTCCAGTGCTTTAATGCAGAAACTGCCCTTGGTCTATTGAAGAGGATATATATAAGGAAGAGGTCAGTTTGGGGATAGAGAACTAAGGGAGCCAAGATGGGAGAGTAGAAAGATGCATATACTCTAGTGTTTCCCCCACAGTCCACAAAATACCTGTAAAAAGGACTCCCAACAAAATCTAGAGCAGCAGAAGCCACACAACCACAGAGTAAAAGAGGTTTCCAGCCAAAGGTAACCTGGAAGGCTGACAGGAAAGGTCTATCTCATGGAATGCTGAGCAGAGCTGAGCCCAGCCCTGGCCACACAGCACTGGGAGGAACAGAACCTGAACAGACCACCAGGCAGAGTTCCTAGCAGGGAAGGTCCCAGATACCTCAACCCACAAATGACAAAGAAAGCGCCAAAGGTCAGTAGCGGAGGGCTTGCTCAGCTGGGTGACAGGAAATGGAGGTTTCTCTAGCAATAGCACCATGCGACAGCAGACTGTAGACAGCTACGGAGGCCTGGAAGCAACCTAGATCCATCGTTCAGACAGCTCAGTTTAAATCCTCTGGGAGTAGGGAGCAGTTAATCTAAACCCCAGCCCTGAGTGACAGCCCTGCCCCCACACAAAGCCCAAGGGAACCAAACAGCTGAGTTTAATCTCTTGATAAAGGATTCAGAAGTCAAGTAACTGACTGGGAAAATCCCCAAAGAGGGAAAAAAATAGGATTGTGGAAAATTGCTTCCTTGGTGAACAGATATCTCCTCCCATCCTTTCAGATGAGGAAGAACAAAGCTTACTGTCACAGGAAGTTAATATCCCTGCCTCCAGGGCCTCCAAAGGGAACTTAAATTGGGCTCAGGCAATAGAAGAGCTTGAAAAGTGAGTTAACAGCTTGCTAAAGGAGAATTGAAAAAAATGCTGAGGAAAATAACAGCTTTGAAAAGAGGCTAACTCAACTGGAAAAAGAGGTCAAAAAAGCCAATGAAGAGGAGGCATTAAAAAGCAGAATTAGCCAAATGGAGGAGAAGATTCAAAAGCTCACTGATCAAAAAAGTTCTCTGAAAGAGAGAACTGAGTTCAGGGAAATGAATGACTATGAGATAAACATATCTCATAGCAATTAAAAAACAAAATCAAAAGTTTGAAAAAATAGAAGATAATGTAAAATATCTCATTGACGAAACAACTGACCTGGAATATAGATCCAGGAGAAACAACTTATAAATTATGAGACTACCTGAAAGCCACGATCAAAAAAAGAGCTTAGATATCATCTTCCATGAAATTATCAAGGAAAACTGTCTTGATATTCTAGAACCAGAAGGCAAAATAAATATTGAAAGAATCCACTGATCACCTCCTGAAAGAGATCCAAAAAGAGAAACTCCAAATCACTCAATGATTTGGAGGACTTTCAAGCATTCATGTTGAAAAGACCAGAACTGTATAGAAAATTTGACTTTCAAACACAAGAATCAAGAGAAGCTTGAAAAGGTAAAAAGAAAAGAGAAATCGTAGAAGACTTTCTAAAGCTGAACTGTTTACATTCCTACATGGAAAGAAAATATTTATAACTCTTGAGACTTTTCTCAATATTTGGGTAGGTAGAGGGACTGTACATACTGACACACACATACACACACACACACACACACACA
The DNA here is from genome assembly GCA_028658325.1 of Potorous gilbertii. NCBI lineage: Eukaryota > Metazoa > Chordata > Mammalia > Diprotodontia > Potoroidae > Potorous > Potorous gilbertii. Next base: position 295,508,074 of record CM053769.1, on the reverse strand, counting down.
GAGTACAGGCTGTGTTGAATCAGAAAAGGTGATATCCACAACAAAGATATAAAATAAAAATTAAGGGGTGAGAGAGGAAAATACTGGGAGAAAAAAGGGAGAAATGGAATGGGGCAGGCTATAACTCATAAAAGAGATAAAGAAAAATCTTGTTCAATGGAGAAGAAAAGGGAGAAGGGGAGAGGGGGAAAGTGAAGCTACTCTCTCCTCATTTGACTTAAGGAGGGAATAACATGCTCACTAAATTTGGTATGAAAATCTGTCTTACACTACGGGAAAGCAGGGGAGGAGGTGACAAGAGAGATGAGGGAAATGATAGAAGGGAGGGCATGGGAAAAGGGAGTAGCTAGAAATAAATACTTTTGGGAAGAGACAAGGTCAAATGAGGGAATAAAATAATAAGGGGGGATAGAGTAGGATAGAGGCAATATAGTTAGTATTAAACAACATGATTATTATGGAAGTCTTTTGCAAAACGAAACATATATAGCCTGCATTGAATTGCTTGCCTTCTCGGTGAGGATGGGTAGGGAAGGAGGGAGAGACAAAAGGTGGAATTCAAAATATTGGAAACGAATGTTGAGAATTATTATTGCATATAACTGGGAATTAAGAAACACAGGGATTGGGGTATAGACATTTATCTTGCCCTACAAGAAAAGAGAGAAGATGGGGATAAGGAAAAGGTGGGGTGTGATAGAAAGGAGGGCTCATTGAGGGAAGGGGTAATCAGAATGCATGGTATTATGGGGTGGAGGAGGAGAGAGAGGGGGAGAAAATTGGACATATTACAAAGTGATGTAAAAGCAATTAGTATTAAAACAATTGACTGAATTAATTACTGAGACTAAATCAGAGATATCTTTAGTTTGAGGAAATGACTTTTAATCCAGGTCTCCTAGAGGCAGGTAACTTGGGGTAAAATTTGACATTGATGGAAAAATTAAGGTTTTAATGGTAAATTTGATTTGATGATTGTTATTTAAGCAAGAACTAGAGCAGGTATAGAAAAGCATGTAAGCCACTTAACACTTGCCTCAAAAGATGTTCCTTAGCCAATGTGAAATTATAGCCATATATGAAACCTGGTTATTGGAACTTGCTATTTTAAGATGCTATGGGACTATTAAGTGATTATTCTTCTGAGTCTAACTCCAGGTATAGATAACAACAAAGGTGGTCTGAGTCTCCAATCCATGATGTCAGTAAGTGTGTGAGATGCTGGAACTGAAAAAGGTGATCTCATGGGAAGGGTGGGACAGAGGCTGTTCAGCCTGGGCTGAGGTAGGATTCTCCTGACGCAATTTCTCCACTGACACCTGGCAGACTCTAAGCCTCACTGAATGCAAGTTGAAAATCTACTCCTGCCTGGAACTGACATGAAGTTGGGGAGATATTGTTTCCCTGCAATGTCCCTACTCTTAGTGGCAAATTCCTATAGTCAAAAGGTCTGTAAGCTTAATACCAGCTCTACTAAATTATAGATTGTTGGTAGGGGAACATCTGAGGTTAAATCTAAAATTAAGCTATTGGGCTTAGGACTTTAGATCAACAACAATAAGTTAGGGTCCTTCAATTCTTAGTAATAGTGCGGAGACAATTAGGTCAAGGGCTTATGAAGCTAGCATACATAGTTATTATTTGTGTCTCAATTGGTTAATGTTAAAAAAAGTTTGTAGTCTATACTGTAAATGCTTTAAAAGAAATATCACCTGACCAAAAGTTGGAATTGTGTTATGTGTTATGAACTGTGTTAAAAATGAAAAATAAAAAAATTTTTAAAAAAAGAAAAAGCAACTGGGCATTCATGAAGACAAATTTAAGGATAATTTCAAAGTAATTTTGCCTCAGGTTTCCCTTCCCCAGCATTGTTCGTCTTCATTTCCAGTTGAATTTAAATAAATGCTAAGACTAAAAAAAAAAGAGTCTTTACAAGGAGGAAAGTATAGAAACAAGAGTTTCTTTAACTAAAAGCAGTAAATTTGTATTGTTAATTATTTTAATGTGATTAAAGATCTTTCCCACCCATTGATGGGTCCACCCATTGTGAGAAGCTTGATCTTGGTGGGGGGGGAGGAAGAGTAGTTTTGTAAGAAGGTCCCAAGTACTTTTTGTTTTTTCTATTGAGGCACTGGGTCAAAGGGTTGTGATGCCTTCTGGCTCTGAAAAAGGTATAAATACTCTGAAGTTGAGGTTTTGGCTTAGTTTTTGCAAGAAGGTTTGAGTGCCAAGATGAGGACTGTTGGGAAGTCACTAAGGAGCCCCTCAGCTTTGAGAACCCAGATGTCTTGCTCCCCTCTCTGGTAACTATAGTCAGACAGTTGGACTGTCAGAGGAAGTCATGTCTGTTGATGTTTTGATTTCTCTGTATTTCTCTATATTTTCTTTGAAATTCAGGGTGCTGACTCCCTGAACTAACTGAATGATATATGTACTTGGTTAAAGGAATGGTACATGTGCTTGATTAAAATGATTGTTAACTGCTTGGAAAAAAAAGAAAGAGAACTGAGGACAATGGCACTGGAGAAGGAGAGGTCAGAATCACTGGAATGAGGCAAGTAAGATGGGATTGAAGTATGTTAATAACTGAGAAAATAATTCAGATTGAATATCATTATCCATAGAGATCTACCTGTAGTGAAGTTGTCTTCCGGATGTGATAGCTGTGTGTGGCTACAAAATAGAAGGGGGAGGGGAGTAGGAAGGGCTCCCAGAAGGGGTCAAATCAAGCCCTGTGGAGCTTCTGGTGGTCAGACAGAATACCCAGAGTGCCTGGAATGTGATGAAATGACTGCTCAGGAGAGAGGCACAGGCAAGGTCCTGACCTTTCTGAGTATGAAAAGTGTTTGGAGCAATGTGATGGAAGGAAGAGATGAGGTCAATTTAGCTAGACAGTATTTGGATTTTATACATATGTATGTCTGTGAATATGTGCATATATGTATAGCTTCAATGGTATCTTTATATGTCTATCCTATGTTCTGTCTCTCTGAATTGAGACTTATATAACCACTAGAAGGCTATTCTATGGGGGCTCCTGCTCTTTCTCTCCCTACCTCTCTAGCAAAAAGTTACAATATCACTCATTCATACATTTTTGTTTCTTAGGTATCTATTTCTCCTTGTTCTAATTTCCCCCAGAAATACCCTACAAGTCAATTTTGGGAGGACAACACAATGAAATTGAAGGTAAAAATTCTAACCCTCATTTTTTCTACCTAGTTCATAAGGGTTCCAGAGGGGACATAATATTGAGTTTGACTCATTATTGAGGAAATGACCTGCTGATATTATAATCAATGTAATTGGTTAGTGGAGCCTACTGTAAATTCCAGAGTACAAAAAGCTAGGACTGGGAGCCAATGTTGTTGACTATAGTTGCTACTTCAGAGACAGAAAGAATAGATCTTGAGGCTGTTGGTTTTCTCCTGTGCCTACATATCTTTTCTTTTTAAAAATACAACTAATTTATGTGTTTTTAGTTTTCAACACTCACTTCCATAAAATTTTAAGTTTTAAATTTTCTCCTCCTCCTTCTCCTCTCCTTCCCTAAGGTGGTGTGCAATCTGATATAGACTCTATTTTCCATTTGTCATGTTGAAAAGAAAATTAGAACCAGTGAGAGGAACCATGAGAAAGAAGAAACAAAATAAAACAACAAAAGAAAAGAAAAAGAGAGCATGTAGTCTGCTTCTATCTGCATTCAGAGTCCAAAGTTCTTTCTCTGGAAGTGGACAACATTTTCCATCGTGAGTCTTTTGGAGTTGTCTTAGGTCCTTGCATTGCTGAGAAGAGGTAAGTCTATAAAAGTACAATGTTCTCCTGTTTCTGTGCATTTCACTCAGCTTCAATTCATGTTAGTCTTTCCAGATTTTTCTGAAGTCGGCCTGCTCATCATCTCTTATCATACAATAGTATTTCATGACATTCATATACCACAACTTGTTCAGCATTCCTCAATTGATGGACATCCTCTAAATTTCCAATTCTTTGATGCCTATGTTTCTTTCAGTAAACTTCTCTAACCTTATGACCTTAAGTCTTAATGTCATGCACCAATTTCCCAGACTTTGTAATATGTAATTAAGTACTGATCATTTAGTCCATCTTATTAATACAGATTGTAAACTGAAAAATCAAGGTTGAAGTAGGGGAATGTTTATCTTTTATTTTCTGTGTAGAAAGTGCTTAATAAATGTTTGTTGAATTTAATTTGTTTAATTGAATAAAGTAGGTACTTCACACAAGTATATTTTTAAAATCCCTCAGGAAAATAATTACTTTGAATTTGAGTTAAAATGAAATTCTATAGGCAAATAAAAGCACATATGCATTTAAGTATATAGTCTTACAAATCAGTTATATTTATTACCAATTCTTTATTAAGACTTACACTAGTAAAACAAAAGTCATCTAGTTTCTAAGATCTTAAGGGCATCTTTACAACATCTCTACTTCTAGACTCAGTTTTCTTCTTGTCTAATGCCCTCCTCCTTGCATTTTATTGAATCTTTGGTCATTAGAAAATTACATTTCATTTCCCATGCTTCAAAGGTGGGGACCTGACTGATAAATCCCAATATCTGTCTGCCTATAACATAAGAAAATGGAAAACAAATCAGATGTACCTGAGCAAGAACCTGTACCTTTCTATAAAACTCCAGGCCTTTACCTTCATAATCGAGCTGTCCTGGTATAGAAGACAAAGATCCATTCATCAAACTAACAAGAGTCATATATATGAACTAAATTGCCAAGTCCTGAGGGTGGATTCTCACAAGGTCCTCCTTCACTCCTTTCCTTCTCTTGCTATGACTTGAAGAATATTGTTTCTGACATCTGATGATAACCTTTTAGAAAATTAAATCCAGTGTTAAGTTTTGACCCAAATCCTTCACTCTTTGTCTGTGTTCTAACATATCATATCCCTAGATTTTGCAAGTTCAGCCTTCTGCCTTTCCTTGTAAGAGCTGAAGTATGTCAGCCTGTTGTTTTTTGTGTTGCTTTGAGTCTAAGCTCTAGATTTGCTGCACCAGACTAAGACACTTCAAATTGAAGTGACCCTCCTTTAGGCTTGACTATGACATTAAATAATAAAGGTCTGTCTAACCTCGCCTCAAAATATGAATGTACAGTCAATTTTGTTTATAATTCATATGTGGATAGAATAGTTTTTCTGGATTATGGAAAGTAGATCAGTCTTCAATAATGTTCTTTAGACTGACTGCCTCCACAATTATCTCTAAAATTCCAGCAAACAAATCTGAAATAGATGTCCCAACTTAGGGGGAAAAAAAGTGTTTTCTAGCCTAGTGACCATAATTACCACAATTAATTTTCTTCTTTTCATACCTTATTCATCCCACAAGAGACTGAAAGATTGAAAAGTACACAGCTGTTTTTGCAGAATTTATTAATTAACCATTACTGGAAACCTTGCAGTCCTTGAACCTAAGGCACAAATAAGATAAGGAAGAATGGGAGAAGTTTGATTAGGCTTGAGTGAATCAGTGATCTTGAAGTGAAGTGGAGGGAATCCCTGAAAGGTCAATTTGTAGAGCCCCTGAAAAATATGAATCACAAAGTTAGGGCTTGGAAATGGACAATAAGACAAGGACTGGGAAATGAAAGTCCAGGCAATAGATACTCTCCCACACTCTCTGGGAATTATTTGTCCTTTGATTCTACTTTGTCATCTCCATGTTGTCTCTCCAACTAGATTGCCAGTTTCATGAAGGCAAGGGCTTTGTCCTACTGTCTCTGAATCATGCCTAGTGCCTAATACAGGGCTCTAAAGTGGGAATCAACCCATGCAGTAAACTAACATCTCAAGGGAATGAAATTAGCATATGTCCCTTTCCTTCCTCTTTCTGCATTAGAATAGCATTCTGAGAGTTAGAAAAGAACGTAAGAGTAAATCTAGTCTGTAAAGCCTTCAGTTTTACAGATGGGGACCTGAAGACCCAAGAAAGGAAATAATTTACCCAAGTTGACATAGTGATTTAGTTAGCAGAGGTAGAACTAGAATCCATGTGTTCTAACTAGACTCTATCTAGCTTTTTTGTTCTTTTGTTTCCTTTTGTTTTTTATTCCAACTACACCACATTACTTCTATAAATAACTTAAAGTCTTATGAATTTAGAGGAGAGAAAAACTTAAGAAAAAAATTCTAGCTGTATGTCCCTAAGCAAGTCACTTCACCTCAGTTCACTTAAGTTTCCTCAATGTAAAACGAGGATGACGGTAGCACCTACCTCCCAGGGTTGTGGTTAGGATCAAACAAGATAATTTCTGTAAAGTGATTAGCACAGGGTCTGACAAATATTAAGTACTATATAATGTCAGTTATTTTTACTATTAACATTGCTTGTCCAAGATCACATAACAGTTGATATTAGCCAGGATTAGAGCTATAGAGGCTAGAGAGCTCAGGTCTGCATATTCTAAGTCTTAGTGTCTTTCTACCATATCACTGCTACACTATAATGGTCAAACTATTCATAAAGTTTATGAGCTTGTGCTAACCTTTGCATTCATGGAATAAATGTAAATCTATGTGATCTGTCCCAGCCAAACTAATCACATCTAATTTTGACCAGTGACCTGATGAAATTTAATACTCACCATTCTTTGGCAGTGTTAGACAGAAATGCATAATTAGCAACGTGCGTGCTCACCTTATTACTTCTTTGGGGCATCTCTCTAAGGAGGGGTAGAAAAAAACTTAAATTAATCCAATATGTCTGAAAAGGGAGTGGAGTAGGTAGAGGAATTTGAGAAGATTTTTTTTTAAGAAAAAATGTTTTTCAATTCAAGAGACATCATCAAGAAGTAATTTTAAAAAGGAGATAAAAATTAAGTTAATTAAGGTTCACTTCATTTTTATTGTATAAAGGGAAATTTGAACTGAAGAAAAATGAAAGGGTTACCTTTTTCACTGAAGTAAGAAACATCCTCTTTTTGGAAACCATGAGACATGACTTTAGTCTCAAACTTCATTTTATATAATCTAGTTATATATTTATTTCTTCCTGAAACCAAGAAGATAGACAATGAATGAGATGGTTGGTAATCTGTGAGGCTTTATAGTTTTCTGTGGTTGGCTAATTGCCTTAGGGGAGGTTGCCCCATGAATTCTCCTTAGAGGTTCCTAGAAATTAAGAGCTAGAAGAAAGCTTAGAGATTATCTAGTTCAGTGCCACTCACTCTTTCTACTTCTACCATTTACAGATGAGGAAATTGACCCGTCAGAGAAGTAAAATGATTGATTGAGGGTTGCCTGAGTTTGAAGAGTTTGAGTATTTAAACCTATATTTTTTAACTTCAAATCCAATGATTTTTTGAGAGCAGAGAAAGTTAGTAATACTTTTTGTTGAGGACATGGCAGTTGTCATAGATGAGTATTAGTGGAATTGAGTAACTCCTTGGGGTAAGTGTATTTCATAAGTGCACCACTTAGGATCAAACATGAGTTCTATTATATTTTCTATTTGCATCAATGCCCTGGATAATCTCACTGAATATAGTGAGGATATTACACAGAAGAAATATTCCATAAAAACAAATGTAGGCTAAAGGTTTTAAAGTGGAAAACCATGTTACACAGAGATAACCTTTGAGGTAAGACTATGAATATAGGGCTCTTATCAAAAACATCATCTTTTATATCTAGTTATAATCAATCTATTAAAAACTATAGTATTAGAGGGTCTGCCATTTATGACTTTAATAAAAAAGGGAACATTTAGATTATTAAGAAGTCATTTAGAGAGAGAAATGAAGAGAGCAGCAAGTGTTTCTTTTGAGGTTGACAGAAACACTTACCAAATAGTTCCCACACCCCATTGCTCTTCCCAAGTTGACATTACGCAATTAGGAAGTTCTTATAGTCAGTATCTTCCATGAGAAAGTAGTTATCTTCAAGACCTGTGAAAGAAGACAAGTAGTGGCAACAGGAAGACTCCCCTTTCTGTTGAAGGCAAGAGACATAACTATGTTCCTTTCAGTCTTTTGTATATAGTAGATGATTAAGACATGTTTGTTGAATGAGTATTAATGTCCTAGTCAAGAGCATAAACATTACTCATCCTACTTTAATAATAATATCAGAAGTATTCCCTCACATGAACCCTGAAGAATCACCTTTCACCCATCTTCTATCTCCCTTCTTCTGACAAAAAAAACTGATTTTTTTCTTGTTTTTTTTTCTTCATTTTCTTTACTTATATGGCTTATATTTGGACAGTAACAACAAGGAATAACAAGCTGATAGGACATTGAAAATTGAATTCTCACATTTGAATTGACGGTTGCATTTAGCTTTTAAAAGGAGATGGATCCACTAAGGAGAGACAGGAACAGACACTCATACCACACCACACAGGTGAGGAAGAGCTGGGTAAAGAATCAGGGTCCATGTGACTTTGATAGGCAAAAACTTGCACTTAACAACTGGTTCCAAATGAAGATAAAAGAAAGAAAGAACCTCCATTAGATAAATTGGGAGAAGATTCTGAACTGTTCAGCTTCACTCACACCTTAAGAGAGTACCCCAGTCAACATTATCTTCATGACTCCAAGGAAAAGGAATAACGTTCACTAACAACATGGCAGACCTATCCTTTCTCTGCTATACTTCCCTTACCTAAATGTCCCTATGAGAATGGTTCCATGAGAGCAGGAACTCTATCTTACATTGCTTTATATTTCATACAATTTTTAGCACAGGACTGGATACATAGTAATTTAATGGATGCTTACTGCATCAATGTACATGTGCATTTATGAATAAAAGGATGAATAAATGGCCAACTTGTTAACAAAGATTCTCTCATGTATGTACAGGTGATTTATCATGTTCTTTGCATTTTCTCTGATTAGTCATTCCCATTAAGGGCATAAAAAGAGCCCAGCTACATGACTGTTGTGCTCAGGTAGACTAACTCAGCCGTCATTACAAAGTACATAAAAAAATGACTCCCAGTAATCTCTACTATCATCAGTATAAAAAAGTTTGATTCATAGAGATCATTACAGGCACATAATGTCCAGAACATAGCAAAGGAGAACAAACAAAAGGCTGGTAGCCAAAGAACATAGATGTGAGTTCCAGCTTTTTTATTCACTGCAAATCACCTGACCTCTCTGGATTGTACTTTCCACGTGAAGAAAAATCACAGTAAAATAAGACAGTTGGACTTATTGACCTTTTGCAGTCTTTCTAGATGTAAGTAGCAACAAAATTAGATTGGTTTGATTCTCTGTTGGGTGTGTGTCCAGTGCCCTCAATATGACTACCCCTTGGCATTGCTCCACAATTGTTCCAATTTTCAACATCATTTAAAAATATTTTTGAATAATTTAAAATTACAGGACATGTGCTTCTGCAATGTATACCAGGAAATGCTTCTTACATCCCTTCCAGCCTATGCAGGTGGACAAGATATGAATCTTCTTCCTCAAATGAGAGTGTAGCAAGAGCAAGAAATCCAAGGTAGGAGTAGTGAAAGGCCATTTTTACATGTGATTTCTTCCTTAGCATTACAGGATTCTGGTCTCTTCCTGCTTCAAGACATACAGACTTCAGGATTGGAAAAAAACAATTCAAATCTTTAACCATGGTTACTTAATACTCCAAAAGGAAACTGATCATTTTGAAGGATACCTTTAGAAACATGAGCTCAGGAAAACAAGAATCAGCCTCTAGTTCTCATCATTGATGAAAAATTTAGTTGCTAAAAAAAAATTTGTGGAATGTCCGTGAAAGACCATGGTACTTATGAATGAAAGAGATGCGAGAAAGCAGCTAGTACAACCCACTCATTTGACAAATGAAGAAACTAAGGTCCAGAAAGATGTATTTGCTTAAGAAAATACAGGTAATAAGTAGTAAAATTAGGATACAAACTCCAGTCTTTTAATGAAATATTATTTTCTTTTAAAAAGACAAATATGCAGAATCCAAAAAAAGTGGAAATATTTACAAGAAATGGTAGAAAGTAAAGAAATCTGAGAAAATTATAAATATACTGACTATATAAATGCAGTTACCATAATTTTCTAAAGAAAATGATAGCAACAGTTATCTGGGAAGTAAACACATTAAGAAGATATTAGAAAGAAAGAGAGTTACAAATAAAATGTTATTTTTTGTTGGATTTTCCTTTTAGCTAACTCTTGATAGTTTGGAGTTTATAGATTAGGCATGAATTTATTATCTATTTGTTTAAATAGCTCAAAAGTTTATAATTAACTATGCATGTATATGTACATACACACATATGCAAAAGGAGATGAGCTTACATTACTGCTGTTATAATCACACAAGGCAGGAGCCATTCAGTATATTTGATGTTTTTCTATTCCTTGGTGACAAACAACAATACACTTAAGTGATATTTACTATTAACTTTGTATTGGCCAGGGATCTTGGTTTCAGTGAGTGTGATATTAGCTTGTTGACACACATCATTCCAACTGGAAAATAAAATTGATTTTTTTTGTATTTTGCTCCATGAACTTTAAGTGATTCATATGTATTATAATCCATTCAATAAAATCACAATTCACATATTACCAATGAGTTCCTAATTGCCAAATCTAATAGCTTTTTCTCAATGCTAATTTTTTTTTAATTTCTCTGCAGCATTTGACTCTATTAAACACCTTCTCCTGATTTCCCTCTTTTCTCTGGGTTTTTCTGATCCTGCTTTTTATTGGTTCTCCTTCAGTCTTTCTGACCACTCCTTAGTCTGTTTAAGTGAATATATGCAATCATGAGTCTGTCCTAAGTCATCCTCTTTTCCCTTCTATCTTTTTCCATTGATGACTTCTTCAGTTCTCATGGGTTTAATGATCATTCCTATGAAGATCATTTAAAGATCTATGCCTTCAACTTTCCTGAGATCCTGGATCATAGATAGCATATTATAATGCTATATTATAAGAGTCCAATAGACATTACAAACTCAACATTTCCAAAAAAGAACTCAATTGGTTTTTCCCCTGAAACTATCCCTCTTCAGACTTCCCTACTAATATCAAGCATTACTTGAGTCATGTAGATTCACAACAGTGCATCATCCTTGATTCATCTTACCTATCCAAATATTTATCAGATCTCATTGTTTCTATCTCCATAATATCCTTTTCACCACTTAGTCTCTGCCCTACTTCAGTCCCTCCACATTTTTTACCTATACTATTGCAATAGCCCTACTTTGTATCTCCACCCTTAATCTCTCTCCAACTAATCCATCAGTAGCAACAGTGTGAACTCACTTTTTTATAGCATTTCCTGAAAATGATCAGTTTCTCTTCTTTGGAAGAGAGGGGTAGCAGAAAATTCTCAGGTAACTAGAGTGTATACAGATGGCTTTTTAGAAGCTTGAGGCAGGTCCAGCATTCAATGGCTTAGAATCCCTTTGTCTTAATAGAAGAGAATGGCATATGGCAAAAGCAGAGGCAACAGGACTTGATGGAGTGGTTTTGGCAAGGCAGGATGTGATATCCCTTAGGATTAGTGTCATTTTATTTTGGCTCACTTAATGTTTAGCTAAGTTGCTATTCTTTATAACCATTCTATTTTCCAATATCCTTATCCTATCAGTTTTCAAGATTTGATTCTCCCTCTACAACATCCTTTCCCTTCAATTCACTCAGTCGCCATTTTACGTCAAGCATTTATCACTTCTCCTAATCTATTGTGATACCCTACTGATTGAGTGACCTGTCTCTAGCCTTTACCCTCTCTAACACATAGGCCATACAGCTGCCAAAGTAAGATTCTTAAACCACAGGTTTGACCACGTCACTATCATAGTCAAGAAGCTTCAGTGGCTCTCTATTGCCTATCATATAAGCTACAAACACCACTGCTTGACATTTAAAGGCCTTCATGAGCTGGAACCAGCCTACCTTTCCAGATTTATTAGACATTATTCTACTTTATGAATTCTACAGAGCAGATAAACTAATTTACTTGAGGTCTCTTCTACAGAGTAATTTCATTCTCCAGCTCTTTTCCTTCTTCCTGTTTGTCACTCACAACCAGAACACACCCCTTCCCTCATCTCCACCTTTACAAATCTCTAATTTCCTTCACAAATAATTCAAATGCCACTTCCTAGATGAAATCTTTCCTCATTGTCCTACTCCCCAGGAACTAGTGCCTCACCTTCCTAAGTTACTTGATATATACCTTGAATTTACTTTGTCTATTTTGTACATGTACATATGTTTACTTCATGAGAATATATACACCTTTAGGACTTAATTATTTGTCTTTAAATCTCAGCAGCTACCATAGTACTTGGCACAAAGGAGACACAAAGCTTGTTGACTGATTGACTGGTTGCTTAATTAGCTACTTGTGCTTCAGTATGGCATTGCGAAAGAGTTTTGAAATTAGTGTTGGGAAACCAGAAAATCTTATCTCTTCTACTTGTTTCCTTTATAATCTTCCCAAAGTGATTTGACTTCTATTGGCCTCAAGATTTTATTTGGAAAATAAGCAGGTAAGATCATATAATCTTGAACATCTCTCCCAAGTCTAAATGCCATGAAAATTGATAAATAATTAATTCAAAGATGGAACAATACCACATGATTCTGTTGCAATGTACAAATGTTGTACTCACTTTGTGTAGGTAATGGCATGAATATCTCCATTCTGTCTGGCTCAAAAGGAGTAGATTTGAAACCTGTTTGATCCATCTGGCATTGTCTCCTTTTGTCTGTTAGATACCACTGCAATGGAGAACCACTGCCCATTGATCTAAAGAGAGTCATGAACTGAAATGATCAGTGAAATGATATTAAAAATTTGTCCATCTCCTTTGATGCTGTTTTTCTTTCTGATACAGGCATAGACATGAGCATTTGTTTATCTATAATAATCATTTAAGTTGTCTTTCAATTTTTAAATACAAAATTCATAGAATGGTGCCAAAAAATTCTGGGGGTCAAGGAGGAAAAAGACTGGCTTGGCAGGAAGACAAAGACCTAACTCTGTCTATGGCCAGAAATTAACAAGAATCATCTGTAGCAGTAGCTAAGGGTTGTGTCCCCAGATGCATAGAATATGAGAGCCATCAGTTGATAAAGCCTGATGTCAAGGATACACCAACTATTCCATCTGCCGACCAGCCTCTCAGTAATAGAGCCACATTCTGCAGTGAAGTAAATGGAAAAAGAATTAATTTGAAGGAATAGAAGTCAGAAAAGATGAAAGAAATGGAGAAAAATAAGCAGAATGTGTACCAGAAAGAAAGGGTAAGGACACAATTACCATAGTCTTCTATTCCTTCCTTTAACCTTCCATCTCACTAATGAACGCCAATAGAGCTCAGCTTGATAGTACCTGTTCAGGTTTGAAGTCAGGGTACTCAGAGACCCAAGAACCAGAGGCAAGTGCATTGCCCACGCATAGGCCCATGGTCAGAAATAGAAGTTTCATTCTTGTGAGAGAAGTTTCTTCTCTGATGGGGAGTAAAAAGAAATGTTAATAGAAAAGAAAGGCACTGATCCTTTATATAACATCCTCATAGGGTTGGCTTACTCTGTGGACTTGGGGAGTACATCTACCTCCCTGCAAATCTACCCCCCCACATTTCCCCAGGACACACATACACACACACACACACACACACACACACACACACACACCCTGCTTCAGCATTCCTCAGCTATTACTTTATTCTTCCGAGAGAAATTATTTTCCTTAGAACTTAGTGCTCATGTAGGGACTTTTTTAAATGATTATTGGTACCATCATTCCAACAGAAAAACACTACACTATCATTGGCACTCATTGTTATATAAGAGCAATACTAACTTTTAGAACTATTGGTCTTGTCTATTGACTGGGCTATTAGATCAGATTAAACAATCTATGTTTCTCACCTAAGTACCATTCATCTTAAAATGACTCAACATGAGAAAGAGAAATAATAAATCAGTGCCTTTAATTGCTCTTACTGTACCATGAAGTAGGAAATGACTCAGGTAGCAACAAGTGAGTCTTTTTGAGGCCATAGTCGCCCTATAAAGTATACCATGACCATCACCTCCCGCGTCCTCTGCCTCCAGTCTATGCTAGACTTGTTCTCTCTTTTTTTATACTTTCCAAACATCAGAAGCAACTAAGGAGACACTTCTTAGATGAGTACCCTTAAAATGGTACATTATTGTTATGCATATGCTATTATGATATATGTATGTGTTGTGTTTCTGAATGCAACGTATACATATGATTACTGCATGTAATTGTATTATGTATTACAACATATGACATGAGACTTGTGTTTTCAGTGTTTGGACCTCATCCCATGCTTCAGCTGAAGTCTTACCCTGCAATCTCTCTCAGCACTTAGGACTTCCTCATCCTTGAACAGCCCTCTACCACCCTGATCCTCTTCTTTTATTGATGAGTGTCTTTCACCACCTTTATTTAAAGAGAGGCCCTACCCAGCCACTCTTCATTGCTCTCCCAGATGTGCTTCTGACTTTTTGAACTTCAATATCATGCCTCAGTGGCAGTATCACCCTGGAATCCTATGCAGGACCTAGGACCTTCTCACTCTGGAAAATCTATTGCCCCTGCGGTCTTCTTATGTTAAAACATCCCCCTGCTATGACAGCCCCTTTCTTCCATTTGTAAGTTCCTCCTGAGTCCTCTCTTTTAGGAGGGGTATAGACTGAGCAATTTTCATTTTTCTCTTAGATTTGCTTCTGAATTTCTGGGCTTCTGCCCCCATGAAAGAACTTTTAACATCCTCCCCCTCACCAGTGAAGGTTCACCTCCCATTATATGATTCCTTTAATTTAAAAAAAATCCAACAACTCTCAGGTCAAAGTAATCCATGAAATAATTATAAGTCCACAAGAAAATAAAAGCAGATAAAACTTGGTCATCATTGATTAATAGCTATTAGCAAGGGGTCTTGAGAGCTCACCACTATTGGAGAACAGTTTTTATATTCTCTTTGCCCAAAAGGCCCTCAATTGTGTCCTAGGTCAACGCACTTAGGATTAAAATGAACTGAAATTGCCCTAGTTGTGCTGCAGGGTCTTGGATCCTAGTCACCTCATGTGATTTTGTAGGAGTTTGGGAATTAACTTAAACCTCCCTAATTCTACCATTGTCCTGACCTAAGCACTTGGTGTTCATTTTGTGTGTGTTTCACATTTACTTATCTGTATATCTGTCACTTTGTGTCAGTAAAATGGAACCCCTAAGGGGACAGGAACCATATCATGTTTATCTTTCTATTCTCACAAAGACTTGCATAGTGCTTGGAACATAATAGGTGTTAAATTCATTTTTATTGAATTTAATTTATTTGAACATTTCTAATGCATGTTCATATAATCTCAAAACATTGTGAGGGGACAGAGCTTATGGTCTCACCCTTTAAGTGTATAAATCATGAACCTTTTTTGATCTTATCTTGGTATACAGTTGTGAGATGTTAGTCTATATGTAGTTTCTGCCATATTGAAGCAAAACACATTTAAGAATGGACAGGGTGAAAGGAAAAAGAAAATAAGATAAACAGGGGAAAATAAAGTTCGTATATAATATTATTCATAAAACATAGTTCATAATTCTAACTATAACAAAATGTAGAGCAAGTTTCTCTGACAAAGACCTTATTTCTCAAATATATAGAGTACTGAGTCAAGTTTATAGAAATAAGAACCCATTCCTGCTCCTGGTCCTTACTTTCCATGATTGAAGTTGTGCCTCCTTCACATACTTCATACATTTTATGTGTTAACTTTCCCCATAAGAATGTCAGCTTCTTGAAGGCAAGGACTGTTTTTCCTTTTGCTTTTATTTGCAAGTCTAAGACTTAACACACTGCCTAGAACACAATTAAAGCTCATTTCTTTCCCTTTAAAGATTTTGACATGCAGAACATTGAGTTCTATCTAACTGAATTAAATAAATAGAAATTAATTGAAGTATTAAATATGTTTTTAATTCAACTTCACAAATCCAAGATAAGGGAGGCATTATCAGTAGTCTATTTGATAAAGATCTAGGGTTGCCAAGAATGGTATTCACATATCTCTAATCCCAGATACCAACAAGGCTGAGGTTGTTGGACCTCTTGACTTAGTTATTTCAAGCCACTGCATGCTAAATTGATTAGATTTAGAGATCACCAGAGTGCCTAAGAAGAAGGAAAATAGCCGAAGTCAGAAATGGAACAGGTCAAAGCTCCCCTGCTAATGACTGGTAGAATCAGGACCATGACTGAACCCTGTACTTCAAGCCTCAATGAGAGAGGGAGATTCAGTTTCTCCTAAAATGTACTTTTGTAATCTAGGGGTTTTAACTGTACTGCCTCAAAATGAGTTAGGAATATAATATGACAACCTAAAGACTAATTTTACCTTGTACAATACCTGATAGGAAGAAAGTGAAAACTGAAGTGTATTCTTCCCCGGTTAGAATACAACATCAAGTTTGGATGGCAGTTTAAATAGGGTGCTCTCCCATGAGGGAATATCCAAAGAAGGCCAGTCAGAATGGAGAATGATGTGGAATAAATATTATAGTTGTATCATTTGAAGGCACTGAGAAACTTTAACTAGCAAAGAGAATATTCAAGGAAAAAATGAAAGCCATACTTAAATATTTGAAAGATTGTCATATGGAAAGTGGATTAGAAATGTCCTATTTCACTCCATAGAACATCACAAAGAGATATGGGTAGATGCTGTGAATTTAGGCTAGATATCAGAAAAGAACTTCCTAATGAGTTTCCAAAAGTAGAAGGGATTCCTAAAAAGGAAGTAGATTTCTCTTTATTAGAGGTCATCAAGGAATGGCTGGATAACTACTATCAAGTACATAATATTAGTGGTTTCCATTTTTGTATGACATGGCTTGCCTCATTTCATTCTCAAATTCTGTGATTGGGTGATTTTCAAGCTGTGATCCTAATATTGTTGTTTAGTCTTTTAGGTCATGTGTGATTCTTTGGGGTCACATGGCCCATTTGGGGTTTTCTTGGCAGACTAGTTTGCCATTTCTTTCTCCAACTCATTTTATAGATAAAGAACTGAGGCATATAGGGTTAAGTGACTTGCCTAGGGTCACAAAGCTAGTAAGTGTCTGAGGCAAGATTTGAACTCAGGAAGATGAGTCTTCTTGACTTCAGGTCACGTACCCAAACCCCTATGTCACTTAGCTACTGCAGTCCTAACATTATTACCCAGTAAAGAATTCCTCTTCACAATATAAGGGGGAGGAACCAAGATGGTGGAGTAGAAATATTCACATACACTAGCTCTGAATCCACAGCCTATAAAATACCTTGAAGAAGAACTCCCAACAAATTCTGGAGCAGTGGAAGGCACATAACAACAGAGTGCAGGAGATTTCTGTTCCAGAGAGAGCAGAAAAACCAATACCAAAGGTCCGTCGGACACCAGACCCTGAGCAGGGCCCAGCCCTGCCCTGGCCATGAGGCCCCAAGAGGAGTAGATTTGAGCAGGCCTCAGGGACAGAATCTCCAGCAGCCACGCAGTTCCCTCCACCCAAAGGCACAAAGGTCAGTGAGAGAGCCTGTTTGGCTGGCCAAGAGGGGAGCAGGGTATCTCCATAACTCAGGCCCCATCAGGAGGCAGCAGCAGAAGCAGCAGTGGACAGGGGCTCCCAAAGCAGGCAGGAGCTCGATCCATTGTTGAAGGTCTCCTCATAAACCCCCTGAGGGAACTGAGCCCCATGCAGCAGCCCTGCCCCCACCTGAGCACCAGAACTTAATCTCACACTAAATCGCAGCCCGTTCCCCACCTGAGGACCTGAATTTAATCTTACCTTGAATAGCAGCCCTGCCTCTGCTGAAATCCCTGACGCTGGGAAGCAGCATTTGAATCTCAGACCCCAAGCACTACCTGGGAGGATCTGGAGGCAAGGTGGGTGTGGAAAGGTACCGAAGAAGTCAAATAACTGGCTGGGAAAATGCCCAGAAAAGGAGGAAAAAAATAAAGCCATAAAAGGTTACTTTCTTGGTGACCAGATATTTCCTCCTTTCCTTTTGAATGAGGAAGAACAATGCTTACCATCAGGAAAAGACAGAGAAGTCTATCTGAAATAGATATTCAATGGGCTCAGGCCAAGGAAGAGCTCAAAAAGGACTTTGAAAATCAAGTTAGACAGGTGGAGGAAAAACTGGGAAGAGAAATGAGAGAGATGCAAGAAAAGTATGAAAAGCAGGTCAACATCTTGCTAAAGGAGACCCAAAAAATGCTGAAGAAAATAACACCTTGAAAAACAGGCTAACTCAACTGGGAAAAAGAGGTTCAAAAAGCCAATGAGGAGAAGAATGCTTTCAAAATCAGAATTAGCCAATGGAAAAGGGAGTTCAAAAGCTCACTGAAGAAAATAGTTCTTTCAAAATTAGAGTGGGACAGGTCGAGGCTAATGACTTTATGAGAAACCAAGAAATCATAAAACAGAATCAAAAGAATGAAAAAAATGGAAGATAATGTGAAATATCTCATTGGAAAAACAACTGACCTGGAAAATATAACCAGGAGAGACAGTTTAAAAATTATGGGACAGGGGAGGAGTCAAGATGACGGAGTAGAAAGACTCACATATGCTAGCTCCAAACCCACAGCCCATAATTACCTGTAAAAAGAACTTCCAACAAATTCTGGAACACTTGCGTGGAAGCCACGCAACAACCGAGTGAAGGAGATTTCCATTCCAGAGAGCCCTGAAAAACTGATCCCAAAGGTCCGTTGCAAACCGGATGGGAGAGGAGCCCAGCCCTGCCCTGGCCACGTGGCACAGAGAGGAACAGGTCCAAGAAAGCTTGAGGGATGGAATCTCCAGCGGCCGTGAAGGTCCCTCCACCCACAGACTCACAGGTCAGTGAGAGAGACGTCTGGATGGGCTGAGAGTGGAAAGGGGTGTCTCCCAACTCATGACCCCTCAGGAGGCAGTGGGAGAGGCAGCAGGCAGCCAGAGGCTCCCAGAGCAGGCAGGAGTTCGGCAGGACCTCGGGTCCATTCCAAAGGTCTCTGCATAAACCCCCTAAGGGAACTGAGCCTGGGAGGTGTCCCTGCCCCCACCTGAGCACCAGAACTTAAGCTCACATTAAATACAGCCAGGCCTGCCACCAAAAGCCCTGAGGCTGGGGAGCAACATTTGAATCTCAGACCCCAAGCACTAGCTGGGCAGATCTAGGACGGGGTGGAGAGGAATCTCAGAAGTCAAGTAGCTGGCTGGGAAAATGCCCAGAAAAGGGAAAAAAAATAAGACCATAGAAGTGTACTTTCTTGGGGAACAGATGATTCCCCACTTCCTCTCTGACGAGGAAGAAAACTGCTTACCATCAGGTAAAGACATAGGAGTCAAGGCCTCTGTGTTCCAAACATCCGAAATAGATATTCAATGGGCTCAGGCCATGGAAGAGCTCAAAAAGGATTTAGAAAATCAAGTTAGACAGGTGGAGGAAAAACTGGGAAGAGAAATGAGACAGATACAAGAAAAGCATGAAAAACAGGTCAATACCTTGCTAAAGGAGACCCAAAAAAATGCTGAAGAAAATAACAGCTTGAAAAATAGGCCAACTCCATTGGCAAAAGAGGTTCAAAAAGTCAATGAGGAGAAGAATG
>CM053769.1:295418987-295487936 GCA_028658325.1 Potorous gilbertii | reverse complement strand
GGAGGGATGATAGAAGAGAGGGCAGATTGGTGATAGGGGAAATTAGAGTGCTCAGTGTTCTGGGGTGTGGGGAGGGGACAAATGGGGAGAAAATTTGGAACCCAAAATTTTGTGAAAATGAATGTAAAAAGTTAAATAAATAAATTTATATTAAAAAAATAAAAATAAAAAAATAGTAGAACTTAAAGTAGATGGAAAGATGCATGGTGTATGTCAGCAGGTTGTGATATATTACTAATGATGACATATGTTGGAAGAGTCATACAAAGAAAGAAGTTGGATGAGTTCCTATATGTAGTTGGAGGAAGAATTTACAGAGAGTCAAACTATTATTCTGGTACCCATGAAACATTAAGGATTCCTGAAGACCATTTCAACTAGATATCCTATGAAAAATTTATGGAATGACATGGAAAGTATGGATAAATTTAAATTTGCTCCAAAGATGCATGTATCCTATAATACATAAAATGTAATAGGTCTCTGACAAGTCCCTTCAGACTGTCTTATTCTGGTGCTTTTACCTGGACAATCCGTGGTAATTTTTAAAATATTTTTCTTTTCTGAGTTACCCCAACTTCCTACCTTTACCTCAAGAATTCCCTTTGTAGCTGACCTTTCCTCTGAAGCTTGGCAGAAGGTACAGTATTGAATGCCAAAGAGGAAACATCCCATTAATATTCCCTTTCTCCAAACATTTGGGTACTGGTGGGATATGGGTGCCAAAGAGGAAATATCACATTAATATTCCTTTCCTTCAAACATTTGGATACTGGTAGATTAAAGAATTTGAAAAAAATAAGGTCATGCTGTCTGGAAGATTGAAACTGCTATTGCAAAATGATATTCCTGTGAAGAAGAATTTTTAAAGGTATCTATTACGATAAGGAAGAGGGCTGATGTCCCAGTGTTCTTCTTAAGCTAGTTACTTGGAGGATATAGGGCCCCTGATCAAACATAAAGAGAAAGCTTCAGTTGTATCAGGATTGCCTAGGAAAGGCTGACACAGTGGCAATAAATTTCAAGGGCTATCAATGTTTTTGAACTTCTGATCCTACATGATCAATCCAGCAATAAATGAAAATTCAGAAAAATTGTCCATTGGATATATAAACTCCTTGTAAGTAGGGATTGCTTTTCTTTTGTATTTGTATCTTCAATACCTAAGACAGTGTCTATCATATAGTAGGTGGAAATAAATACTTTCTGATTAATTGATGTTCTAGATCACCTCACATAAAAGGAGCAAGAAAGAGATTTTACAACGGAGGGGAAGGGTTGGGGGGAAGGGAATAAGTGAGCCTTACTCTTATTGGATTTGGCTTAAGGAGAAAATAACACAAACACAACTGGGTATGGAAATCTATCTTACCCTACAGGAAGGCAGGAGGGAAAGGGATATGAGGGAAAGGATAATAGAACAGATGGAAAACTGCAGAAGGGGGTAATCAAAAGCAAACACTATTGTGGGGAGACAAGTGAAAGGAGAGAATGGAACAAATGGAGGGCAGCACAGGGCAGAGGGAAATGTGGTTAGTCTTTTGCAATTTGACTGTTATGGAAGTATTTTGCATGGTTACACATGTATGACCTATATGAAACTGCTTGCTTTTTCAATGAAGGTGGGTGGATGAGGAGGAAGGGAGAGAACGTGGAACTCAAAGCTTTAAAAATGAATGTTAAAAATTGTTTTTGTGTACAACTGGGAAATAAAATGTACAGGCAATGGGGTATAGAAATCTATCTTGCCCTACAGGAAAATAGTAGGGAGGAAAATGGGAGAAGAGTGGTGATAGAAAGGAGGACAGATTGGGGTACATGCTGTACTGGGGTGGGGGGAGATGGGGAGAAAATTTGGAATTCAGAATCCTGTGAAAGTGAATGCTGAAAACTGAAAATAAAAGAATTATATACATTTTTTAAATGAGATCAAACAAGATGATCCCCACACTCTCTCCTATCTACTCTACCATGCTTCTGGATGTACACTTGAATTAGGCATCTATAGGCATAATTATTAATAATTATTATAGCACCATTTATACAGAACTTTAAATTTGCCTAAGCGTACTTTCTTTATCTCATTTGTTTAATTACCAACGATAGAAATCCATGACTAAAATGCTATACCACATTAAACCTTCCTATTTTTGTTTCCATTTTTCCTCCTTTTCTTTTCTTCCCACTTTGATCTTTCTTCTCTTCCCCTTCCTTTTCTCCTAATTCCTTCTCCATTTTCCTTCCCTTGAGTAGCTAATTAACATGTAAGTATTGAATGGGAACATCTCCACTTATCCTATTCTATATCCGGATTTATTCCAGATCTCCATTTATTCCTGTGTTCTCCAGTATTTTTAATAGGAATGGGTGTTGTATTTTATCAAAAACTTTTTCTGCATCTAGTGAGATAATCATATGGTTTCTGTTAGTTTTTTTGTTGATCTGATCAATTATGCTGATAGTTTTCCTTGCATTCCAGCCCTACATTCCTGGTATAGATCTTACCTGATCAAAGTGTATTATTCTAATGATAAGTGGCTGTTATCTTTTTGCTAATATCTTATTTAAAATTTTCCTGCTTTATCTATTTATAATGATATTCATAGACATAGATACGAAAAAGAATGATATGTCCATTTTGATTTTTATATTAATATCAATATTGGTATCGGTATATAAAAATACAAACAAAATAAAGTATATAATATATTTATATGTACTTATTTCTAAGAAAATCACTGTGATAAAATGGATAGAGAAGTGACTTTGGAGTTAGAAAGATCTGGGTTTAAGTTCCACTTAATGATGGATACTGATGTGTGATCTTGGGATAGTCACTTAACCTCTCATGACTTCCCAAGATTGTAGGTTGTAGAGAAGGTACCTTCCAGAAATTGTAGAGGAGATTTTCTCACCAGAAAGTTATTTATACCAATAAAATGACAGTCCAATCTCTATCACTGTCAAGAAACTCTATGCCTAAATTTATAGAGATTTTCAGTTAGTTCTCTCTAGGTTTACCTAACACATATAGACATGCATTTATACCTTACAAGGCAGTATAATATAATGAGAAGAGTGGCAGCTTTATGTTTGGAAGAACTGATTCCTCACAATATTGTGGATATTTCAGTACAACTCAAGAACAGGCTCAATAAATATGCTGTGCCTGAGTCATGTCAATGCCACTAACTTGAAATTAATACCAGAGAAATTTTTAAGATTGTTTTTCTTTGCAAAGTCAAATATGTGTACAAAACTTTATCCAGAAAGGGTCCTAAGTAACAAAATCACATGAGGACAAAAAGATCTAAATTCAGGGTGTAGGAACCCTCCCAATTCCTGAATCTTTCTAGTTGTCCTGGGGACCATCAGACAGGTAGATTTCAGAAGAAGAAATTGGTAGAGATTCCCACCCTAGTTGCTTTTAACAGTCTATTTTTGGGTCAGTATCAGACACTGGAAAGTAGTGTGTGTGTGTGTGTGTGTGTGTGTGTGTGTGTGTGTGTGTATACATATACCTATATATATACATATATATATATGTACATGTGTGTATGTATATATGGCAAACAATGCAATTCCTAATTCATTTTGGGGAGTAATTATTGAGGGAAATCAGAAAAGGTCTTTTGTAGGAGGAAGTAATTGATATAAACCTGGGAAACATCAAGAGGTGGAGGTCAGGAGAAAACATTTCATGTATGAGAGACAGATATGGGAAAGCACAAAAATGGGAGACTGAAGATTTTTAAAAATATTTGCTCTTTTGAATAACTTTGCTTGGAGAGAGTTTCTTATGAATAAAGAATATACATAAAAGGAATCGTCATTTCAGTCAGGGTGGTGATGCTGATCCTTACACATCCAGCTGTAATTCAATGAGGAGATGAACTATACTGAGTTACCCACACTTTCCTGCCTAGAGATGTTTTTAACAAAGGCAACCTTGTGCTCAGTCTGTGACCACAGTTATGGATTCAGTGTATAAATATGTTTAAAAATCAATCTATGGCTTGGAGGTTATCATTCCAATGAGTTCTTGATGAATTAAAATAATATTTGTTATATGATTTTCTTTGTTTTCTCAGAAATGCATGATCCCCAAAATGCTTTCCCAATAATTTTTCAATCCTTATCCTTATCCCAAAATCTTGTCTTTATGCTTGTCAAACACAAGGTTACTAAAATCATCTGCTGCTGTGTTTTGTATGTATACTCTGTTCTACTCATCTACCTTTCTGTTTCTTAGCTAGTAACAGATAATTTTGATGATTGCTACCTAATGTATAGTTTAAGATCTGGGACTGCTGAACCTCTTTCCTTTATTTTTTTTTAAATTCCTTTGATATTCTTGACCTTTTGTTCTTCCAAATGAGCTTTGTTATTATTTTTTCTAACAACAAAATATTTTGGTAATGCAATTGGGATGGCACTGAATAAATATATTGGTTTAGGTAAAATTGACGTTTTTATCCTTTTAGAATATCATGTCCCCTACTGACTGTTCTTTCATGGAGGTAGTAGTTGAATTTTGTGTGATCCTGACTGTGGTTCCTAAGAATGTGAACACTTTCTTCTGTTGGTTTTCTATATCTTTTCTTTGGCTGGATTTTGGCCACCATATTCATGACAGTTTTCACTTTTTGTTTTCTTTCAGGAGTCAATTGATAGATTCTATTTTTACTTCTCCCATGTTTTCTTTTATGATTTGTTGAAATATAATATCTGAACAGTTTATTTGATCATGACTTTCAGATAGTCCAGAGATTATTGTTATTTCTCCTTAATCTGTTTTCCAGGTCAATTATTTTTGCTGTGAGATACCTTATATTTATTTTTTATCAAAAATGTTTGTTAAAAACCTACCATATGCCAGGGACTGTAAAAGGTACTCAAGATACAAGCTTAAAGAGGAAAACTATCTCTACTCATGATGAACTACTATACTTACTCTGTTCACTTGCTTCTAGAACTTATATTACTAAACTATTTCAATGAACAACTTACTTAAGTTTAGAGATGACTGCTCTGCTATATTTTCCATTCCTGTTAATTTCCACAGTTTCTGCCCCAGATGAAGTATCACTTTAATTCATTTGATTTTAATTCAAGCAGAATCAATTGAGTTCAAATGAGTTCAACTTTCAAATGTTTCAAAAACCATTTATTGAAGTCCCCTGATCATACAATCATAAAGAGATAGCAGTAGAGCTAAAATTATTTACTGGTATCCATCAAATATTAAAAGTCCCAAAGGGAGAACATGGAAATATTGCCCCACATCAAGTCACTTTAGGAGCATTGAACAAAGAGAATACATACATACATACATATATATACATGTACATATTTATATGAAAAAGATGAAGGAAAATATACATTATTAATCATAATTTTGAATGTCAATTGAATGAACTCATAAAATGGATGGATATAGCATATTGTATTAGAAACAAGAATCTAATAATACTCTATTTTAAAGAAATACACTTAAAACATAAAGATACATACAAAGTTTAAAAAAATTAAGGAGCTAAAGCAGAGTGTATTTTGCTTCAGCTAAAGTAAAAAAAATTTTTTAAACATCATGATCTTAGGCAAAGCAACAGTACACACACACAAAAGATTTAATAAAAAGAGATTCAACATGGAAGCTACATTTTGCTGAAAGATACCAAGTGGAATATCACCTAAAGTTCTAAAGGAAAAATTAAATGAGTTAAAGGGGGGGAAAGACAGTAAAAGTATAGCAGTGAGGAGCCTCAGTTTACCAGTCTCAAACTTAGGTGACTTTATATAAATCATCAACATATCTGAATATTACCCATAAAACCCAGCAGGAAGAGATAGAGAAATTTCATTCAAAATAACCATAGGTAATATAAAACACTTGACAGTCCACCTGCTAAGGTGGGCTATATGAACAATACTACAAAACTCTCTTCATACAAATAAGCGGGTGTAAATAAGAAAGATTAATTGTTCATGAGTAGGCCATGCCAAAATAATTACATAAATAAATTAAATTAATTTAATTATTCAGTGACATATCAATTAAACTACCAAACACTTATTTTAGAGAGCTGTAAAAAATTAATAACAAAATTCATCTAAAGGAATAAAAGGTCAAGAATATCAAGAAAATTAAGGAAAAATGGTAAGGAAAGGGGGCTAGCAGTACCAGATCACACATTATAATTACCAAAAGTATGTGGCTCCAGGTAAGAAATAGAGAGGTTGATCTGTGGAACAGATTAAGTATGCAATCTACAGAAAGGAACAAGCACAGTAAATTGATGTTTGGGGCAGCTAGGTGGCACAGTGGATAAAGTACTAAGCCTGGAGTCAGAAAGACTCACCTTCCTGAGTTCAAGTCTGGCCTCAGACTCTTACTAGCTATGTGAACTTGGCCAGGCCACTTAACCCTGTTTGCCTCAATTTCTTCATCAATAAAACGAGCTGGAGAAGAAAATGGTAGCTGAATGGCATAGTGGATAGAGTGTTGGCCCTGGAGTTAGAAGGATCTGAGTTCAAACTCAACTTCAGATACTTACTAGTTGTATGACCCTAGGGCAAGTCACGTAATCCTGTTTGTCTCCATTTCCTCTGATAAATCTTGTAAAATGAGCTAGAGAAGAAAATGGCAAACCACTCCAGTACCTTTACCAACAAAATCCCAAATGGGGTCATAAAGAGTCAGGCACAACTGAAAAATAACCCAACAACAATCTAATAATATTTGATAAACTCACAGATCCCATCTGTTGGGAGTAAGAACTTACTATTTGACCCAAAAAAAATGTTGGGAACACTTCAAAGCAATTTAGCATAACTTGGATATAAATCAACATCTCACAACATGTACCTGGATAAACTCCAATAGGTACATGACTTAGGGTTATTTCATAAACAAATTAGAGAAGCAAGGATAAGATTACCTGCCAGATGGGGTAGAGTTCAAGAAGGGCAGCTAGGCTGTGCAGGGAATACAGCACTGGACTTGGAATTAGAAAGATTCATCTTTATGAGTTCAAATCTGGTCTCAGACACTTACTAGCTGTTCCTGTGCAAGTCATTTAACCATGTTTCCCTTAGTTCCTCATCTGTAAAATTAGCAGGAAAAGGCAAGCTACTTCAGTGGCTTCACCAAGAAAACCTCAAAATGTAGTAAAAAAACTGACTGAACAACAACAGAGTTCAAGACCAAACGAGAGATATGAAGAATAACAGAAGATAAATCAGATAATTTTCATTGCATAAATTGAAAAGATTTTACAAAAATAAAACCAATGCACCAAAAATGAGAAGAGAAACAGGTAAGTGGTGGAAATATTTACAGAAAATTTCTTTGACAAAAGTCTTATTTCTAAGATTTGTAGGGAAATTATTTCAAATTTTTAAGGATAAGAGCTAGTCACCAGTTATTAAACAGTCAAAGGATATGACTAATCATTTTTCAGAGAAATAAACCCAACTTATCAGTTGTCATATAAAAATGCTCATATTTACTAATAATGAAATGCAAATTAAAATAACTCCAAGAACTATCTCAAACCCATCAAATGTGCAAAGTTGATAAAAATGAAAAATTTCACATTCTAGAGGAACTGTGGGAAAGTAAGTATATCAGTGAATTGTAGATATAGGTATAAAATAGTCAAGCCATTCTGGAAAGTAATTTCAAACTATGTTCAAAAAAACTATTAAACTGTAAATACCCTTGGACCCTTATTTTGGCTATTCTGTCTATACTCAAGAGATTTTTTTTTTAAAAAAAGAGGAAAATCTCCAAAATGTACACAAATATTTATGGCAGCTCTTTGAGGGGGTAGTAAAGAATAAAAAACTAAGACATGCTGATCAATTCTGGAATGGCTACATAAGTCATGACATATGAATGTCATGGAATACTATTATATTTAAGAAATTTTAAAGAAGACAACTTCATAGAAATCAGGAAAGACTTTTATGAACTAATTCAGAGTATGAGAAACATAACTAGAAAAAATTTATTCAACATCATTATGAAGGCAATTTCAAAAGACTTGGGAATTGTGATCAACAAAATGACCAAACCCAATTCCAAAGGACTCATGACCAAATATGGTACTCACTTCCTAATAAATAGATAAAGGACTTAAAACTTGAGATATTTATGTTTTGAAATGGCCAATGTATGTTTAATGTGGAAATATGCTTAATATGATTGTACATGTAGAGCCTATATCAGATTGCATGCTGTCTTGGGGAGGTGGGGGGAGGGAAGATAGGGAGAAAAATTTGGAACTCAGAATCTTATAAAAGTGAATATTGAAAACTATCCTCGCATGTAATTGGGGAACATATAATACTATTAAACGGGGGGATGAAACAAGGTGTTTACAAGAAAGAAATTAATAGTCAATCCTTAGGGTGCTAGTAAAACTATACAGGAAAATTTAGTACCAAGGCACAAGGGACCACCCAAGTCTGAGGTATTCTTTAACGTCTCTACCCCATTTGAACCACTCAGTGGAAGTGATAAATGGCAGATCATGGAGGGAAGAGGGTGCCACTCTCTGGTTCTTTTTCATTCTATCCCTTTATTCACAAAGAGCTCCCTCGTAAATTCCTTTCTTCATCTCATTTTACTCAGATAGCTTGCCCTCTTGTCTTCTCTTTTACCCTTATCTCACATGAAGAGGTAGCACTCACAAGTTTCATCCTATCCCATCTCTTCTAGTAATTTGGTCTCTGTGTCATTCCTACTATCTCATTAGCATTCAGTTTCTTGTTGACTACTGGCTGCTTATGTATCGTCTATAAAAACACTCGTGTCTCTCCAAGCTTTAAAAAAACTTCACTTGATCTGTCCATCACCACTATCATCCTATGTTTTTTTCTCCCTTTCTTGGCTACAATTTTGAGACCGTCATTTACAATTGATGCCTCTACTTCCCTTCTTCTCATTTTCTTCTTAACTCACTGCAGTCTGGCTCTTGATCTTGTAAGGTAACCAACAAAGTTAATATTGTTTTTTGACCGATTAACTGACTAAGCAGATAAAAAGACATGTCTATAGGCTTAACTCCATGAACCAATAAAACATTGGGAATAGCTTCTATACTTTGTATGGGGAAAACTAACTTAATCTATATTTTAGAATCTTAAGGGATTCCAGACCAGGCTACTAGGCAGCATTTTAGTAGATATTGCTTTCATCAAAAGTGGGTAGAGAGAGTAAAGAGAATTGGCCCTTGAAAGTCCAGGAATTATGTACAAAAATATTTATAGCAGCTCATTTTATTTTTTGGATTTTTTTTAATTTAAGTTTTCAACAGTCATTTCCACAAAATTTTGAGTTCCAAATTTTCTCTCCATTTCTCCCCTCCCCCACCCCAAAATGTCTTGCATTCTGATTGTCCTTTCCACCATCTTCCCTCCTTACTAACACCCCTCCCTTCCCTTATCCCCATCTTCTCTCTTGTCCTGTAGAGCAAGATAAATTTCTATACCCAATTATCTGTATTTCTTATTTCCCAGTCATATACATAAACAGTTCTCAACATTTGTTCCTAAAACTTTAAGTTTCAACTTCTCTTCCTTCCTCCCTCTCCACTCATCCCCACGAAGAAGGCAAGCAATTTACTATAGCCTATGTATGTGTACTTTTGCAAATGACTTCCATAATATTCATGCTGTGTAAGGCTAACTATATTTCCCTCCATTCTATCCTGCCCCCCATTTCTTCTATTCTTTCTTTTGACTTTGTCCCTCCCCAAAAGTGTTTACTTCTAATTATTCCCTCCTCCCATATGCCCTCCCTTTCATCATCCCCCTACACGGCTTATGCACTTCTCCCCTATTTTCCTGTAGCGTAAGGTAGATTTTCATACCAAATTGGACGGGCATATTATTCCTTCCTTGAGCCAAATATGATGAGAGTAAACTTCACTTTTTCCCCTCTCTTCTTCCCACTTTTCCCCTCCACTGGGAAAGTTTTTTCTTGTCTCTTCTATGAGAGATAATTTCCCCCATTCCATTTCTCCTTTTCTCCCCCCAATGTATTCCTGTCACCCCTTAATTATATGTTTTTAGATATGATCCCTTCCTAGTCAACTCACCCTGTGTTCTCTGTCTCTCTCTCTGTGTGTCTCTCTCTCTTTCTCTCTCTCTCTCTCTCTCTCTCTCTGTCTCTCTCTCTTTCTCCATACATACATACATATATATACATACATACACATATAAGTGTGTGTGTAATCCCTCCAACTACCCAGATACTGAGAAAAGTTTCAAGAGGTACAAATAGTATCTTTCCATATAGGAAACAGTTTAACTTTAATAAGTCCCTTGTGGTTTCTATTTCCTGTTTACCTTTGCATACTTCTCTTGATTCTTGTGTTTGAAAGTTAAATTTTCTTTCCAGCTCTGGTCTTTTCATCAAGAATGCTTGAAAGTCCTCTATTTCACTGAATGACCATTGTTCCCCTGAAGTATTAGGCTCAGTTTTTCTGGGTAGGTGATTCTTGGTTTTAATCTTAGTTCCTTTGACTTCTGGAATAGCATATTCCAAGCACTTCAATCCCTTAATGTAGAAGCTGCTAGACCTTGTGTTGTCCTGGATTGCATTTCCTTGTATTTCCACAATACTCGAATAGTTTCTTTCTAGCTGCTTGCAATATTTTCTCCTTCACCTGGGAATTCTGGAATTTGACTACAATGTTCCCAGGAGTTTCTCTTTTTGGATCTCTTTCAAGAGGTGATTGGTGGATTCGTTCAATATTTTGCCCTCTGATTCTAGAATATCAGGTCAGTTTTCCTTGATAATTTCATGAAAGATGATGTCTAGGCTCTTTTTTTGATCATGACTTACAGGTAGTCCCATAATTTTTGAATTGTCTCTCCTGGATCTATTTTCCAGGTCAGTAGTTTTTCCAGTGAGATATTTCACATTATCTTCTATTTTTTCATTCTTTTGATTTTATTTTCTAATTCCTTGGTTTCCCATAGAGTCATTAGCTTCCATCTGTTCCATTCTAATTTTTAAAGAACTATTTTCTTCAGGGAGATTTTGAACCTCCATTTATATTTGGTTAATTCTGGTTTTTAAAGCCTTCTTATTGGCTTTTTGTACCTCTTTTGCCAATTGAATTAGCCTATTTTTAAAGGTGTTATTTTCTTCAGCATTTTTTTGGTCTCCTTTAGCAAGCTGTTAACTTACTTTTCATGATTTTCTTGCATCTCTCTCATTTCTCTTTCCAATTTTTCTTCCACCTCTCTTACTTGATTTTCATATTCCTTTTTGAGCTCTTCTTTGATCTGAGATCACTGTATATTTATTTTGGAGGTTTTGGATGCAGAAGCCTTGACTTTTATGTCTTCCCCTGATGGTAAACATTGTTCATCCTCATCGAAAAGGTTGGGAGAGAATACCTGTTCACCTAGAAAGTAACCTTCTTTGGTTTCATTTTTTTCCCTTTTTTTGGGCATTTTTCCAACCAGTTACTTGACTTTTGGGTCCTTTATCAAGAGCAGCACATATTCTAGGGACCCGTAAGTTCTCAGTTCCTCCAAGGTGGTACAGTCCAGGGAGAGTTTACTACTCAGGGGCCTCCAGCTTCTCCATGCTCCAAGACGATGCTAAGGGCTGAGATTCAGATCAGCTGCTCAATTCCCCCAGGGGCTTTACCCTGAGGCTTCAACAATACCTGCTGTGTCCATCATCACCTCAGCGCTGTTGCCTGTTACTGCTGCCACCACTGCCACTGCCACAACCACAGCCTGGGGCCAGGGGTACGGGAGGACCCTGATCCCTTGTCACAGAGATGTAAAAGCCCTCTCACTGACCTTTGAAGCTGCCTCTGGCATTTGTGGGTTGGGGTGTCTTGGAACTTCCACTACTGCTGCCAGGGATTGTGCTCCTGAGGCCTACTCCAGCCCTCCTCCTGTCAATGCCACCTGGTCAAGGTGGGGCTATGGTTGCTTTGCATCCAGTGTGACAGACCTTTCCTGTCAGCCTTCCAGGTCATCTTCAGCTGGAAATCTTCTCCACTTCATTCTGTGGCTTCTTCTGCTCTATATTGTTAAGGGTCTTTTCTTTTTTCAGGTATTTTATGGGCTGTAAGGGAAGAGCTAGAGTATATGTGTCTTTCTACTTCATCATTTTGGCTCTGCCCCCACCCCTCAGCTCATTCTGTAATGACAAAGAATTGAAAATGGGGGGCATTTCAAATGGGGAATGACTGGACAAGTTGTGTTATATAATAACAATGGAATACTATTATACAATAAGAAAGGATGAGCAGGATGGTTTCAGAAAATTTTGTGAGGTCTCATATGAACTGATGCAAATTGAAGTGAGCAGAACCAGAATTACTTTGTACATAGTAACAGCAGTACAGTAACAATGATCAATTGTGAAAAACTTAGTTACTGTGATCAAGATAGTAATCAAAGACAATTCCAAACGACCCATGATGAAACATGTTATCCACCTCCAAAGAAATAACTATGAACAGTAAATGCAGGTGGAAGTATACTTTTTTCAATTTCATTAGTTTTTTCTCTGTGTGTATATTTTCTTTTGCAACAGATACAATACTGATATATGTTTTGCATGACTTCACATATATAATGGAAATATGGCAATAACCACAGTATGCAAGGAATTTTTCTGGTACACATAACACTTCATTGCAATGCAAGAACTTAAAAAATTTCCATTGGACTCCAGTGAATGCCTTCCACATCCAGAGAAAGAACTATGGAATTGGATCACAGATAGAAGCAGATCATTTTCTTTTTTATTATGTTTTGTTTTGTAGTTTCTCTCATTCCTTTAAATTCTTCTATGCAATGTGTATTTGAGAGGAACATATAGAACCTATAAAAGATTTCATGCCATCTCAGGGTGGAAAAGTAAAGGGAGGGATGAAAAAAAAATCTAAGATATATGGAAGTGATTGCTGAACACTGAAAACAAATAAAATAATTTAATTTTTTTTAAAAATGTAAATATCCAACATGAGAATTTGTCTTTCTTGACCATACATGTTTGTAATGGGAGTTTTGTTTTTCTTGATTTGTCAAAGGGGGTTGATAGAAGGAAAAGAAGTCAGACTTTTATTGAAAAATAAAGTAAAAATTGTTTTTGAAAAAACTGTACCTTTTGTCACTTCTTACAGCACAATAATACTACATTTTTTTATGTATAGGCCATTCCTTACCTGTCGATTCTCTGGCATACACAAAAAAGCTGATATATGTCTGTGTATGTATGTGCACATATATTTCCTTTTTATTTTATCTGTTTGGAATATAGATCTAGTAGTGATTTTTCTGGACCAAATGTATAGAAATTTAGGGACTTTTTGGCCATACTTTCAAACTGTTTTCCAGAATGCCTGGACCAATTCACAGTTTTGTTAACAATATTTTCCTTTTGGTCATTTTTACTAATCTAATAGTTGTACCTCAGAGTTTCTTGAATTTGTGTTTCTCTTATTGCTAGTGAGTTGAAATTTTTTCATGTAAGTGTTGACAGCCTGTATTTATTTCTTTGAAAACTAAATATTCTTTGACTATATTGGGAAATGATTTTTATTCTTAAATATTTGAACCATTTCCCACTATAGTCAAAGAATAGGTACTATATAATAGGAATGTATTATGACATGATGTTTTTATCAAAGAAACTTATAGCATAGATTTTCCTGAGACACCTATTTCCTTTCTAATTTTAGATTCGCTAGTGGTATTTGGTCAATTTTTTAAAAAATTTATATGGTCAAAATCATCTGATTTTTCTTGTGCTACTTTCTTTCCCTTGAATAGTCATACTCTTTCCCTGTCCATACATTGAAAGGGTAATTTCTTTCTTCCTCCTCAGTTTGTGAAGTAATGTTTTATATCTAAATCATCAATTCATCTGGTATGATAGGATATGGTATGAAATGTTTTTATATATCTAATATCTGTACTCCCAATAGTTTTTGTTCAATAATGAGTTCTTGTCCCAATAGATAGCATCTTTGAGTTTATCAGATGCTAAGTTCCTGCATTCATCTTATAGAAATGAGAATATAGGTATGGGTTAGAGTTAGTATTGTCTTCTCTGTAAACTTTTTTTTAAAAACAATCAGTATTTCACACCAATAAGATAAAAAATTCCTTGGTTTATTGAAGTATGAGAGAGGTCTACTGTACCTGATGGTAACTGACTTAATTGTCATTGCTGTATTTTGTGCTCTGAAGTTCACAGATAGACCCAATGTTCATCCCAGAGCATATTTGGTCAACACAAGAAGGAAGGTTAATCCGTACCAGTCCAGGGAATTGGAAGTGGCAGAAACTGAAGCTTTTTATCTTAGCTCATTTTCTCTAATGTCAACTGGTTTAGGTCAATTCGGCATATAAATTATCTTAACTCCCTTTCTGAGAAGTTCCTCCAGATTTGTCCAATACCTGGATTAAAGAAATGGTCAGGAACTATATTTTTCTATCACCTTAAAGAACATTTCAAACACCATTATTTACATGCCAGGAAAACATTGCTTGGAAGTCTTAACTCTCTTTCATTCCAAAGGAGGAAATGACAAGGAATAGCTTGGAAGAATAAGGAAATTTTGGACTTCTCTGACAACCTCAGAATTCTCAGAGGAAACCAATAAAAATAATATGGGACCTGCAAAAGAAAGAATACTTCCTTTGAGAAGGTCAAACAAAGGTAATGGAAGGTACAAAGTACTTAGGAAAGCATGCCCCAAGCTGTTGTCTTTGGATCCCTCTGTGGCTCTTGGGGCAAACAGGAATAGGGAAGTTCTCATTGCTCCATCAGGTCTATCACTTGTTCCAAATCATCAATCAAGGGAAAGGACAAGGAAATAGTGATTCTTTGAAAATTCTTTATTAAGTGTTCTGCTGTATCATGAATTTAGTTATAACCTGAATCAAATTAGGTTTAACTATCTACCTATTTATAGGTTCATACTACATATAGCCATTTAGATTAAAAATATATGTAAAGAAGTCATAGCAAACTTTTACTAACTGTCTACTGTGTGCAGACCATTCTGTTAGGTACTGGGAGAAATACAAAATTTTAAAAGTTTATTATTTGAGTCAAGATAGTGAGTTAGAAGCAACCCAGTTGAGTTCTTACAACATTCCCCTCCAAACAACTTTAAAATGACACCTCAAATCAAATTTTAGAATGTCAGAGCCAACAAAAGGTCAGGATGAGACTTATTCTGGCCTAAGAAAAAATAGGAGGTTGGCAGGAGAAGTTTGTGAGACTGGTGTTGAGGCCTGTCCAGAGCCCACATATTCAGTAGCAACAACAGTGCCTGCAGCAACTGATTCAAGAGTATTTAGCCCAGAGACGGTAAGGGGATCAACTGGTCAAGAAAAGAAAATGATTCAAGAAAATTTTGAAAAGAAAACAGTTTGGTAGAAGAGAAAGAGATGATAAGGGACAATTTACTAGCACTATGCAGTTCTGGGTCACAGTTTCAGGTCAGAAAGGAGCACTGGTGG
Organism: Potorous gilbertii; assembly: GCA_028658325.1. Lineage (NCBI taxonomy): Eukaryota > Metazoa > Chordata > Mammalia > Diprotodontia > Potoroidae > Potorous > Potorous gilbertii. The sequence goes on along the minus strand of CM053769.1, from coordinate 295,472,420 downwards.
TCAGTCACAAGTTAGTAAAAAACTGGCTCTTGTGAGAGCAGGGGACTTGGGGCCTTTTCTGGGTAAAGATCAGAGTACAGATAAGTAGAGCAATAATCATGGCTTTTCCCACAACACACCACCTTGGAAGCATTGAAAACTTGCAGAACCCCAGAACTAGCTCTGAAAAGAGCAGCACAAAAAAAGCCTGAAATTTGGGATAGTGCTTCCCCACCCCTAGGTGAGAAGAGTCCAACTTTAATATAAACTTCAAAGTCAAGAAATGAGTTGGAGATATGAGCAAACAAAATAAAAGAATCTGAACATAAAAATCTATGACAGTGGAAAGGAAGATTAAGATAAAAACTCAGAAGAAAACAGTATGAAAACAGCTACAAAGCCTCAAAGAAAAGTGTTAATTACACCTAAGCACAACAAGTTTTCCCAGAAGAGTTAAAAAAAGAGAGAGACGAGTAGTAGAGGAAAAATTTCAAAAAGAAATGAAAATGATGCAAGAAAACTATGAAGAGAACAGCATAGTAGAAGAGAAACAAAAAATTACTGAAGGAAACAAGAACTTAAAAAAGGAATGGTCTAATGGTAAAACAGGTACAAAATCTCACTAAAGAAAATAATTCCTTAAAAATTATAATTAGGCAAGTATAAGCTAATAATACAGTGACACATTAAGAAACAATAAAACAGAATCAAAACAAATGAAAAATGGAAGAAAATACCAAATATCTTATCAGAAAAACAACTGGCCTAGAAAATAGATCCAGGAGAGATTATTTGACTACCTGAAAGCCATGACCAAAGACAAAGTCTATCATATTTCAAGAAATTATCAGGGAAAACTTTCCCAGTATCTTAGATATAGAGCATAAAATAGAAATTGAAAGAATTCAATCACCTCCTGAAAGAGATCCCAAAATGAAAATTCCCAAGAATATCTTAGCCAGATCCCAGAGCTCTAGGGTCAAAAGGAAAATACTTTGAGCAACCAGAAAGAAATCATTCAAAAACCAAATTTGGCAACCAAAGAAATCAGAACCAAGCAAGATTTAGCAGGTGGCACATTAAAGGAGCACAAGGCTTGGAATATGATGTTCTGAAAGACAAAGGAGCTAGGATTACAAGCAAGAATAAACCACTCAGCAAAACTGAGTATAATCCATCTAGCAGAAAAAATAATATTTAATTAAATAAGGGACTTTCAAGCATTCTTGATTAAAAAAACAGAGCTCAATCAAAAATTTGATATTCGAACACAAGACTCAAGAGAAGTACAAAAAGATAAAAATGAAATAGTAATCATAAAGGCATCAACAAACTTAAATTGTTACATTCCTATATGACAAGACAATACATGTAACCCCTAAGAATTTTATCATTGTTATGGCAGTTAAAAGGAGTTTACAAAGACAGAAAATATGGATGTGTCAATAATGTCAGAATGAAGGGGGGAGAGGCAAGATGGTGGAGTAAAAGCAGAGACTTGCTTGAACTCTCCCCAAAACTTCTCCAAATACTTGCAAAAAAGACTCTAGATGAATTCTAGAGCAGCAGAACCCACAAAATGACACAGTGAAACAAATTTCTAGCCAAGGGCAACCTGGAAATTTGAGAGGAAATATCTGTTTCACCAGTCTTAGAGTCAGTAAGAAATGTGCCTGGGCCCCAGAAAACCTTGAACAGGCCTCAGGGGACTGAGTCATTGACAGATGTGGTGGTTTGCAGACTTCTCAACCCACAAATGCCTAAGACAATTTAGAAGGTTGGTAGGGAAAGTCTGTCAGATCTGAGTGAGAGAGCAATTTGGTCTGCCTCCAGCCCTGGAGTTCCAGTGGCTGTGACAGCAGCCACAACTGCTTCTAGAACTCTCTGACCATAGATGGTGGGGGGATTTCAGGGATTACTGTGCTGGTGCTGAGGCAAGTTTCTCTTCCTTTGCTTATAATTGAATCTGGATCACAGTCTTGGGTGGTAGTTCTGGGGTGAGGATGAATGCTGGCATGGTGGAACTTGTGATGGCAGAGGGTAAAGAATCTTCCTCACAGTTCCAAGATAGAAAAGATCACTTATGCTTATGATCACTCACAGAGCAGAGCATAGGTCAGGTGAGGAACAAACATGTCTTCCTTGATCGCACCACCTTGGAAGAACTGAAAATTTACAAGTCCCATGAAGTATCACTGAAAACAACTGTACCAAACCCCTGAAGCTTGGGAAAGTACACCCTTGACACTGGAAGCAGAGTCCTACCTTAACAAAGAATTTAAAAAGTCAAGCAATTGGCTGGGGAAAATGGGAAAACAGTGGGAAAAACCCAGACTGTAGATTCTTACTTTGGTAACAAGGAAGATCAAAGCATTCAACCATAAAAAGACAACAAAGTTAAAGCTCCTACATGCAAAGCTTCCAAGAAAAATATAAATTGTTGCAGGCCATAGAAAAGCTCAAAAAGGATTCTGAAAATCAGGTAAGAGAATTAGAGGAAAAATTGGGAATAGAAATGAGAATGTTGCAAGAAAATTATGAAAATCAAGTCAACTATTTGCCAAAGGAGACCCAAAAAATACTGAAGAAATAATACCATATAAAAAGACTAAATTAAATGGCAAAAGAGGTCAAAAAAAGTCAATAAGGGGAAGAAAGTCTTAGAAAGCAGAACTAACCAAAGGAAAAGGAGGTTCAAGAGCTCACTGAAGAAAACAAACCCTTAAAAATTAGAATGGAGCAAATGGAAGCTAATGACTCTATGAGAAATCAAGAAATTATAAAAAACCAAAAGAATGAAAAAAATCAAAGACAATGTGAAATATCTCTTTGGAAAAAAACTTACCTAGAAAATTGATACAGAAGAGATACTTTTAAAATCATTGGACTACCTGAAAACCATGATCGAAAAAAAAGGGCCTAGATATCATCGTTCAATAAATTATCAAGGAAAACTATCTTGATATTCTAGAACCAGAGGGCAAAATAGAAATGTAAAGACTACTGATCACCTCCTGAAACAGATCTCAAAAGGAAAACTCCTAGGAATATTGTAGCCAAATTCCAGTTCCCAGGTCAAGGAGAAAATATTGCAAGCAGCCAGAAAGAAATAATTCAAGTATTGCAGGAACTACAATCAGGATAACACAAGATTTAGCAGCTTCTACATTAAAAGATTGTACAACTCGAAATATGATATTCCAGAGGTCAAAGGAGGCAAGATTAAAACCAAGAATCACCTACCCAGCAAAACTGAGTATAATCCTTCAGGAAGAAAAATGGACCTTCAATGAAATAGAGGACTTCCAAGCACTTGATGAACAAAGCAGAACTGAATAGAAAACTTGACATTCAAAACAAGACTCAAGAGAAGCATGAAAAAGAAAGGGAAATCATAATGGATTTATTAAAGTTGAACTATTTGCATTCCAATGTGGAAAGATGATATTTGTAACTCATGAGAGCTTTCTCAGTATTATGGTGGTTGGAGGAAAGATGATACATAGGTAGACAGACAGACAGACAGGTAGATAGATGGATAGAGAGAGAGAGATGATAGATAAATAGATGATAGATACATAGATGGATGGATGGATGGATGGATGGATGAATGGATGGATGGATGGATAGATAGGTAGAGATAGAGAGAGCCCAGGGTGAGTTGAATATAAAAGGATGATACCTACAAAATAGAATTAAGAGGGGAGGGAGGAATTTATGGTAGAAGGAGAAAGGGAAAGGTAGAATGGGGTAAATTGTGTCTCACATAAAAGAGGCAAGAAAAAGCTTTTACAGTGGAGGGGAAGGGAGGAGAGGTAAGAAGGAAGGGGTGAACCTTACTCTTTTCAGATTTGCCTGAAGGAAGCAATAACATACACAATCAACTGGGTTTGGAAATCTATCTTACCCTACAGGAAAGCAGTGGGGAAGAGGATGGGGGAATAATAGAAGTGGGACATATTGGAGGAGGGGATAATCAGAAGTAAACACTTCTGAGGAGGGACAGTGCCAAAAGAGAGAATGGAATAAATGGAGGGCAGGATAGGATGGATGGAAATATAGTTAGTCTTTCACAACACGAATACTATGGAAGTGTTTTGCATGACTGCATACGTATAACCTATAAAAAATTGCTTTCCTTCTCCATGGTGGTGGATGGAGAGGAAGGAAAAGAGAGAATTTGGACCTCAAAGTTTTAAAAATGGATGTTGAAAATTGTTTTCACATGTAACTAGGAGATAAGATATATAGACAAGGGAATATAGAAATCTATCTTGCCCTATAGTAAAACAGAAGGAAAGGGAATAAGAGAAAAGGGGGTGATTGAAGGGAGGGCAAATTTGGGGAAAAGGTAGCCAGAATGCATGCTATCTTGGTGTGAGGGAAGGGGAGAGATGGTGAGAAAATTTAGAACTCAAAATCTTGTGGAAGTTAATGTTGAAAACTGAAAATTAATTAATAAAAAATAATGTTAGAATAATCTCCAAAAACGTGAAAGAATAAGAAAAAGAGATACACTTGAAGAAGTGGAAGGGAGAGGTAGAATGGGGAAATTTTCTCCTATAAAAGAAGTATACAAGGAAGAGCTTTTATAGTGGAAGAGAAAGTTGGTTACAGGTGGGCAATGCTTGAACCTCAATCTCATCAAAATTGGTTCAAAGTGGAAAAAATGCTTGCATGCATACATGCATACATACATACATACACACACACACTCAATCATATATAGAAATGTAACTTACCTAATAGGGAAATGCAAGGGGGGAAGTAATATCAAAAGGGAGGGCTGATTGAGGAAGAAAGTGATTAGGAGCAAAATAGACTTTTCAGGAGAGATGGGATAAAAAGAAAGAGAGAGAAAAGAAAAAGGAGAGAATGGGATGAAGAATAAAGCAAAGTTAGTAATCATAACTATGAATGTGAATGGATGAGCTCACCCATAAAATGGAAGTGGAGAGGAGAATGGATTGGAAATTCAAATTCAACAATATGATGTTTATAAGAGATACACTTGAAACAGAAAGACACACTGAGTTAACAAAAAAAAAAAGATCCAGCTGAAGTATTAAAAGGGCTGGGGTATAAATGATGATCCCATACAAAGCAAAAATAGATGTAATTAAATTAAATATGATTATTTGAAAGGATAATCAGAGAAATTATATTTTGTTAAAAGATACTATAAACAATGAAGCAATGTCAAAAAAATTTTACAGCAGGTTTCTCTGATAAAGGCCTCATTTCTCATAATTATGCTGCATATAGAACTGGTTCAAATTTATAAAAATAAGAACCCTTCCCTGATTGATAAATAGTTAAAAGGATATAAACAGGAAGCTTTCAGAAAAAGAAATCAAAGCTGTCTACAATCATATAAAAAATGCTCTAAATCACTATTGATTAGAAAAAGCCAAATAAAACAACTCTGACATACCACCTCACACCTATCAGAAATAACAAATGCTAGAAGAGATGATGGAAAAATAAATATATTGATGAACTGCTGGTGGAGTAGTAAGCTGGTGCAACCATTCTGGAGAACAACTTAGAACTATGCTCAAATGTCTATAAAACTATGCATATTCTTTTACCCAGCAATACCACTACTAGGTCTATGTCCCAAAGAGATCAAAGAAAAAGAAAAAGAATCTAAATGCAGAAAAAAATATTTATAGTAACTCTTTTTATGGTGACAAAGAATTAAAAATTAAGGGGATATTGATTATTTGGAGAATGTCTGAACAAATTGTGGCCTATGATTGTGAATGAGTAGGACTTCGATGTGGGAAATGATGAGGAGGGTTGTTTCCAAAAAACATGGCAAGGCTTATGTGAACTAATGCAAAGTGAAGTGAGAGCAACAGGAAGATCATTGTGCCCAGTAGCAGCACCATTTTAACAATGATCAACTGTGAAAGATTTGGCTAAGATGAACCTTGAAGGATATTAAGTATTCTGAGAACTGGAGGTGAAGAGGAAGTGCATTCTAGATAAGGATCACAGCCTGCCCTATAGCATGGAAGAAGAAGGTGGAATGCCAAGTTCAGGGAACAGTGAATGGGTTACTTTGGCTGGAATGTAGTGTATAAAGGAAGGTGATAGGTAATAAATATGGCAAGGTAGAAATCATAGCTTTTATCCATCAAAGACAACTTTCTACTGTATTCAGGATCCTGTGTCTCTGAATGATTTTGAATCCTAATTCGGCTTTCCATGGTCACATAACGTGATGCAGCTAGTTTTTGGGTACCAAAGGAGGGCAAATTCATCTTGATATCAGCCTCAGTCAGTTTTACAATGGAATATAACTCTTTTGTTAAAAATAACATAACAAAGCAAAATATAAATATTTCATTATTTACTACTCTGAGTTATCTGCACCTTTGTCTTCCAATCTTTTCTTGATTTGGCTCTAAATTAGATATCAAGGAGAATTTGTGACTAGAAGATTCAGAATTACTCTACCACAGAAAATTGTTACAATGTCAAGAATTTGTTACTCATGGTCTATTTGCTTTTTTTTCCAGAGAATTCAAAAATACGTCTCAGTCTGCTGTCATTGTCCTGATGATATAACTATCATGGTACTCTCTCTGAAAGGAGAAATTATTGGTTTAAAACAGAGGCTTGAGGTCACTTTGGATAAAATATGGGATGGAGGAAGAGGCAGGGCACCAGATCTCAGTTCCTCACTATTATATCAGTGTAAGAAGGATAGTATAATAATATTGAAAGAACATTGTATATCAAGAGGGGGATCTGGATTAGTATCCTGATTCTGCTTCTGAGGATCTATTCCAACATCACAAGTGACTCAGTCTCTCTGGATCTCCTGTTTCCTGCTATGTAAAATGAGGAAGTTGGACTAGATGACCACTAAGGTCCTAATCAGCTCTAAATCTATGATCAGGATGGGCAATTCTAACATTCAGAATGCTTCTTCATGCCCTAGTTGCATGGGGTGCTAGAATCAAAGCTACTACTCAACCACCTGAGTAGCTAAACTTCTGGTAGTGGACTTATCAAAGCTAAGCTGCACTGCTAGGATGTATATCTATGTTTGGACTCAAAGCCTTTCCAACTTTATAGATGCTTCCAATTCTTGTGACTCTCCAACATAGCTTTTGAGAATCCTGTATCATCTCCAAGCCAATCTGAGGCATCAGAATAGAATTTTAATGGATAAACTTAAGGATAGTATCTACATAAAAAAGGAGTCATGAACAAGTCCTAGAGGATCTTAGCCCCTCTGTGATTATTATGATATGATAGCACCTTAATTTTAGCAAATTATTTTTTTTCTTGGTGGTCTCACTAATTATGCATGATCTACATCATTGTCCTCCCAGCAAGAGCACATAGGGAAGATGTCATAACCACTATTCTTATTTCTTTTCTTCCTTCCATTTGGTTCTATCTGTTCTAAGAGGCAAGAGGTATAGATCAGAAGAAAACTTACTCGGAATTTCCCCTTAGGAGGAAATGCCTATAGTCCCACTGAAACCACCCTATGTTCTTTGTTTCTCCAAAATAAATTGAGGTGTCTACAGCAGGCAGAAGCTTCATTGTTTGGGTAAGTTTTACTAAGGATTGCTGACAGCCATCATGGAAAGCTATTTATGTAAAACAATTCCATAAAGGTAACTCTTAAATTATAATAGTAGTATAAACCCTATATGCCACTAGGTCAAAATAACAAAAAACAGTGACATTCTAAAACCTTAGCCCTAATCCTTAGCAAAGTTTGCCAGTATATGGGAAGGGATTTTTTGCCCTAGCCAAGAGAGGAGAATATTTCCCACAATCCCTTGGGATCTCCTGAATAAATCTCAGGGATTTCCAGCCTTTCACACAATCACTACAGGCCAATCTGGCAAAAATGGGGAAACTACTTTTCAAGAAAGAGCAGAACACTGCATACTCATAGAGAACCACGATTTTCAAGAAATTCTTGTGCATGTTGGAACCAGTTTTATTTAGATGAGAGACTTTCACTTGACAGAGAATCTGGTGCCAGACATAAAACTCCCAAACTATTAACCTTTGCAGGTACAAACAGTTATGGGAGAAACTGGGAAGAGTTTGAGAAAACACCATTAACTTCAATGTTTTCTAGGACAGATTCTGTGGCTGACAGGTTGAGCAGTATCTATGCCACCTCCCCTCTATGATATTTTTGTCCATATCCTCTGTCTTGGTCTTTTAATATCTGAAGAATATCTGCATATCATCTAAACTTCTTTTCTGGATGTATGACCAGTCCACCTCATCAAAAATTGGCTGTTGAATTCAGTTGAACTGAATTGAATTAAGTTTAATTAAAATTAAATTAATTGAAGCTTTAGCTGGCATGGGAAGGACTTCTGGAAATGAGGAAAATGGGCAGAGGAGTCTTCTCTGAGCTTTTTGTTTGTTTGTGTATCCTTATCATTTTTAAATTAAGTATTCATGTCATATATATGTGTATACAATGTGTGTAAATTTAGTTATTTACAAATAATATACATGTTGCTGTTGTTATTTCTTTTCAGTTGTGTCTTACTCTTCATAACAGATTTGGAGTTTTCTCGGCAAAGATTCTAGAGTGGTTTACCCTTTCCTTCTTCAGACAATTTTGTATATGAGGAAACGAAGGCAAACAGGATTAAATGATTGTCTAGGGTCACACAGCTCACAAGTGTCTGGGACCAGATTTGAACTCAGGTCTTCCTCACTCCAGGACCAACCCTATATGCTATACCACCTAGTTGCTGTTCTGCTATATTAATGAAATACATTATAAAACTTATACGTGAATAGTTATGTAAAAAAGATGAGAAAAAGTTCAAATAGTATTTGATCTTAGAGTCGATTGGTAACCGTCAAAGTATTAAGTATAAATAACATATGTTCAGACCTGAGCTTCAGATAACCAATTTTGTCTGGTGACTAAAGCCTAGATTGAAGAGGAAGAGACTTGGGGCAGGGAGATCAACCAGAAGACCACTAGAATAGTCTAAGAGGTGTTGAAGGCTAGGACTATGGTGGTGGTTGTGTAAGTGAAGAGGAGAAAGAAAGAAAAGAAGGAGAGAAAGAAATGACAAGAATTGCCAGCTGATTGGCTATATAGGGAGAGGAACAGCGAAGGGAATAGGATGACTCTAAGGTTATCAACCCAGGTGACTAGAAAGATGGCAGTACTCTCAAAAGAAATAGAAAGGTTTGAAAGAAGGGCAGATTTTGGTGGAAAGATAATGAAATGAGATCAGGAATCAGTCTCTACTCATTTGTGCCTACTTAGCTAGTGTGATTCACTCTGTTTACATCAAAATAAAGTGAAAAGTTGAGTTCTTAACAGTCTTGGGCAAAAGGTTGAAAATTCCCTCCCCTCTCCAAGGTACACTTGCCACATAGCTTGATAGGAAGCAAAGAGTAGATATGCTGGAATAGGAAAGGAATTTTCTCAATGTTATCTGCTAAGCTACTGCTGTGGGTTGTCTAAGTATTAGGTACCTTGAAGGATTCATTCCTGCCTCAGAAAAGAAGCTGGGAGCTTGCATAGTACAAAAGTGTAGGTATGCTTGAATTGTTGACTTGAATTTGGCTATTCCTGGTGGTATAAAGTGAAACCTATCTTCCCACCTTCTGAATGATTTGCCATATACCCTTTGGGGTCAGAATACAGCCCCTTTGGACTTAGGTTGTGGGATTCCAGGGAGGTATCTAGTCTTTTTGTCAATTGCCCTACAGAGAAGCCTTCCTGAACCTCTGTAGAAATGGAATACTTTAGCCCATCACTTTAGCACTCCTCTGCACAAGCTACAGGAAGATCTGCAACTAAGAAAACCCAGGAAACTCAGAATTAATTCCCATTGTCATAACCATGTCATAACTGTGACTCTACCTCTGAGTATTCCAAGAGCATTTATAGGCAATACTTCCCTCCCCTTGTTCTTTTCTTTCCTGGTCAGGTGGCTAGAATTACTTTAGCCTGGTTTCATGCTAAGTCTAACTTCCAGACTCAAGAAGTCATTTATTTCCTCTTGGCCTCTGGAGAGAAGTAAACCAAGTTAATTACAAATAAGTATAGTGTTTGCATCATACTGAGACTATGTTCTCCACAGAACCCTGCAGGGGCAGGAGAGAAGATAAAAGGAAAGGAGAACTGCCAGTTTGTGAAAGCAGATTGAGCAAACATGAAGATGTTATGGTCACAGGGGCACCAAGAGAGACCCTACATCTTAGTTCCTATCCTGACCTTCCCCTTTTCACTGACCTCAAAATAATACCGTCCAAGATACTCTCATAGCTCAGAATTCTTTTGGAATTGCCAGATAATTTGGCAATTACTTGTTAAATGTCTACTTGTTGTCACTCTAACTCCGCAGCATTTCCCAGCTGACTGACAATGACTGAGTCCAGAAATTATCAGCTAGGGAAATAATTGCACAGTCTTAATCAAGCACAGGTGAAGAACTTGCAGAACTCAGATAAGGGGGGAAAGAGAGAGAAAAGACCGGAAAGGATCAAACTTTGTCTTGGATCAGAACACTTTGGGATCACTGAAAGCTTATAGATCCACAGGAACGACACAACACTCAATACATAAGAATATGGTAGAAGGATCCTGAAGGACATAATCTCATCCTAAGTCTTCCCTCCAGAAACAGAAAGACACTGACCCTAATATAAAGTTCAAAGGCAATAAGTAGGCTGGAAGAATAAACAAAAATGCAAAAAAAGAAAATCTCACCATAAAGAGCTATTATAATGGCAGCAACAGTCAAAAAACAAACTCAGAAGAAGATTCCAAAACAACTACAAGAAAGGAGAAACATATCTTGGACACAAGTTCAATTAGAATTCCTGGAAAAGATAAAGCAAGAGCTAAGAAAAAAGAGTTACATTTTTCATAATTGAAATGAAAATCTAAAAAATATAGAGAATAAATTGAACCTGTGAAAGAAAGAATTGGAAAGGGAATTAACATCTTGAATAAAAGGTATAAAACTCATCCAAACTTCAAATGCCCTGACAACTAGAATAGATGAAATGGAAACCAATGATTCCATGAGACAATAAGAAATAGTAAAACAAAGTCCCAAAACTGAAAAAATATATAGAGAGAAGATCTCTCATAGCAAAAATAACAAGCCTAGAAAAGAGATTAAGGAGACATGATTTAAGAATCATTGGACTACCCGAAAGCTTTGACCAAAAAAAGCAAGCTAGATATAATATTTCAATTTTAAAATGTTCAAATCTCAGAATCAGAGAGCAAAGGGCAAGTAGAAAGAATTCACCTCATGAAAGAAATCCCCATTGAAAATTGCAAGAATATTCTAGGCAAAATCCAGTGCTTCTGGGTCAAAGAAATAATACTGGAAGGTATCAGAAAGAATTCAGCAACCAAGGAGCCACAATCAAAATCACACAAGATTTAGCAACCACACTCTAAATGAACAGAGACTTTGAAAATATGAAAATATGATAAGAGGCATAGGCTAACAACCAAGAATAACTTATCCAGAGGTAGAGCCAAGATGGTGGAGTAGAAAGACACATATACTCTAGGGCTTGCCCTACAGCCCACAAAATACCTGTAAAAAATTACTCTCAACAAATTCTAGGGAAGCAGAAGCCACAAAACAACAGAATGAAAGAGGTTTCCAGCCAAAGGTAACCTGGAAGGCCGACAGGAAAGATCTATCTCATGGGATGCTGAGCAGAGGGGAGAACAGCCCTAACTACAAGGCACTGGGAGGAACAGGACCTGAACAGACCTCTGGTGCAGAATTCCCAGGAGGGAGGGTCCCAGATCCTTCAACCTATAAGAGACAAAGAAAGCTTCAAAGGTCAGTGTGGGAGGGCTTTCTCAGCTGGAAGAGAGGGGAACAAGGTTCCCCAGCACTGACCCCAGGTAGCAACAGCAGTGGGTGGTGGACAGCAGGCAGCTACATGGAAGCATCCTGGGTTCATTGTCCAGGCAGCTCAGCTTAAAGCCTCTGGCAAAACTGAGCAGCTGATCTGAACCTAAGCCCTGAGTGGCTGTCTCAACCCCATCCAAAGCCCCTGGGGGAGTTGAGCATCCGATCTGAATCTCAGCCAGAACATCCTCTTGACAAAGGATTCAGAAGTCAAGTAACTGGTTGGGAAAATGCCCAAAAAAGGAAAAAAAATAAGACCATAGAAGGTTACTTTCTAGGTGAACAGGTGTCTCCTTCCCTCCTTTAGGATGAGGAAGAATAATGCATACTGTCAGAGGAAGTCAAAACTTCTGCATCCAGTACCTCCAAAATGAATATGTAGTGGGCTCAGGCCATGGAACGGGTTGAAAAGTAAGTCAACAGTTTGCTAAAGGAGACCTAAAAAATGCTGAAGAAAATAATACCTTTAAAAATAAGCTAACTGGAAAAAGTGGTCGAAAAAGCCATTAAGGTGAAGAAGGCTTTAAAAAGCAGAATTAGCCAAATGGAAAAGGATATTCAAAAGCTCACTGAAGGAAACAGTTCTTTAAAAATGAGAGTGGAGCTCAGGGAAGCTAATGACTTTATGATAAACCAAGAAATTACAAAACCAAAACAAAAGAATGAAAAAATAAAAGAATATCTCGTTGGAAAAACAACTGACCTGGAAAATAGATCCAGAAGAGACAATTTAAAAATTATGGGACTACCTGAAAGCCATGATCAAAAAAAGCCTAGATATTATCTTCCATTAAATTAACAAGGAAAACCGCCCTGATATTCTAGAACCAGAGGGAAAATAATTATTGAAAAAATCCAACTGTCACCTCCTGAAAGACACCCAAAAAGAAACTCCTAGGAATATTTTGGCCAAATTTCAGAGTTCCCGGGTCAAAGAGAAAACATTTCAAGCAGCCAGGAAAACACAATTTGAGTATTGGAGAAATGCAATAAGGATAACACAAGATCTGGCATTTTCTACATTAAGGGACCAAAAGGCTTAGAATAGGATATTCCAGAATTCAAAGGAACTGGGATTAAAACCAAGAATCACCTACCCAGCAAAACTGAGTATAGCATTTCAAGGGAATAAATGGTCATTCAATGATATAGAGGACATTCAAGATTCTTGATGGAAAGACCAGAACTGAATAGAAAATTTGACTTTCAAACGCAAGAATCAAGAGAAGCATGAAAAGGTAAACAGGAAAGAGAAATCATAAAGGACTTTCTAAAGATAAATTGCTTACATTCCTACATGGAAAGAAAATATTTATAACTCTTAAGACTTTTCTCAGTTTTTGGTAGTTGGAAAGATTATGCACATACACACACACAAACATACACACACACACACACACATACATACATACATACATATAGACAGAGAGTACAGGTTGAGTTGAATCAGAAGAGACGACATTCATTAAAAAATTTAAAATTAAAGGGTGAAGGAGGAAAATACTAGGAGGGGAAAGTGAGAAATGGAATGGGGCAGGCTACAACACATAAAAAAGGTAAGAAATATCTTGTTCAATGGAGGAGAAAAAGGAGAAGGTGAGGGGGAAAAGTGAAACTTACCCTCTTTACATATGGTTTAAGGAAGGATTAACATGTTCACTAAATTTGGTATGAAAATCTATCTTACATTACAGGAAAGTAAGGAAGAAAGGGACAAGTAGGTGAGGGGCATGAGAGAAGGGAGGGCAAATGGGAAAAGAGTAATTAGAAGTAAACACTTTGGGAAAGGAACAAGGTCAAATGAGAGAATAAAAAAAGGGGAAGATAGGATAGGATAGAGGGAAATATAGTTAGTATTTACACAACATGATTATTATGGAAATCTTTTGCAAAATGACACATATATAGCCTGTATTAAATTGCTTGCCTGCTCAGCCGGGATAGGTAGGGAGGGAGAGATAGAGAGACAAGTTGGAATTCAAAGTATTAGAAATGAGTGTTGAGAATTATTAATGCATATAACTGGGAAATAGGAAACACAAGTGATGTGGTATAAAAATGTATCCTGCCCTACAAGAAAAGAGAGAAGATGGGGATAAGGGAAGGGTGGGGTGTGAGAGAAGGGAGGGTACATTGAGGGAAGGGGTAATCATTATGCAAGGTATTATGGGGTGGGGGGAGGGGAGAGATAGAGAGAAAAATTGGAGCTCAAAATCTTGTGGAAATGAATACCGAAATCTATAAATAAAAGATAGATAGGTAGATAGATAGATGATTGATAGATAGATAAATGAATGATTGAATAAATAAAATAAAGAATAACATCCAATAAAATTAGTCCTATAGAGGAAAAATGGACCTTGAATAAAATAAAAGACTTCTTAATACATCTGACGAAAACATCAGAACTGTATAGACACTTTGAAGAACAAACAGGAGCCAAGAGAAAATTTTTTAATTAATCATAACTTAACAATCATAAAGGACTAAGAATAAATTGCTTATGTTTTAATAGAGTTAAAACCCTATCACAATCAGGGATCATAAAGGGACTCTAACTAGACCAAGGGCCTGGAAATTGTTGTGACATGCTTTGATGAGCTTAAAAGAAGAGTAGAAGAATACTTTGTGGGGAGAATGGAGTCAAGGATTGGAAAAACTATTTTATATGATTGGGGTGTTGAAAGATAAGTCTAAAAAATACAAAGAGAAAAGGAAAGGGAAAGTAAGCAATACATGAACTTTCCTCTGATCCCAAACTGATCAAAAGAGAGAACAATACATACATGCACACACATAAATACACAGACATCCACACATGCACAAACACACAACATTTCACTCAACAGGGAAATGGAAGGGAAAATGGAGAAAGGAGATTAGATTAGAGAGTAGATTAAGGGAAGGAATTACTCCTAGACAAACAAATAAAAAATCTCTAAGAACATATAAAAATATTTATAGTAGCTTTTTGTTTGGTATCAGAAAAAAAAATGGAAACTGAAAAGGTGACCATCAATTGGAGAATGATTGAACAAATTTTGGTATTTGAATGTGATAGAAGGAAATGAGAAAAGGAATGGTTTCTAAGAAATCCAGAAAGATTTTATAAATCAATATAGTGTAAGAGAAGAACTAGGAAAACAAATTATACAAAATGATATTATAAAGACAAAACAACTTTGAAAGACCTAGAAACTCAATGACCAATTTCACTTCCAAAAGACTCATGATGAAACATGCTATCCAACTCCATATGAGTAGCAGACAGAGATATAGATGAAGAGTACAGATTGAAGGATGGTTTTGTTTTCTCTTATTTGCACGTGGTCATTGGGGGAATTTGTTTTGCTTGATTGTATTTATTGGTAGTAGAGGTTTTGTTTTTCTCTTTCAGTGGGAGGGGATAGAGAAAAGGTGGATTTGATTTTTGAAAAGAAACATTCATTTTAAAAACTGAAGACATTGAACCAGATGATGTCTGAACTCTTTTCCAGCTTTATGTTTATGATTCTGTGGTCCCACACAGGTGGTCCTATATTCAAAGCTCCAAAAGGGAGCTTTTTGTCACTTGAGTGGTCTCTACTAAGCATAGAGGATCTGGGTTTCAATCTCAGATTTTAAGTCTCATATTATTAACTCTCTCTTCCCTACTGTTCCTCTGTCCAGAGTGTTTTCAATAGTCAAAAAACATTTAAGTTCTTACTATGTGCTAGGTATCATGCTAAATATTGGGGATACAAAAAGAGGCAAAAGACAGTCCCTTCTCTCAAGGAAATCACAATCTAATGAGGGAGGCAACACACAAAAACATGTACAAACAAACCATATACAGGGTAAATAAATAAGAGAAGAAAGGAACTATAATTAAGAGAAGTTGGGAAAGGCTTCCTGTAAAATATGGGATTTTAGTCTGGATTTAAAGGATGCCAGAAGAACCAACAGATGAAGATAAGGAGGGAGAACATTCAAGACATGGGGAGCAGCCAGAGAAAATGCCCAGAGATGTAAGATAGAATGTCTTGTTCATAGAACTAGAATGGGGCCAGTGTCATGGAATAAGGTGCAAAGAGACTAGAAAGATAGGAAGGAACTGTGTTATGAAAGGCTTTGAATACCGAGGATCTTTTATTTCATTTTAGAAGGAATATGGAGCAATTGGAATTAATTTCTTGGGAGGTGACATGATCAAACTTGTACTTTGGAAAAATTCTTTTAGTGGTCTAATGGAGGAAGGATTGGAGAGGGGAGATTCTTGAGGCAGACAGATCCAGCAACAGCCTATGGCAATAGTCTAGGTGTGAGGTGATGAGGGCTTGCACCAGAGTCATGGAAGTGTCAGAGAACAGAAGAGGGCTATTGGAAGCTATTGCAAACATGAAACTTACAGGTCTTGGCAACAGTTTGGACATGGGGATGGGAGGTGAGGGGCAAAAGATAGTGAGGAACTCAGTATGACTCTTTGGTTGTGAGCCTGAGGGACTGGGAGGGTTGTGTTTCCCTCTTCAGTAATAGGGACGGTACGAAGGGGCAAAGATTTAAAGAGAAAGATATAGTTCACTTTGGGACATGTGTTCAAGATATCTACTAGACACCCAGTTGGAAATATCTAAAAGGCAGTAGGAGATGCAAGATTATAGGCCAACATAGAAGTTGGGGGGCAGGAAAAGTATATCTTAGAATCATCAGCATAGAGATAGTAATTATGGGAGTTGATAAGGACACCAAATAAAGTGGTATAGAGGAAGAAGAGGAGGAGCCAAGACAGAACCCTGTGTGTGCTTAGCAAAATATCTGGCACATAGAAGGCACTTAATAAATGCTTGTTGACTTAACTTGACTGTTCACTTAGTAGTACATAACATGATCAAGGTGGGATTACTGAGAAGCTCAGTCAGTATTCAGTAGACTAAAATTTTAAAATCCCTATTTAAATGGCCCGGAGTACACTAGGATGTTTTAATAATTTCACCTAAATCACGTTCCAATTCAATACACAGAGTCCTCAGGAGTAATCCTGAACAAGTTTATTTACTACAAAAAGAGAAACCTCTCAGAAAGAAAGGATAAGAACCTCAGGACAGAAACATGGTAGACATCACTTCCTTATAAAAAGAAGAAAGCGAAAGAATCAAATGGTATCCATGATTTTCAGTTTATTAATGATTTCAGAATGGAAACCACCATAGATTCTGCCATGCTGAGATGTGATCTTGGAGGGGGCTAACTTCATCTGTTTACCCTGTAAATAATGAAAGGTGATTAAGTTACAAATTACTTAAATGGGCAAATGCAATGTGCCAAGGGATGTCATCTTCTTACCTAGGACACAATTTGTCATATAACACACTTGACAGTGCTTAGTTATGTCCTCCCACCCGTTAAAAGAATTAGACCATTGCAATTGAAGCCAAGAAACTTATTTCACATAAATTTTGCATAAAATTGGGGCAAAGAACTGATTTCCTCTCCCCCATCAACCCTACCCACCACATGTCCATACACTTTGAGCATAGCAAACACAAAAGTATGGGCATCTACCCTTCAGTGAGCTATATTGTATAACTGAGAGCAGAGCACAATTGAAAACAAGATTATACAGCAATCTAAAGGGTAGAGTGCTTCAGTGGAAAAACATCCCAGAACAGAGAGTAAAGGGATTTGGGTTCTAATCCTTATTCTCACACTGCATAACAATCAGAATGTCCATTTCCTTCTTGCCTCAGTTTTCCCATCTCTAAAAGAAGAGACTGTACTAAGTGATTCCTAGGGTCTCTTCCATTGCTTCCAAGATCTGATTGTCTTCTACCTCTTCTTCACAAGGCATTTCCTGTCCCAAAAGAAGATTTGAGTTTCCTGGATTTCCATGTTTAGGATGTGAGCATGTCAAGAATGAATAAAATGCTGCCCGTGTGAATATCAAAGAGGCAAAACTAGCCTATGAATTTTAATACTGACAGGGTAAGTCCTCTAAATCTTAACCTAAATCTGCTCAGGTCTAAGTATTATATACATGGCCCCTTTGCCTTTCAAGAAACAGGGTAAAGTCTTTACCACACAGTTATAAGGATCCCCACATGATGAAATTGCATAAATGTAGAAGGCTATAGAAAGGAATAAGACAAAACATTTCCCCAAAAGAAAGAAGTGAAATATGAACTTACCTAAACATGACACATGTCTGTGGAATGAAAAAGAAATACTTGAGTGACATCATTTGGTGAAAAAAAGAAATTACCTTTGAGAGCAAAATCCCTACAACTGAAACCCTGTAGCAAAATTACTTCTTCAAAGGTTAATAAGGAGGCAATTTCTTTCATCCTCACATAACCCAAAGAGGGCTTCCTCTGATGAGCCCACACACACTCCCACCCTGAGCAGAGGAAAGAACGTTTATAAGTATCACTGAGGCTTTTCTGATTAAAACGCAACACCGTAACTATTAACTTTGCTCTTGGTAGAGATAGTAGAAAGAACTGTATCCTAAGAGAGATGGAGATCACTTGCCTTTCTGGGTTATATTTTATACTGGCTCAAATTCATTCACAGATAAGCCAGAGAGAATGAGAGAATCTTGAAGGTATGTAAGACGACTAACCAAAAGTAAAGTAACAGTTCTTTGTAAGAAAAACCTTTGATCTCCTTCCTTACTAGAGACTACTAAGAATCTTTTCGATTTATATAAATTTTGCCTTCAGATAATCTGTTTTTGCTAAACATTGAGCTGAGATCAGAGAAACCTACCTCTTGTACGGACTTCAATCACTGTATAGGGCATGGCCAAAGTCCTGAGAATTTTCTTGAACTCATTCATGCCTTTGTTTTCCTCTATTCTTCTGACTGTAGAGTTAAAAATTTGTCATTTTATTTATTTTTCTAAGACTATGATGAGAATGCAGAGAAAATATGTTCCCATACGAAGAATTTGTTAGGTCACACATACCAGCCTATATGTCAGAGTCTCTATGGTCCCCATGCAGGATATCAAGAAACTAGTATACTACTGTTGTTATTAATAATGTAGTACTAATTATAAAAGTAAGAATAGTAGTAATAGCATTCATTTGCATAAAAAGTTGAAATTTTTAAAGGAATTTCACATATACAGCCTCATTTAGGCAATTCAGTGGAGGGAAAATCCGTCAACCAAATTATTTGACTAAGTCATTTGTTTGCCTCAATCATACTGGAAGTGGAGACTTCGCACAAGTACACATTATGTACATTTTTTTTCTTGCTATGAGTTTATAATTATATTTTGCCCTTACTTTGCTATCCTTGATACATATCGTGTTCCATTCATCATTATTTAAACTATTACCCAGGTGAGATAGAGATATGTAAAGGAGTTTGTAGCCTTAAAGTTCTCTATAAATGTCAGACGATTCTATCAATATTAATTCAAAATTCAGCTTGGCACAAAAATTCATTACATCACATCCTTTACCCTATAACATATTGTTAATTATCTACTTCACAAACTACTTCAAGAACCTGTAGTTTTATACTAGTCCATCGAGGCAAATTACAATCCCTTGACCAGAGGATAGTTTTGGAGCATTACTAAGACTGAAAAGATCATCACCCTGAAGTCAACACGATGATGAACTTCTCTGAACCTATCTAGGCTGGACAACAGACATAGTCTATCCTTGGGTCTCTCTATACTCATAATCTTTCCAATTTTGATAAGGCTTGCCAGAGTTTATGCTCCTAGCAGGGTCACAAGTTAGAGTTACTTCACATCACGATGAGAAATCAAAAATAGGATTCTCTCTGTCTCTTTCTCTCCCTCCCTTCTTCCCTCTCTTTCTTATCATATACATATTTTCAACTGTTTTACAATCATGTCCAAATCTTCATGACCCCATGTGGAGTTTTCTTGGCAAAGATACTAGAGTGGTTTGCCATTTCCTTCTCTGGCTAATTTTACAAACAAAAAACTGAGGCAAACAGGGTTAAGTGACTTGACTAGGGTCACACAGCTGGTTAGTATCTGAAGTCAGATTTTAACTCAGAAGGACAAGTCTGCCAGACTCCAGGCTCTGCACTCCATCCAATGCACCACCTAGCTGCCTTGCATATTCATATACATGCATACATACATATATGTGCATGTGTATATATATTATTTATATATACATGTTATATATGTGTATATTTATATACTTTATATACTTTAAGGAGAGAAAGAGAAATATGTAAGTCCGATCCATATTAATGGTGTTGACTAGATGATTATTAATCTTCTGATTCCCATTGGACCCTAATCTGGTCCCTAGAACTTCTGACGGTTCCAAAATTGCTGCTAGTGCCTTCCCTCTGAGAGTATCTTATATCTATTTAGTATGTAGTTTATTTATATGTAATGGTTTGTATGTTGTCTTTCTCATTTGAATGTGAGTTCTTTGAGGGAAAGGACTGTTTTTGCCTTTCTTTGTATTTTTACCTTTCTTTGTATCCCCAGTCCTTAGCACAGTGACTGGCACTTAGCAAATGCCTAATAAATGCTCGGACTGGTTGTTGACTAATTAGTCTCTTGATGATGTGTGTTAATAATGATGATCTGTTGTCATATGTCATTCAAACTTCTAATGAATAAGATACATACCATAGTAGGCACATGCCATTTTTTCCCGGTTGTTGATGTTGTACAGGCAAAAGAGTAAGTAGTTGTCATAATCAGTTTCCATTAGAGAGAATGTATATGAGGCAGACTCTGAAGAAACTAGGAGAGAAGTCATAAGGAAAAGTCTTTTTCCAAATTGGAAGCAATCTGAAGTATCTGGAATGCTACTTTAAAATCAATCTAACTTTGCCCCATCAAGTCCACAAGGGTAAGGAATGCCTCACTAAGGGTTACAAAGGAAAACTCTTTAGTTCCTACTAGTTTTATCCCCCCTCTCCTGTCCTCTGCTTGGCTTGTGGATCCCATAACTGCTATTAATTCAACAATATCTCCTAACTTTCTTAATGCATACCTAACCCAGGAATCACAACCCAGAAGCAAATGTTTTATTACTGGTCCTATCCCTTAATATGCTTCCACATCTTAGCCATCTAGCTCAATGCTCCCAGGGTTTGAAATCATCACCTTCAATAGATGCTTATTTCATAAGATTTTGAGCTGGAAGGAACCTTTATTGCTTGCCCAATCCAGTCTTTTCATTTCATAGATAATGAAATTAGAGCCTTCAGACAGGAAATGACTCTTCCAAGGTATGGGAATTAAGTAGCAGGCCAGGAATACAAGCAGAATTCCTCAGAGCCTGAATCGCCTGAAAAATTATTTCTACTACCCTATACTTATAATAATATCACAAATAGATAAGTAAATATGACAGACCAATCAAGAAAGAATCTCAATATTTTATTTCCCTGTTCAGTTCTGAGAAAAATCTGTTTACATTTTAGATTTGGAACCAAGTTCTACATTTGAGATCAAAGCTCAATAATTAATACAAGTACCCCTTCCCCAATAGCATATTTTCCACAGTTCATCTTTTATCTTCCTTCTCTACCTTATCTTCAACCCCAGCACACACCAAGGCAATGAGGTCTTTATGTGGTCAGTCAAACCATCTGCCATCTTCCCAACTTTATTGGTTAGTATTTTAAGAAATTTTTTCTTAGATTTTAAAATGAATTTAATATATCAGTTTTAAATTGACATAGCACTCTCATTTCTCTTTACCTTATAAAAAGAGCCCAAGTAACAGTATAGGTTTAAATGGCCTCTCAGGAAAAAAGAATAAGAAAGAGTACTTTTCATCTTTTGTTGAGTATAAGGAAATATACTTCCTTTCTGGATTTCCATGTAAATAGGGGTTGTATAAACAGTATTTAGAACCATAATTTGGTGATACCTACTGTAGATCTCAAACTCAGTGGGTTTCTGAGTTTTCTTTAGAAGAAACTTCTTCTCAACACACCTGTCAGTCCTGAAAAACCAATCAGACTTGTCAGTTTTTTCTCAAATCCCGCTTTTTATGAAACACATACTGGACCAAGAGGAAAAATAGTAAGGGTAGTTTGAAGAGCTCATACCACACCTGAACCAATTGGAAAACAAGGAAAATATGAGAGGATCTCCAGTTATTTTCATCACCCAGAATCAAATAACCAGTTAATTGTTTGATTAAATCAGTTCTTTTCAACAAACACTTATTAAGGTTTTATTATTCACAAGACATGACACCTATTTCTTTGACTGAATTCAACTTTTTTTGATAAAGAAATTATAGTCCATTAAGTCAGAAACCTGGATATGTGTAAATAGAGGCTTGATGAAAAACCAATCATTTGAAGCAGTAGTTTGGTGCCCTAAACACCAATTATGTGATTTATTGGATGTGGGAGACTATAGTTTTAGGGGATGCAGTTTCAGGATATAAAGTTCTTCACTTCCTTCCTAGGTCTTCCAGCTTTGAAAGTAAAATTCCAAATCTGAGGGGGCCAAGACCATGCCCACAGTTTCAAGATCACTTCCTTTGGTTTTCTTTTTCTTGCCCCTTTAAGGAGCCAAGTCCCAGTTTCTGAACCCTACCAGTTTCAGCCAAATGGCTCTTTGCATTTTAAATTTCTTTTTATTCCACTTAAAAATCCTAGAAGTTAAATTGTTCTCATCTTTGAGAGCAAGAAAACACTAGCTCCAACATTTGAATTCTTCTTTTCAACATTTAGACAAGGATTCCTCCCAGGAGCAGTTGTGTCAGAAACTCAGGAAGGGGCTATTAAAATCCTATTTAGGAAACAAACCTTGATTACCTTAGGATCAAAATTTTATGTTAGTAGTCTGCGCCATGGCCTCTGCTCTTCATAGCCTTTACTACTAAAAGGAAATCGTGATTTCCAACACCACATCAAAATATACTTGTTCAGCCAATCTCCTTCAAAAATTTCCCTCAAAGCTGTAATTCTCTATTCCTTTCTTGAGTCATCATAGGAGAATGTGATACTTACTTCTCTAACAAGACCAATTCCAGATTGTCTTCAGGAGTCAGGTTCACTTCCTTAATGTCCATGTCAAACAAGGGGATTGAGAATTCCATGGTCTTTACTGCTTCTCTGAGATACCACGATCCTACAAACTATAGAGAATAGACTTGTGAAGCTTTACTTCAGGGTTTCCAGGCATAGCTGATATCTTTCCTATTCCCCCTGCCATATCCTTCACTGACCCTGAAGACTTTTAACTCCAAGGTTCATGTTATTAACTGGAGTCTAAAAGAATCAATGCTAAAATAAGGAGGCTCCAATTAACCCTGATCCAAGCCAGGTACATACCATAGTTGATGGCAGGTGCATAAGTAGGAATTTCTATGCTCAGGGAAATTCTATCCCTTTTGATTTATAGAATCAACCCATCCAAGAGCATCCCTGTCATTTTAATTCCACTGAGCAATCTCTTGCATGATACTATTCAATAATTTATACAATTGAAAACGGATGTGGGTTAATCATGTAAGAAAGTGAGGGATAAGAAAAGTGTTACACAAGGACCCACAAATTATAAAAAGACCCAGAGTGAGGCCCCAGCACATTCTGGAGAAATCCCCCATGGAAATTCTATGGGAAAATATGAAACAAGAATAATGTAAGATGAGAAAGCAGAGATGGACTGTGATGATGATGGAAGGAATTCCTACATTAATCACAGATCTACTGAGTATCAGAGAATTATAAATACCTTAAAAATTTATGTGGTATCTGGAATATTGCTATCATCATTGAATAATTCAAGGGGAAAATGTACAAATATTCATATCTTACACAAGAAAACAAAGGAAATGAAGCACAAGAAAAGTTGAACTTCTAAGTGTGAAAAACGGTGAGGTTGTTGAAAAGAGAACTCTGTGGCCCCTTTGAGCTTCCCTCAGGGAAACTTTTCAACTCCATTTGCAACTGTGGCACAAACAAGAAAGAATTCTTAATGGCACAGGCAAGAATGAAAACTGCTTTTCTGAAAAGACAGTTCCATTCACACAGATCTGCTTAAATGGCCCTAGAAAGCAAATGGTTTGACTTGGGAGAAGTAACATATTCAAGAATCCATGGACTTTAGCATTATAGATAGGGCAAAGAAGAGAAGCTTATGGAGGAGAATGACAGAAAGAAAAAAGGAATTGAAAAAGATGGAATAATAAAAGGGAAAAAGAGTTCCCATGGTACAAACCCCTGCTCCAGGGATGCAGTAGTAGTTCTTCCAGGGACAACTGCCATTTCTGTAGTGCGTACTCTTCTCTCTTGTAATCAGTGCTACCCATAAGGAGAATGTTTCTAAACATGCCCTTCCCTCCCAATTCCAAAACACTCAGGAAACCTCTTTATAAAATGCCTTGAAACCATCTTAGAAAATGGAAAATTTCTCTCTATTTAGCCAAGAATTTTTTAAAGTCAAATTCTAGTTGGGATGCAAAATCACCAATTGAGGTAAAAAATATCCCAAAATTAAAATAGAAGACTATCGCAGAATCACAGAAATGTGTAATTTTAAATGTGGAAGAGAATTCAGAGGCTAAGATGGACAGATACAAGATACCTCTCAAGTGGTAGTTGGGCCTTTATTTGAGGATCATCAGGGAAGGGGAGTTCACTACCTTCAGAAGCAGTCCATTAAATATGGGATACATTATAACTATAAGGGAGTTTTCCCTTGCATCAAAACTAAATTTGACTCTAATGGGTAGGAAAGAGATAAATTCCTGCAGTAAGCAAAGAAATTGTAGCCCTCATATTCCAGGAAGCATTGTCCCCTAGAAATCTGATTTACCTTGTCACCCAATGCCTGGTCCACCACTAAGAGTAATAGTGGCCCAAACCATCCCACTCAAACTTACCTTCATTTTTTCTTACCTTTTCAACCTCTAAATCATTCTTGGAGTGAATGTTTTCAACAGCCTGGATGGCACTAATGAGGGCCAATCCAACAGTGAACAGAAGGAATTTCATGATGATAGCTGTTGGATATCACTTCTCTGAGTTCTGGAGAGAGTGATGATGGACGAATCACCTCAGCAGAGCCTTATTTATAGAACAGGAGCTTGAGGTTGCCCCATATACCAGGGCAGTACCTCCCTACCCACCCATAAGCCTGATTCCTTGAAAAGCAAATGGTCCAGCTGGCAAGGCTTAGATGGTATTGCCACCCAGGAAAACAAAAGTTCTTTCCAAAGAGAATGATACTTATTTTCCCTTAAATCTCTAACAGGAAAGAGATTCCATGATCAGACCTGGCAGAATGGAACTCACAGTCTTACAAAATGGATCCCTGATCAATTCTTGGTAGAATGTGTACTAGAGGGGGGTTGGTCACTGGGTGGCAGAAAATTACAACAGCATTTCTATGAGCTGTGAGCAAGTATTGTGAAAGGCAGTACAAATGATGAGAGAGAGAGAGAGTTCTTAGAGAGATGCCCCAAACAAGAACAAGGAAGATATACTCCAGCAACCAACCAGTGTTCCTAAGAAACATTATTTTATCACTGCCAAAATCTTTTGGCCTTCATCCTGAGAGACCTGACTTGGATTGAAAAGAAACAACACTATCCTCTTCATTAAGTCACAGGCTTTCCCTCCTGGTTAACCCTTCTTAAAACACCGTCCCTAGTAAACCTAGAAATCTGATTTCAACCATGCTATTATTTTATTTTACTATATCCTCATGCAGTTTCCCTTCTTGAGTTTTCCGTCCAATTTCTTTTTGCCAAGTTAGTTTATTTTGTTTTTTCATGACTTCTCCACGTGTGTTTTGTCCTATTTCCCTCTTTAGTCCATAAACTCCTTGAGAGCAAGAACTATGTCTTTCATGTTAGCCTCTTTTTCTTGCACAAGTCAATGCAACTCCAAATTCCAGATATTTTCAGTGACTGTCCCACATGCCTCGAATTTTCTCCCTCCTTATCTCCACCTCCTAGCTTCCTTCAAGCCCCAGCTAAAATCTCAGCATTTGCAAAAAGACTTTCTCGCTCTTCCTTAATACATAGTCCCTATGACGAATATCTTCACTCCGTTGATCATCCCCAATTTATCCTGCATACGTCTTGCTCATCTAAGATGTCTGTATGTTGTCTTCTCCATTTGACTGTGAGGAACAGACTTTTGTCTTATTTGGATCCCCAGAGTTTAACACAGTGCTTAGCACATAATAATCCTTTAATAAATGATTGTTGACTGACTACCATACCACAACTTATTTTCCATAGGAAGTGTCAGATGTCTCAGAAGGGAATCAAGACCAGGAAATTAATCTGCATGTTGTACCTTCTTCTGGGGGAGTGGTAGTGACTTGAACCTCTAGACATTTCCTGATGGAATGACTTCCTGGGAACTGGCCCAGTTAATTCATGGAAGGATAACCCAGCTAATTTCTTGTATTGAGAAGGTGACAAATAGAGCCCTTTACCCTCAAGTTTGTGCAGTACCTATTACCACACTGACTTAAGGCATATGTTCCTCATATATGTTTCACCCCTACTCATGAGACTGGGGTAATACGACAAGTTCATGTTTGTTTATCCTATTTCCTGACTTAGATTACATGTTCCTTAGGAGGAAAAACATAATATCATACCACATCTCTTAGTATAAGTGAGATAAAACTTTGAGATCTCCTAATCTCCATACTCTAGCCCTTCCTTGCCCACTTCCTACTCCCTCCAAGCACCACCCCCTCTCATGTTATTGAAGGTCAATCAGAGCACAAAGAGATAAATTAAGAACCATTGGGTCATTTAGATGTTCCAATTTTTTTCAGATGACTGGAAAACAATTAGAATAAGGCAAAGATTGTGGACTCATTAACCATAAAGTACTATTGAGAAAATCTCTCCCATGGCTTCAGAAAACCAATTCAAATGTGACCAGTCAACTTACAAATACTGTTGGTCCTGAGAACAACCAGACAAGACAAGGTGAATAACCCCAGTATCCATCCTCACAGCAGAAGAAAAAGTGAATGTCCTGTTGACAGTGGATTGAGAGCTTCATCTCAGTGTATAAAGGACAATTGTGTATTTTTTTTAAGTCACTCATATGTTTTATGGTTTCTCGCTGGTGATGATGTAATACAGATGATGAACATCTACATATTAGCTGCATGACCTTGGACTCCTTGGAGAAGTTACCTGACCTCTTAGGCGCTCTCTGGACTGCTGCTTCTCCATATGTTATATGTGGACTATAACATTTCCCTGGATCTCTCAGGAGGTGCCATGAAAGTAAGTGAAATCATGGACATCCCCTCTGGAGCCTCCAAATCCTTCCTTCTGAGGATTCCAACCTAACAATCATTACAATAACCAGTTCTTTCTTTTTTTACCTGCTTCCTTCCTGTTTAGGCTTCGGTCCAGGGCATGACTAAGGATTATAAAGTAGTGCATTCATCCTCTGGCTCGACTTGTGGGCCTCTTCTAGGTAAATTATATTTTCTCTATCACCAGAAATCATAATACCTTTGTTCTGACAGCTGTGCTTATTACTTGGAATTTCAAGTTCCCTGAGTGGAGACAGAAGGAAAATGTTGGGTTTACTTTAGCCCTTCTTCAATCGCAGAAAAAGCCCGAAGTCCAAGCATAACTCAAGGAAGGAGCAGTTCGGTATTGCATTTTGACATTAAAAAAATAAGTAACTAAATTTTAAAAGTAAATGTGACAAATCCAAATATTATAATGTCAATGGGCACCTATGAAAATGTACTGTATAATAGTATGTCTAAGATATGTATTTTCTTTGCAATAAACAGCCTTTAGGTGGCAGTGATGTGTTTTATTCCTATGTATTTTAGTGTAAAAAGTGTGGGATGTGGAGCCACAAGTCCCAACTTCAAATCTCAGCATTGCTACTTAAAGAGCTATGACTTCAGCCAAATGATTGAACCTCTCTAAGTTGAGCTTCAGTATCCTTTGTCTTTTCAATAAATGGAATGATGTCTAAGGTACCTTAGGCTTTAAATCCATATCCTTAAGATCAGTAGTGTTAAACTCAAATATAATCAGGACACTAAACCATACATAAGGATCTCTGCTGGTCACATCTTCAGTTAGAAAACCACATATTAATATTATCTATGCTTTGTTATATTTTTATTTTTGTAAATATTCTCCAACTCCATTTTAATCTGGTTCTAGTGATAGGCACATTTTGGACTGCATGGTCTGCCTGCTGGCCTCAAGTTTATTACCTCCTCACTAAAACAAAAGATTGACCCAATTTTTATTTTCCAACAAACCATGTAAGTATCAAAGCAGTACAGTCTCTAGTATCCTAGAGGGACCATTATCATCTCTCAAGCTTTGAAAGTCCCATTCTTTAAGAAACTCATGGAAGCGTACTTAAGAAACCAAGTAAAAAGGAATAGAGCTAAAGCTAAAAATCTCAGAAAGGAAACAAAGCTTATTCTTTGTTCATTTCTATTACCTTGTTTTGTTCAGATGTGTGGCATATTATAGAAAAGATTTACGTATAATTATATTTTTTATTTGCACACCTATTTGATTCCATTGTTGTTGGTGTTTGAATTTTTTTTTAATCAGTTTCATGACTACCTCAGTGTGGAGGACACCCTATTTAGAGTCAGATCAATACCTGCCCTGTAACTTATATATAGTCTCAGAGTTGTATTGGAATATAAGAGGCCTGGACAATGACTTGTCCAGAGTTACACAGCAATCACTCAGAGGCCACACTTCTGAGTCCAAGGCCAGCTCTCTATGTGCTACACTATGATGACTATAAAATAAGGGGGGACAGCAACAAGATGGCCTAATTTGATAAACTGCAACTTTGCCACTGATTCTCTGTGAAAATTAGGCAAGGCATGACCTCCTATTTCTCTACTGTCCAGGGAATTAAACTGTATCATTGCTGGGGCTCTTCCAATTTCATACTCAGTACCTTGTGATATCTGCCATAAGGGAGAAAACGGAAAAGAGTTGGGACAAAAGGGATCGTGTGATGATAAACATAGAATAAAATAGTCTTTTAAATGAAGGAAAGGAGTCCGATATCATTGTCCCAGGTTCTTCCCTCACCTAAGGAGAGTTCAGACAACAGACTGAGCCAAGTATGATTGCTGAATAGTTTATTACCATCTGAACAAAGTATTAGGAAGGGGGTGGAAAGACAGTCAAGAAGTGGAAGTATATTCAAAGTATAAACACAGATAAATGCTTCTGAATTTCATCCAAAGGGTTGAGGCTGAGGCTGAGGTTGAGTGAAGGAATCAGCTTCTCCTAGAAAATGGTGAACAGAACTTAGTGATGGATTTTTGGGATTGTAAGAAAGAATAGGATGGGGGACTTTCCTTGAACCAACCCCAAGACGTTAGAGGCACACACCATTTGGAGAAGACTTTTAGGAGGAAGTCAGTGAACAGCCCTTGCTGAGCACTGAAGTATATACTACCTACAAGATGCAGTCCATAGGTTATAGCACCTGAGACTTCAGTTGAACATCCATACACAAAATAGAGTGGGTAGAAATCTGAGGGGAGCAGTAAGGTGTCAGGTAACAAGATATTCTGCTTCACATTGTTTGGGGATTCATGTGCCTGGAGGTAGGAGCTAAGACTAGATGATTCTTGAAGTATAGTAATTCCTAAAATTCTATGACAACTGACATTTCTCCAACCTTTATGGTTTACCAAGGGCTCTTCTCACAAGACTCCAGTGAGTTAATTAGTGTTAAGTATAATTAACTGCATTTTTTAGTTAAAAAATTAAGCCTCAGAGAAGCCAAAAAAAAAAAAACCACCAAACCCTTTGCCTGTGGTTACACTGCTGGTGAGCTCCCAAGCTGGAGTTCATGGCCAAATCTCTTGGTTTTAAGTCTAACATTCTGTTCACTGGGCCATGATGACTTTCCACTTTACCTTCCTTATAAATGATTCACTTGAAATTCTCAAAGGCCTCTTACCTTATGTTCGTCTAGGATCACAGTCTTCTGCAGAAATAAAAGAATACATGGATACGTTTACCAAGTACACTTACTACAACATATCTCCCTAAATGGCCAACATTTTGAGTGTGAGATTAATAACAGCTAAAATTTTACCAGTGAATTATGTTTACATAGTATTTTTAAAAATTCAACAATTCTGCATGGTGGTTAATATGACCATTATCTCTAATATATAGATGACAAAATTGACTCAGAAAGATCCAGAGTGGGCATAGGGTCACATATTTAGAAGTGGAAGAAATCTGAGGGGTCATCAAGTTCAGTCTCTCCATTTTAAGGATGAAGAAGCTGATATTCAGACATTAAATGGCATCATCATCATCAACACCATTTGAGGCAGTTTTTTTTAAATTGTACCTACTATGTACCTGATACTAGGCTAAGTGCTTTGCAAATGCTATCTCATCTAATCTTCACAAGAATCCTGGTAGGGAGGGAGCTATTGTCCCCATTTTACAATTGAGGAAACTGAGACAAACAGAATTTAAATGACTTGCCAAAGGTCACACAGCTAATAAATATCTGAGATTTGAACTCAAGTCTTCCTGATTCCAGGACCAGAGCTTTATTTCCTCTTTCTTCTATTCATGTCTAAGGTTAAACAGGTAGCAGAGCAGGCATTCAAATTCAGGTCTTATGATTCTATACTCAACAAATTTTGTACCACACCACACTACCACAAATTAGAAAGAAGGAGCTGGGATTTGGCATAATCTCAAGAGAAATTAGAAAGTCCATCTTTGTTACCCTCCAATTCAGGGATGACGATTTTTGTCTCATCTTGTCCTCTGCTCTGGGCAAATTGTTTAAATGTCTTCATAGCTTCAGGATGAGCAACTGTTTTTCGACCTATAATTGCAAGTCAGAATGAATGAATGAATAAATGCAGCACTGCTATCCCTAGGCAGTACTCTGGTCAGAAAAGAAATAGGGGAATTTATCTCTAAGTATTACTTCTACAGTCTCTTGAAGGAATCACATGACCATACCTAAGAATTTTTAAAATTCATAATCTCTCCCTCTTCCCATTTCCCACTATCTCCAAGACAGAGATGGGATGGCTAATGTTATGAAGAAACTCTTTTAACCCTTTCAAGGCAGGAAGGTGCTTCAAAATACCCCAAATTGAAGATCACTGGCATCATAAATAATAGTATTTGAAAGAATCTCAAGAGATAATCTTACTTAGCTCTCAACTTTCGGCAATGTATTGTCTTTATTTTATAGGTGAAGCAATTTGTGTTTAAATTCTACAAGAGCAAATCCTATTTCCATGAAAACTACTTTCTTAGGAAGATGCCTCTTTATTTACCTGTATTATCTGGAGAAAAAATGCTCTTTTGATCTTATTATGATGAATTCTCTATAATTAAAGTTTCCAAACAGCCACGTCTTTCCCTGGTCCTATGCTCTGAAGTGACTTATTGCAAGCAGAGCAGAAAAAGATTTCCAGCCATTTGTGTGTGCCAACCAGATCTTAGCCTAACAAAAGCCTTTAGAAACTCCATGGGGTTCCCAAGTTACAGGAAGGGGCTCTGACGTATTCTTGTGCCAAAGCCATCACCAATGTATATTTAGGGGAGAAATAGTTGAAGGACTATAATTATTTATGCTGGCAGATTCCAAGTTTCTACACAGAATAAACTGTTCAAAACTGTGAATTGAATTAAACTCTAGCCATCCCTATGAACAACACTATTCACAGGCCCCCATAATACATACCTGCAAGTTCCATCATAATGACATTTTTCCCATTCATCTTGCTTTCTATATATACAATTATGTGGTTGCTTACATCCATGCTCAGTACCCCAACAGTCTGTCTCCCCCCTGGGAGGAAAGAAAAAATATCCATTTTACATTTATACAACACATAGTCACGGCATGGGCACAATCTTTGCACTTAGTAGGTGCTTGACAAGTGTTTAAAGTTGTATCTCACTAGCGACTGAACCTCTGGCTTTGTTAAAAAGGTAATCTGGCCTTTTAAGAATTCAAGTTATCAAATGGTCAGGAGACACTAAATTTTTCACCAAGAAAATGCAAACCTGAGGATCTGGGAGAACCCAAGGAATTGGGCTGAGACAAGTCAACTGCCTCTAGGTTGAAAAGTCATTTAGAGGCCTTCAAAGGATATTGTTCTAGAAGGCAGGAGAGAGGGCTCAAAACTGAGAGCTTCACGTAGAGTAAACTAGATATGGCCATGGGACAAGTATGTTTATCCCTTCAGCTCTGTTACCTTAAAAGCTGGTGCTAAGATGAGCCACAGGATCACAAAGGTATTATTAATCAAAGAACAGCATTTCAGTTTAGTGAAGCAACACAGGGTATATTTAGTATTTAGAAATTTTCTCTTAAAAATCTTGTTCCGTGTCTATGATATTGCACTCTTAACATGTTTTAAAATATTCATTTACCACTTTCTGGTTTATTCTAGAGGCAAGTTGGAATCACAGCTAAATAACTAGCCTGGGTTTAAGTCCCGCCTCTGATACAAACTGGCTTTATGAGACTGGGCAAGTTACTTTCAGTTCTCTACACTGTTGTCTAAGACTATACTTTGAAGAGAAGGTGGCAATCTGCATTGATAGAGGGAGTTTCCTCACGTGGGAGTTTCTTATATACTAATGAAAGCATAGTTCCAGTTCATATCTTTTTTAATTCTTTAAAAGGATTCATAAAAGCATGCTTCTAATGATCAAGTTTCTCTGGTGCAAGTAAATATAATTCTTTTTATAAAAGATTAATTTTAAACAGTTTTTAGGATGTATTTAAAGCACCACTAATTTGTTCATGGGTATTATTTCACCTCTACTTGAGCGTTAATGCCTTGCAGAGATAGAACCAGGAATTCTAGTGCCTGTAAAAAATTAGATTTGAGTGACTTGCCCCTAGATCAACGGACTGAGAAAAGACCTCAGGACCCAAGGTCCCTTGGGAAAAGAAATTCCAGGATACTAGTCCACACAGAGGAGAAATACTATTTGACCACCTCCATTGGTGGAAACTTGAAGGAAACATCCTGGGGAGGTATTAGTGGAAAGGGATCAGAGAGGCATTGAGGAAGGAAAATTCAGCTGGTGGTGTGTGGAAGCCTTAAGATCCTGTTTACAACAGAGAGCAACCAAGGATCTTCAGAGAGTGTGCAATTGTTCTTTATGATATGGTGCTGGAGGAGAACTATGGGGCAGGAGGGTCAGACCATCATGTTATCCCTTAAGAGCAAAGCCCCATCAGCCCAACCGAGTTGCAATTCCACAGCTATACATCTTAAGCTTGGTTTTGAAGGGACAATGTCTTTACTCAATGATGTGCTTTAAGGTTGGGAATTTAAAGACCTGGGGGAGGACACTAAAGATATTGGGGTTAGATGAGGAGACATCTTATAGTTCCTCAAATTGTATTATATAAGGGCCTGCCTCCCATACCAATGATCTCCCTGCTTTTCCCATGCCTAGTGATTCTCCTAGTCCTGTCTCACAAACACAGCTGGCAGGAATCACAACATAATTCTTCACAGCAAATATTCTTTCTGGAAGCAGAATTCCCATAAATCATTTCTCTTTCTAGCACCAGTTTTTGCTTCAATAAGTAGAAAAGACATACAATTCAAATAGATGAATGGTTTACATTTTGCAAAGCTTCATAACAACACTGGAAAAGACTACCTCAAATATTGCTGCCTCCCATTTCTCAGAAGGCAAACACAGCAAACAATTCAGTATATTTCATGGAAAATATTAGCTCAACTATGACTTTTAGTTCTGAATTACAATTAGGTATGCGTTCCCAGCTTCTGTCTTAAATACTAAGTCAAACAGATCACATTTGTGACTGTTTGACCTCAGGTAGGGATTCCTGACTTTATGCCTCTAATATGGCATATTTGAGTCACTTACAGGTGGTCATTTTCCCCGGTTCCTTTGTTTTCTCTAGAGTTAATTTAATTTCTTCACATCGGCCATTCTTTCTGGAAAACAAAATACCCATTGATGATATTTCTAGATAAAATGCGTTGTTTTATTGGAAAATAATTAAGATAATTATTAGAATAATTATAACTACATATGTGCATATGACATAATAATAGATACATATAGTAACTACATTTACACCTGCAATGATACGGTGCTTAATGCTAGCATCGTCCCTTTAGTGATTATTTCCAATTGATCCTGTATGTATCCTATTTATCCATAGCTGTTTATATTTTATCTCCCCATTAGACTGTGAACTCCTTGAGACAAAGATTGTCTTTTGCCCTGCTTTATGATCCCAGACCTTAGCGCAGTGCCTGGTTCATAGTCAGTGAGGAATAAATACTCTCTTTTCACAAAGTAACAATATAAATATCATGTTCGATTTTTCAGAAGTGGAAGCTATAGCTTTGGTTTCTGCAGTTACACTCTATCTGCTATGCCATGTTCCTTACCAAGGACTTTTCCTGTTGTCTGATGCTCAAAATATGTTTCACTACTGCCTGGAATACTTTGGTTCATTGCTTGTTTTCTGGTATTGGCACTGGTCTAGATATTCGATTTAGTCAGAAATATCCCTTCGGCGTAACTGAAACATTACTATATTAATTCACTTGGCAAATTCTTTGTTTTTAAGGCTGTTGAAGTGATAGTCTTTACCGCAAATTAGCACACCTTTTAAATGACTGAATTCAGCTGAAAGCTTGATTACCATCTCACAAAAGCAACTTCAGGCAAAGACTGGAAACAGCATGAGAGAGATGATGGAATATTCCCATACAAAGTACACTTACTTAAGACGTAATTTGGCCTCCACTTTACCATTAGGAAGCAGTCTGACAAAGAAGGGAGGTATTTTCTGATGCCTCTTATCTTCAGGAATATCGACATTTCCTGTCCATGCATTTACATACCACATTCCAAGGTACTAGAGAAAGGTGGAGATAAGGAAGACCCTGATTGTAAGAATTCTGGATATCCAGACATTGGGAGTCTTGAGACAAAGGGAGGGAAAAGAGGAAATGGCAAGGGAATGGAGAAGGGAGCCTGCCTATGTTCACAGGTCCAGGATAGAACTAGGAAGGGGAGAATTTATAGCCAGACCTATGCTCAAGTAGGGTGGACATCAGATCTGTGGGTTGCTGCTAGAAGATACCAACCAAAAAGAGGGACATCTTTTACTTCTCTCATGCAGGTTCCAAAACCAAGAGTCTACAAGAGAGGCCTGACACATTCTAGGTTTGAAGAAAGGGGATTGTTTGATTAGGGATGGCATTCTGGTCTTTTCTGAGAGAGATAGATAGAGGTGTAAAAAAGGCAATGTAATGGCATACCTTTGATTAAGTTGGTAGAATGTAATTTTCTTCTGCTTTGCAGAAGAATGAACCAAGGGCTTTGGACAATACACTACAAGTTTCATGGACCTATCAGAAGCCTATGGGAATTGAGAGAATTCCCACAGCAGTTACAGAGGCCTGTGGCATACTAGAAGAAGGCTCTTAGAACAGGTGAATATTATGGGAGTGCTGCCACTAAAATGATTTCTGTAGAGCAGACCTAGAGATGCTCAGAGAAGGTTCTACTACCATCTGTTGTCTACTCAGTATCCTCACTGGAGAAAGACACTACCTTCAATACAGAAAAATCCTATCAGAAATAGGCAGTCCCACCTACCCCCTTTTATGATTGAGGAGGCTCTGTCTTTCTAAGAGTTAAACAAGTTGACCTGGTTGCCTCTGCCTAAAAGGTATTCATGTCAAAATAACATGTCTTGCTTAGCTTTATTTGTGGTACCACTATTTGGACTGGATTTTGCAGCTGGGATTTCTGATAAAAACCAATTGCAGTATCCCAAATCAGACTGATTCTCTCTCCTACCTTAGGTGCCATTTCATGTATCACTTCTCATTGAACTACCACCAAATCCTTACTCCTGAGGGCTGCTAATAGCTTTGCTCTCATCTTACCCATAGCACCTACAAGAAGTCACCATGGTCACTGTGGCAAGATACCCATACTGCAGGTTTCTAAGAGTGATTACGTAGGCTTGATGAACTAATGATTCTAAAGCAAATCTACAAAAAAGTATATATCACATGGGCCAAATGGAATTGAAGTTCTAAAGACCTTGTGCCACTTAACTGGTTCCCTGCAAATTACAGTTTGTGACTCATGAGACTTGCTCCATTTAGGGCTACTAATAATTTTAATTGGTCCTCAGAAGTAATAAAAATATCCCTGTTCCCAGCTCCCAGCTAACTCTGGTCACAACAGACTTGGAACAAAGTGGGAAATTCTCACCTTGGAACCTATTCTATCTCCCTCTCTGATCTTCTGTGGATTCAAAGAGTTCTACCAAATCCATAGGCATATAATTTCTGTCTTCTGACTGAGTTGTAGGGTAAGAGGGTTTCAGGGGTGTAGATCAACCTGGAAAGAGACTGAGTGGGTACCTAAGCTGAGAATGGAAGCTTCTGGCTGATGTACATCTCTCTCACCCATTCTCACTCCCCAGAAAGAAAAGTAGCCTCACCTTTGATTGGATCTCATCATAAGAAATAGGTTTCCATGAGGCATGTACAACAGAAATGAAGCACATCAAGAGTAATATCTTCATCTTCAGATGACTAGGCTCTGGCTTCCTAACAGAAGACTTGGTTGTACAAATTGAAAAGACCGTGGCCTTTCTTCCTTCTTTATATAGTGCCCCTCATTCAAAGGCACTGAAAACTGATCCCCCTCTCACACAATGCCCCAGTCAGTCTTTCAAAAGAAGAGAGATAATAGCAGTATTTTTGGAAAGATATGGTCAAATGTCTTTATGATTCTTTAATGATAGTGCATTAAAAATCACTCTAGGAATCAACAGGATCTAATTTTTTGATGCCTGCAATCTTTGTGTTCTCACAATTGATACCATTATTGGTAGGAGGCAGATTATTATAAGAATGTGATGTTTTCAAAGGTCTTGTACTTTTTGGGTAATAAAGAAAAAAACAATGTCTTCATTTCATTCCTACTCAATCTCTTCCCCTACCACCTCATTACATGTGCTTTTTTAAAATAATATTTTATTTTCTCCCAATTACATGTAAAACCAATTTTTAACATTCACTTTTTTGTTTTATTTTGAATTTTGAATTCCAAAATCTATCCCTCCCTTCTTCCTTGAGAGGTAAGGAATGTGATATAGGTTATGCATGTGCAACCATATAAAACATTTCTGTATTAGTCATTTTATGCAAGAACATGGGGAAAGAAAAATCATACAAAATGTGCAATCATACAAAACATTTCTGTATTAGTCATTTTATGCAAGAACATGGGAAAAGAAAAAGAAAGAAAGAGAGAGGAAAAGGAAAGAAAGGAAGGAAAGAAGAAAGGAGGGAAGGAAGAAAGAAACAGCTGTCATGTGTTTTTCCAGGCTTTTCAGGGAAATTAGAGACTTTTCTTTCATCTGACATGCATGTCTACATGGATTCTAAGGTCCATTCAAACTCCCTTTAACTGCTTCTCACATGCAACATTCCTTTTCTGATGTCCATATCTTTATACCGGAATTCCATGTTGTTGGATTATATTCCCTCTTTGCCTCAGCCTCTTAGAATCCCTTATTTTCTTCAAAACCTAGCTAAGTTCCACCTTCTACAGGAAGCTTTTCATGTACTCCCCAGCTGCTAGTGTCTCCCAAAAAAATTACCTTAAAATTATTTGTTATACATATATGCATACATTCATGTGTGGTATATGAGTCTATAGGTCATTTTCCTTTCTAGATTAGCACAGAAGCACATGAGGAACAGATATTTATTGGTATAGGAAACTCCCAGATGGACTCTACCAATGAGATTGATTCTTTCTCTGCAACCTATAATCTTAAACAGTTTTCTAGAGCACTGGGAGTTTGTGACTTACTCAGAATCACATAGCCAGTATGTGTCAGAGATGAATCTTGAACTTTGGTCTTCCTGGCTCTGAGGTTAGTTTCCAATTCTCTACCCTACACTGTCTCTCCCTGGTACATTCTAACGACTTTAAAATTTTTGCTTTTAGTAGGAGGAAGGATATAAGAATTGAATTATACTCTTCTAAAACATCACCATATACAAGATTCTTCACCCTCAGGGCAGAGCCAAGATGGCAGAGTACAAGGATGCACATACTGTAGTTCTCCCCCCACAGACCATGAAATACCTTTAGTAAAAGACTCTCAACAAATTCTAGAGCAGCAGAAGCCACAGAGTGACAGAGTGAAAGAGATTTCTAGCCAAAGGTAACCTGGAAGGCTGACAGGAAAGGTCTATCCCATGGGATGCTGACCAGAGTGGAGCCCAGCCTTGGTCGCATGGTACTAGGAAGAACATGACTGGAACAGGCCTCTGAGGAAGAATCCCCAGTAGGGAGGTTCTCAGATCCCTCAACCCACAAGTGCCCAAGAAAGCTTCAAAGGTTAGTGAGAGGGCTTTCTCAGCTGGGTGAGAGGGGAGCAGGGTGTCTCCCCAGCATGGGACCCAGGGGGCAGCTACAGTAGTGGTGGCAGTATCCTTCTGTGAACTACTCTGCCTAAAGCCCCTGGAGGAATTGAGCAGCTGATCTGAACCTCAGTTTTGAGCACAGTCCTGGGGTGAGGAGGAGCACTAGGACCCTCCTCTTGACAAAGGATTCAGAAGTCAAGTAATTGGCTGAGAAAATGCCCAAAAAAGAGGGAAAAAATAAGACCATAGAAGGTTACTTTCTTGGTGAACAGGTATTTTCTTCCATCCTTTCAGATGAGGAAGAACAATGCATACTGTCAGAGGAAGTCAAGGTTTCTGCAACCAGTACCTCCAAAATGAATATGGAGTGGGCTTAGGCCATGGAAGAGGTGGAAAAGTGAGTCAACAGTTTGCAAAAGGAGGCCCAAAAAATGCTGAAGAAAATAACACCTTTAAAAATAGGCTAATTCAATTTGGAAAAAGAGGTCCAAAAAGACAATAAGGAGAAGAAGGCTTTAAAATGCAGAATTAGCCAAATGGAAAAGGAGATTCAAAAGCTCACTGAAGAAAATAATTCTTTAAAAATCAGAGTGGAGCTGAGGGAAGCTAATGACTTTATGACAAACCAAGAAATTGTAAAACAAAAACAAAAGAATTGAAAAATAGAAAATAATATGTAATATCTCATTGGAAAAACAACTGACCTGGAATAGATCCAGAAGAGACAATTTAATAATTATGGGACTACCTGAGAGCCATGATCAAAAAAAAGAGCTTAGATATTATCTTTCATGAAAGTATCAGGGAAAACTGCCCTGATATTCTAGAACCAGAAGGCAAAATAAATATTGAAAGAATCCAATTGTCACCTCCTGAAAGAGACCCAAAATGAGAAACTCCTAGGAACATTGTGGCCAAATTCCAGAGTTCCCAGGTCAAGGAGAAAATATTGCAAGCAGCCAGAAAGAAACAATACTAGTATTGTGGAAATACAATCAGGATAACACAGGATACGGCAGCTTCTACATTAAGAGATCAAAGGGCTTGGAATAGGATATTCCAGAAGTCAAAAGAACTGGGATTAAAACCAAGAATCACCTAGTAAGTAAAACTGAGTATAATACTTCAAGGGAAAAAATGGTTATTCAATGATATAGAGGACTTTCAAGCATTCTTGATGAAAAAACCAGAACTGAAAAGAAAATTTGACTTTCAAACACAAGACCCAAGAGAAGCATGAAAAGCTAAACAGGAAAGAGAAATCATAAAGGAATTTATAAAGCTGAACTGTTTACATTCCTACATGGAAAGGTAATATTTATAACTCTTGAGACTTTTCTCAGTATTTCTGTAGGTAAAGGGATTATACATACACACACACACACACAGAAAGAGAGAGCACAGGTTGAGTTGAATCAGAAGATATTATATCTATAAAAAATAAAATTAAAGTATGAGAGAGGAATATATTGGAAGGAGAAAGGGAAAAATAAATGTCACCCATAAAAGAGATAAGAAAAATCTTTTTCAATGCAGGAGAAAAAGGAGGAGGTGAGAGGGGAAAAGTGAAGCTTATCTTCTTCACATGTGGCATAAGGAGGGAATAACATGCTCTCTAGATTTGGTATGAAAATCTATCTTATACTACAGGAAAGTATGGGAGAAGGGGACAAGTGGAGTGAGGGTGATAATAGAAGGGAGGGTAAATGAGATAAGGGAGTAAACTAGGAGTAAACACTTTTGGAAAGGGACAAGGTCAAATGAGAGAATAGAAAAAAGGGGGGAAGAGTAGGCTGGAGAGTAATATAGTTAGTCTTACACAACATGACTATTATGGAAGTCTTTTGGAAGATAATACATATATAGCCTGTATTGAATTGCTTACTTTCTCAATGGGGATGAGTGGGGAGGGAGGAATGGAGAGAAGTTGGAATTCAAAGTATTAGAAATGAATGTTGAGAATTGTTATTGTATATAACTGGAAAATAAGAAATACAGGTAATGGGGTATAGACATTTATCTTGCCCTACAAGAAAAGAGAGAAGATGAGGATAAGGGAAGGGTGGGGTGTGATAGAAGGGAGCACACAATGAGGGAAGGGGTAATCAGAATGCAAGATG
Organism: Potorous gilbertii; assembly: GCA_028658325.1. Taxonomy (NCBI): domain Eukaryota; kingdom Metazoa; phylum Chordata; class Mammalia; order Diprotodontia; family Potoroidae; genus Potorous; species Potorous gilbertii. The sequence goes on along the minus strand of CM053769.1, from coordinate 295,432,005 downwards.
TTAAAGGGGAGAGGAGAGATTTGGAGAAAAACTGAAATTCAAAATTTTATGGAAATGAATGTTGTAATTTAAAAACAGATTTTCACACACGCCTCCTCATCTAGAAAGAGATTTTCGCTTAGATATCACAATCTCACAGCAGTCATCCTCAGTACTTTTGACAGATAAGGAAAATGAAGTCAAATGACTCCTCAAGGGTCACAGAGAGAGTTATTACCAAATTAGGATCATAACCAAGGTCTCAGAGGCTCAACCCCTGCCTCCCCTAAACTGAAACTCAAACATGGAGTTATGTCATTTCTTGGAAACTTCATAATTGTCTTAACTGGGCAAATTTGCCTATAACCTTGAGTTGAACCCAACTCAAAGCCAAGTTTTTGGGGCTTATGTTGTAAGTCAGTACAATGGTATCATTGTGATAGAAAGTGTACCTCTCCTACCTAGTCTTTGGCACTCCACAAAGGTCTCCAGATAAGGACAGAGGGAGGGAAAAAGAGGAGTGCTGATATAATGCTTTGATCCATTGGTTTTGGAAAAAAGTTACACTGGATAGGGATCTCTGTTCAATCCAAGGAGAAAAAATGAGGGAGCTAGTGTGGCATCTATGAGAATGGGTAGTATAGGCAAAGTACAAGGGTCTAGGACATGAGAAAATCTCACAGAACTCTTTGGAGAGGAGATGTATTTACCATATTTAGAGCAGAGATTGGCAAACTACTCCCCAAGGGCCAATCCTACCTCTTGCTTTTGAATAACCTGTGCACTATACTAGCAGAGGTTCAGAAAGTCAGTATGACATAACTGGATACAGAACCAAAACATCTGAATTCAAATACAGTCTCTTCCATTTACAATTTATATGATCCTGACTAAGCCACTTGACCAGCCTAGTCCTCTGTTTACTTCTCTTTAAAATAAATTACGCTAGATGACCTCAAAAGTCTCTTCCAGATTTAAATTTGTTACCAGTGTTTATAAGTGATCTTGGATTTATTTATTTGAATCTGCCTCTCCAGCTTGAGTTCTATTTATCTCTTCTATAGTAATCCAAATATATCAGAAATGATAATAAATAGTTCTTCTGTGGTTTCAGTTTTAAGCTCAACTGTCAATCATATAAACTTAGTTCTAAGACTAGAAATGACTTTAGAGACCATCTAATCCAATTCCCTTATTATACAGCTGAATTATATTATATATTATATTAATTATAACTATATTATACAGCTGAGGTCACCAGAGTAAGGATGGGGATGGTGTTTTTCCCAAGGTTGCAAGCAGTAAACTTCAGAGGTAAAATTTGAAGCCAGGTCTTCTGATGCCAGAGCCAACTCCCTTTCACTGTATTTGTACCAAGGTATATATCTGACCATGTCACACCCGTATTGAAATAATTTCTCCAGTAGTTCCCTATTGCTTCTAAGATAAAATATAAACACTTTTCCCTGTCTTTCCCATCTCTCCACTATTTTCCAACTATGCTCTGTATCAGTCCCATTACACACTCATTGTTGTAGTAAAACTAAACTTTTTGCTCTGTCACAAATTCTGCATCAGTCAATAAACATGTATTAAGAGTCTACTATGAGCTAGGCACTGTGCTGAGAGCTTGTGATACAAAAAGAGGCAAAAGATGATACCTAACCTCAAGGAGCTTACAATCTGAGTACACCCATAATATACTACTTCTTCATCTATGACTTCAAAAATGCTTCTCTTCTTTCCAGGCTCGATTCAGGTGCCACCCCTTTCTTGAAAACTTCATGACCCGCACATTATCTCTTCCCTCAAATATTCCTAGGATTCTTTGGGTTCTCCTTTACCCACTCCCTTCTTCTTCACTCCCTACCCTATATAACATATGTCTATGGTCATGTTGTATCCCTCTAGGGAAATATGTTACTTGAGGGTAAGGAGGTATTTTTCCTTTTTGTTTTCCACTAGAACCTAATATAATACCTTGGGCATAGGAAGAATTTAATAAGTATATATTGAATTGAATGAATCCTGGACATGGCAAAGATTCCTAATTGTCCAATGGATATAGCACTGTCCCAGTATCTGACTCAGAGAACTCCTAGGTTAAGGAAGAAATGGCCTCTTGAATTAGTAAGGTATCTCCCAAATGGCCAGATATCTTTCAGAAGAATTATATGAACACTTGCCTTCCAAGAGAAGCTACCTAGAAAGCTTTGAACTAATCTATAAAATGTAGCATTGAAAGAATAGCCTTTAACAACACAATCTATTATCTCAACCCTGGTAAGGACTACTCCCTTGTCAGCCATTTGGCTGCTTTGCACCTTGACCTTACCTGAAACACACATACACGCACACACACATGCACACACACACAAACACCTCTCTCTCTCTCTCTCTCTCTCTCTCTCTCTCTCTCTCTCTCTCTCTCTCTCTCTCTCTCCCCCTCTCCCTCTCTCTCCCTAATAAGAAAGTTTCTGCCTGTGACTTCACTTTTGCCTGATCAGTGCCTGAGTGAATAAAAACTCACTCAATGTGTTATATCTAAGAGATCCTAGGCCATGATTCCCATTCCATTTGGCTACCCACCAGTAACCCAGATCTTATCTTGCCATCTTACTATCTGACCATATTCCTTACTGTCATGCATATCCATCTTCTGGGCACAATAATCAAATCAATACAACCATTATTCCTGGATAGCATGGGTAAATCAATTGCCTTATGACTCTACTCCCAATCCCTCATACCCCAAACCCAAACATGCCTTCCCTAGCCATCACTCCCCTATATCTGTTATCTTCCCCCATTAGATCATTGCCCTTGGGGGCAAGGATTGTGTCATTTTGTACCTTTATCCCAAGCACTATGCCTGGCACATTGTAGGTAATAAATAAATGTTTTTCTTCATTTCTTCATTTTTTTTTGTTCTGACAAGAAATATCATCCCCTCTTCTGGTCACCCATTCAGCTTGACTTTTACTTAGATCTTCTAGAACTGAGTTTCCTCTTACCAAAGCAAGGATCTGGTCAGTCTCACCTTAAGGAATCAGCTACAACAGCCACAAATTGACCCCCAAACTGTCTCCTACATATCTCTCCTAACAAATAGCAAAGGGAATTTATTTCCCTAGAGTCTTTCTTATTCTTTCTCAAACATTCTTTCATTGACCTAAAACTTTGCTAACTTCCTTTCATAACTTTCCAACTTCCTTTCATAAAGATCAATAATTGCACACCTGCAAGGGGGGGTCTCATGGGACCTTGCAACTCTGTCTTGAGTCAATTACAAAAGTTCCCAACCCTAAGAGAGGATTTCAAGCTTATCCATCAATACTTCAAGGATCCAAGATTTCACTGGGGTAGGCACTTTCTCAACTTATGCAGACTGAAGCTCCTGGACTTGGCAGACTATCTTAAACAATTATAAACAAATAAGTGAATCACTTTGTGGTCAGTCAATTGGTGAATCTCTCTGAACTTAGCTAGCCTAGCCTTTGAACAGTAGACACCCAATCTACCATTAGACTAAGACTGAAATTTTCTGATTTTGTAGAACAAAATTTCTAATTTTGTAGAATGTACCTATGAAGGTTAAATTCCAGTGGTGGTCTAACCTAAAATCCAATCACCTTCATGCCATGATGAGTCATCCCTGCATTATGTCTCTTCTTTACTTCAGTCCATCTTCCACTCAGTGATTAAAGTGATCATCCTAAAACATAAATCTGGCCTTGTCAACCCCTATTCAATTGACTGTGGTGGTTCCTTAGAATCAAATACAAAATATTCTCTTTGGGATTCTTTATAACCTGGCCTCTTCTTACCTTTCCAGTGTTCTTACCCTTAACTGACTCCCATCCATACTATGTGATCCAGCAGCACTGTACTCCTTGCCGGTGAGGGATATTCATACATGACATTCCATCTTCCAACTCTGAGCTTTTCTACTGTCTATTCCCTATACATGGAATGTTCTCCCTCCTCATTTCTGCCTCTTGACTTTCTTAACTTCCTTCTTGTCCCAAGCAAAATCTCACCTTCCCTAGTAAGCCTTTCCAGATTCTCCTTAATGCTAGGACTTACAGTCTTTTGATTATTTTCAACTTACCTTGTATATATTTTGACTGTACATAATTATTTATATTCTGTCTATCCCCATTAAATTCTGAGTTCCTTGAAATCAGACTGTCTTTAGCCTTTCATTATATTTTAGCTCTTATCAGAGTGCCTAGCACAAAGTGGGCACTTGATAATGCTTGTTGACTAATTTCAAGAGTCCAATATGAGTTCCAAGGTACAGCTGAAGAAATATATCTCCTGCTCTTTGTAGAGAAGTAAGAGGTGGAGTAGAAAAAAGATAACAAATTGACATATTCCAACAGACACAGTAGCTATGTTGGCTGTTTCAATCATTTTCTTACTACAAGTAGGAGTATTGTGGAATATGTAGAAGCAGGGTAAAACATGAAACATACAGTATAAAAAAAGAAAGGAATCAATAAAACCTTTTCATGTGTATATGAGTCTATGAAGTAAGGAATGACACATGGTCTTCAGAGCAACAAGGCTAGAGGAATGGACACCAGTATCTGAGAATATGATGCCATTCAACTTTCAGCCAAAAACAGTTCCTTCTGCTCAGTTGAATCAATTCTATCTAAATGTGTCTCTACCTGGGAACAGATCTCCAATTGAAATAGTTTCTAGATGGACATATCATTCTCCCAGTTATTTGGATAACTATGCTAATTTTTAATAAGAAGGTGTCCACTACCAAAATTTTAGAATGGAGCAAGATGAGGTAGGTGGGATTGTCTACTAGTGGGCATTCCCTTTTCCAATGTGCTCTGTTATCCAAAGGGATTTGGGATTTTACTTAAGGCCAAACTATCCAGATTGTTGGGAAGGAGTATGAATAATAGAAGTGGGTGTCAAGCCAAGAAAACAAGACATGGAAGAGAGTAGACTTTGACTTTGGCATATAGAGGAAAATGGCAGTGGTTGGAGCCTAAACATCATCCCAGACAGATTCCATTCACTGAAATATTTATGAGTGGAGCTGTGCTCTATCAAAGCAATGACTCCTCCCTCAAAATGACCAAGATCTGGGGATAGAATTCCAGAGACATCTACCACAACCATCTAAGATGGAGGCAAGGGGCTCTTGGGGGGACTGGCTTGGAGATCAAGTTTTCTTGGGGAATTGAAATATACTTTCTTATTTTCCATCATATTTCTCCCTTATTCTGTTTACTCTCTAAATGAGAATTGGAAGCTGTGGAAATAAGGCACAATGCTGTTGCCTCCCCTTCCCTATCTTATGGCATCAAACTGTAGCTGTTTTTAAAATTGTTGTTTTTGTAGATGACATAGTTTTAAGTGATTTCTCATATTGCGTGTGATATTATAAATTAAGTATGTATAAAAATATTAAAATAAATATATCCTGACTACATATAATCATGTACATGTATAGTCTATGCCAAATTGTTTGCCTCCACAAGGAAAAGGGGAAAGAGAATTTGAAACTCACAATTTTTAAAAAAGAATGTCAAAAATTGTTTCTACATGTAATTGGAGAAAAATTGAAAATCCAGATATTCAGTTGAATGTATGACAATTTTGCTGAGTTGAATAATAACAGTAATTGGGATAGATTGAAGGACACCCAGAAGGGTAGTAAATTTAAAAGTATTGAGGTTGACTTTTAGCCAAGATGACCGAACAAGACATATCCTGTGCATGAAACACCTTGCTCCCAAATACCTGTCTTCACCAACAGAATCCCAATGTTCACACAAATCTGAAAAACTATTAAGAAATCTGATGGAAAACTCAGTAAGGGATTTTTTTCAACCTGGAACATCAAAAAAAAAATAAGTTAGACAGCTGCCCAAGGGCGATAGAAATGGAAACCTCTAGATAAGCTATCATGCCAGAATATGGACGTACAACCCTGAAAAATCCAGGGCCCAAAACCTCAAAGATACAGGAGAGCCTAAATTTAGGACAACGAAGTCAGCAGTGCCAAAACTAAGGCCTTACGGAGTAATACTAAGCAGAACTAAAAGAAGTATCTAGAAAGAAATAGTTCAAGTACCAAGAAACTACAGTAGGGATTATGTAAAACCTAAAAGGTTCTACTAAAAACAAAAGGATATCTTGAAATACAATATGAAAAAGGCAAAATAAATAGACTTCTTACAACAGAAATTATTTATCCTTCATATTTGACTACAATCCTATGTGGCAGGCGGCAGGTGGTGCAATGGATATTTGCATTGGTAATGACAAGACCAGAGCTGAATAAGAACTTTGAAATATAAACACAAGAGCCTAAAGAAATCTAGAAAGGTACTTTTATTTGAGCAATCTGGAAGAAAGTTTATTGTAATTTAGTGCTAACATTCTAACAGAAGGAAAAGTAATATGATCTTTCCAAATGTTAATGTCTTTAAAGGGGATTAAGGAAGGCAAATAGGAACAGAGATAACTAGTATTTTCCATCATGAGCCTTTTGGAATTGTCTTGGGTCATTGTACTGCTGAGATCTAGATTGGTCACTGCCCAATGTTGCTGTTATTGTGCACAATGGGGCTTGAGGTTCTAAGAAACTAAGGATTTAAAGAAGAAAAAGGAAAGATGGATAAAATAATACACTAGTGTGTGTGTGTGTGGGGGGGGGGGTGTTCATCCTTCACTGCTGAAGAAGACCATGCCATCAGAGAAATAATGACATGACTTGCATTTGATTTTGTTTTGAGTGAGGGAGGGTTGTGCAGGTCACCAGTCTCATTTCTCCAGAGCCATCTGAATCCAGTGACCAGATATTCATCAGGATGACTGGAGATGACCCAGGATGAGGCAATTAGGGTTAAGTGATTTGTCCAAGGTCACACAGCTACTGAGTGTCAAGTGTCCGAGGTGAGATTTGAACTCAGGTCCTCCTGACTCCTACACTGGTGCCCTATCTACTGCACCACCTAGCTGCCCCAATACACTAGTGTAGAAAAGAGGAAAATGGAGTAAAGAAATTAACAATTATAGAGTGTCCCTCAGGGCCAGGAACTGTGTTAAATGCTTTACAAATATTGTCTCACTTGACCCTTACAACAAGCTAGGAGACATGTGCTACTATTATTCTCAATCTTACTGTAAAGAAATCTGAGACAGACAAGTTTAGTGACTTGCCCAATGGAAAACAGATAATAAAGGTTTGAGGCCAAATTGGAACTCAGGTCTCCTGATTCCAGAGCCACTATTCTATCCACTGTGCCACCAGCTTACTCTAAGAAAAGTATGAAACTGACTATTTCTCATGGAGGTGTGTGAGAAAAATATGCAAATCTGGAAGAAAGGGTAAGAGGCATAGGAAACAGAAGAATCTCGTATTATTTTTAATAGTATTTTATTTTTTCCAATTACATGTAAAGATAGTTTTCAGCACTCATTTTTATAAGATTTTTAGTTTCATATTTTTCTCCCTCTCTCCTCTCCCCTCTCCCCAAGTAATCTTATGTAGGTTATACATGTACAATCATGTTAAAGATAACTCCACATTACTCATGTTGTGAAAGAAGAAACAGAACAATAGGGGAAAGCCCCCCCAAAAAACAAAAAAATGAAAATAGCATGCTTTAATCTGCATTCAGACTCCATACTTCTTTCTCTGGATGATAGCATTTTCCATCATAAATCTTTTTAATTGTATTGGGTCATTGTATTACTGAGAAGATCTAAGTCAGTCATAATTGATCACTGCACAATGTTACTGTTACTATGTACAGTGCTCTCCTGGTTCTGCTCACTTCACTCAGCATCAGTTCATGTAAGCCTTTCCAGGTTTTTCTGAAGTCCACCTGCTCATCATTTCTTGTAGCCCAATAGTATTCCATTACTTTCATAAACCATAACTTCTTTAGCCCTTCCCCAGCTGGTAGGCATCCCTTCAATTTCCGATTCCTTGCCACCACAAGAAGAGTTGCTATAAATATTTTGTACATGTAGTTCCTTTTCCTTTTTATAATGACTTCTTTGAGACACAGACCTAACAGAGGTATTGATAGACTAAAAGCAGGCAGTTTGATTGTCCTTTGGGAATAGTTCCAAATTGTTCTCCACAAAGGTTAAATCTGTTCACAACTCCACCAACAATGCATTAGTGACCAATTTTCTCACATCTTCTCCAACATTTGTCATTTTCCTTTTCTGTCTTATTGGTCACTCTGATAGTGTGCGATAGTACCTCAGAATTGTTTTAATCTGCATTTCTCTAATCAATAGTGATTTATATAGCATTTTATATGACTATTCATAGCTTTAATTTTTTCACCTAGAACATCACATATTTAGTTAACAATATAGTTATATTAAAGGGAAAAGATATTATTATTGAATGCACAACTCTTCTTGAGACATGAGCCATTAAGCAAGAAGCTCCAAGCTTTGAATAGGAGAAGCAGGGTCATTTTTCCTTTACTGGAGTAAGCTATACTCGTGGACTGGTTTTAAAAGGAAAGTCACGCCCTTCCCCGAAAAGTGGAAGAGGAGTGAATTTCACCAGGATACTTAGTAGCTTAAAGGGCTCAGAGAAAGACTGGAAGGTCAACCTGATTTGCCCAAGAGTGCCACCACCTTTTATATGTGATAACAATATCCAGCTAAATGATGTTTTTTTTTTAATTTGTCCAGGGTCACTTAAGCAACACTCTACCTTTTTGCTTAAATTCTGGAGGTATCTATTCCATTTTAACTGACCAATATTAAATGGGTTGATACTTTTAATCTATCACTTTAATCTGAGGTCAGTTTCACAATAATAGTGATACTCGCCATGATCTCCACAGTTTCCCCACCTTTTGCATTTAGAATGCTGGACTTTAATCACCTTCAGGACTGCTTTCTGATTGTTAACATACTTATCATCTTCTATTTATGTAGCCTAGGATCAATCTAGTTAATACCAATTAACTCAGTAAGCATTTATTAATCACTTTCTATGCATCTATCTGCTTCATAGGGTGCCATGGTCAAAGGATTCACCACCTAGTTGCTAACATGTAAAGTTCTCTATAATTAGCTGAGTTGTTTTATGGACAGAAGACTTGTTTGAGGTAACCATCGGATTTATTCTTCCTATGCAAGCCTTGGACACTAAAGGATTGACTAGATTGTACTCCATAAAATACATTAGGTTGCACTCTTTGTCAGATTTAGTCATTGCAGTCATACTCATCAATTAAGTTTATCAATTAAAAAACATTAAGCACCTACTCTGCCAGACAATACGTATAAAAACAAAATGTGAAACCTTTCTTATTGTAAAGTTTACATCCTATCATCCTGCCATTTAGTATATTTAAACTACAAATATTTTCTAAAAAATAAGGGCATTAATTACAAGGGCTTTATCTTCTATATTTTTTATTCCCAACAGTTGACACACTAGGTACTTTTTGGTTGTTTGTGATGATGGTGGTGTCTAACTGTTCTGTCATGGTTACATATTCATTTGGAAGAAGTGATCTTGTCTCATACCTATCTATAATCTGTATAAAATATATACCGCAGGTCTGAACACAGTCCATGCAGCATATTTAATATTATTAAACCAAATAAGTATCTCAGATAATGATGGGACTAGTCAATACTATGGTAATCAGTTGGATAGTCTATCTGGTGGCTCTCCACTCCCCCTAAAGTCCCTACCTGTGGGTTCAGCCATGTTATTAACAAAAACAGTAAGTACAGTGCTAAAGTGGTCTACGGTTTGGCTTCTCTCTGACATTTACTAGTTGTGTGACTGAGGTCAATTCACATAATTTCCCTAGCCCTCAACTTCCTCAACTAATAAATGGAGGTAATGATACCCTTAGCATATATCTCAAAGAGTTATTGTGAGACTCAAATGAGGCAATGTATTCAAGGAGTTCTGTAAACTTCACAGAATTATATAAGGGTCAGTTGCTATTGTTCAAGGTTCTTATGCAAATGTCAGAACCTTTAGACCATATCTATTCCACTTTCAAGCATCCAATCCATCCAGTACAAAATTCAGTTGACTCAGAGAAAAACAAGCTCTTTTTTGGAGAGAGAGAGAGAGTGTTTTTTAATGAAGGTGGGAAATGTTGTTAGCAGAGTTAGAACTACCAGTTATAATACCTAGGATAAGCAGTATATGTGTCCATAGCAAATGAAATAAGATATGCTCTGAAATTAACTTTTAAAGACAAATGTAGTTGATTACAAGGAAATATTGGATCACTAGCCCATGGAGGGATAATGAGATAGAAATCTTGGGATACTCCCAGGGAATGTAGGAAGAAGCATACCCTCTAGTAGCTTATTATTTCAAAGAATTATGCTTACTTTCTAACCTGTTAAACAGAGTGGATTCTTCACAGCTAAGGACTGCAAGTGCTCAATTTTAGTATCCTAAAGCAAAACCTGGGGTACCATAGTTAAAGCTCTGGTAGTTAGCAACATGAAAAGAAAATAGATAGGTTTTATATTCATTTTTTAACCATCTCAGTATTATATATACACTTTTTATTTCTTCCTATAGAAGCCTTAAGTCCCTTTCAACCTTTGTAATTTTGTAAGGTCCCAGCACTCCTAGTCAGTGGCACCTTAACTGGTTGTCACTCACTTCTTATTCATTGATCCCAAGAAAACCTCAAAAAGGAAACAGAATTGACCAAGGATTATTGCTTCATACATTCATGCAGCACTAGAAGAAAGTAGTAGTGGGTGACAGAGAAAGTTTGGGAAAGGAAAGAGAAGCTTCTATAGGATATGGTCATAGGGAATGGCTGGTCATCTGAAAAGATGGCTGAAATTTCCTGGATAGTATTGATTCTGAGATTAAAGTGAATAGTCTTCTTTTAAAAATAAAATGAATACTCAGTAATGACTGCTTGGGGTTTCATGAAGTAGCAGAAGAAAGAGCTTCCCAAGACTTACCCTAGCACTAGGATTTTGGAAAATCATGTAAGGCATGATGGACTGTATGTTTAGATCTGTGGTACAAGGATATAAGATTTAGAGTCAGAAGAACTAGGTTTGAATTTTGACTTCATTGTTTAAAACTTGTGTGACCCCTTGGGGCTTCATTTCCTTCAACTCTGAAATGAAGTTTGGAAGAAATAATCATCTTTAAACCTTGGATCCCAGGAGATATTAGTCCAGTGAACAGTAAGCATTTACCATGGGCAAAGCCACAGACAGGAATGTGTTGATGACCCTGAGGAACTCAGTGAAAATCAATTTCTGGAGATTCAAATTATTTGGAAGAACTGGAAAGAGATGAATGAAGGATAATTTCATTACTGCCTTCAGATATATAAAAGAATAATTAAGACTATAGGATTCCTGACTAAGAGTCAGAAGAGACCATAGGAGTCACCCAGTCCAACCTCACTCATTTTAAGGAAGAGAAAGCTAAGGCCCAGAGATGTTAAATGGTACACAAAGAAGACTAAATTCAACATACTTTCCACTACTCCATATTTTCATAAGGGCATGGATTCTAGCCAATTTTTCTCTTCTTTCACAAAGAATCAAGTAAGAGTCATTGATCTTAATTGTAATACCTGGGAATAGAGTGAAATCTACAAAATCATTTATTAAAATGCAAGAGAAATAAACACTAGCACAGAAACCCAAGTTGTAAACCCCATTCTCATTACCAGCTTGTTTGGACATGGACGCTATCAAATCTACCAAACCAAAGGAAACCCATGTATTCCTACAAGACTTCTGGGTTCTCATTTGCATTTGTACCTGCAGAAAGAATCATAGAGTGGATAATTACTAGGTCTGATGCAATCCTTCTCTAGTTCACCCTCTAGGGTGAAAGTCTCTTGTTTCAGTCCTTAGTAACTTAAATTTCCAGAATGAAGGGATTCTACAAGAGAATTTAGCAATGGTTGAGAAGTTAATTCCTTTTATGCTCTGCCAAAAAATCCCCTTTCCTCATCCCTACATCAAGCACTCCCCAACCTCTCATCTCCACATAAAAGCCTATATAAATTTCCAAACCATGAACCTAATCATATCCCTAACACCCCAAAATCTCCACAAGTTTGGATGAAGAGGGAGGTGGAGCCAAGATGGCAGAGTCGAAAGACTCACATTTGCTAGCTCCGAAACCACAGCCCATGGATTTCCTCTAAACAGAACTCCCAACAAATTCTGGAACAGTGGAAGCCACACAGCAACACAGTGAAGGAGATTTCCGTTCCAGAGAGCCCTGAAAAACCGATCCCCAAGGTCCATCGCACAACGGATGGGAGTGGAGCCCTCACCTGCCCTGGCCGGGGGGCACTGAAAGGAGCAAACAGATCCGAGCAGGCTTCAGGGATGGAATCTCCAGTGGCCACGAAGGTTCCCTCCACCCACAGACACACAGGTCAGTGAGAGAGATGGGCTGAGAGGGGAGCGGGGTGTCTCCGGGACTCAGACCCCCTTGGGAGGCAGCGGCAGAGGCAGCAGGCAGCCAGAGTCCCCCAGAGCTCTGCGGAGCTCCATTACAGAAGGTCTCTGCATAAACCCCCTGAGGGAACTGAACCTGGGAGGCGGCCCTGCCCCAACCTGAGCACCAGCAGATAAGCTCCCATTGAATAGCAGCCAGGCATGCCGCCAAAAACCCTGAGACTGGGGAGCACCATTTGAATGTCAGACCCCAAGCACTAGCTGGGTAGATCTAGGCCAGGGGTGGAGAGGACTCTCAGAAGTCAAGTAACTGGCTGGGATAATGCCCAGAAAAGGGAAAGAAAATAAGACCGTAGAAGGTTATTTTCTTGGTGAAAAAATGATTCCAAGCTTCCTCTCTGAGGAGGAAAAACAATGCTTACCATCAGGTAAAGACATAGGAGTCAAGGCCTCTGTATCCCAAACATCTGAAATACATATCCAGTGGGCTCAGGCCATGGAAGAACTCAAAAAGGATTTTGAAAATCAAGTTAGACAGGTGGAGGAAAAACTGGGAAAGAAATGAGAGAGATGCAAGAAAAGCATGAAAAACGAGTCAATACCT